>CM045763.1:62823920-64027156 GCA_025200525.1 Camellia lanceoleosa
AAGACCTTGGAATACTTGCAATCAAGTTTTTCTATCACTAGACCTTATTGTTTTTCAAGCTTTGTCTTGTTATTAGTCAAGTATTAATAAAAGTTTTTAGATTGATTTTTTAAACTTGTGTATGGTGACTAAATAGGTACTTGACGATGTTTCGATTGAAACATGACGAATAACTTATACTTATTATATGGCGAGTAGAAACTTTACTTGCATATAATAGAGTTGAACTAAGTTGGCGATATTTCTAAAAGCGAAACATAGCGAATAACTTAGACTTATTATATGGCGAGGTAGAAACTTTACTTGCATATAATAGAGTTGAACTAAGTTGGGTTAACCTTGGACTTGTCATATCAACAAAATCGGACCTGATTGGAACCAAGTGCATGCGATCATTAACAAAGAGATCGAGGTTTGTAACCTCGGCCTATCTTTGTTTGAATCGACCTCTGAACAAGATCAAAAGCCACATGCTTAATGAGAACCCAAGTGGAACTTAAGTTCACATTAGAGGCAGAGGGCTAGAGAACAATGCTTGGGAGTTGAATTTACAAGGAAGATGGTTTTAACACTTGTTGAAATTTTTGAGAAAAATTTACAAGTTAAAGTTAAGAGGTTATGTTAAAGGAAGATGGTTTAACACTTGTTGAAATTTTGAGAAAAATTTACAAGTTGAAGTTAAGCGAGGTTATGTTAAAGGAAGATGATTTAACGCTTGTTGAAATTTTTGAGAAAAATTTACAAGTTGAAGTTTACTCCAAGATTATGTTGCACTAATAGAAGCAGAGGTCTTGGAAGTGGCTAGTTGTAAATGACACTTGTGAAAATAGTATGAATATTTTAAGTGTTAGGTCGAGCTAAAATAAACGTTAGTGGAAATAGCAGTATTCCATCTGAGAAGATTACATGTTAAGGTGTATGTTGAAAACATGGAAATTATTCTAAATATAGAATCATACAAGACAGTAAAAGGAAGACAAACATAAATCACATTGAGGGAAGAAAGTTATACTTGCATTCAGATTAGGAAGTTCAAATACAAAAAGGCACTTCGGCCTGATATTGGAGATTACTTGTTCAGAATAGATGAAGGAACATCGGCCAAATAAAAGCTTACATTGTTTCAAAAAGAAAGGAAAAAGTACAAGGTACAGAAAAAAGAGAAAGACATCAAACTAAGACTCTTCGGCGTCTCTAGCTGGTTGGGTCTGGAGTTCAAAAGACAGTTGAGAAGACATCTTTGCGGCCCTCTTAGCCGCAAGCTCGGCATCAATTTCTTGAAGAGTTTGGTCGAAGCTCTTGTCGGCAATAAGTCGTCGATGTTACCTTCTCGGAGTAAGCGTCTTTGGAGACCTCACCTCCTTATCCCGAGACAAGTCCACGACTTGCTCATTGGAGTAAGGACTAGGCTAACGGCTTCCCTCTTTTCCTCACCAAAGCTTCATCCCCAAACTCAGAATCGTCTTCAGATTGGCTTAGAGTAGTGGGGAATGGCAAAGGGAGGTCGTCAGCATTCTTTAGGGGGGTCCTCGGGGACATCAAGCTTTTTGAGGGCAGCCATCCAACCAAGGGTTTCACCCTTGTTACATGTCTGCTTCACTTGCTTTTTGTAGTCCTCTTTGACGTCGGCTGGCCCCTCAGCATACACCTTCTCATCAGCGGCCTTGATCTCAGCCTCTTTTGCGGCCAGGGCATGTTGAAGCTCCTTTTGGGCCTCAACCATCTTGGCCTCAGCCTCTTTCTTTTCGGTCGTAAGGACCTTGGCAATGGCCTCTGCAGCGTCGACCTTTTCCTCGGCCTCATCCTGAGCCTTCTTGGCCGCGTCGGCCCGATCTGACAAGGTTTTCATTTTTGCCTCGGCCTTTTTGATGGTCTTCTGTAAACCAGCAGCCTCCCTGATCTTGTCAACCAACTCCTTTCTCATTTCAAAAGCTTGCATTGAGAAGGAGTGGGCGTGCTAGATCGCCTGAAAGAAAATGGACAAAACAAAAGTTAGTAAAAATTCTCTAAGTATGGAAAAATAGAGAAAGAAAAATACCAAGTGTAAGGGACTTACTTGTACGAAACGCTGAAGCATCAAAGCAAAGTTATCAGACTCGCTCATCTTAGCGTTCGATTGAGATCATTTGGAATGAGCAGCATTAGAGTACAGCAGGCCTCAAGATCGATTCGCTATCACCAACTCTGACCGGCTTGTCCTCTATGGTAATAGGGGGAGCCCAGGGGGCATCTGATTTCATAGAGCCCGAGGTTATTACAGGCTCAGACCTCGGCCTCCTTGTCCGAGTTGATTGGGATGGTTCGGCCTTGGCAGGCCTCTTCTCGGCGGCGGAGAGGGTCTTCTCGCTCTCAGCCAATTTTGAAATGGGCAAGGTGTCCTTAGTGTCAATCTGAGTCACCGTTGCCTTAGGCTGAGCCTTCTTCAGTCTTTCGGGCTTTGGCTTTGGTTGAGGCTGGGATTGTGCTGGTTCAGTGTTGAAGGTGTTGGGGATATCGGCTAGAAGATCTTTTGCGACTGCTTTCTTGCGACCCATCTCAACAGTGCTTACAGTTCGGCGTCGGCGTTTGCGTTGAGATGGAGGGATCAGGTATGGAAGAGGTTGATGGTTGCTTTCATTTGGATCGGAAGTTGATCCCTGATCTGGCCGAGATAATGAAGTTGCTAGAGTTGTGGCAGAAGGAGGAGACTTGTTCTTCTTCTTAGGGATGTCGGGCAGAATTGACTTGTAAATTGGGATGTAGTGGAGTAACAAAGGAGCTCTCCACCTCTGAATTGGCGAGATCAACGACTTCTTTAAGCCCTTGTTAGGGAAGAACGACTTATGAAAGTCTTTTCTTTGGTCAAAAAGCGCAAGAAACGAGCGTTAGAACGTATAGAAAGAACAAAGTATTGAAGACTTTGAAAACAAAGTAAGTATAAACACTTGGCTCTTACCATTACCCTCTATGAAAAGCTTGGCTAAGAGGGTAGAGATGAAGGTCTTCATCCGAGCGAACTCCAGTTACGAGACAATGAAATAATGTCGTCGGTTCCCTTGTTGGAGTCTGGGAGGTCGACAACAAGTTTGTACTCTGTGGACCTCGATTTAAAGTAGTAAATGTAACCTTTTTCTAACCTAAGGCCACACATGGTGTAGCAATATTAGATGTCGGCTAAAAGTAACCTAGCATTCTCTTTTTTGGCTAAGGCTATTATGCCGTTAATAACTCAGTAAGAGTTGATGGCGAGCTGCATTGAGTTCAATTTGTAGTAATGGAGGATTTCTCGGAAAAGGATGTCAAGTGGGAGCCTAAGTCCACACTCTATGAAAGCTACGACTAGGAAAGGCATGGAGTCAACTGTGGGCATAATGGAGTTATCTTCTCCAACCAACCTCAGATGGACATCAGCCGGGATGGAAAACTCCTGCCTGAAATATCCTAGCTTGGTTGGGGTGTCTACTCTATACCTCCACATACCCATGACGTCGTCTTGGGGGAAAGTGTTGGATTTCAAAAGGAAGTGTTCTGTGAAGGTTTTGAACACCTCGGCAAAACCTAAACGAATGCTGGGGTAAAGATTTTTAGGATCTAAAATAAGGTTTGTTTAAGTTTTTCCTAAAGTTTGTGAGTTCTCGACAAATCATAAACCTAAGTCTATGTAAACAAAGGATTGAAGGCACAAATCTAGAAAGGACACGAGAAAAAAAGAAGAAACAAAACAAAGATTCAGAATCAAGAATGATGATGCTCTATCAAGAATATTGTGACAAAGTGTGTGCAAGGGTGCAAGGCCAAGAATAGTGGCAAATTAAGCAAAGTGTGTGGATACATGTGTGTACCCAGAAACAGGTGAAACAGAGTATGATTTAAGCATACAAAGGGGGAAATTTGAAGCACAGACAAGAATTGGGGCATATGAATATGTTCAAACATGACTAATAAGCAAAGGAAATAAAATGTGAAACAAGAAATTGAAACGAATGAAGGAACAATGACTTACTAAAGAAAATAAGGCCGTAGAATATGCGATTAGAGACGGTGGCGAGAGCAAAGAATTGACAAAAAGCCTCAGGAAAGGAGAATAAAGGTGGTTCTTGAAAGCTTCACGAGAGCAACAATGGCGGTTGGGAGAGTAGAGAGAGAGTTTGCACAAAGATGATGGTGAAAAAGTGAAAAGACGGAGAGAGAGGGTTGATTTTGATCAAACGTGGAGAATGACGGCAAAAATTATAATCAATGTGCCTAGGGCGACGTGCCTGTCAGACGGCGTATGCACGAGTGATGCGACTTGATGGCATGTGTCAGGTACGACTCAGTAGGGGAAAGACGCGTGGCAGAAACGGTTAAAATATTGTGCGTGATAGCTCACACGCGTGATAAAACTCTTGGAGTTCTTGATTTAGTAAAGCAAAGACCTCGGTTAGGAGGGTGATCCTGGCTAAATAATTTAAACCGACTTGATTATTTGCTCTAAAGGCATTTTGGGTAAAACGGATTACAGATCTTGGTCATATTGAGCTGATGAGTCTTGACTTCGGCAAAAAATAATGGAGTTAGCTTAGGCGTGCTATGAGATCAAAAGATATAAGTTTCATCACCTCGATGCAATCGCGAGTAATAGAACCTAAGGGGCGATTGGGAACATAATTTTTGAATGGCAACACGTGGCGAGGTGGCACGAAATATACGCCTAGGTCGACTAGGTGTGCCGTGTCTTGATCATGACGCCAAGGTGATCTCGGTTTAGGAGGTTATCTTCGCAGAATCTGAGTGCAGGAAAAGCGAATTAAGGACAAAAGTTCTAAAACGAGAGAAGGCTTCAGTTTGGATAAAGCTAAGACTCTTAGAGAATTTATCCCAATCCTACTAGGAGTCCAAGATTAGCAGTAATCCAAAGTCCATTGAAGCTAGACTTCTATTGGGATTAGGTTTGTGATGATTATAAAAGAAAGGCTCCCCAATGGATCTAAGGTACGCTTTTATATTCTGAATAGTGAGTTAAGCACTTTTGCTATCTTTGAGAGATAACTGACTTGATCGTCGGAGTGCCCCCGAGTGGATAAACCCTCTTGGGAATCTCATCTTTACATTACAGGTCATTGAAGAGTCATCTATTACGCGATATTCTCGGTTGAATACTAATTTAACGGTGTGGTCGAAATCTACTCATACAATATGCACCTAATTTTCTTATTTTCTTCTTTAATTATGATCAATTTTCTTTTTAGTTATGACATTGTTTGATTATGACTTATGAATTATTTAATTATACATTATGTTACGTTTGGTTATGACATTTTTACTTGGTTATAATATTTTTTAATTATGACTCGGAAAATTGAAATTATATTATTTTTTCTTTTTAGATATAAGGTACATATAGTACACATACTTTGAAGGATGTGTGCCATAGTGCTTCTCTCTATTTTTAACTAATAAATTGCATGTGAATTTATAAATTTACAACTCAATTAGAGAGAAATGACTTCAATAAAATTGTGTGAAAAAAATAACCTGATTAAGGGACGAATTCAGTGATTTAGATGAATATTTGCCAACTCAAATGCATGCAAAATTAAAGTTAGATGTCGTTTGACAACAAATTTTTTAGTTAACTTTTTAATTTTTTAAAATTATTTTAGTTTGAAATTAAAAATTTATTTAATTTGTTTTTTAAAATTTTTAAAATAATTATAATTTAAATATAATATTTTATTTTATTAATTTATTTAACCCATCTTATCCCTTCTATCTATCTATATCTATACTATATATTAAGTAAAATGGGGTTTTTAACCCCAAATCTTGTGGGAGTTCCAATCTCCTAATCTAAATTTTCTAATTTTTTGATTTTAAAAAAAAAAAATCTTAGCATTTGTTAACTTCTCCCAACTCCCAAGTTTTTTACCCTCATAATAACACTTTAATAAATTAAGAATAAGCATAAAAAAAATTCTTTGAAATCCAACACATAAATTCCTTAAAAAATCCCAACACATATGATTATTATCCCTCATAATAACACTTTAATACATTAAAAACAAGCATAAAAAAATTTTCTTGAAAAGTCTAACACATATGATTATTATCAAAATATTAAACTTTAATATAATATAATAAAAAAAGACATTTAATTCCTTGAAAAGTCCAACACATATGATTATTATCAAAATATTAAACTTTAATATAATATAAAAAAGGGGAAAAAAAAGAAGATATTTAAAAAAAAAAAAAAAAAAAGCATTCCAACACATATGATTATTATCTCTCATAATAACACTTTAATGCATTAAAAACAAGCATAAAAAAAATTCTAGAAAAGTCTAACACATATGATTATTATCAAAATATTAAACTTTAATATAATATAAAAAAGGAAAAAAAGAAGACATTTAAAAAAAAAGTATTTAAAAATCACAATTCACATATATAGATAATTGTAAACACAATCCGTACATATATAGATAATTAGTTCAATGGTTTTTTTATTTATTTATTTTTTTTATTATAAGAAAAATGTGATGTGATTGGAGTTTGTTCAATGATTTTTTTTTTAATGTGATTTAATTGTTTTATTTACTGTTTTAATGGTTCTTCTTTACAATTATTTTTTATTATGAAAAAAATATGATTGTAGTTAGATAGCATAAAAATATTTGTGATTTGTATAATTGAAGTTATCTCCTTTTATTGATTTGTATTTGGTCTAGCCAAAAAAAATTATAATTTGATTTTTTTTAATATGATTGAAGTTCGATAAATATAAACACTTACAAAGAAAAATGTAATTGTAGTTAGTTCAATGATTTTTTTTTTAAATGTGATTGTAATTAGTTTAATGGTTTTTTGTTTTCATTTATTTTTTTATTATGGGAAAAATGTGATGTGATTGTAGTTTGTTCAACGATTTTTTTTATTAATGTGATTGTAATTAGTTTAATGATTCTTTTTAATGTGATTGTATTGTAATTAATTTAATAAATTTTTTTTTGGGTGAGTTCAATTAATAGTTAAAGTACCAAAAAATATTTAACTAGTTGAATGATCCGATCCAAATGATTGTAATTGTAATTGATTTTTCTCACAAAAAAATATGAGCGATCCTGATGAGTTTAATGGTTCTTTGATGACTTCAGCTGACTAAAAGACAAACTTGGGTTTTGCGAATTTTTTTATTTTATTAAAAGACAAACTTTTATAAAATCAAAAAATACATTTAAACAAAATATCACATTTTAATCTTATAATTATTTCATTTTTTTCTCATAACTATCACATCCATCCCCTCTAAAACAAAAAAAAAACTATCACATCCAACCACAAAAAAATATAACTATCTTTCTAAACACTAAATTTTTTTTATCCAATAATATTTTATAACTAAAAAAATTTATATAAAAACTCACTTCCCAAACACTCACTAATTTCGATGTTCAAATCTCTGCAAAGCTCGGTTGATTGGTTCTTGGAAATACTAAAGTGACATAAAGATAGCTTCCTGTTTATCAAAAGATCATTATTGTTAACACATGTTGATAGACAATTCTTCATGCAATGGAAAATTGATAAGTGAGATCGACAATAGTGCACCTCTGTTCAAAATGTTCTACTTCCTTGATTTGGACAAGTGTTCAAGTATGAATCAAATCTCTCTTGCGCATTTTTCCCCTGGTAAACAAAAGTAACACGTGATTTAAAAAAATTGTGAGTTTTTAAATTTTTTTTTTTTTTGGTGATAAATGTGAGTTTTTAATCTTTTAATTTTTGGTTTTCTTTACTTCTCTTTTTTTTTTTTTTTTTTTTTTCTTCTTCTTCGACATTCTGCTTTATTGGCTCATCTAGCTAGTTTAAGTCATCACTTTAATAAAGCAACTTTAAAGATGCCTTAAAGTATGACTTTAAAGTTGACGAGCAAAATCAAAATCGTAAGATGATTTGGACGAGAGAGAGAGAGAGAGTTCACAACTAAAATATAATTACAATTAACAGTGTAACAATTATTGATGATGATTAGATTATATTTTCAAAATAAAAAATTGTAATTGATTTTTTTGTGATGTGATTGTATTTTTAACTATCAATTGATTTAATTTGTGATTGGGTTTTAATTCATTGTATTTTTAACTACCAATTGTATATTAAAAAATATCTAAAATAAATATAAATTCTTATTAAAAAATAACAAGCTGTAATTGCAAAAAAAAAAAAAATTACACTATAAAAAATAATTTGTATATTAAAAAAATATCTAAAACAAATATAAATTTTTATTAAAAAATAACAAGTTACAATTGTGAAAGAAAAAAAAAGAGAAAAAAAATTGCACTGTAATTAGGAAATTACACACCCTTTTCAAGCCCTCCATTGTAATTTTATTAAAAAATTACACTGTTATCAAAAAGTTGAATATCATTATGATCATATTATTTGTTGTCCTTTGCATACATTTTGATCTTGATATTATAACGAGATAATTTTCTTTAGGTAAATAATTGATATATAATAATTCAAACTTAACAAGTGTCTTAACTTTTTATTAGGTACAATATTTCCTTTTAACAAATTTTTGTTTTTTGTTTTTTGTTTTTCATTTTTTGTTTTTTGTTTTTCGATTAGATATAATGTTAACATTGTGGTCAAAGACAGTACTGGTTTAATTAATCTTACTGCTCAAGATAAACGGACAGAGTTTATCTTGCGATGTCAACCCTCATATTTGAGGAATATGATCTCAAAGGTAGGAAAGTATAAAATTTATTATAAAGAACTTATTCTTACATTTTCAAACAAAATGTTATAATTCCAAATTTTTATAGGATAATGGAGTTAGAATGATTAAAGATTATATTGCGTTATGCTAAGACTGTGCTTATGCATTTATCATACCTGTACCAATAATGCTACGTCAACTAGATTGTACATCGTGCGTGAATTTTGTTTTAAATATAGATTGGTCTGAAAAATTTATATAATAAAGCAGGATGATTTTTGAATTTGTCCTACACACATTTGTCTTACTAGGACATTTAGACGGCTCAGATCCATTCAAATTGTAAAACAACGCCTAAGATATATTTTTCAAAAAATATCCTACATGTACACTTTCTATTTTCCCGCTTCTCTCTTACTTTTTCTTGTCCTACTAGGACATTTAGGCCTTCGAGATCTATTCAAATTGTAAAACAACTTGAGATATATTTTTCAAAAATATCCTACATGTACATTTTATATTTTTCCGCTTCTCTCTCTTGTTTTTTTCTTTTCTCACTCATCCTTCCATGATCCCATAATCCCACCTTCTTCTCTCTTTTCTTTTTATTTTTTTTTATTTTCTCCCATTTTTATTTTTCTCTTTATTTGTTTATTTTTTTTAAATTTCTCCTTTTTGTTCATTTATTTTTATTCATATTACATGAAAAAGTCTGCGATCTTAGAATTAGAAGCCAGATTTTATCGTGTATAGTGGAGGTTAGATTAATGAATTTTATAGTTCACAAATTAAATGAATTTGAACAATTAATTATTATTTTTAAATATATTGAATACTTGATAGATTTCATAAATTTAGACCTTATATGAATCTTCAACATCTATATAATAAAGTAGGATAATTTTTGAATTTGTCATACACACATTTGTCCTACTATGACATTTGGACGACTCAAATCTATTCAAATTGTAAACAATGGCTGAGATATATTTTTCAAAAAATATCCTACATGTACATTTTCTATTTTCCCGCTTCTCTCTCTCACTTTTTCCTTTTCTCACTTATCCTTCCATGATCTCATGATCCCACCTTCCTCTCTCTTTTCTTTTCTTTTCTTTTTTTTTTTTTATTTTCTCTCTTTTTTTTTTCTCTCTATTTGTTTATTTTTTTTAGTTTTCTCCTTTTTGTTCACTTATTTTTATTCATATTATATAGAAAAGTCTGCGATCCCAGAATTATGAGCCAGATTTTACTGTGTATAGTGGATATTAGATTAATAAATTTTATAATTCACAAATTAAATGAATTTGAACAATTAATTATTATTTTTAAATATATTGAATACTTGATAGAATTCATAAATTTAGACATTATATGAATTTTCAACATCTATATAATAAAGTAGGAGGTTTTTGAATTTGTCCTATACACATTTGTCCTACTAGGACATTTGAACGACTTAGATTTATTCAAATTATAAAACAACGGTTAAGATATATTTTTCAAAAAATATCTCACATGTACATTTTTAATTTTTCCGCTTTCTCTCTTACTTTTCCTTTTCTCATCCATCATTTTATGATTCCATGATCCCACCTTCCTCTCTCTCTTTTTATTTATTTTTATTTTTTATTTTCTTCAATTTTTATTTTTCTCTCTATTTGTTTATTTTTCTATTTTCTCCTTTTTGTTCACTTATATTTATTCATATTATATGAAAAAGTCTCGATCTCATAATTAGGAACCAGATTTTATTGTGTGTAGTAGAGATTATATTAATAAATTTTTTATTCCACAAATTAAATGAATTTGAACAATTAATTATTATTTTTATATATATTGAATACCTAATAGATTTCGTAAATTTAGACCTTATATGAATTTTCAACATCTATATAATAAAGCAAGATTATTTTTGAATTTTCCTACACACATTTGTTCTACTAGGACATTTAGACGACTCAGATCTATTCAAATTATAAAACAACGGTTGAGATATATTTTTTCCAAAAAATATTCTACATGTACATTTTCTATTTCCCGCTTCTCTCTCTTACTTTTTCCTTTTCTCACTCTTCCTTCTATGATCCCATGATTCCACCTTCCTCTCTCTTTTTATTTTATTTTATTTTATTTTCTCCCATCTTTATTTTTCTCTCTATTTGTTTATTTTTTTATTTTTTCCTTTTTGTTCACATATTTTTATTCATATTATATGGAAAATTTTGCGATCCCAGATTTAGGAGCCAGATTTTACTGTGTAGTGGAGATTATATTAATGAATTTTTTAGTCCACAAATTAAATGAATTTGAACAATTAATTAATATTTTTAAATATCTTGAATACCTGATAGACTTTACAAATATAGACATCATATGAATCTTCAACATCTATATAATAAAGCATGATGGTTTTTGAATTTATCCTATATACATTTGTCCTACTAGGACATTTGAACGGCTCAGATTTATTTAAATTATAAAACAATGACTGAAATATATTTGTCAAAAAATATCCTACATGTACATTTTCTATTTTCTGCCTTCTCTCTCTTACTTTTTCCTTTTCTCACCCATCCTTCTATGATCCTATGATCCCACCTTCCTCTCTCTTTTCTTTTTTTATTTTCTCCCTTTTTTTTTTCTCTCTATTTGTTTTTTTTTTATTTTCTCCTTTTTGTTCACATATTTTTATTCATATTATATGGAAAATTCTGCGATCCCAGAATTAGGAACTAGATTTTATTATGTGTAAGGTAGATTATATTAATGAATTTTTTGGTCTACAAATTAAATGAATTTGAACAATTAATTATTATTTTTAAATATATTGAATACCTGATGGATTTCGTAAATTTAGACCTCATATGAATGTTCAACATATTTTAATAAAGCATGATGGTTTTTGAATCTTCCACATATTTCTGTCCTATTAGGACATTTTTATGGCTCAGATTTGTTCAAATTATAAAACAATGACTGAGATATATTTTTCAAAAAATGTTCTATATATACATTTTTTACTTTCCTGTTTCTCCATCTCTTACTTTTTCCTTTTTTCACACCCCTTCTTCCATGATCCCGCCTTCCTTTCTCTTTTCTTTTTATTTTTTTTATTTTCTTCCGTTTTTATTTTTCTCTCTATTTATTTTTTTTTATTTTCTTCTTTTTGTTTAATATATTTTACACATATTTCCATACAATATATGTGTACTCGTAATACACTAGGACATTATTGGTATACATACAATTTTCATATAATTATATAACTAAAAACAGTATTGTATGTATGCCCGTGGAAATTGTATGTATGCTAAGCACATCTATCTATCTATCTAGCTATTTATTAGATAAGCAAAAGTAAGTTTTCGTGAGGAGTTTTGTGAGAACTCCAATTTTATAATAAATTTGTGATTTTATCAAATTAAATTATATTCTAATCCTAATATTTTTTATACCGTGCCTTCAGGCACGGGCAAATGCTAGTATCTATACATTTTACAAGGTAAAAAATATATATATAATATGTAAGTATAATATTTTTACTTTATAATATTTTATAAGAACATAATATATGTGTTATTTATCAATTATAATACTAACTATCATGTTGATAATGCATGAATGTTGATAGAAGACCTTATTATAATATATCTTATTTATTTAGTGAATTTCGAACAAATATAATAAATTTTCATTTTCATTACTTCAATTATAAAATATCAATATTTTCTTTCAAAATTACGTATATTTTATACTAATAATTTAAATTATGTTTGATATAATCATAAATAATTTTTTAAAATCTAATCCCGTGCATAGTACGGGTGATATGCTAGTATTATATAATGAAAAATGAGTTTCTAACTCACAAGTCTTGTGGGAGTTCCAATACCTCAATATTAATTTCCTAATTTTTTTATTTAAAAAAAAAACTCAACACTTATTGGCTTCTCCCATACACACACTTTTCAACTTCTCTCATACCTATTTAATTATTTTGAAAATAATAATTATCCCCCATTTTCAACTTCTCTCATACCTATTTAATTATTTTGGAAACAATAATTATTCCCCATTTTCAACTTCTCCCATACCTATTTAATTATTTTGAAAATAATAATTATCCCTTAATTTATGGATTTCAAATGGAAAGATAACAAAAATATTTCATAATCTCTCCATTGTAATTTCTCTCATCGATTTCTAAAAGAAAATATTAAAATTTGCGTTCCTTTTTTCTTCCTAAAAACAGATAATATTTTCATGAGAATTGTGGTTATCTATTTATATCTTATATATTATATTATAACATAACCCAAAAAAAAATCGATATACAAACAGGTAAAATTAATAAATACGATTTTTATTTCTTCAGTTAAAATTTTTCTTTTGCTTCTCAATATCTAATTTTAAATTTTAAAAATCTTTAAAGTCTATCTAAACAAATCTAATTTGAAAAATATCTCACACCATTATACTTTAAATCAATAAAACTCACATGTCTATCACATATCTAACTCATATCATAACTTACCTAAATAATAATAATTAAAAACAAATATAAACCATAGATAAATTAAATTAAAAAAATAGAAATCCACAACTCTATTTTAAATAAATTTAAAATAAATAAATAAATAGAAAGAACACAAAAATAAAGAAGATAAGAATTTATATATGAATCTCAAAAAGATATGACAATATCTAAATTTGAATTATGATTTAATAATATAATTATCTATTTTTTGGATGTATATCTATCAAAAATTTAAATCACTTAATGGGACAAATTAATAAATTTTTAGATCTTATTTAAAGAATAATCTGATTAGTCATCCCAACTCCTAAACTTCTTGGCATTGGCAAAGGAATGAAGGTTTAGGCAGGCCGAGATCTAAGTTATTGGGAGAGTAATATCCTACTATTCCATAAATTTATTTATTTTTTAATTTTATTTTTTTCCTCATGTGATTCTTTCTCTGTTGTTGGTTTGGTTTTTGTTTCGATTTTAATGAGATTTATGTGTTTGTTTACAAGTTAACGTGGTGAAGAAGAATTATTGGTGACAATGGTTGCAATTGAAGTATCTATGTCGATTCTGTACCAAGAATTTTGATCGGATCTTTGTTTTTTTAATGAAAAACCCTACAATTGAAGTAAAAAAATGGGTATCAAATTTTTATTTTTTATTGTCATTTTATTTTATAGAAAATGTGAAAAATTATTGGGAATTCAAGATTGTACTATAACATTAGATTTTTGCATAACTAGGTAAATTTAAAACTTTTAAATATTTTTGTGTTTTTTATTTTTATCCTCTTTCTATCCTATTATACCATTATTGCTATTTATTAGTTTGTTAATCATAATTCAATTAATTGAAAATGAAATCTTAGTATAATTTTACATATATATTAATTAATTTGTTACCACAATATTTGTATATAATAGCATAATATATAGGAATAATTTTCAAATATAATTTCTATTTTTTTATATGATTAAAATAGTTTATCTTAAAATAGTACATAGAGGAGTTAGATGGCTTCTTTTAACCACAAAAAAGCCAATCAATTTTTTATACTTTTAATTTGTTAAATTGAAACATCCACAAAACAAAATTGATAAATACATATCCAAAAGATACACGTTTTTTCTTTTCTTTTATTTTTTCTTTTTTAATAGGTAGGATATTTACAAATGAAAAATATTTGACACCTCAAAATTTTTCCATAAACCGACTTATAATGATGTGGTTATAAGTGTCAATATAATTCCAATTAAGAGAATTTTCAATCCTTAATATTTTTTTTATCAAACTATAATTTGATAAAAATTTTAAAAAATGAAGTGTTGGAAATTATTGTTTTTTTTCATCAAAATTGATGGGGGAAAAAAATTGGGATAAGAATGAAACTTCTTTTAAAAATTGATAAAAATTTAATAAAAAAAGTTAAAGTAATTCATATCCAATCGAATTTTTTATTCAAATTTAAAACAAATTAGATTAAAAAAAATTAAAAGAAAATGATGAAATGTTAGAAATATTCTAAAACATTTTTATTCTTAAAGACTAGAAATTCGTGTGTGTTATATTCATATTGTATTTTTAATTATGAAATTAAAACCAAAAGAAATGTAACTTAAATTATTGGATTAATAACTGAAATATCATATCAATTATTATTAAATATCACTTTACTTCACATTTAATAATAAAATTGTATATTTTCCTTAATTATAATTTTTTAATTTGTCTATTTTTATAACAAGAAGAGGTATATCATAACTCATGTAACCTTATTTAATTAGATTTAACCTTTTTTTATTACAAATTATTAAAATTATACTAAACAGATTTATATATATATATTTTTTAATTTTTTTAAACTAATAATTTAAAAAGTTGTACACATAAAAATTAATTTATAAATTTTATATATATCACAAGACAAAATATTAAATTATTTTAATATATTTATAATAATTTTTTTTTAATTTATAAAATTTTATGCATAGTACGTGTTACTATTAGTGGGTTTTAATATAAGGTTAGTTGTCAAACGAAGGCGTAGAATCAACTCTGCCGGGGTGTAAAGTCAAAGCTGGTGCCTACTTTGTCGGGGTGGTAAGAGAAGTTAGTACTTACCTATTTTGTCGGGTTGGTTAATTGGGGGACACTCTGATTAAAGTTCTATATCTATAAGTAAAAAAATGTCAACCAGCAATAAATCGAAGGCTTTATTTAGCCTGTGTTAAAATAATATATATTTATTATATTATTTTATTTTATTTAAATTATAATTATTTTATTTAGATTATTATGATTTTTTATATCATTTTAAATTTAATTTATATTTCATATTTTTTTAATAAAAAATTAAAATATATATTAATATAATACTTTTCAATTAACCCCTAAATATAGTGATGCCGTGTACCTTAATCCTAGAGGTGTAATATTTAAGGGTGTTTTGGCAAATTGGATTTTAGCTGTTTTTTTATTAAAATTTACGAAAAGATAAAATAAATTAAAATAATTAATAAGACAAAATATTACATAAAATTCATAATCATTTTATTTTTCTCTCACAAATATCTCACCTAACTACAAAAAATATATTTTTTCAAACACAAAAATTACAGCCTACTAAATTATCTAAAAACTAAAATTGCTTATTAAAATAACAATTTTGCAAACACCCTCATAGAGTGGGATGAAGGTTACTATTGTGCCTCAATTTGAGATTTTATGCTTATTTTTATGATCTCAACCTTTTATGTTGTAGGGTTAGATTTTATGTCTACAAAAATCATATTAATCAAATAGAAATAATTATATGATCGAATTACATTTATCATAAAAAAATAAACAATAAGTTTTCTTTTGAGAAATAGCATAAAAAATATGCAATCCGATCACATGGTTATTAATATTTGATGAATATGATTTTTTAGTAGACATGAAGTACTCAACGAATTTACAAAATGAACAATTTCAATTATAAAAATAAATCCATAATAAATCTCAAATTGAAGCACAATAGTTATTGTTGTTCTAAAGGCACAACAGTAATCCCATGTCCCATAGAGTGTCCCAAATAAAGATTATTCTTAGCTAGCAAGTATATCTTAATCTGACACCTTTTTATTTATATTAAATTGAGGGGTCTTTCGGAAAGCACAAAAAAAGCTAGTTTTTAATTTTTTACTCATTTTAGGTCACATCACCTTTCATATTTTTTATCCATAAAAGGCAAAATAAATTAAAAAAAATCCAAAAGTCAATTTTTACAAACTTTTCAAAACACCACTTAATCACTAACGTGACCTTTTCATATCCAACAACGTTAATTGATGAGTAATGATACATCTCGTATTTTGGATCTTAATGATATGACAAATACTGTATTGGACAATTTTATGTTTTCGTGAGATTTTCAAGTGATATGATTTATGACACATCAATTAGAGTTGGTTTGGGAGTTCAAAATTAGAGGTTCACAATATTTTCCGTTAATTCATACATATCTTTTTCATTAATTAAGGTCTCATCTTAACATAGTGACTATTATTTTGTATAAAAAAAATAAAAACAAAAAATTCTACTTTTAACTCGATCATACTGAAATAATGCAATTACAATTAACGGATTAATTTAATGTGTTTTTTTTTTGATGATCTATACAAAGGGCATACAAAATAAACATATTAAATTATTAAGGTGGGGTTTGCGATGGGTCTTATAGACCCAACTGAACTGTCTAGTCTATCACAATAAACTAAGCTGGACTCTTATTTGATTATTCTAAAACTTTCATTCAAATCCACCGAACAAAAGTTTAATGATTAAGATACTCAAGTTATAAAGTTTTTTATTACTAATATAATTTCATTGGTAATTAAAAAATATCCCGTGAGATTGTATATTTGTGAAGTATTACATGTAACTTAAGCTTTTCTATAAAAATGAGTGGCGCATAGGATTTTAATTACAAGCATTTAACAATATCACGTCAGTTTAAAATTCAATTTTGAAGGGACAAAGGCTCCACTTATTTCTCTTTCCCTTTGTTTTTCTTTCGTCATGGGGGTGAGCTATAATTTAGAAAGGCACTATGGGAGTCCTACACTTGTGTGTGGGCCACATTTCAAAATGGCTCGTCATATGTGAGCTACAATTCAAAAAGGCGCCACGAGAGTCCTATAATTGTGTAGGCCACATTTCAAAATGGCGCTACGGGAGTCATAAACTTTGTGTGAGCTCCCCACCCGTTCTTGCTTTTTACCAACAACTTGGTATTTTACAAGAACACACCGTAAGTTGATCCAACAACCAGTCGATGAGGATCTTAGAGTCCAAACCCATGGCTAGTCCTACTATCAAGACCCATTTTGTTCAATCATGTTTGGGCTGAGCCAACAAATAATTTGTGTGAGTCGAGTATAAAAATTGCACATTCGACAAATAAAGCACATCCAAGTCCATCAATCATGGACCCAAATCCAACTAGGCCCACTAGATTGCAGAAGTTCAACGCTGAGCAACTTCTTCGCCGATCAGGTGATATGCCGAGTAGGTAATATTGACAGAATCGGCGGACATTCATGCTGAGTACCGGACTGGGCCCAGGCTATCCCTTTCCAGACGTGTAATAGGAATTTGGACTGTGACATTGTGATGATTATGAAGTAGGTCAAATTACGTAGGAAATATCTATACCAAAACACTATATAAGAAAGATAAATGGAAGGAGAATGTGTGCATATTGATCCAAACTCACTTCATTCCCTAAACATCTAACCTATCTTCTTTCATCCATCTAGAATCTGACTTAATCGTCGGAGTGCTAATTCTGACACTCCTAATCAAGTGTTTATTGTTTCTGCATCCGAGAATCAAACCAAAATCTATTTGGACGAAGAAATATTGTAAAATAACTCCTCACACAACCCAATCTCTATTTTCCTTAGCTACAAAATCCAGTGGGCAAAGTGTATATTTTGCTAATTTCATCCTTAAAAATAACCAAAACTAGAAAGCCCAAACACTTCCTTTCCTCTCAACAATGGCAAACAAGCTATGACACAATATGGGACACAAGAAAAAGCTTTTAAAAAGGTAAGAACTATGAATTTTGGCAGTTGGTTCATCCTACGGGTCTTGGATTTGTAGAAGGAAAAGATCAAAAAAAAAAAAAAAACCTATTCATGTATTTTTTTTCTCTACAAATCTAAGATTTACACAATTTAAACTTTGAAATCTAATTTGTCTTGGCCAAAGATGTAATGTGACCATACAATTGTGCCACATGTGCCTAATTAGGAGATGCATACTTGGCCTCACCTATTTTGACTTAAATAAGGCTTTTTTTTAGAACATGAAAAAAAGTCATCTTATTGACTTATTAATTTATTTGAGTCATATCACTTCTTTATTTTTTTTAATATATTTTTTAAAAAAAATCAAAAAGGCCAATAAGTTAATTTTTTTCATCCTACCCAAAACAAGCCTCGGATAAAGCTAATTTTTTGAAAGTTGGGAGGTTGATGTTAATGCTATCAAACTTTCCGTTTGCTACTTTTAACTAACAATGATGACACCAAATGGGACTTTTATCCTCTTAAAATTGTGTTTTGTTATCCTTCTTGAATGAATAAAGTTCTTTTTTCTGCCTTCACCAAAAAATAAAAATAAAAAAAGGGCCAAAGGAAGCATGAGGAATTAGGGAACTCAAGGTTCATAAATTCAAAGAGCATTACTTTCTCCTTAGACAGACCATATGGGTGCTTTCGTGAGAATTCCACTCCACCCTGCAGTTGCACAACTTGTCTTAACCCATCTCACCAGTGAAAGATTCAACTTCCGAGCTGGTTACCTGCTCGAACACAACAATCTCTCACTTCCAAAAAACACCATGTGCATCGACACACACAGACATGTATATGAAGTTAGTTTATATATACAATAGCTAATGCTCTCGAACCATAGCCACGAGCCTTTGAAAATGCAGAACATCAATATGAAATTTCTCTGATTCTTCTGGGGAACAGTATCAAAAGTACCATACTTGATTCAACACTCTTGGGGTTGGGGGGGGGGAAGAGAGTGATGATGCTGTGAAAAAAGTCAATTAGCATTGTCTGTTGCCTGTGTAAAAGCTCGTTCAAGACTTGTCTGTTAGTCGATGACAACAATCAAACAAACCTGATAGCAAAAGTTTGTTCTATATCCTATACAGTGGCGCTATTACAAACCAGTGACTGCCAAAATAAAATATTCACCCGGTTTGGCTTTTCCCTAATACAAGGGGTTTAATGTTGAGATCAGACAAGACATTGGACGGCCAAGATCTGTCAACGTCTCAAAATGCCCCGTTCTCTGTGCTCCTAAAGTATTTACACAACCAAATTGCAATCACTTGATGTTCATGGCTGCTGACATGGCACGCAATTCCTTTGCAATTTCTGAGAATGCCGGCCTAGAGTCTGGATCAGATGACCAACACCGCTCCATCAATGATCTCCATGCCGGGTCACACCAGCTTGGAATTTCAGGACGAAGATTGCCTTTGATGATACCAGCTGAAAATATTGTAAGAAGGAAACATCAGATACAATTGCTTGTACATTGAAACAAGATGGAATTTGAAGATATTTTTAACTATTGCATGCGACATGATCTATTGTCATGAGTGTGTGGAACTATGATAAGATAATACAATAGACAATACAATTTCAATTTTGGATCATCAAATCACACTTGGTCCTTCAACTCAAGTCCTTTTATAATGTTGAGAAGAAAAGTTTTTTTTGTTTTTTTTTACTTTATTTTATATTTTTTTTAAAACCAAAACAAAAAAAATTTGTGTACACAAATGTTTTGAAAACAAAAAAACATATTTGATGAGTTGCCAGACATGTGGCCAGCGGTGGGGGTGGTCAAAAATGGCTGCCGGAGTTGGTGGACACAGTGTCACCGGAAGGTGGCTTAAGGGTCACTGGAGGTCACCAGGAGTGGGGATGACTGGAGGCGGTAGGTGGTGACTGGATGCCCTGGGTGGTAACTGGAGAGAATGTAAACCAGTTATGAAAACAAAAGAAAACACTTGCTTTTTTTCTTTTTTCATTTTCAAAAATGTTGAAAATATTGGAACCGATTCCACTTTTATGAAAGCAAAAAAGAACATGCCAAATAAGTTCTCGTTTCCAATTTTTTTTTTTTTTTAAAAAAAAGAAGACGGAAGTTGTAACAAATAACATGCACATGCAAAAATGAGGGCAAAGAACACAAACTGATTTGAAGATTGAAAGAATGAAACAATATACAAGGACCAAAAGCCCAAGAACACATTTAATTTAGTAAAGCAATTATACCATACATGCCTTTCAATGAAAATCTGTAGCTCTGAATAAAATTTAGCAACCAATCATGTCTTTCGAGAGACTAAATTATGAGGCATGAAAAGCAAAGGATGATTTTTACACTGCCCTATATGCATTAACTAACTACTATGCTGAGTATCCACCATCAAACATAAATCTAAAATTATCTGCATGCTGTAAGTCTTGTCAATTGAAACATTCACCTATTATTTCCTCTGATCGCATATATCCGTAAGGTTCTTCCCCCGTCAAAAGCTCCCACATGACTATTCCAAATGAGTACACGTCAACCTGAAGTTGAGCACCGGAGAAATTGTAAGAGTGGAGCAAATGAAAGTACAAATTGTATCATATTCACTGACAAATAAAGATGATTATCATACCTTCTCTGTTACCATGTTTTTCTTACTGTTCAGTAGCTCTGGAGCCATCCATGGTATAGTTCCCCGAATTCCACCAGAGACCAGTGTCCTCTGCTTAATTTTTGATAAACCTAAGTCACCAATCTGAAAAGGAACATATTTAAAAGAATGTTATATGAAAACATTTATGATGAAGACTATAAAATAAATGATTTACATTACCTATTGTTTTGTACTAATCAATATGATCTGAAATTCACTTTGCTCTTATGAGTTGTAGAATAATAATTTTTTTTTACTGAATTCTAAAAAAAATAATTTCCATTGAAAAAACAATAAACTCATTAAGATACAAGGTTTTCCCATTTTTTAGTTAATTTTTTTTATTCCTAGTTCTTGGGTTCAGGATTAGGATTTCCCCCATCGACCTACTTAGAATAACACTTTGCTTGGTTACACTTTTCAGAAAATTCTACTTTCTTATTTTCCGTGTTTTTTTTTTTTTGTTTTTACTGAAATTTTAAAATATTTTAAGCAAATTTTTTTACTTTTTAGACATACCTAATAGAAATATACCTAAAAAGTAAAAAAAAAAATTGTGAAAAAACCTTTTAAAAATTCACTAAATATCAAAAATACAAAAAAAAAAAAGAGAATTCAGTACAATTTTTTTGTATTTTTATGTATTTATTATTTTTTTAAAAATATTTTTTCACAAATTTTTTACTTTTTAGATACATCTAAGTAGGTGTTTGAGAAGTGGGTTTTTATGTAGGTTTTTTTAGTTGTAGGATATTATTGGATAAAAAATTTTTAGTGTTTGGGAAGATAGTTGGGTTTTTTGTGGTTGGATGTAATGTTTGTGAGAGAAAAAGTGAAATGATTATGGAGTTGGATGTGATATTTTGTTTGAATATGTTTTTTGGTTTTGCAAAACTTTTGTCTTTTAGTGAAAAAAATGAGAAAAAAATTTGGGAACCAAGTTCCCAAACACCAGTACATCTAAAAAGTAAAAAATGTAAAATTTTAAAATATTCACTAAAAACAAAAAATACAAAAACTAAAAACTCAATTTTCAAAAACTTAATCCAAAAACTCAAACCAAACACATTGAAAATTTTTTTTCTCTATTTATATATCTATAAAAGGGAAGATATAAGATCTTAGTCAAAATTAATGAATCGTTGAAACTAATTGATTAAGTTTAAAACCTTTTTTTTTTTTTTTTTTTGTGATTTTCTAAAATTCAGATTTAACCATGAAAATAACTCTAAGGTTGACTACCTTGCACACTGGTCGCTGAGGATCCCTCATGTTCACAAGGAAGTTATGAGACTTCAGATCAAAATGGACGATATTCTTCTCATGCAGATATTCCATACCAAAGGCCGCGTCCATTGCTATAATCAACCTTTTCCGTCGATCGATAGTTCTGCAAATTGATATGAACACATTGTCAGTGAAAACTAAAGCCTGTATGGGTATTAACTATACGACATATGAAACTCATAACATGAATAATCTATGAAATTTTTTTCTATTCTATGAGATGCAACTGTGGTGCATAACTTAAATTGTGAAGAAGTTGAGAACCAACTACAGTTTCTATCTGTGAGCTACAAAAATATATACATCATTTACATCTGAAATCTAACAGAAAATTGCTTTTGTTCTCACCAAATAAAGGGTTGAGGCTAAAATGTGCAAAAATTTCCCCACCCTATGGGAAGGTCAATTTCAAAAGACAGAGGCAAAATTTTTTGTGCATGATAGACCCAATATTCCTAGTAACATCATTCTGTAAATAATTTATTTTGTAATTCCTTGCATGAGGATTCAGAAAATATGAAATCCCTGCCTACACAAGCAAATTTCTTCCATAACTTTCATTTTTTTTTATTTTTCCCCAATTCAATTCCATCTATCTCACAGCACAACAAAGCCCTAATATTCAACACACATTAAAGGCCACAATTTTCAAATAAAAAGCACCGTCCGAAAATTTAAAAAGTTCCTTTATGTATGCTATCAATTGAAAATGCTATTTGAAACTCAAAAATTTCTTAAATATGCCCTTTTGTCTTGACACTATATGTATGGTATTAATTAATGATAGTACACAAAATGAACAACAGAGAACAGACATGCCATTTTCACATATATAAATTAGAAAATATATCCAAAGAAATAAAGTAAACTAACAAACAAAACATTTAGCTCTTGCTACAAACATAATTTGAAAAATGTCTTTACCTATCTTTTCTCTGCAAAACTTGTTTGAGGGAGCCATTCACCATGTACTCTGTCACTGTAGCCAAATTCGTAACAGGCCCGTCCATAACTACACCATAGAATGCCACAATATGTGGATGGTGAAGCTGTCCTAGTATGTGAGCTTCCTTCCAGTAGTCTGCAACCTGCACACAAGTGAAAATAAAAAATAACAATCACTCGGGGAATCATGCAGGCATATATTTCTCAATTTAAGACTTTGAGGGCCACCAAGTTAACAAAGACATGAGGTGATAGAATAATTTTAAAGTGGGTGTCCATAAACAAACAGGCGACCCAGTGCACAAGGCTCCCGATAAAGCTGGGTTTGGCAGGGCAAGATGTACGCAGACTAACCCCCATTATCGGAAAGGTGGTTTCCACTAAAGTGACCATCTGATAATGAAATGTAAAATGCTATTCATACAAAATATTTATAGAATTTGACACCAAAATGATATGGCGGTGGCATTTTCTATAATTAAATGTCAGCTAAATGGGCACTTTGTTTTAAAATGATAAGTCCCAATGCAGCCACATCATTATATATACAAATTTTGTTTGTATGTCACTACTTTAATGAAATTTAAACACATGGTCATTTGTAAACGTGACAAAAAACAACTTAGGCCGTTAGAATTGACAAAATATAATTTTAATTACTTCCTGGCCCACCACTAGTTACATCAACAATAGATAGATGAACCATAAATTGGTTCAAGTATCTGAATAGAAAACCATTTTTCCATGAAACTTGATCAAATAATGTATTCCTAACCACAAATCCAGGAAAGTGTCAATAATTACCAATCGATCATGCTCCGGTACAACATCAGTGAAGCAGCTGGGCTTTAACTTTTTAATGGCAACATCACACCCCTTCCATTTTCCATAGAAAACAGTTCCATATGTACCCGAGCCCAATTCTTTAATATATTCAAGGTCAGAATTTTTTATAGTCTGCAGGAAAAAAAAAAAAAAAGCACTTTCTACCTCAAATATAGTTAAAGAATAAAATGTTCATATTAATTTGAGAATTACCTGCAGCTCTCTGCTAGCTAGATGAGTATAAAATATGAGGTCAGTAGGGATGCTTCCATTTTCCTTGGAACATTTATGAGATTCTTTGTCAGCCTTCAAGAAAATAGTCATTAGTTAGCTGCCAATCATGCTATTGTCATTGTTTTCTTTTTCTTAATTCAGATAGTGGAAACAAAATTTCTTTTAGGCTATACCTTTTCATTGCTTAAACGGGATGGATGGTCCCTCCGCATCTCTTCTTTTTGTTCATTGACATTTTCCAATTGCGAAGAAGATTCTGACACAACTCCATTTGATGTGTCATCTCGAGGACCTGAGCTAAGGTTTTCTTCATCCATGAGATCTAGGGGATTTGATTGAGGCTTCACCAAGGCTTTGAAATCATTGCAAGTTGGAGAAGAATGGGCTGGGGGTTCAACTTCTTTTGATGACGACAAGCAAAGATTACACAAAGAAAGATCCACCAAAGATGCAAGTCCTGCTTGTATAGCACGAGCACCACTATGATGGTTGCTTAATGACTTAACACTTGATTCTACCTTCGACAACTTACCATTGCATTCCAATTCGGTTCCATTTCTAAAACCCAAATTGTTTGGAGAACCAGAGATGTTGATAGCCTTTATTGGCTCCACGAGCAGTGATTCATTTTTGAAATCACAACTTGGCTGGCTACTCATGGCAACTCTATGTAAATTTTTGCAAGGATTTGGAGATGGAACTTCTTTGTCGCCATTGGAACCATTTAACAGATCCTCCCAGGAATCCATAGCCCTCGTGCTTGTCAATGGGTTTTTGGTAATATTAGTAGGCAACAAAGATTGGCCACCCATTCCATTGTAAGCAAAACAACATTGATTAGGATTTGGCGCTTGTGGTTGTGGAACTCCATAACCACACTTTTCAGTGAAGTTTTCTTTATAAGGTTGATTGAAAGAGTATGTTTGGTCGTTCAGCCCAGAATCCATCATCCTTCCAATTTCTTCGGGGGTATGATCATGATAACCACACCAAGGCTTCCACAAACTAGGACAGTTAAATCTCATAACCTGGCCTTGTTTTGAGATGTATGAACTAGACCTAAGCCTAGGGTAGAATTTTCCAACCCAAGGCCTTCCTTCCAATCTAACATTCCGATGACTCCCCATCTCGGTGAGCCCAATCCGATGGTTACGAATGTGGTAAGAACAAGTCCTCTGGTTTCTCATATCATTTGCAGCAAATCGATGGTTGCGAATGCCATTATGAAAACCACCCCACACCCTACGGCCATACGAAGACTTGGTTGGGTAGACGCTTGCAACCAATTGATTGCTGCAAGAAAGTGGCACAAAACTGGTATTCACCCAATCACAGTTTCCAGACCACGGCGTGATGTTTTCCCTATCCAAATTTCTCAGCTCAGCACCAGAGCATGGTATCAAATCCATATTCAAACCTCCAACACCATTTGGAGATCTGTTACTTGAAATCAGACCAGGCCTATTTGTTAAACGCTGCCTAAAGCTATTCGTTTTGACACAAAGATTCCCATCCCTTGGATTCAAGGGATGAGAATGAGACACTGGCAAGGAATTGATACCCAAATTTTCACTTCTTTGAAACTGACTGTCCTTAAATTCATAATCTAACGTGTTTGCCCAATATGGGTTGTTCACAAATATCAAGTCTCTGGTTTCATAGATCAAAGGGCCTTGTGGTTCAGAGATTAAGTCTTTAAAGGGTTGATTAAATTTTTGGTTTCCACTTGCAAATTCTGTCTCAGTTTGATCAAAAGCTAAGCCTAAACCGCCACGAAAAGCCGATTCCTTCGGTAACAACCCTTGTTTCAGAACCATTTTTCTCAATGAATCATCACTACATTGACACCGAACACCATTCTTGACTTCACCACCACTCTGCATCGTCAAATTCCGACACTCAAACCCATCATCATTCACAAAACGATCACTCACACTCTTCAAACCACCAAACCCATTACAATTTATACAAGAAACCCCAGACCCATCATTCAAATTCTCAGTTTCAACACAGTTTTCATGTCTATAAACACAGCCATTGTCATTATTACAAACAAAAATCCAGAGCCTAGAGGGCTTACCGAGCGATTCGAGCTTGTCAAACTCATCGATCATGCACCGAACGTCGTCGTCCGAAGTGACCAACACAAGATGGGCTTCATCGTCGTTGATTGGGAGTTGGTATTTGAGAGAGAACGAGAGGAGGCCATTGCTAAGATCCGAAATCTTCGATCGGAGCCTTGAAAAGTCGATGTTTCGGTCCACCGAGACGATCCGGGTCTCGCCGCCGGTGTAGCGGAGGTTGCCGGAGGGAGGTCGGGGAAGGAATGTGCCGTTGAAGCTGCAGACGAGCTTGAGTTTCTTGGGGTGGTTGGGTCGCCGGCGACGAGAGAGAAAGGGGTCTTTCATGGCGCTTTGTAGAGAGAGTAATCTCTGTTTGTTTGTGAATCTTTGTGGAGTGTGTGTGATTGGGTTTATATAGGAGTGTTGCGTTGGAGAGAGGACGACGGGTTTGGAAACTGGGCTTGAGGTTGTTGGTATTTACGGAATAGCCACTTGGGCCAAGTGTTTTTTTTGTTTCGGATTTGGAGGTGTGGATGTATAAGATTCTATCTATTCTTGATTTTACTTATATTTATTTATTATTTTATACTAATTAGGAAATTAAATGGAATTCAACATTTTATTTAATTTACCATTAAAAATGTTTTGTTTTATAAGAAATTGAGTGATAATCATGTATTGTTGGCTGCATGCGTGAAGTGATCTTAGCCCATGTTTGGGATTTAATTTTTTTTATTAAAATAGTCAATAAAGATAAAATAGACTAAAATAATCAATAAAATATAATGTCATATTCAAATTATAATTATTTTGCTTTTTATCTAATAATTATCAAATCAATTACAAAAAAAAACTAATTATCATTCCAAACAAAACTTTTTTAGGCAAGTTAAAATAACAAAATAAATAAAAAGTCAATTAAAATAGCCAAATTCACAAATGGGACCTTAGTAGATTGAAGGTTGATTTACATTCCGTTTGTTTGAATTGAAAATATTTTTCAAAAAACATATTCTTCTATATTTTTGGTAGTGGGAGTGGGATGAAAGTGGAGGTAGAGATGGCAACAATGATGGTGGCGGGGCTGTAGTGATAGTGGTGTTGTGGTGGAGGTGAGAACGGTGGTAAAGTGTGATAATATTGATAAAATTTTAGTCTAAAAAAATGTTTTTAGCCTAAGTGAAAAATATTTTTACTCAAATAGACTTGGGGTTGTTTGAGAAGTGCTAAATTAATATATTTTTTGACTTTTTATGAAAAAACGTGAAATATGGATTGGGTTTGAAATAATGTGGTAGAGAGATGATGTGATCCAAATGAGATGATTGTGACTCAAATAGGATAATGTGCTAAAATAACATGTGCTATTTTAGCACATGTCAAACAAGTACTTATTTTTTACTAATTATAAAAAAAATATTTTCTGTTGTCTTTTATTTTTCATTATACGAAACACTAAAAAATATTATAAATATTTTTCACTCAAACAAACGGAATATTAGTAAATGAGATATTCTCATTTGGAAATTTGACTATTTTAGTGACTTTTTTATTATTTTATGAGATGAAAAAAGATTATTTCTATTCTTTTTATTTTTTATTTGTTATTGAATAAATGGTTGTAAGAGAAAAAGTGATTGATTGATAGATAAAATGTGACATTTTATCATAATAACAATTTTAATTATTTTTTCTTTATTAATTATTTTAGCCAAAACCAAATGTCCCAAACCAAGCCATAAGTACGATGTTTGAATAAGAGTTTGTAAATACAAATTTGTTTTCCGACTTACATATGATTAAAATAAAATACACTAGACAAAGCACACAGGTTTGACATATACAACTAGTGGTTTGTATAATTAAATTAATAATCTTAAAGAAAAATCAAATGTGATAAGATAATACATGACAAAATTAATTGCAAATTAATAATGTTAAAAATAGTTCTCCTTTATATTGAGAAAAATGTTACGAATACTAACAATCTTACTAATATACTCACAAGTTGATGTCGGTCTCATATCAAGTGATGGTTGATCTTATAAAAATTTGTGAGTGTGTTAGTAAGACTGTTACGCTGTGTTTGGTTGGGGGATTTGGGGAAGGATTTGGAAAGGGAAAGGGAAAAGGTGTGTGAAACTAGGTGAAATATAAGCATGTTTTATTCACATTTCACCTATTTTTTTCATTTCCTTTTCCAAATCCCTCCTCAAATCCCTCAACCAAACACAGTATTAGTATCCCTAGCATTGTTGTTGTACTGAGAACCTATGAATTTGCATTTTATTGATTTTTAATTAATTTTCCTATTTTTCATTTATGATTTTTTTTTTTTAAATTTTAAATCAAGATTCTCAAACTCATGAAATATGTTAAATAAATAAGTTTGGAACTATGTTTTTTATTTTTGGTTTGAGCAATGGAATTTTGACATAATAAATTTAAAAGAAACAAAAATTTATTCAACCATAAGTTGAAATACCTTGTTGTTACAAAAACGACGATGGCAAAAAGTAGTATTATACATCCACTAACTTCATTAGCAATTTGACAAAATTTTGATTAAAAGGAAAGAGAACTTATCGAAATTCATATTGTAACCGAATTTGTTCAAATACGGCAAAACATTAGAAAATTTGAAAACTGTTAGATATTACCTAAACTTTTTAATTGCCTTAAAAAGGACTTAAAAATAAAAAAATCTTGACTTATTAAGGATTAAAACAACTCTAAACTTGTAATATATTTGATAAATTTTGCTATCACCAGCCTAGAAGAGTAAGTGATTGAATTAATTGGAGAAAATGATTTGGCTACATCCACATATTTGCAACGTCTATGTACACCAGTAGTGGTGGATTTAAACGTGATATGTTTGTAATTTCACAGCTAAATCTTGGGGAAAGCACCAATAAATCATAAATTTGGGAATGTTAAACTATTTAGTCCTGAATGTTTTTTGTTGGACTAATAAGTCCTATTTCTCTAAAAGCTTACTATAGGCATTTTTATGTCAAACATTATTCATCAAACGTTAACAACGTCAGAATTATTTATCAAACATCAAACATTACCAACGTCAGCATTATTCGTATAATTTCGGAAAAAACATTATCGACGTTAGAATTATTCATCCAACATCTAACATTATCAAACATCAGGATTATTCATCAAACATCAACCATTAAATATTAGAATTATTCATCAAAATAACGATTAAATAACGATTAAACATCAAAATAACAATGAAATAACATCAAACATTAAATTAACGATTAAATAATTTTTTCTGATCAAACATCATATTCATCGTGAGTGTTTCAAATATCAAAAATTAATGTAGCTCAAGCAACATCATCAAATCGCCAACATCATCGTGGGTGTTTCAAACATCAAACACCCAGAAACATCGTCAACAAAACATCATCAAAAACATGTGAATTTCAGGGCCTAATGGTATAACCTGTGAACATCAAACATCATGGACATTAATCATATAACCTGTGAACATCAAACACCAAGAACCTGTGAACATCAAACGCAGTATACATATGATTTCAGGGCCTAATCGTATAACCTGTGAACATCGAACATCAAACATCATGGACATTCATCAAAAACCTGTGAACATCAAACATCAAAAACCTGTGAACATCAAACGCAATATACATATACATGATGTTTGATGTGAACGCAGTATACATATACGCAGTATACATATACATACACACAGACCTATATACACTCGATTACACGCTTCTCGATCTTCGGAAATCCACAAATTCCACAAAATCTCCAAAAACAATGTCGCAATCCCTCAATTTCTTCATTTCTTCATCCCCAAACTCCACCATTACAGAGCAATCTTATTCAAAACCCTACACACAAGCATTCAATCTCAAAATTCCCATCAAATCCGCGCGTAAATCGATCACAACCTTGTGTTCAGATCTCGATTCATCTCCTCCATCGCCAATCCTCGTCTCGGATAAGCGGCAAGGGAGGATCTAAAAAATGGCTATGGTCGCCTGAGACGTGAGGGAAGGCGATTCGCTCCTATGATCTCCCCCAACCCTATCAACTCCCTCCGATCTTCCCTTGCTCCTTCCGAGTTCGATCTCTTCTGATTTCTTTCACTATGAGCTTCTCACAACTTGTGATCTAGGGTTTTTTTTCTTTGATTTGCTACTTTTTGGTGCATTTTCTTCTCACCGATCGTTATTTGCTTTTATTTTTTCATTTAATTTGCACGAATTGTGGTGTACATTTTTGTTTTTATGTTCAAAATTAGATTGATGTTTGATGAATAATCCCGACGTTTGATAATGTTTGATGTTGGATGAATAATTTTAACGTTGATAATGTTTTCATCGAAAATATACGAACAATCCTGACGTTGGTAATGTTTGATATTTGCTAATGTTTAATGTTTGATGACTAATGTTTGACATAAAAATGTCTATAGTAAGCTTTTAGAAAAATAGGACCTATTAGTCCAACAAAAAACATTCAGGACTAAATGGTTTAACATTCTTAAATATGGGACTTATGAGTAATTTTTCCCTAAATCTTTGAATGGTTTGTTAATTAAGGTGTGATTTAGTGAATAATAAAAATAAAATAATAGTTTTAGGTAGTTTGACGAAGTAGTTATTGGATGTAATAGTTATTAATACGAAAGGTATTATTGAAAAATCAAAAAAAGTGACAATCTTTACTAACTAACTCAAGCATAGACTTTATTAATATATATAATAGATAAAAAAATAATAATAAAATTTTCAAAACTTTTTAAGGGTTGCACCAAAACAATGGAAGAGTTACCTCACTTCACAAGTGGAAATTATATGTAGGAGAATTTAATGCTGAGAAAAAGTTGAACCACCAGTTGCATACTTCATGGCAATGTGGTTAGGTCATGTGCAGAATGTGATTGAGCAACACTAGTTCATGGCATCACAATTACTCTCTCTCTTTTCTTATTTATTTATTTTTCCTGCCTTTTCTGATTTAACTGCATGATCCATGGAAATAACTAGACAATGAATTTAAACATTTCTCTTATATTTTCTTTTTTCTTTTCAAATTATTACTTGGATCGATGATCATAATCTTAAGATTTATGTATGATGCTTTACTTGGCCATCCATATAAGAACACTAAAAGTGATATTTTAAGCTTAAAATAATGTGAGAATTTTAAAATATTAGAATATCGAGACATAATTTTATAATTGAAAATACAATTAAGACATAGATAAAGATTTAAGAAGGAGAAGAACTTCTCTCCAGTCTACTGTTGTGGATTGGACCGTCTAATATGACATCGTGAACTTATCATGAGTCATATTTTAATAATTTGAACTATTCATTTTATAAATTTCTTTTATTATAAATCATGCATAGAAAATTATATTGGTCCGATAATTGTAATCACTTTATTTACCACGTTTGTATGCAAAAAAATAAATGAAAATAAACTACCAGTTTTTCGTAGATAAATGTGACAAATCATGCAGTTACAATTATCAAATTAATATATGATAAGGTTGGAATTTATTAATATTGGTATTATTATTATATGGGAAGAAACATAGCATTAATAGAAAATTGATGAAGGAATATCAACTCTAACACTTTGTTTGGATCGGAGAATGAGAAAAGTAAGGGGAAAACATAATTGTAATCTATCATTTAAGTGAGAAGAGAAAAAGAAATATATATATATATATATATATATATTTTCTCATTATTATGTTTGGATGAATAAAAATAAAGTATGTGATATAAAGATATGAAATTTATTTTACTTCATTTGTATTTTAATTAGTAATCTTGGTAATCATGAAAAATGCACAACTAATCAGTTTGTTTCTTATCAAATCTCACCCCTTTTGATAAGAAATGAAACCTATAAGAAAATTATATTTCTCACCATTTTTCACCTAATATATTAATTAAACATAATAAAAGAGTTATCTTCCTCACTAATTGTAATAACAAATTAGTAATGTACAAGCACGAAATAATATTTATCATATAATGTTGTTGATGAAGCTTGCACTCCTCCAAACGTCGTTGTTTAATCACTTGAAAATATGAATATGAGCTAGCCGACGGGTATATGCCGAAAACCTCTCCGATGCCTAAGTCAGCGAGTTGACAAAAGACAAAAAACTCTGTGAATTCGAGGGTAAGAATTGCAATACCTGGAACAGGTTCTGTCATGAACTATTATAAATTCTGCATGGCACAATCTTAATAGGATCTTATTTTTCCCTAGTAGAGTCTTCCTAAGAGTCACATTCCTAAAGGATAGTGCTTATTCTCAGAACACCGTTCCTCACTGCTAGCCAAGTGAGATGACAACACTCTACTCGGCTATCGATAACTAACCGAGCTACCTTTACTCGCTACATCTTTGTGACCGAATCAGAAAACCTTGTCTGTCCAATGGTGCACCCCTGAGCTACAACTAGCTTGGCTTTCTTTCCCTAGATAGTCAATCTAGTACCTCGGTCTGTCTATGGATCATACGTGGATAGTTAGTTCCAAGCCTTAACAGTCCTTCACTAACTGGCCTATTATAGGTTCAACCTAAGATTGTGCTTTCTAAGCTATTATCTCAGATGTGCAGCCCAATCTCCAAAGAGGATCTCACTTAGTTCGGCCTAATTTATCTATACAAATTACCCTCTCAAGTAAGGTAGGGAATTACTATTAAGAATAACAAGTTTTATTTATTTATTTATTTTTCCATAAACTTGTGCACATTAAAGTATTTGGTTTTTATGGTGGATTTTGTGTTGTATACTATTTTATTTTATTTTTCTTTTTTGGTAATTACACAATGTTTTAAAATAAGAATAATGCTTGGGATCCCCTTTTGGGGGTCACCCTCTCACCCCCCTTGCCACGTGGCGGGGGGTGATTGGAGGAGCAGGAAAAAAAAGAAAAAAAAAAGAAAATGTAACCAATAAGAGAGAGAGGAGGTCAAAGGGGATGGGAAAAAAAGGGGGATGAATCATTGTTGTTAAAATAAATATATACAATGTCTAAATGCGTTGTTACTATCACCAACTCAAGAATAAATTCTTCCTCCAGAACATTCCTTCTCCAACCTCATATCTTCTACATTATATTATTATTATTATGCTATGATTAGTCAACCATGTGTTATACCAATATGAGTTATATGTATTTAAGAATGTGACGAGGACAAATGTCCAGTGGCAAATAGCACAAGCCGACCAAACGTGACATATACCAATCAATCATAGACACACGACTATAACACGGAGGATAAAGGGTTGGGGACTAAAATGTTCAATTTTGAAATTTTTGAAACAATAGTTTAATTTTATTTTTTTAAATTGTAAGGACAAAAATAAATAAATAAAAATTAAAAGACTACCCTTACTTTTTAGGTGAATTTTTGGACGAATTTTTTTGATAATCAGCGGTGATGATTGAGAATAGAAAGAGAAATTACAAATAAATTAAAAAAAAGTGTAATTTGGCATCTCGCCATTGTAATGCCATGTTTGATAACTTGATTTTTTTGGTAAGGTCTCGTTTCACATGTAATATTTTTAATTTAAAAATTAAAAAATTATTAAAAAAATTAAAAAGTTTACAATACGAAAAATTAAGATTTTAGAAATTAAAATTTAAGGATAAAATTATTTTTAGTGACCAAATATTTTTGTTACAAAAAGCATTGTTATTATATATTTTGCAACGAAAATTGAACATTAATGATGAATTATTATCCTTTTGGGACCAAATTTTTTGTCTCAAAAAATAAACTATTTTGAGACTAAATTATTTTGTGCCTAAAATTCTATTTACTAGTGAAAATTTTAAAATTTTGTCGCTAAAAACCTTGTTTATAACTTTTCGGGACGATCTTTTAGCGACTATCCTTGTAACGACAGAAATTGGTCCCTAAATGTCTTTTGTAACAAAATTTTTAATTTTACAGACCAAAACATTTGGTCTCTAAAACTTTTATATGTTGTAGTGTTATAACATATACTAAAAAATCAAAAATTCTATTTTCTTTTTATTTTTTGTACATCTTTTCATAAAAAATCAAAAAAATATTCCAAACATACTAAATTCTTTTACCTCATATTTTAGAAAAAAAAAACTAAAAAGTTATTAAAATAATCTATTCCTAAACAAAGCCTAAAATAATTAAAAAGTCAATTAAAAAAAAATCCAAACTCAAAAAGCCACTAAAAAATTTTAAAAGTCAAAAAGCCAAAAAAATGAAGGTCATAAAAAATAGACAGAATGAATAAAAAAAATAGATTATTATTATTATTATTTGCTGGGATTAGAAAGGCACAAGATTTACATTTCACATCCAACAATAAGTCATTCAAAAAAGATAGTACTAGCTGGATCTCAAAAAAATAAAAATATCCTCCATGCAAAAAGAATAATCTTAATAAGTGTATTTTTTAGGATGATTTAAATAAATATATTTTTTTATTTTTTATAAAAAGATATACAAAAAAATAGAAATGTGATATAACACAAATAAGCGTATTTATCTAAATAAGTACACTTATTTAAGAGATACCAAATAAGCTCATAGTCTCCTTGCACAAAGAAAAATAAACTTTCATGAAAAAATGAAAAAAGCCTCCATAAAAATGAAAAAAAAAAAAAAAAAAAAAACTCTATGGGGGAGACACAAAAGCATGACTTCCAAGAAAAAAAAATTAAAAAGAAAAAAATTAAAAAAAAAATAGAGATTTTTAAATTATGAAATTTTTTAAAAATAATACTAATTGAGAGAGAAGGAACATTAGGGCATTCAAGAAATTGTGGATTGAACACAGGGCCGGCCCTGCTGTGACGCCCCAAAATTTGGGGACATCATAATAAGGTTTGAAACTTAAAATCAATTTTCTTAATTAAGAATCCTCATCAATGTTGCCACCAAATTTACCATCATCCATTAATTACAACACCAAAACTAAAAGTTCTTCAATTACAACTCCAGCAGAGAAAAACTAGAAAACTCAGAAAGATGGTTCATGGAACTTTGGCACGCTTCAAGCTAATCAAGGCTGAATGTTGCCTTCCAACACCTCGGTGTTTCCTTCGGTTTTTTCGGTACCTGGCATGAAACGCTAGGGCAACGAGGATGCCAATGAGCGACGAGCTCAATAAGATAGTACAACCCGAATTACCCACCCCGATAATAATACCCACAATGAATAATGTGTAGTAACAGAATGACAGGTAGCATTTAATAAGCATAATAGGAATGCCATCAGTTGAAATAATAACAATAGATAATAAATAAATAAAATGACAAACAGAGGCAGCATTTCATCATACGAAAAATGCCCACTCATTAGAATCTGAACATAAAACCTGACATAAAACGCCAGGGCAACAAAAATATATGCCATGAGTTTTGCAACACAGTAAGAAAACATAACCAACCTACCATTCTTTTTAAGAGAAAAATAATGAGCTTCTAAATATGAGATAACAATATAATTGTAAACATAAATTACAATAGTTAGATTTTAATAAATTAGGTGACACTCAAAATCTCACCAAAGAGATTTAACTTACCAACCACTAAGCATGGCAACGGTTAATTTGAAACCCTCCCTTGGTCAAATATTTAAATGTTACCTACAGTAACTACCAATGATGCCCACGCACCAGGGTTATATACCCGAGTCGTGACATCACAGTCTGCCCCAAGGAAGCGATGCGCCAGGTGCGTAACCTACCCTGCACGTCCACCCTTATTCCAAAACCGAATACCGAAAAGGGTTCAAATAAGTCCCGTGCCATTTTAGAGTTTCGCAACACAATTTACGTGAGAATTCTCAAAACCAGGGCTCACCCTGAATAACCGGTATTGACCGTCAACCCTTAATTTCGTACACTCTTTAAAACCAAGACTCACCCTGAACAACTGGTATTCACAATAATTCAAAATTTAATTGCCAATAATGTTATACCAACTCATTAAAACCCGAATATAAAATATTACACATGTCACACAATAATAAACAATTGTACAAAATTCAAATAAACAATTTATTTAAACCATGGTATGAGATAATTATTTAGATACCCAAAGAATAGAAATAATTTATAATTACACACATGCATGGACTTTTAATCTACAAGATTAGATTAGCACCATATTAAATTTTAATCCAAGGAAAACAATTGAAGAGATTATTTATTTATTCATTTTTTTTTTTTTTATTTCTCCTTAATCCGCCAAAATTTTCAGAATGTATATCTTGCACATGAAATTATAAATAAATTACTTATACAACTCTAAAATTCATATAACTCTACAGAATACTCAACAAACAGGTTATGGTCGTTTTTCAGAAAACAGTTTCCAAAAATAAATTATAAATAATTCTTAAAAATTCCAAGAATGTTCATGACACAGATTTATCACATTTTCTTAAATTAATTCCATACTTAAATTTATAAATCAATTCCATGATCTAAAAATTTATTATGAAACTAGACTTCTCAAATTTCATTTTTTTGCTTAGAAATTATCAGATTTGGTTTAATATAAAATTTTTAATGATTTTTCAAACACATAATAAAATCTGTCTATAGCTCCAGATTTGGTTTAAAATCTGTATAAATTCGTAAAAAACACTCAATAATTATTGAAAAATTTTGTGGATGAACTAGACATCATTATCAACAACTTTGTAGAAGAAATCATCTTCAAATTGTGAGTATAAAATTATCTAAAAATTCGTACAACTTTCTGGCAGATTTAAAAGGGCCAAATAACATTTTCAAAAATCTTTTTAATGGCATAAACTACACATGCAAATCTAAATTCCATAATATTATCATGATTTTCAGACTACCAATATTTGATATACCATCATAATTTATTTCTTGATTTATCCAAATTTAGATTTAATTAATTTTCTTCATATCTATCCCAAATTTAAACTTATAAGTCTTTCACACATGAATTAAAATCTAAAATATTGAAATTTGAACATGCATATAAAGATGGGTTTCAACTTCATGAAGAATAACAAGAATCATACCCAACTAATTACTTTCTAATTTTATTTCCATAATCTTACACTAAACTCCATTTTTTTTTTTCATCATCTTCTTGCTAATTTTTTTTTTTTTTTTTTTTACAAGATATTGATTCCAATTACCTCTTAATTTCAGCTTCTAGATGATTTATCTACAAGATTTGAGTTTTAGTTTCTTACCTCTTTTTTTTTTCGGTTGAATTTCTTGAGTCTCCCTCTTTGCTTCTTCAATCCTTTGGGTCTTTCATTCTCTCTCTCTAGGCTCTCAAAGTCTTCCAGCACAACAAATGAATATCACTCTTGAACCCATCACAATAAACACACTCACACACACCTCACTTCTTCGCCATGAAACACGTGTGCACACTTGTACAATTCTTTGAGTTCCACCTTAACACTTACATGCACACCCACTCACATAATTTCTCTACACACACACCCATAATTCTAATTTGCTCTATAATTTATTTTATGTCCATGATTAATTTAATTAAGCACCACTTAATCTTGATAAATTTTTGATTAACACTAAATTAGTTAATTATAACTAATCTCAAATCCCACCTAATTTAATTAGTCTAATTGACTTGTATTAGAGCCTAATTAAATATAATTAAATTTATAAATCTGAATCAGATTATTAATCGAACTTCTAAAAGGTTCCAAATATTAAATTAAACTTACTATCATTATCAATTTTGATTTCCCAAATCGTTTAGGCCTTCAATTTTTTTTTTATCAGACTCAAATTTCCTTTAATTAATTTACGTATTCCAATTGGACACCCCATAACTAAATTTAATTCGTAACAATCACAAATCTCACTCCTCATGACTCAATCAACTCCAATTAGGACCTAATTAATCGAACCTTAAGTTTACTAAACTGAATCAAATATTTAATTACACTTTCATAGGGTCCAATACTTGAAATTAAACTGATTTAACTTATCAATTTCACCTCCTTAGGCTATTTGGACGTTCAATTTCTAATTCTAAAATAAATCCTTAATAAAATAATTTATAAATAACAAATATTAAACACCCACAAAATTATTTTTATTGTTTATTTTATTTTATTTATTTATTTATTTATTTCCTTGTTAGTGATTGAATTGGGTTAATTTAAAACTAACTTTTATACTAATACATTTTTGAGATAGACTCTAGATAAAATTAGTTAATTAATTTATTTATTTTCTTTTAAGAATAATAAAATGTGGGTTTTCACACCTGCCCTAAGGCAGGTAAGGCTTGTGCCTTAGGCCCCATATTTTGGCTCAAAAATAGGGCCTCCAAATTAAAAAAATTCTTATAGGTCCAATCTTTTTTTTTTTTTTTTTTTTTTTTTGGGTTTTAAGATCAATTTAAAGGGCCCCAAATGTTTTATTAAGCCCATGTATAATTTAGTCTATATTTTTATTTATAAATGTGTTTGGCCCATATTTATTAAAATAAAAATATATAAATAAAAAAAAAAACAATAGGGCTCCTAAATTTGGTAAAACATATAAACATATATAACATAGGGCTCCTAAATTTGGCCCAAAAATAGGGCCCCTAAATTTGGTAAACTATTATAGGCTCAAAGTTTTTTTTTTTTGGTTTTAGGATCAATTTAAAGGGCCCCAAAATATTTTTTTGAGTCCATGTATGATTTACTCCATATTTATTTATAAGTGTAGTTTGGTCCATATTTATTAAAATGAAAATATATATTAAAAAAAAAAGTATTTAGGCTCAAGAAAAATAATACATACAATATATGGGCCATATTTTTTTATTTTTTATTTTTACTTTCTTTATCTATTAGATTTTAGTAGAATAAATAATTTTGCTCAAATTTTTTTACCTAGGTCTTTATCAATTTTAATTGAATAATTTTTTCCTAATTTTTTTGTTCTAATTTTGTTTTATTAAATTGTTTTGTTTATAATTTTAATGATTATATGTGTAAGTAGATTTTGTTATAGCTACAAACAAATAAAAAAGTTGTAATTTATCATTTTATTCATGAATTTTTTTTCAATATAAAAAGGCTCCAATTTTCAAAATTCGCTTTAGGCCCCGACGAACTCAGGGCCGATCCTGATTGAACATTGGGATAAAAAGTTATTTTTGTTTCAATTCCATGAAAATCTCACAAGCCCTTGTTGTATCCTAACTAGACAAAGGACTCCGAGGATTTTCTCAACTTACTTTATTTTCAACTATAATATTTTAGTTGGAATATTGTTAAGTGGGCCAACTTGATGCCACATAATGTCCTTTTTAGTTGAAATAAATCTCACACTGAAAAAAAGTGAAATGCTATAATGGGATTATTTAGTTTAATTTATGGAGCTGTTTGTAATTTATTTATTTAAAAAAAAATAAAAGAGTTTTTGGTGTAACTTCTATTTATATAATTTATGAGACAAAAATAACTTAAATAAAAAAATTGATTATTGAAAAGCGAATAGAGAGATACTTTTAGCTTCTAGCTCTAATTGTTAGCTTTCAATTTGTAAAAAGTTATACTAAACAAGCTCAATTTTACTTTTTTTAATTAAAAAAATATTATAGATAAATGAATTTTTTTTATCTAATTTTCTTATCACTAGACAATAGATACAAGATATGAGTTTTATGTGTATTTATTAACGTAAATTTTATAACTTGTATCTAGTGATAAAAAAGTTAGTTAAAAAATTGTTTATATATAGCATTACTCTTTTTTATAAACAGATACATACTAATATGTCATTTACTATTTTTAGTTTAAGTGATTGAGTTGATTAAAATATCCTCACTCTCATTACATAAAATATTTTTTATCCATATGGTGGAGCTATCATGAGGAGAATACGTACCAAAATGTTGAAAGAAAGTTGCATGTAAAGGTGGCCAAATTGTAGTTTGGCAACCCAAAAAACAAAAAACAAAAAAAAGAAAGGGCAAAATCATAATACCAATATCCTAAACTTCACCATCAAGTTTGGCATATGCTTAAATTGTAGCCAGGGGATTTAGGAAGACAGTTCCGATTTAGAGTACTAAATTAGCATCTCTCAAAATATTATTAATGAGTTGGCATGTGTAAGGGAAAAAAAAAAAAAAAAAGGCCAAATTATCACATCTATAGTGGGGTTCATATGATGTCATGTCATCAGCAGTGCATTAGTGGTGTTAAATTAGTGGTATGAAGTATTTTTCTTAAGAAAAAATTTAAGAGTTGGTTTGCGATGTGGATTGACTTTTTTATTTTTTGATTTTTTGGTTACTTTAATTTGAAATTAAAAAGTCTCGTTTATAATAAATTTTTTGATTTTTTTGACTTTTGTGAGAGAAAAAATAAAATAATTATGAGTTAAATGTGATATTTTATCTTATTTAACTAAAATAGCTAATTTTGTCCTATATAATTATTTTAACCCAAATGTATATCCCAAACAAAACCTAAAAAGAATAAAAATATATATATAAAACAAAATAAAATACAAATATATTTTATTCACATTTTATTTTTTTCCTCCTCTTTCAAAATTTCTCTTTAAATTTCTTACAAAAAAGCTTCCTACCCCCAGCTGGGGGTCGACCCCGAAGTGTCACTGGGGATTGGTCCCAAAAAAAATAAATTTTTTTTTCTTTTTATGTTTTCAGCGAATAGGGGGTCGCCACCTCACTGGGGTCGACCCCCACTGGGTGTATGAATCTCGGCTGAAATTTCCTAACTAACCACCCAAGACCATTACGTGGACACGTGGATCGTTGAGAAGCCTCACCTGAAAGCAACAAAAGATAATAACCGTATAATTTTGTTCTCTTTCGGCTCGTTGATTGTGTAAAAGACAAGTCTACTGTTTTTTTTTCACCAACTGGTGTAGAAGTCAGCTGGGCGTACCAAGATGCCCCACTGCATGTGCGCCACGTAGATAAACATATCTGAAAGTGTGGATCCCTATTGATGAGGACACGTTGCATGATGTGATGTTTTGTTGTTATGTTGGGACAAGTGGGAATGCGAGAGTGGACAGAGGAGGAGGGAAGTCAAGGATATAAAAAGGACATAACGATTGATGTGGGTCCGATCCACTTTAGCTTCTTGCCTTGATGGATAACATTAGCATGACGGGTTAATCACTTGGAATTATTAGTGAGAGGGTAATTTATGTGGAAATTGGGCCGAGCTAGAATAAGTGGGCCGATCTATAGGCCGTATTAGAGAAACTTAGACCATGGGCCGCGGACAAGTAATAGTTCGGCCCAGAGAAAGAAGATCGTCGCCGGATGAAGAGAGGGCTTAGTCCGGTTGACCGTTGCCCCTCACTCAGATGGCAGTTCGGTCCTAAGTGTGTTAGACCGGTCCCAAAGTTTAGACCGGTTATGGCGCAGTAGGTTAGTCTGGTCTAAGGGCCTTGTTAGTACTTAGCTCGGTTGTTGGAGGAGAACCGAGGTGGGGATCGTAATTAAAGAGCCGGACTAAGTATAGATCGGTTGAAGATCACATGTGCCTTGCTTAAATTGGTGTCAGAGTTATTTCGGCTTAGCCCTCTTATGGATAGCCCAGTTTTAGCGTGTAAAAGCCGGGATAAGAGAAAGGAAGGTTACAGCCAAAGTGACAGTTATCTTGGTCATGTGGTAGTTCGGCCGTAAGAAGAGCCATCTCACTTGGCTTAAGCAGTGAAGAGGGTGTTGGGAGGATAAGCCTTATTTTCCAGGAGTATGAATCCTAGGAGGACTCTACGCAAGGAGGAGTAATCCTAGAAGGACTCTACTGGGGGGAATAAGAGTCCCACCAGGATTGTGCCGCGCAAAACCTATATAAGCTCACCAATATCACCTTTGGAGAGGTAATGCAACTCTTGCTTCCTGAATACCCTGAGCTTTGGCCTTCTTGTCTTCCTTACTGACTTAGGCATCGGAGAGGTTTCCGGCACACACCCGCCGGCTAGCTCACGTTGGTATTTTCAGGTGGTGGAACGACGACGTACGGAGGAACGCAGACTTGATCAACAGGATTATACGAGAAGGTGTATTTCTTTCCCGTACAATTGGCGCCGTCTGTGGGAAACAACAGGCAAGAACAACCTCTTGATCAAGCTTTTTCTCGAACATCAATGGCGAACAACGAAGAACTGCCTCAGTCCGCCATTGACGGACAAACTCCAGAAGGAGGTGCAAGGCGTGAAGGCCTACCTTTGGTCCCTCCCATGGCGAACCTGGAACCACAAAGGCAGAATTCCAGGAGGGATGCGAGGGGACGAAGGAGGAATAGCAGTCCTCATCCCTCTCGTTCGCAAAGCCCAGAAAGACAAAGGCGCAGAGTTGATCCTCAAATTCTGGAGGATCGCGTCAGAGAGCAAGACGAACTGATCCGTAAGATGGCGGCGGACATGGAGTCTCTGAAGCGCCAGATGAAAGGAAAAGAAGTGGCGACAGGAGAGGGGCGTAGTAAGAAGACGCCCCCTCGCCACTCAGAGGGTCATGGTAGAAACTCTACACCCTCTCAACCAGAGGACAGAAGCCTCAGGACAGGCGACACGCGATCCGTAACTTCCAGGACTCGTCACTCCAGGTCTGAGAGGACGAGGCCTGAGAGGTCATACACTGAAGGGAGTACCTATTGGCCTTCACGTACACACCACACGAGGTCCAGACAGACGGAATTACCTAGGTCGTCCGACCTAAGGTCCATGTTAGAAGAAAAGGCACGATGGAAGGAGGACGCCAGGGCGCGCGACCCCACAGGTTCCCTTGCGGCGATTGGCTCCTCGGACGCATGGAAGCGTCGAGGTTGGAATGCCAAGGCCGCACTTGGCATACGAACCAACGGATAAGGCATTGGCGAGGCTGCAGACCTCACCGTTCGTCCCAGAGATTGAGAACGCGCCCCTCCCGTCAGGCTTCCTACAACCCAAATTCACGACATATGAAGGGAAGACGGACCCTTACACCCACTTAAGCCACTTTCGCCAGGTTATGGCTGTATACCAGCGGAATGAGGCGTTGATGTGTATCCTATTCCCTTCAAGCCTCGGCGACCTAGGCTTGACTTGGTTTGAGAAGCTTCCAGAGGGCAAGATAGCCTCGGGCGCAATTGGCGAGGCGTTTGTAACACGGTTCGTAAGCGAACACGAAGACCCGGTGGAGATCGACGATTACTCTCCATCGACATGGGCGACAAGGAGACTCGAGGTCATACAACATCGCCATCGGGAGGCGTTCAACCAGATTGGGGATCGCCTAACTAACCTCGCCATTCTTGTGAAGACAAAAGAGGCCTTCCAATGAACGGTGAGGACTCTATCACCATGACGCCACCACTCACCATGGAGGCCACGATGGAGAGAGTGCATCGGACATCGAGTGGAAGAGGATGGCGCTCGTGCCAAGGCAAAAACTGGCGCGACCGCAACACTAGAGAAGAAGACCTCGGCAAAGGTCAATACGGTAGATCGCCAAAACCGAAACGGACGAAACAAGCGAGACAATGCTGAGGACCAAGACAAGAGATGGTTAAGAGTCCGCACCGCCATAACCACGGTGTTCAAGAAACCAATCTACCGTATACTTAGCGAGATTCGAGACGAACCTTTCGTCAAGTGGCCTGCCAAGCTAGGCGAGGCACAGAAGGACTATGATGACAGATCCAGATGCACCTTCCACAAGGAAAAGGGGCACCGCACTGAGAACTGCACGCCGTTGAGGCAGCATCTGGAAGAGTTGGTAGCAGCGGGCCACCTGGATAAATACATAGAAGGAGGGGCGCAGCCAGCCCCCCAAGACCACAGCCTCCCCAATGGAATGCCGATCGACGCCCCGCCACAAGGCATCATCAACGTAATCCATGGAGTCTTTGAACCAGAGCGTGTATGCGAGCTCAGAGGTTCAATCAAGAAGGCTGAGCACTTGAGAGAGGTGCTAAGCGCCCAACCTGTCGCGAAAAAGGGGAGGACAGAAGCCACAAACATCATGTCCTTTTCGGATAAAGACTTGGACAGAATATATTGCCCACACAACGATGCCTTGGTCGTTACTCTCCGAGTCAAGGATTTTGACGTCAAGCGGATTCTGATTGACCAAGGTAGCTCGTGCGAAATCATGTACTACGAAACTTTCAAGCAACTCAAGTTGCAAGACAAGGACTTAGCCCCTGCCGTATCTCCTTTGATTGGATTCAATTCTATGCCGGAGTGGCCAGTCGGCAAAATCATCCTTCCAGTCGTATGGAGTGTGACGCAAGTGGAGTTCGGTGTTAAAGGTTCCTCCACCTACAACATTATCTTGGGCGTAACATGGTGCATGCCATGCGCCGTGGCATCCACCTACCACCATGTGATGCGGTTACCCAACGATAGAGGAGTGATTGAAGAAGTATATGGGGCCCAGATTATCTCCAAGCAAAGGCTTCGTCATAGCGAATGGTAGTCGCTATTGCCAAAGGATATGTTCATTCGGTTGAAGAGCCGGAGAGTAATGAACTATTCGCGGATGTTGGCAAAGCGGCTGATCAAAAAGCAGTGGAGGACTTGGTAGAAGTCAGAATAGATGAAAAGAACCCGGACAAGTTCTTTCTGCTTGGTTCATCGTTGTCCAGCGCTGAGAGGCTAGAGGTCTTGGAATTTTTGACCTCTAACATCGAAGTGTTCGCCTGGACCCCGTACGACATGCCAGGCATTGATCCCAACTTCATCTGCCACCAACTCAACGTCCACCCATCGGCAAAGGCCTATTCAACAAGACTTTCGCAGATCGACACTCCACCACGCCGAGATAGTGGCAGAAGAAGTCGGAAACTTGTTGGAAGCAGGGGCAATCAGAGAAGTGCACTATCCCAGGTGGATCTCCAACACAGTCGTAGTGCCAAAGAAGAATGGGAAGTGGCGCGTCTGCGTCGACTATAAAACTGTCAACAAAGCATGCCCCAAGGATAGCTTCCCCCTACCAAGGATAGATCAGTTGGTGGATCTAACAGCTGGTCACAGCAGGCTAAGCTTCCTTGACGCATATAGAGGCTACCACCAGATAGCCATGCACGAACCAGATCAGGAAGTCACATCCTTCACCACTCCGAGAGGGTTGTACTGCTACAAGGTCATGCCCTTTGGCCTGAAGAATGCAGGGGCGACGTTTCAGAGAATGGTCACCAAGATGTTTGAGCCATTGTTAGGCAGAACAATGGAGGCTTACATCGACGACATGGTGGTCAAAAGCAAGGATGCGGATGACCATCTAAGGGACCTAGATGAGATGTTCCAGATCCTGAAGCAACACAAGCTGCGCCTTAACGCTTCTAAGTGCGCATTCGGTGTAGGGTCTGGCAAGTTTCTGGGTTTCCTGGTGACCAATCGGGGTATCGAGGCAGACCCCTCCCAAATCAAAGCAATTCAAGAGTTAGAGAGGCCTAACTCAGTGAAAGAAGTGCAGCACCTCACCGGCATGGCAGCAGCACTTAACCGATTCATCAGCCGGTCTTCAGACAGATTGCGTCCATTCTTTCAGTCATTAAAAGCTAAGTTTGAGTGGGACGAAGAATGCGACCGAGCATTGGAGAGTTTGAAGGAATACATGTCTTCTCCACCACTACTTGTCACCCCATCCTGAGAAGAACTCTTCCTCTACTTGATCTCAAAGGCCTTGTAAAGTGCAGTGTTGGTTCGAGCAGAAGGAATCCAACATCTACCTATCTTCTATGTCAGCAAGACATTGCTGGGAGCTGAGACAAGGTACTTGCCTCTAGAGAAGCTAGCACTGGCCTTAATGATGGCCTCCAGGAAATTGGCGCACTACTTTCACGCCCACACCATTGTCGTTCTCACAGCCTTTCCACTAAAAGCTTTGTTTGAAAGGGCAAACTTTTATGGGCGGATTTTGAAGTGGGCAGTGGAGTTGGGACAATACGATGTGAAGTTCCAACCCAGAACCGCAATAAAGGCCCAATCTTTGGCAGACTTCGTCGCAGAGTTCACTCCTGGAAGCCACCAAGTCTGCCCAATCGATCTGACTGACACAACCAAACTAGGGATGGAGATTGACGCCGGAATAGCGCAACCCCTAGTCCAGGTTACTCAGCCGGAGCCCGAGGCAGACCAGAATAGAGAGGGCAAGGAGGAAGCCAACCTTACTACACCAAGTCAAAACTCACCAGCAACTAAGGACTTGAGCCCATCAGAAGACAAGGGGCAGACTGCAACTATGGACTCTGAAGAAGACATTAGCAGCATGGAAGACCCCAAGGCATCGTCCGACCCCTCCACCTGTTGAAAGTTGTTCGTTGGGGAGATGTGGAAGCTCTTTGTGGATGGGGCATCCAATCGACATGGAGCAGGACTCGGCATAGTCCTCATCTCTCCAGACGGCCTAGTAGTGGAGCAGGCGATCAACCTTGGCTTCCCAGCATCGAACAATGAAGCGGAGTACGAGGCGCTTCTTGCAGGACTCAAGTCAGCAGCCTATATGAAGGCCACCGAACTCATGGTCTACAGCGACTCACAGTTGGTGGTAAATCAAATTTCTGGCGATTACGAAGCAAAGGACGACAGAATGGCTAAGTACCAAGAGCTAGTCAGAGCCGAGATCAAGAAGTTCGAAGTGGTGAGGATAGAACAGATTGGTAGGGAGGAGAATAGTAGAAGCGGGCAGAGCCGCCTCAATGGCGAATACCATCCCCCATCCGCTATTGATGGACTATCTGCCCAGACCAAGTATTGAAGACCCAGAAGCTGAAGAGGTATGTTGTGCGAAGTTAGGTCCCTCTTGGATGGATCCCATCATACTGTTCCTGAAAGACGGCACTCTACCAGAAGATAAGAAAGAAGTAGCAGAATAAGAGCCAAGTCAACGATTTTGGCTCTCTCCATCCTTAGCACTATACAAAAGTCGTTTCGGGACCTTACTTAAAGTGTGTTCACCGGCAAGGTGGAAGCATTCTGTTCGAAATACATGAGGGTGTATCGGTGACCATCAAGGAGGAAGATCATTGGCATACCGAGCTGAGCTATTTCACAAGGATATTGGTGGCCATACATGCAAGCGGATTAGAAGTATGTCAAAAATGTGAAAAGTGTCGAAATTTGCATCAAATACACCAACCCGCCAGAGAACTACTACCATTAACTAGCCCATGGCCTTCGCAATGTGGGGTTTAGACATAGTAGGACCACTTCCAACAGCAACAGCAACGGAAGTTCTTTCTGTGACAGAGACTACTTTACAAAATGGGTGGAAGCAGAAGCCTTGGTATCAATCAAGGAAAAAGATGTAAAGAAGTTTGTTTGGCAGAATATCATTACTCGCTTTGGCATTCCAAAAGCATCGATTTGCATAACGGCTTTTCGGTTTAATGAGAATTTTGTGAAGAGTACAAGATAGAGTTCTACAACTCCACACCGGCATATCCCCAAGCAAATGGTCAAGCAGAAGCTTCGAACAAAGTAGTCTTGGATGGACTGAAGAAAAGGCTGGAGAAAGCCAAAGCCAAGTGGGCAGAAGAGCTCCCTTATGTTTTATGGGCGTACCGCACCACACCTCGACGATCAACAGGAGAAACACCATTCTTCTTAGCTTATGGCATGGAAGCAGTTATCCCATTAGAAGTTGGCCTTCCTACCATTCGGAGCGAAAACTTTGATCCAGACCTAAATGGGGAAGCCATCGCCTTGGAACTTGACTTGGCAGAAGAAAGAAGAGACAAGGCATTGGTTCACATTGCCTCCTACCAGCAAGAATTGTCTAGGAAGTATAACAAACGATCCATCCAAGCGGTTCAAGATTGGCGATTGGTGCCATAAAGTAATGGGCAACACATTGGTCCCAGGAGATGGCAAGTTAGGGCCCAACTGGGAAGGTCCTTACAAAGTGGTCAGATTAGCGGGCAGAGGGGCATACCATTTGGAAGATAAGGACGGCAAAGCAATTCCTAGGCCATGGAACACTGCCAATCTTAAGTTATTTTACTTTTAATATGTGTAATTTTTCACTTCATCAATAAAACTAATCAATCCTTTTTTTTAGCATATTTGTTTCTAGTAGAAAGTAACTTTCTGTAAGTTAGTAGCATTGTAACCGTAGTTGGCCGGATTAAACCAACTATGACACCTCCTAAGCCCAGGATAAGGATCCAGGCTGCAGGACGTTTGGTCGGAATAACCAAACACTATATTCTAGGTTGGCTGGAAAAACCAACTTAGAGGTTGGCTGGATTAAACCAACACTCTTTGTACTCTTCAGCCGAAGTATGGGCATGCCTGAAGAGTGGTTGGATGGACTAAACCAACACTTTGTACTCTTCAGCCGAAGTAAGTTATATCGGCTGAAGAGTGGTTGGCTGGATTAAACCAACACTTTGTACTCTTCAGCCGAAGTATGGGCATGGCTGAAGAGTGGTTGGCTGGATTAAACCAACACTTTGTACTCTTCAGCCGAAGTATGGGCATGGCTGAAGAGTGGTTGGCTGGATTAAACCAACTCTTTGTACTCTTCAGCCGAAGTAAGTTATATCGGCTGAAGAGTGGTTGGCTGGATTAAACCAACACTTTGTACTCTTCAGCCGAAGTATGGGCATGGCTGAAGAGTGGTTGGCTGGATTAAACCAACTCTTTGTACTCTTCAGCCGAAGTAAGTTATATCGGCTGAAGAGTGGTTGGCTAGTAAGTTAGACAGCTAACCGAGATCACAGTTGCACAAATAAGTTCATAAAAAAATTCACTACAAACTCAAGCATGCAAGTGAAGAACCGGAATAAGAGTTGATAATTTTTCATTGAACAATTAAGGGAGTACAACTGGGAGGCTATAGCCCAGTTACAAGAAAGTTCAAAACAAAAGAAAAAGTACAAGTTCAGTCAAAGAGATCATCTATCTCGGCATCCAGATCGGCTCCAAGGTCAGCACGTACTCCGGCGTCTGCAGTCAGAGTAGTCTCGGTTGGAAGTTCGGGCGCCACGTTTTCATTCGTGGGCTCCAACCGAGCTGACTGATCGCCACCTTGCTCTTGGATAGCTTGAGTCTCGGCTGCCTCTTCATCGTCATCATCATCATCGTCGTCAGAAGAACCGAGAAATTGTTTTTGGAGTTCATCGGCATACTCTTGCAGTGAGGCCGGAATGAAGTGCTCAGGAGCATTGTAGACCTCGGTTTCAGGTCCACAACCAACCTTTTCTACTGCACCTCTCCAGCCGCACTTGAAGAATAATTCTTTTGCAGCTTCGCACTGCAGAGAGTAGCCAGCCTCGGCTTCCTTGAACCCTTCCTTGGAGGCGTCTTCAACCTTTTTCTCCAACACTGCTATTTCGGCGTTCTTCTTATTTTCAAGCTCCGCCATCTCCCATAAATATTTGTCTTTCACCTCGGTCACGGCGCGTTGTTTGTCGCCCTCAGCCGAGGTGACCAGTCCGGTCAGACGCGCTATCTCGGCCTCTAGTTCGGCCAACCTTTGCTTCGACAGGGCCAAGCTGGCGCCCCTTATTGCGTTTATTGCATGCCTTGTTGTTTTGCGAAGCTCCATTATTTGCTTATGTGCAATGGTGTTCTTTTGAATGGCCTGCAAAGGGAAAGTTCCTTGTTAGCCGAGCTAAGAGTTGGAAAAATTAGACTGATCAAAGAAAAAAGTCTTTTACCAAAATCATGGATTTGGTGGATGACCGGATGGCCTTTAGCTCGGTGTTGAGCTGCTTGCTGTGGTGCTCCATGTCTTTGGGAAGACAAACACCCCTGGCTAGGTTGAAGGCCAGTAGGTGATCCTTGTCAGCAACAACGGAGTCATCTTCGTCAATATCTCGGTTGTTGAAGACGAAGGGTGGAGCCCATTTGTTTTTCGGCGCAACTTGGTCAGATGATTCCGGTTGGAGGTTGAGTTCGGGGCTCGGTGGAAGAATGGGGTCAACTTCGTCAACCAAACGCGGCTCGGTCTCAGTAGTCCGGGCGCGCTTTGCTCGGCGTGAGGAGGATGGCTGTTGTGAGGGAAGAGCTACCACGGTTTCAGTGGTTCGTTGGGTTGGTGGCGCTTCGGCCCTTGTGGTTGCGGTGAGCATGGCTCTCATCTTGTTTTTCTTTGCCATCTCCTGTTCGGCTGTGAGAGGCACGAGGATAATTTCTGGCAAGGTTGGGTCCGGTTCTGGTGGGTCTTCAAGGAGGAAGTCAGTCACCCTTGCTTTGCGGCGACCGGAGTAGCGGTAAGTCGGTTCGAAGTTGAGGAGCTTAGCCCAACTTCTCTCTCGAACTCGCAGTGCGGCGCGGAGAACACCTACGTTGGGGTGGCCGTACTGGGAATGGAGGAAAGCTGAATCTGCAAAAAAATAGAACAAGGGTTAGTTCGGTTATAGAAGGGAAAACCGAGTTAAACAAAATTAAGGAATGCAACCGAAGTATGAATACCGGGCTCTCCTTTCTTCCAGTTTATTCTTCGGCCAGGGATCTGGGCCTGAAAGTCTTCAAAATTTCCAGAAACCCAAAAGAAATCGTCGTCGTTTAAGTCCTTATCCGGTGTGTGTTTTATTATTTTTTCTCGGCCACGGCGTATTCTTAAATAATAACACCAGCCTTCGTTCTTTGACCCTATGGAGTATTGGTGTAGTATTTCGGCTAGACCGAGGTTGAGACCAGTTTGTTGGTTTAGAGCGGCTATACCCATTATTATTCGGTATGTATTAGTGGACAGTTGGGTGGGGCATAGTCTAGTTTGCCTTAAAAATTCACATATAAGGGGTTGGACTGGGAATCTGAGTCCGGTCTCTACTATGGATTGAATGGTAAAGGGGACAAAGCCTTCATTGTCCCACGGCTCTATGTCTGGTTCGGCTAGTATGAGATTTACATCGGCTGGGATTTGGTAGTCCTTCCTGAATTCGGCTAAGCCCCCTGGGGTTTCTACAAGACATCTATATTTACCCATTTTATTGTATAAGTTATGAATAAGTTACTTCGGTTGAAAAGAGTGTGCTCAGTAGCTCGGCTGAGCGCAGTGGCGTGCCTGGCAACCTAAGTCTGCAAAGTGAAAAGACAAGCTGTTAAGCACAGATCGAGGACCGTGCTACAGAAACAAAGCAAGAAAGGGCTAATCTTATTTCGGCTCTACAGGGTGCTATGTTATCTACATCGGTTTGCAAAGGATCATGATATCTCGGTTTGGCAGGGCATTCGGTTAGCTCGGTTTTAATATTTGGTTTCGTTATCCCGGCTGAACGTCAAGGGGCAGCTTTCTGAGTTCGGCTTGGGAACCCAGAATGCTGGCTTGGCCCCTGAAGTTTTAGCTCGGTCATGTGCTCATAAGTGGCTAGTTCGGTGGATTTTCATTTCGGTTATTGTGGATCAGTTGATGGCCTTATGAAACTACTATGGTATGTTCTAAGTTCTAGTTCGGTTTCAGTCTGCCTAGATTTTGTATAGCAAGAACAGTATTCTAGTTCGGTTGAAGCATGTATGAAGATCAAAGAGGTGTTCTACTAGCTAGATCAGTATGTTCAAAGTGTTCTTGTGAAGTTCTTCAGAAAGTACAGATGTGGTGGAAGACAAACAAAGTGTTTTGCAGCAACACATAACATTAACAACTATGGACTGAAACGAAAGCAAAAAAAACAGATAAACAAAGAACAGATTCGTGTGTTTACCTGGTAGAGAGGCAGAGGATGAAGAAGAAGAACAGCAACAATAATGGAGGGCACGAGCTCTTGAGTTGCAGGAAGTAAGGCAAAAACAAGAGAGAGAGAAGATAAACAGAGTATGGAATGATTTTTGAAATTGAGAAGTTTGTTTTGTGTAAAAGGCAAAAAGGCGGGACTGTTCAAATGTTGCGAAGTCTGAGGGCAGCGCTTCTGTATGAGGCCAATTAGAGCCTGCCACGTGTCATGGGAAGGACAAGCGTTTCAGTTTCTGCAACTGAAGAGACGTTTGACCGGACGTGCATAGCTCGGCTTGAGTTTAGCTCGGCTGGAGAAGCTAAAAGGTTTTCAGCTCGGCCGGAATAGCTAAAGGATTATAGCTCGGTTGGATAAGCTAAAACTTTAGCCCAGTTTTATAGACAGGTAATCCCTATCATGCTGTGCAGATGGAATTAAGGGGCAATTGAGAGGGTAATTTATGTGGAAATTGGGCCGAGCTAGAATAAGTGGGCCGATCTATAGGCCGTATTAGAGAAACTTAGACCATGGGCCGCAGACAAGTAATAGTTCGGCCCAGAGAAAGAAGATCGTCGCCGGATGAAGAGAGGGCTTAGTCCGGTTGACCGTTGCCCCTCACTCAGATGGCAGTTCGGTCCTAAGTGTGTTAGACCGGTCCCAAAGTTTAGACCGGTTATGGCGCAGTAGGTTAGTCTGGTCTAAGGGCCTTGTTAGTACTTAGCTCGGTTGTTGGAGGAGAACCGAGGTGGGGATCGTAATTAAAGAGCCGGACTAAGTATAGATCGGTTGAAGATCACATGTGCCTTGCTTAAATTGGTGTCAGAGTTATTTCGGCTTAGCCCTCTTATGGATAGCCCGGTTTTAGCGTGTAAAAGCCGGGATAAGAGAAAGGAAGGTTACAGCCAAAGTGACAGTTATCTTGGTCATGTGGTAGTTCGGCCGTAAGAAGAGCCATCTCACTTGGCTTAAGCAGTGAAGAGGGTGTTGGGAGGATAAGCCTTATCTTCCAGGAGTATGAATCCTAGGAGGACTCTACGCAAGGAGGAGTAATCCTAGAAGGACTCTACTGGGGGGAATAAGAGTCCCACCAGGATTGTGCCGCGCAAAACCTATATAAGCTCACCAATATCACATTTGGAGAGGTAATGCAACTCTTGCTTCCTGAATACCCTGAGCTTTGGCCTTCTTGTCTTCCTTACTGACTTAGGCATCGGAGAGGTTTCCGGCACACACCCGCCGGCTAGCTCACGTTGGTATTTTCAGGTGGTGGAACGACGACGTACGGAGGAACGCAGACTTGATCAACAGGATTATACAAGAAGGTGTATTTCTTTCCTGTACAATTAGGTACAATTTATTTAAATTATTTATAGTTTTATTTTCTTATTTATTATTTTGGGAGTTTGTTCAAATTATTTACTGCAGTTTTTAATTACAAATTGTTAAAAAAAAAAAAACTTAAATAGCTTGAAAAGAATTGATTATCTGGAGAAAAAAATTACTTGTCAACATTTAAGGTGTGTGAGTAATTTTCTGATCACACTGTCAATTCAGTGATCAGCTGGAGAGAACTGACAAAATAGATGACACTTGGCTAACCTCCAACAGAAAGAGAAGATTCTGACGATAGTTCTTCTACCCGAGGGCACTCTGACGATCAAGTCAGTATATCTCTTAAAGATAATCAAGTACTAAATTCACTGTTCAAAGTGTAAATTGCGTACTTTAGAACTACGGGGTGCCTCTCTTTTATAGTTTACTCAATCCTAGTCCCATTAGAAGCCTGACTTCTATGGACTCCCATTCAGTGCTTACTTTGGACTCTACAAGAGATAAGGATAGACTCCCTAAGAATACTATCCTTATCCATCTTGAAATCTTTCTTCATTGTAGGACTCTTGTCCCTTATCTGTTTATCTCGGATTCCGACATCTTCGAAGACAACCTCGGCAACACCGAGATCACCTCGGCATAACGACCAAGACACGTGGCACCTCGGCTGACACGTCGGCGTCACCTTGCCACGTGTTGGTACTCAGAAAATATATTCTCACATAAGGCAAAAAAAAAAAGTTAATTACAAAATTTATAAAAAAATTTATAACTTTACATTTTAACATTTATGAAGTGGAGTGTTTTTTTTTTTTTCTTTTTAATTATTAATTTTTAGTTTATAATAAATTGTACCAAATATATTCAATGCCAAAAAATAATAATTTTAATACACGTGTTACATATTATATATATATATATATATATTTATATTTATACGTGTTTCATTACACTTAATCACATATTTTTCAATCTTAATCATCACGTATTGGTCTGATTTTATCATTTTACAATTACTAAATAAAATAGTTAATAAAGCACAACAAACATTGGTACATTCTTAAATGCCTTTAACAAAGGAGGCTTAACTCATACTAAACTTGGATTGACTTTTATTCTTACTTGAGTTACAATTTTATAAATAATCTCATAAAACTCTTAAAATATAAGTGAACAAAGAATAATGGGATCATGTAAGGAAGCAAATGATCTCGATTCATAGAAGATCAAGTTTGGTAAAACTTTAATCTCCCCCTTCCTATGCCTCCCATGGAAAACATAGTATAGAAAATCATGTCATCATGCATGCATAGTATCACCGACCAATAATTCAACCATGGGGTGTTTTCAAAAATTGGTAAAAAGTTGATTTTTTAACTTTTTTAGTTTATTTTGTCTTTTTGTGAGTAAGTTATGTGAGAGGTGATATGACCCAAAATTGGTAAAAAGCTGAAAATTGACTTTTTACCAGCTTCCCAAAAGAGCATCATATATGTTAGGTTATAATTAATTGATGATATTATGCGTAAATAATGATGTCATATTGCCATTACACTCAAGGTTTTTTTTATTTTTTTGAACGGCGTGCCTCCGATGTAGCAAAAAAATGTAGTTAATAATATATATATATATTTTTTGTTTTTAATTTTAAATTTTATTTTTCTGGGCTACAAGATATATGGGCCAGAGTTGGCATACTACTCTAGGCAGGGGTGGTGTTTGGGAACCTGGGTTGCCTCAGTTTTTATGCGCAACGGAAAAAAATTCAAAAATCAAGCACTGTAGCTGAGGATATCAGGTTGTCCAGCTGTATGGCACTTTGTGAGTAAAATGACGAAATCACCCTCCGTTGCTCCACCTATTTTGCACCATGACATTCATCTCCCACATCTCAACAAACTCTCACAGAACCCCTCTCTGTACCTGGACGCTTTGACCGAATAAGGTTGAGCACCTCTCAGGCGGCTCACTCCGGTAGCATTGTTAGGGAAGACAAAGTACCCGATCCTTGACGACCTACTAAGGTACGGTTGCCAAATACCATCCTCTGAAATTTATCTTCACCGATCTGCAAATAGTTCTCTCCTGTAATTTTTTTTTCTCCGTTCGTCTTCAGTAACCGATCTTTGTACTTAGCTTCACTTGCTCATGTGCAACAGAAATCACATTGCAATGCAAACTATTTTTCCTATTTCCCCTCTTTCTTCATTTTGGGTTTTGTTCAGATCTTCTTGACCAAACTTTTTTTGCCCCTTTCTGCCGACCATCTGGAAGTTGTCTGCATCTGGAAGTTCAAAAATGAAATTTATTTGGAAGTTGTCTGCATCCAAATGAATTTTAAAAAATACATTTAAAAATGGATTTTTTTAAAGAAATAATTTCTTCTGGAAGTTAAAGAACCGATTTCCATGCTAACAACTACAATGTTAAAAAATGAATTTCGCACAGATTTCAGTTTGGAAGTTGTCTGCATCGAATTTTTTTTTTTTTTTTCAATGAATTTCATTTCCTGTGTAGAGTACAAAACATGGCCACCATTATTTCTCAAAGTTAATTGTTTTTTTTTTTTTTTTCTGGAGCAAAATTATTCCCATATATGAAATTTTGCTTTCATCAAAAAAATAATAAAATTTCTAATTTACATATTTTCTATTTCATTGAACCTGTTCTTTGTAGGCCCTAATTTATGAATTTTTTTAAAATTATTCCCATTTGATGAAATTTAAATTATTCAACCTGGTCTTTGTAGGCCCTATATGAAATTTTATTCCCATATATGAAATTTTTCCCATAATTTAAATTAACCTGTTCTAATTTAAATTATTTCCATATATGACATTTTTTTTCTGGAACAAAATTATTCCCATTTGATGAATTTTTAGTTTGGGAAAAAATACATCTTTTCTAATTTCATTCAACCTGTTCTTTGTAGGCCCTAATTTATTGAATAAATAATTTGATATATGGGAATAAAATATTTGCACCAATTCCGGACACTACTAAAAAAAATACTTTTTGCGATCGCTATAAACCGTCGCAAATAATAAAAAACAGCCGCAAAAAGACTTTTTGCGACGGCCCATGCGACGGCAAATGGGGGTCGCGAATATGGGGGTGGCAAATACTTTTTGCGACGGCAAAACAATGGTCGCAAATTATTTGCGACCACCTAAACTACTTATGGCGACCGTTATTTTGCCGTCGCAAAAAACAAAGAAAAACACTAATATGATCTTTTGCGACCATCTTGTTACCGTCGCAAAAAATAAAAATAAAAATAAAAACAAATAAATAAATAAAAGCATTGCATAAACTAATAGAAAACTAAAAGTTCCATCCTGTCCAACCTTCCATGAAAAGGATGCAGAGACATTATGAGGTAGCTTTTCTCCTCAGCCAAGCATTTAATCATCTATCAAGCATACAATTGAACTCATAAAGTAACCAACTTTACGTGACATTTTGGAATTATGTGTGCTTACGGTTTATAAAAGTTGCAAGGTGACTCAACCATGTTTACACGTTTACGACATTTACACGCTTTCTAAATTTCACGCACATTTACACGGTTCTAAATTTCAAATCTTTGTCTTCTTGCTATACGCTACTAATTATTTCAAGTATCGAACCCCAAAACTATATACGTCTGCCTTCTTTGTAAGTTGTCCTAACAAAAGCGTACTCGGGGCTAGGTATCCCTAGAGCGTAAAAAGATGAACGGTGAGATACGTAGAGGAAACAACAAATGGAAAAAAAGAAAAAACGAAAAAAAAAATCAGCGATCAATGCACTATAATACACTAACGAAGATTGAAAAAAAAATCACTGCATTGTCATATAATGTATAAACCAATGTGGGTTAAACAATGTATAAACTAATGTGGGTTAAACAATGTATAAACCAAATTAAAAAGAGAAGCAATGCAATACCACTTTCAAATTAAACAAAGATCATTTCAAAAGATAGAGACATCTAATATGGTGTATCATTCAAAACCAGAGTCATCAATGATCAATTATCAAACACAAACCTTAGTGTTGAGCTTCATACAAATTACAACATGAAGTAAAATTGGCAAAAGAAAAAGGAAAGATAAAATTAATATAAAAAGAAAAGGAGATTTCAATCAAAAAAATTATCTGACTAGATTGAACAAGAAATCAAAAGGTTACACTTGCTTCCCCTTTAAACAGATAACATGAAAAAGTTTAACACAAAAACCAACTACACAAAAAGAAAAACGAAAAAGAAGAAGAGGCTACAATATGAAGAAAAAAGAGTTCACCATGACAGATCATTGAATAGAGTTCACCATGATAATAACAGGAAAACAACACAGTGGCACTCCATAAGATAATGGTAGACTAGAGTGCAGACATGCATGTACACACATCGTGCTTGAAATTTTCAAGAACCTTTCAACAGATCTAGAATTCGGTGTTGAAATTGATAAGAAGGAACAGTGTAGAGATTTGTAAATGAAGAACAATTAAAAAAACAAGTCCAACAGTTTATGTACTTGGATTTCTAAATGATGGAGAGAAAAATGTCGGGTTTGTAAACGAACAACTATGTAAGGCTTGATTTTTAAAAAGAGCCACAACATACAAACTTGGAATAAATGTAGTTGAAAAAATAACAAACCATCAAATGTAAGGATAACTTTAGCAAACTTGGATCAGTGCTGCTAATATTAGCTGTGTGGCGAGTCTAGGTCAACAGAAGCTTGTGCATTTGACATTCTAGAAGGCAAAAGAAAGATAGTATAACCAATGAATCAAAAGAGGCTACAATTGGCTTGGTCTTCAAAAGGTAGGCAGCTGGATTTTAAAATTCCTAATCCAAGAAGCCTTTGGATAGCCACTAACCTAAAGATGATAAATTGAAAGTGATGATCAAAAGGCAGAGGAGGGGGTTAAGGTTTGTTAAGAATTGATAGGCTAGGGTTTGGAGGCTGCCATTAATGTAGCAGGAACATTAACTTCATTGCTTTGTGAAAAGAAGAAGACAATACAAAGAAGACAAAATGAAGAAAAAGAGTTCAACCTTGCAAGGATTAAGCAAACTTACAAAAATATACCATCTCATAACTCAAAACTCCATTGAATAGAAAAATTATACATGTATTTTTTTTGTACTTCTCCCAGTTCTACAAAGACTAGGTCCTCAAAAGGGGAACTTTAAATTTTTTAACTCTTTAGAATAACTGGACCCAATAATAAACCCATGAATAGAAAACTCACCCTAACATTTGAACCATGTACCCAGGCCCATGTGCAGCAAATTAATTATGGGGACTATTACCTGTTGTTGCCCATTAACGCTAAAGATGCTGAAGCACGATCAATCCAAAAAAAGCCCCAATCTTTGGTACAAAATGAAATTGTAGATTCAGACCCACTGGTTCATCAAATTAGTTTCCCAATTCAAGAACAATAAAACTTCCACAAGTTCACAATGCAAAATGTGTAGGTTGAGAGACATAAAATAATGTCATTTTTTAACATGGTGAACAGTAATTTTCTTATAGATGAGGTAAAAGGAAGTAACCCAAATAACATAACATCTAAAGAAAGATATTTAAACATATATTATCCTGTCACGTTATTACTTGAAATTAAACAAATATCATATTACTCCATAATGGGTGTCAATCATGCAAGCAACATGAAACAAAAATAGGAAAGAAAGATAGCAGGGAAGAATCAAGGAGCTGAAAATTATCACTAATAATCCATTTTATAATTATAAGTGCAGGGATTTTATGATAATAAAAATTTATTGGAGTTTGCATGCTTTAATGTATATACCAAGCATATGAAATATTCTAAATAACATGCACAATCAATAGCCATCTGCGTGTCTAGTTCCATCACTACACAAAATAAGTTTCACAAAAACTTCACATTATCAGGGTGAGTAACAGCAAACTCTTTTTAACTTACGGAATTCATTGCTGCACTCATCTTACATGCAAATTAGTGTTTAATTTTCCATGTGAAATAAGCTTTGAGAAGAGCTCTACTGCAAGATAAATTACCAACAATTATATAGCTTAGCTTTACAATACGTAACTTAATGGCATCCAACTGTTACATATCCATTTAGTAAGACAATAGGCTCCAAAGATAGTCCAATTATAGATGAGATACCATAAACCATGATTAAGAACTTTATTAAGTTAAAAATAAAGAGAAAAATAGTTATTTATAAATAAATAAATTATAAAAAAATAAAAAAAGAAAAAAGAAAAAAACTCAAGGGTGAAAAGGAAAGGTGGGATAGAGGCCATCTCCCTTGCCAAACTCGACTACAACTCTAATTAACCACCATTTAGCTCTATCAAGGGTCATACTGCCAATTTGTATATGCAATAATAATACTCATAATTTTTTTTGGTTGCTGAAGACACTGGTGAATTGTTATTTACAAAAAGAGGTGAATGGTCGAGAAAGCAGTAAGGGAACCCAAAGTTAAACATTTGGATGATTGGCAACAAGTAAATTATATATGTACACAGATGAACTTGCTACCATAAGGGAAAGATTACAAAGTTATGAAACGTTAACTACATTAAGGATGAAAAAACCAAAGATGTTACTAATCGTTTGGCAAGAGGCTAAAATAGCCAATTAGCCAAAAAGTTACCTTTTTAGCCAAAAAGCCAACAACCCATACCAAAAAGTCAAAGATTCCCTTTTCTCTCTACTTTTTGCACGTCGTTTCGTAATTAGCCAAAAAGTTGGCCCAAACATATAGGTTTTTCTTACCAACCTTTTTAGCCAATTAGCCAAAAAGTTACTAAATTAGCCTGTTCCCAAACGAGGCTATGCAATTCAATCATAATAATATGGAGAACTTGACTTTAGGAGGAGTTCATACCTCTAGGATAATAGAAATTTTAGGCTTTTGAGACAATATACTGAAAATATGAAAGTTTAAATTTGAGTAGCATGAGGCAATGCCAACCAAATTGCTAATGTATTTGAAACAATAAATTGATTTAACTCTAGGTAAGTCATACCTTACAAAGTATTTTAATATAACTCAATGTGGAAGCCTGACCATAAACAATATCTAAATTGAATAAAAGTAATAATCACTAACTAAACGACATAATGACAAAATAACCTACTTTGATAACCCAGAAAATAGGCCATCTTCCCCACCCTCATTATGATAGACAGGGGAACTTTTTCCATGCATAACACCATAAGGAGAACGCACAATCTTGCCTGCAAGACAATATCTCAAAATTATGAAGCAAGAAAAAATAAATAAAACCATAATCCCAATAAACAAAGATCATGCCCAATGCACAAGGCTCCCTCTTTACTGCAAGTCTAGGAGATCTTTGAAATGTCTCAAAATGTTTCTTGAGCTTCTTTTTTCATCTCACAGTCTATGCAGCAATTACATAGAAAACTTATTTTACATAACTGAAATTTTGTTTTATAAATATAATAGGATATATTTTAAATTTTTTTTTCCCATTTAGAGGATATATTTTTCATTCAATTAGAAGTCACTGTGTTGTCCTGCAACTTTAACACACATTCATTACAAACTTTTAAGCCTGTAGAGCTATGCCTTCAACTAGAATCATATCACTCTACTGATCTTTATCACACGATATCAAACCACTACCCCTGACTCTCTCTCGACATTCTATAAACAGCATTTCTGAAATAAAATAATGAATCCTATGCCCTTCGTATTATACTCTGGGAAGTTTTACATTATTTCAAGTAATTGGCTGCTTGGGCAGTTCAATCTGGAAAAAAGCTTTTAGAAAATTTCTTTTACCAGTTTGTTTTAAACTTATATGAGGTCTGGGAAATTTCGGAAACAAAAAAAATACTTAATTGGTACAGCATATTCATCCCCTCATTCTTTACAAGACCCTAAAGACAACGAATGTTTTTTTTTTGATCAGCAAAAAGAAAACTTTATTGATGTAAGAAACTAGTACAAGGTACGAAATAGATTACACCAGTAAAGAGAAGAGGAGTGCAGGAGCATCACAATGACCTAAATGATCCCAACTAGGTTGGCACCAAAAAGCCCATCCTATCATTTGCTAGCACCCCGAAGTTGGTGAGGAACCAACGAGAGAGGCCAAAATCAAAACCAACACTGCTATGCTAGTAGACACCAACTGCTGGACACCAGCAGATTACCCAACCATAAAGCAGACCAGCAGGACAGATTCAGAAGAAGCATGGGCATGAGCAGCATCCCAGATGAACAAACTCTGCTGTTGGAAGGCCAGCAATGGGAGCAGACAAAGCAGGAGCACTCATCACTCACCATAGGACAGCATAATCACCCAAGGAAGCCTGATCCTAACACCAGCAAGACAACTTGGACCATTCTGGACTAAGGGCAGATATGAGACTAAACCAAACCACTGAGCCAGCAGACCCACATTCAACAAACCAGCAGACCCAAAAAAAAAAAAAACTGAGGCCCATATACCACTGAATCTGCCAGCAACCAACATTCTACAAGCCAGACCAACCTTGTGCAGCAAACCAAAGCAGAACACTCCACCCATCTCTACACTTGAGAGCACATTTGCAACTCAGAATCAAGACAGAACACTCCAGCAATCCGACCAGATGCTGAACTTGGCTGCAGAAACTCACACAGAACCACAGAACCACCAGACCCAATCAACCCCTCAGACAAAATCTAACCTGTTTCAAATTTGTGACAATATCATGCACTGTGTAATGCACCCCTTTAACATATGCCTTGATCCATAATGCAATTCTTACTTTCAATAGCTCTACTACCTTTGCAAAATCTGCATTACCATTGTTAAATAAGCATTCATTCCTAAGTTTCCACAATGACCACAGCATGGCCAAAGGGACCACCTTTCAAATATTGAACTCCTTCTTCCTTAATTTCATATCAGACCACCAGTTAAGCAACATATCCACAGATCCTGGTATTACCCACTGCACTTCCCACCAGTTTACCAACTCAGACCATAACTTCCATACCAATGGGCATAAAAGCAACACATGATTTATGGTTTCTACCTCTGCTTTGCAAAATACACATAGGGGGCTAACATTGACGGGTATAGCTCCAATCCTTTGCATAAATTCTGCTGTTTTGAGTCTCCCTTTCCAAGCTAACCAACTAAAGAACTGAGCCTTCGGAGGGGCTGCATTTTTCCACAGGAACTTTGAAATGGGAACCATGGATCCATTAGCTACTTCCAACCTTTTCCACACTGAGGCCACCGAGAATATACCAGTATTACTTGCTCTCCACACACAGTTATCCTCAGTCAGAGGATTTAGATTAGGAACCTCTGCTAATAATACATTAAGCCTATGAACTTCCTCCTCCTCCCAAGCTAAAAGTGATCTTCTAAATGCCAACTTCCAATCACTGCCCGGCCCTTTCCGGTGGTAAAAGGACTGCAAAGAGCCTTCCTTCTCCACTGATAGACTAAACAGTCTAGGAAATTCATTCCTAAGACTCATATCATTGAACCATCTATCCGTCCAAAAATGAATCCTTTCCCCATTTCCCAAAATAATCCTGAAGTTTTGTGAGAAAAACTCTGCCACTACACTGTTTGCTGAAGCTAATGATGCAATGTCCTTCCACACTGTAGATACCATTGCAGCTGACACTGGTTCTGGTTTCCACCTGCCCCCAATCCCACCATATCTGCTACAAACCACCATTTTCCATAGTGCCTGTTGTTGATGACCATACCTCCACCACCATTTTAACATTAAGCAGACGTTAACTGCACTGAGGCTTCTCACACCCAACCCCCCTTGGGCTTTACTTTTACACACCTCCTTCCATTGAACTAAGTGAATTTTCCTTTTAAGTTCAGAACCGCCCCACAAGAAGTTTGATTGAATCCTATCCATTGTTTTAGCAACACCAACAGGCAATTTGAAGATAGATAGAAAATATACTGGAAGATTTGACAATGCAGACTTAATTAGGGTCAGTCTGCCTGCAAAGGACAAGAATCTCCTCTTCCAAGATGCTAATTTCTTTCTGAACTTATCCACCACTGGTTTCCAAGTACTCTTTTTCCTTGGATTGGCGCCTAACGGTAAGCCAAGATAGGACAAAGGTAGACTCTGGCTGAGGCAATTCAGGTTGTTAGCAAACTCCTTAACCAACTCCTCATCCACTCCACTTCATTTGCAATTAAGACCCCATCAAATATTTATATATATAAAATATCAAATATCAGGTAACAAAATTTATGTGATACTTTCAACAATTAAAAACCGTAATACAAGTTTATCATCTTTTGTTTCTCGTCTACCTAACAAACGAGTCACCTCAATCTGGGAAGAGATAAATACTAGCATCAAGACAAACAATAGCAATAGTCATCGACTACAAAAATATTCAGTAATAAATAACACTACACAATAAAGCAGGGTTACCAAAATTTGAAATTATAGATATACTATAAATGCCATTTTGACAATTCAACATTAGAAATGCTCAAGCAACAAGAGAGAAAAATTGGACTAGCCCCAATCAGCCAACATGACCTAATTTTTACGAGTCTTGCCATAATCAGGACTCTACCACTCCAGAACTAGCCAAAAATAAAACAAAATCAAAACCATAAAAGAATTCAGCAAACATGACCTCATTTTTACAATGTTAGGGACTCCAGTCTTGCCATAATCAAGACTCTACCACCCCCAGAACTAGACAAAAATCAAACAAAATCAAAACCATAAAAGAATTCTACAAACATCCAAAACTCACTTGACATTGTTTTAGTAAGCCTTCTAAAAATAGAACTTGTGTAAAATAATGTAAATGAGGGAATTTAAAAGAGTACAATTTAGACTATAAGCAAAATAGAGAAGGATATTGTATTATTAGTGTATAGGAGAGAAAATGAACAAGATATCCAACACTGATATGACCAGTAACAACTGATAAAAACCAAGGTACATGAACATTTCAGTTGGCAAATATTTCTTTCATATTCATTCAGTCCACAAAACTTCCCAGAATATGAAAGTAATAGATCAGACCTGAAACAATTATAATACAAACACTAATTTGAGAGAGAGAGAGATTGAGCAAGGGAATGCTTAAAACATATATTGATCTGTTGTCTTGCTTAATTACAAGTAGAAGGTAGAAGGCTCTCTTATAGAGAGGAAAAGCAAAGTGAGTGGGTGAGTGGAGCACCAGTGGAGCACCGAAAGAACAAACATCATAATAGCACTACACTAATCTGTTAACTTTACAGCAATATACAACACTAATAATATAATATTAACAGCCCCCCGCAAACTCAAGGAGGGTAGGCATCCACCAAGTTGAGTTTGGAAACAAGATCACGGAAGCGGCCAGGAGGATGAGCTTTGGTGAAGATATCAGCTGGCTGATCGGCAGAGGCAATAGGTAGAAGATGAACAGTGCCCCGGGTAACATGTTGTCGAATGAAATGACAATCAATCTCAATATGTTTGGTGCGATCATGAAAAACATCATTGTGAGCAATCTGAATAGCACTCTGATTGTCACAATATAGAGAGGTAGCGCCCAGACGCTGAAGAAGCCATTGAAGCCGAGAAGCTCTGAGTAGTATCACGAGAGCGCTAGATTCACCGGTACTAGAGCGGTGAGAGAGATTGTTTCTACGCCAAGCAAGAAGAGAATCCCTAAGAAAAACAAGCCGTGGTGGAGCGTCGGTCAAGAGGATCCCATTTCAATCAAGATCGGAAAAGGCACGCAGTTCAAGAGATGAGGAAGCAGAGTAGTGAAGACCATGGAACATTGTGCCTTTGAGGTAGCGAAGGATGTGGAGGAGAGCAGTATAGTGGGGAGTGCGAGGAGCCGACATGTACTGACTAACAATGTGAACAGCATAAGCAATGTCAGGACGAGTTACTGTGAGATAGACAAGACTACCGACGAGCCGGCGATAAAGAGTAGCATCTGAGAGGAGATCGCCATCGAGAGGAGTGAGACGAAGCTGAGGGTCAACCGGAGTAGAGGTAGTTTTGCAATCTGTAAGACCAGCACGAGCTAGAAGATCGGATGTATATTTGGCCTGGGACAAATAGGAACCAGTAGAACCATGAGAGACCTCAAGGCCGAGAAAGTAGTTAAGTGTACCAAGGTCCTTCATTTCAAACTGACGGTGAAGAAACCGTTTGAGGCGGAGAATACCAGCTACATCACTACCAGTGATGATCATATCATCCACATACAGAAGGAGAAGAGTAGTACCATGAGAAGTGGTCCGGAGAAATAGAGCAGAGTCATAGGAGCTGGAAGTGAACCCGAAGTCATGAATGGTAGAACTGAACTTAGCAAACCAGGCTCGGGGTGCTTGTTTGAGACCATAAAGAGCACGCTGTAGTTTGCAAACTTTATGAGGTGGACAAGTGGACCCAGGTGGAGGTTGCATGTAAACTTCCTCAAGGAGATTACCATTGAGGAAGGCATTTTTGACATCCATCTGAAAAAGCTCCCAGTGACGAGCAGCAGCAACAGCAAGTAAACTGCGAACAGAGGTAAGCCGAGCAACAGGAGAGAAGGTCTCCTCATAATCAATACCATATTCCTGATTGAAGCCTTTGGCAACAAGACGAGCTTTGTAGCGTTCAATAGAGCCATCAGAATGAGTCTTGACTTTGTAAACCCATTTGCAGCCAATCGCGGTTTTGCCAGGAGGAAGATCAACAAGATCCCAAGTATGAGTTTTGTCCAAAGCTTGGAGCTCATCAGTCATAGCTTGCTGCCAAAGAGGATTAGTACAAGCCTCACGATAGGAGGTAGGTTCATAAGTAGAAAAGGCAGCAGACCCAACAATATAATCACGGAGATGGATAGGAGGTTGAGTTACCCGGCGCGGCCAACCCGTAGGAGGATCGGTAGGAGGAGGAACCGTTGGAGAAGAAGGCGGCACAGTGGGAGCGGGACCGTCAGAGAGAGCAGGCTGGACGGGATCAGGAGTGAGCAAGGGCGGCGCGATGAAGGAAGAACCTGTAGCAAATTCATCAGAGAAGAGATCTATAGAAGGATTAGTAAACAGTAAATGAGTGGAAGGTGTGGGGAAATGAAAAGATGATAGAGAGGAAAACATTTTGTGCTCCCAGAAAACGACATGGCGGGAGATACGAAGGCGTTTAGAGATAGGGTCCCAGCAGCGAAAGCCTTTGTGTTCAATCCCATACCCAAGGAAGCAACAAAGACGAGAACGAGGTTCAAGTTTGGTGTGTTCATGGGGTTGAAGTAGAACAAAGCAGGCAGAGCCAAAAACCCGAAGATTAGTGTATGGAGGGGGAGAGCCATGCAGACGTTCAAAGGGAGTTTGGTTATGGATGATAGGGGTAGGAGCACAATTGATGGTGTAGACAGCAGTGAGGGCAGCTTCCCCCCAAAAATTTTCAGGACAAGAAGAAGAGAGAAGGAGAGCGCGAGTAGTGTCAAGAATATGCCTATGTTTCCGTTCAGCACGACCATTTTGCTGAGACGTGCCAGCACATGAACGATGAGGCAGGGTACCATGACTCTGAAGAAAAGAAAGAAAATCTGAATCCCGATATTCCATAGCATTGTCAGAGCGAAAAAGTTTGATGGTTTTGGAAAATTGGGTGTGAACCATTTGAGCAAATTGATAATAAATGTGTTTAAGTTCAGATCGAGTTTTCATGAGAAAAATCCAGGTAAAGCGGGAAAAATCATCAATAAAAACAACAAAATAACGAGATCCCCCCATAGTAGTAGTAGGGGAAGGGCCCCAAATATCAGAATGTATAAGATCAAAAGATGCATGAGAAACAGAAGTACTTTTATTGAATGATAAAGCAGGTTGTTTGGCTAGTTGACAGGGTATACAATCGAAATTAGCTGGAGGTACATGACCCAATTGTCCACTAGAAACCAAAGACTAAGTTTATTAATGTAAATATGTCCTAAGCGACAATGCCAAAGATAAAAAGGGGAAACAGAGGAAGTAGATGCAGAGCAAATGATCGGAGGAGAGTCAGAACATGAAGGTGCATGAGCTCATAAAGACGTCCATGCTTACGGCCGATCCCAATAGTCTGCCCCGTCTGAGGATCCTGCACCAAACAATGAGTAGTAGAAAATGTGACAGTTAGACCAAGGTCACATAGTTGTCCAATAGATATAAGGTTTAAAGTGAGAGCAGGGATATGATAAACTTGAGGTAAAGATAAAGATGATGTGGAAACAGTACCAACATGACGGACAGGCATGAGAGAACCATCAGCAGTTTGAATTGAGGGAATGTGAGGAGATGAAGAGATGGAAGAAAATATAGTAGAACTAGAGGTCATATGATTACAACAGGCAGAGTCAAAATACCAAGAAGAGTTACCTGGAATTCTGCATAAAGCAAGAGGAGGAGGTGTACCAGAGAAAGGCGTTGGAACATGGCCTCGACATCCGTGGGAGTAAAGAGAGGAGTAGAGAGCAGGGACCAGAACTAGACGGGCAGGGAATCGTGAGCCACTCGAGAGGTAGCAAAGGAAGTGTGATGATGAGACTGATGTCCGGGATGAGATCGATTCCCAGAACGATGAAAACTCCCCCGAGAAGAACCGCCGCGATAGGAGTGGCGGTTGGAGGATGAGCGGTTGGGATTGCGAAAGCAATCCTGTTGCAGATGACCAGGACTAAGTTTGTTGCAGTGTTGACAGGTTCTGACCGGGCAATTGATCAGGAGATGTGTGGAAGGGAGGCCCCGATTCTGACAATAGAGGCAAGTACTAGTCTGCTGGGTAGAGGATGGTCGGGACGGAGGAGTAGCAAGAACAGAGTCCACATGATGAGTTTGGAGAGTACCAAGGCGAGTTTCTTTTGATAGCAGCTCAGAAATAGCTTGTTCCAAAGTGGGCAAAGGTTGGCGATGAAGAAGAGAGGCACGTACGGGCTCAAAAGATGAAGTGAGAGCCATGAGAAAATGCACCAATCTTTGCTGATTACGATGGGCAGTGAATAAGACAGCATCTTCTCAACAAGTCCAAGGCGGCTCGGAAAGAGCAAGCTGGTCCCAAACGGAGTACATTTGAGAAAGGAAGTCATTGATGGGTGATTAGATTCTTGGCGATTCGATGAAGTTGGCTCTGGTCGATATTGATGAGCAAGACCGCTGGTCCGCATCTTTCTTTCAAAAATCCCAGATGTCCTTTGCGTGTAGTGATGAGTCAAGTTGAAAGCGACCAAATCGAAGACCGATAGAGGTATTGGGGGTATGCCGAAACCAGGTAATGATTTGGTAATTCTTGCTGTCCCATTCCTCAAGTCGGTCTTCATATGTAGCAGTAGTAGTGGGAGCAGTGTCTTTTACTGGTTGGGTCACATCCCCGGTGATAATTCGCCAGAGCTTCTTGCCTTTGAGGAAGGAAGACATGGCTTGGGCCCATAGGACATAGTTGGGGCCATCCAAGATCACGGAAATGGGATGGGAGGCGTCATGACGATCCATAATAATAGGTAAATTGGGCAAAATAAATAGGAGCCGACCTGTAGGAGCAAAATTAGGTAAAACAGAGTGTACCAGTGAGTCCGGAAGGTCGAAAATAGCTAGGAAAGGTGTCTTTGGTGTTGATGACGCCAAGAATGATGTCGGCCAAGACGTTAGCGTGAGGCGCACAATAGCAATCGGGCGGCGGCGATCAGTAGTGGTTTTGGCGCACGCGGGTGCACAATAGTGAGGCGGCGTACGATAGGCGAGTAAAGAAAGCGCGGCGACGGAAGACAGGCCGACGTCACCGCGATCAGGCGGGCGCGTGTTGCGCGGTGGTCGCCTGTCGTCAACGGAAGGCGCGGAAGGCGTGCAGCAAGTCCTGGCGGAAGAGATGACGCGCCGAGAACGAGGGAGGCGCGTGAGGGCGCGTGTGGTGGTGTTTGATGACGGGCTTGGTGCCGTTGGACTCGTGAGGAGATTCCGAGTGTTTTGATGTATGGCCACTGTGTACGGGACTAAACACCAAAATTGAAATTTGCCAGAAATGTAATACTGGGCTCTGATACCATGAAACAATTATAATACAAACACTAATTTGAGAGAGAGAGAGATTGAGCAAGGGAATGCTTAAAACATATATTGATCTGTTGTCTTGCTTAATTACAAGTAGAAGGTAGAAGGCTCTCTTATAGAGAGGAAAAGCAAAGTGAGTGGGTGAGTGGAGCACCAGTGGAGCACCGAAAGAACAAACATCATAATAGCACTACACTAATCTGTTAACTTTACAGCAATATACAACACTAATAATATAATATTAACAAGACCCATTCCAGGACACATCCACAGATCAGCCCAAATTAATCCTCACCCTTTATACAGAAGAAAATTAAACGTAGAAAACGACACCCTCCCAAAATAAGAGTAGAATGGTAAGACACCATGTGACAAGTCAGAATCACCTATCAATAAAAATTTACACAAAACATTAGTGAGACTACAGCCACCTTTGTTGCAATTTCCCACTAGTTGAAATTGATAGTTGGAAACCAAAAGTTTAGAACAATCCTTCCCTAACTTCAAAATAATCAGCTACACCAAACACTACATAGCACAAACAAGGAGTTTGTGTGAATCAATTTAGAAGGTTTGGGGCAAATAATATCAACAAACCACCACCACCAACCCACATAACCTCAAAAACACTGGGTCAAATTGAGTATATTGACAATTTTGAACCAAATAAATAAAACCAAACGAAATGTAAAATAATATACATGTATTCAGATGCATGGTTGCCCTGTTTGATATATATAAATAACAACTAGAGAGCCGCGTCTTTTATTTGAGCCAGTTGAAGACTTTAAACTGCACACAACCCAACCCGCCAACAGTGATCGGGATCTATTTGTGTTGGGCAGGTAAGAAGGTTTTTGGAACAACCATAAAGCATAAACTCCCAAAAATTAAAAATAAATAAATAAACAAACTTTAAAGCAGCCTCTATAAGATGGCACCAAACAACCTACATTGATAGATTAGTGACAGGAACAAGTTGTTCACCTATATCTCATTTATTGTACCAACTAAATCTCAAAAATTATATTCGAGAACAAAACAAATAAAACTTCAAAAAATGTTCAATTATATACGTGTGTCACATGCACGGTTGCACTCACCTATTGATCATTTTTAATTGACCACCTAGTTACATGTGCTAATCTAATCAACTATTTGCCAACAATTCATGTAAAATGAACAAAAAATGACAACAATCCTGCATGTGGACGGGTCATTCAACATGGTTCTGTGGAACATATCACCTATGCCATGCCATCTAACAGCAAACTTCCTCAAGATGGCATTACTGTAATTATTAAATTCACCACAAAATCCAGGGAGAATCAACCTGAGAGCCAAACATATACTTGGCTTCTATAACATGATTTGGGATCGATGAAATAAGGGGATGATGATGATGATGAACAACTCTATAGTTTATACATGCAAAATGTACAACAAATCAGCATGTAAAATCAAAGCAACAACAAATTCAAGTGAATTGTCAGTAAAATTGAAATCAAAGGGTGCAGAGCAAAGTATGAATCAAAGTTATGACATACACAAATCAAGCACAATATCAGTTCAACTTGAGAGAGAGAGACAGACAGACACAATGGAGCTCACCGATCTGAATCTCTGAGATGAAATTCGATTTCGATTTCGATTTCGAGAGAGAACTTTGAAATGGCTCTGATGAATCACCGAGCTGAATCTCTGAATCACAGAGCTAAACTGACAGAGATAACTAGGGTTTTTTTATGATTATATAATCCGGATTATATTTTTTTTATGATTATATTTTTTTTATTTTTCATCTAAAAAATATAATCCGGATTATATTTTTTTTATGATTTCATGGATTTTTTTGCCATTTGAACTTGTAAATATTGCTGCTCTACTGTTCTATTCTAATTTGACCAATTCTTCAATATTCTGTGAGGCTGAATTGGAAGAAATGAATTGTTGGATTAGATTTGCTTTTTGTTTGGAACTTTTGAAAGACTTTGAATTCTGGAATTGAATATATTTACAAAAATCTACTAATATGTTAAATTCAATGGACTTTGATGTGCAACTAAAATTTGATTCTTCAAGGTTCGACATGTATTAGTGCATGTATTCTTGCAGCTTTCGCCTTTGGTATACACTTTGTTAGGCACGTCTGTGTAGTTGTGTTTTTGAGTTCTATTTTTTATTTTTTTGTTTGAGAAATACAAAAAACTTGTTAATTAAAAATAATAACAAAATTACTTGATTTCTCTCAAGTTAGAATATTTTATGATCTTTCAATGTTGGAATATTTACTTATTTATTCCCATTTTGATAGAAGTACGGAATCACACAGTCTAAATGCTCGAATCAATTTGGGAATGTTATGAACTTGTAGAATATGGGAGATGAATGTCATGGTGCTTGTAGGTTTTTCAGATGATAGAAGTATGTGTTTTTCATATCTTCACCTTTTTAATTGCTTGTAGGTTTTGGCAGATTATATTCTTCTCTTGCCCTATAATGTTCATACCATTTTTTTTACTTTTATTTTTTTTAAATCGGCAATATCTCTCCCAAATACCTCACCCCTCATTGGATATATATTTTTTTAAAAAACCTAATCAGGTCACACTAATGACAATATATATTTACAAAAAAAAAAAAAAAAAAAATAATCTTCACGATATATGTAAATACATATTTTTTAGATTTTATTTTTGTGAAATTAGTTTGTACCTTTCAAAAAAAAAAAAAGAGAGGGGAATACTTGTATTGCAATTATTTGCAACTAGTTATTAGTTTTGGAATACTTGTATTGCAATTATAACCCCAGTTGGTGGTGCTGTTGTAGTCATGTGCTTGCTCTGTGTGTAGTCATATGGCTTCCTCATTTTCCACTGCCACGTCAACTTGGCCACAGTGCATGTGTGCTTGTGGCTATGGCCATTGTCTTGTGAAGGTATCTAGATCTCACAAAAATCCTGGGCGCGCATATTATGTTTACCCCCGGCCCGTGGTGAGTTGTACCAAATGATTATTTGTCACTACAGTTATATGCACACTATAATTCCCATAACTAATAACTGTTTTACGTTTCTCACTCATCAGCAATGTGGTAATTGGATTGGTTGGTGTGACGAATCAGGGACACGGATCCCAGACTATGACTCTGGGTCAACCGATGTCATGCAGTTACGGGCTGATGTCATGAACATTTTCAATACCTTGCGTGTAATGAAAACGGTGATTTGCGTGTTGTGCATCATGGTCATCATCTTATTATTGCGAATGTAAACTCCGTAAAAACCCCTTCGTAAATATGAATACAGTTTTTAGTGTCTTGAACAAGTACTATGTTGAACAAGTAAATGCAGTGTCATCGTTGTTATGTAAACGCTACATGTTGTTAGTAATGATCGTGCTACTTTTTATATAACTGTGGAAGTTGTGTTGTACATATTGTTTATAGTTTATGTTTGAAATGTATTAATCAATTGCGTTCTAATGTTAAAATATATGTCCTCTCACATTAGTGTAATGGCTGCAACACGGTCGTCCCCTCGCACCCCGTCTAAGAATAAAGGGGTTGGCCCATCAAGTACTGAAGGCATTGTTAATGCCTTAGATAATGCACATAAGGCGAATTGGGACAGTGTAGCGACAGAAATCTTCTTACAGTGTGTTAGGGACACAATATTAGTAGGCCGTCAGGTAGGTACAACCATAACCAGAACAGGGTATAACGAAATCGCACTGAAATTCGCTAAGCGCACGGGTAGACGTCATGACATTACACAGCTTAAGAACAAGTACAGCAGTTTGAAGAAGGAATGGCAGGCCTGGATCAAGTTGATGGATACCAGTAAGGGTGTGACTGGCATTGGGTTTGACAGGGACACCGGGTTGTTCACAGCGTCGGAGGAGTGGTGGGACAATCTTAAAGCGGTATGCACGAACATATATTTAATTGTATGTAATAAGCAGCCCCTGTATTTTTTTACACGCATGTAATTATGTAATTGTATTTCCCATTTGCAGACAAACAAGCTCGCTTACAAGTTCAAGACAAAACCATTGGAGCATGAAGATTTGATGCGCGAAGTATTCACCGGTGCAACCGCCACTGGCAAACACCATTGGACGCCCGGGGAGAAGGTTGTGGATGTCGGTGAAGGTGAATCCGACTCAGTGGACTCTCCTGGGTTGGCACCATTTACCGAGCCATACAGACCAGTCGTTAATTCACCTCCAAACTCCCCTACCGTCAACCTTGACGAAGCAGACCCGGGGACAAAGAGGAAAAACCGTAGTAGCACTAGTGGAAAGTCAAAGAAGGTCTCCACTGGAGCATCGGCTCTTGCGGATAGTTTTAACCATCTGTCTAAGGTGATTGAAACACAAAAGCACCTGACGGTTAGGCGTGGAACTGGTGTATCGTAGAAGTATGGCATTGAGCCATGTATGTAGCGGCTTATGGCTATCCCGAACTTCATTAGCACCCCACTGTTCCATTTCGCCTGCACTGCGTTAGAGAACGCGGATTACCGGGAAATATTGATGTGCATGCCAGATGATGAGAATGTAGTCGGTTGGCTTGCGGCATTGCAGGTTTCAAAAGGCCTGTGAGTACCTTAGTTTGGTCTTTCACGAAAAAATGGGAAGGTCTTCGGTTTTCATGTACTTTTGTGTTTTTTGTGGACTAGTTCTGTGGGTCTTTCTTATAAGTTGTTTTGTTGTTTTCTATGGTTTCACAGCGATGTACTTATTGTGACTTTACTTTTGTGGATGGTACGTACTTTTGTCTTGCGCATTATGGGATGATCTTGTAACCTTCATTTTTGGGTATACTTCACTTTAATGGTTGCATGTAACGTAATGGCAAGTATGGCATTGTTCCAATTTTATGCTTGAATGTTACTGGTCCAAATGTGCTTAGTTTACATCTACATAATTGATTTCTATGTTGTGTGCCTTGTAGGAGTCATCAACGACTAATATGGAAAGGTCAAAGCAGCAACTACAGAAATTACGATGATGTAATCATCGAACTCGCAAAGGAAGAAGAAGACCTACAAAAAAGCGTAATCGGTGATGCTGCGCAGCATGCAATGGAATATTACCTAAAGTACATGGAGAAAATCCCATGCCGAACTTCTATTCTGACCGGTCGTGCATGAATTCAAGAATTGTTTGATGGGCACATAGGCAGACATGAACAAAATTTGCATATGCCGTTGTATGTGTTTCAAGCGTTGTGTGACACATTGCGAAGAGACTTCAATTTGCGGGTACCTACAAGACCCCATGGATTACATATTGAAGAAAGTGTTGCAATGTTCATCCATACGTTGGACGGATGCACAAACCGAAAACTTCAGGAACGATTCCAACACTCGGGAGAAACCGTGTCACGACATTTCCATACAGTGTTGGAAGCGATGAAGTTGTTCACAGAAGTGCATTGTAAGCCCACCAGAGATCAAAATAATAGGCATCCATATTTGCGATCAAAAGAGAAATACGTGCCTTTCAAGGTTAGCATATTAGTTGCCGTTATCGGTTAATTTTGATTTTATGTGACGTACGTAAACCTCATGTCATGTACGTTATTGGTGCAGCATTGTATAGGAGCGTTGGACGGTACTCATGTAGAAGCCGTGTTGCCTGCCCGTGATGCCGGCACATATTACGGTCGCAAAGGTTATCCAACCCAAAACATACTAGCAGTATGCGATTTCGACATGTGCTTCATTTTCATCTCTTGTGGTTGGGAAGGAAGCATGCATGACAATCGCATATTTAACGAAATAATTGGAAACGAACATGCACCATTCCCGCACCCCTAAGAAGGTAACACATTCGAATTAAAGTACTCAATTATTTATTTTGTTGAAAATCTTTAATTGATTGCCCAAATGTAGGTAAATATTACCTTGTGGATGCCGGATATGCAAACAAGAAGGGTTATTTGGCACCATACAAAAAATCCCAGTATCACCAAGTAGAGTTCCAGGATCGTGGATGACCCGATAATCCAAGAGAATTGTTTAACGAGGCGCACGCATCATTGAGGAGCGTGGTGGAAAGAACATTTGGAGCGTGGAAATCGTGGTGGAAGTTCCTGAACAACATGCCGGACTATGATTTTGCAACGGTACAGGTGCCATTGGTTGGTGCGTTAATGGCCTTACACAATTTCATCCGTAGGTACGAGATAGCTGCTAATGCACACAACGAACATGTCAGCTGTTCCTCTGTTCCAGATGACATGCCTGCCGCGGAAGGCGGGCAAAATATGGATGATGGCCTCATGGTTGGAGATACGGATGTAAATATGGCAAGAGTTCGCGTGCGCATCCGTGACCATTTGTTTCACACACGGAGTCAAGGACTATTGTGAAATGCTTCTTATCTAGCTTATGTGTTTGTGTAATTTGTAATTTGTATTTTCGCAACGGCTTATGTATGCAGCGGCTTGTGGGACTATTGTGCAATGCTTGTTAAGGACTATTGTGAAATGCTTCTTATCTAGTGAAGGACCATGTATGCAGCGACTTATGGGATTGTAACAAAATATTGTCAAATTAGCAATTCGTGTAATATGAATCAAAGTGTGTTGCAAATTTACATTTTTTTGAAGTACTACATATAATTCGAATAAAATGCAAAAATAAAATGAAATTGTCAAAAATAAATTTAATATGTGAAAATTAAAGTAAAGGAAAAATTAAACTAAAATTAAATTTTATATGTGAAAATTGAAATAAATGAAAATTACCAAAAAAAAAAATAGTTGACGACATAAATGAAGAATTAAAATAAATTTTATATGTGAAATCAAAAAATTTGAATTTATAAAAAAATGAATGAATGGAGAATGAAAATCAATTAAAAAAATTGAATTTAATAAATTGAAGCACAACACAATAAATAAATTGAATTTATCAAAAAATAAAAAAATAAATTACAAAAAAATAGTTGACAAATTAAATTTTAATTCGAATAAATGAACAATTAAAATAAATTTTATATGTGCAAATTAAAATGAATGTTGACAAACAAATTATTTTTATTTTCTGGAGAGATAGTTGCAATTTTCAATTAAATAAAAAATATCATTAATTTTAATATGACAATTTTCAATGAAAAATACAATTTTTATTTTTAATATGAAAAATAGAATTTTCAATTGTTTGCACCTTGTGATGATTGCTTCGTAAATGTGGCCACGTGTTTTGGCAGATTTCCGTTTCTAATGTGAGAGGAATGGTGGCCATGTGGCCATTACCAAATATGTGCAATTAAATATTGAATAGGGGCAATTTGATAAATTTATATTCTATTATCATTTTAAACACATTTTTCAATACAATAAATTTAAAAAAATTTATCCTATCTTTCCAAATATACAAATAACCTATCCTACTAAAATACTCAAACCATATAAAAATCTCATAAAAACTCATTTTTCAAACAGCGACAATGTGTATGGCCCACCTTATGAACCTGGCAGGGTGTTTGTGGACTAACAAAGGAGAATTTTGGGCTGAGTCATTTAAGTGCAAGTGTGCTTTGCAAATTCTAATTTTTTTTTTGGTGGCAGAAACATTGTACCCTGTTTGGTTTTGGATGAAATAGGCACTTTTTCTCCAGCTATTTCACGCCCCCTTTTTTTTTCGTGTGCTTGTGCTGACTACAAGAACTAAAGCAACGTTTTTTAACTCAACTTTTTCACTTAAAAAAAAAAATGCTTTGGCATTTGGCAAATGCATCAGTTTTTTTATTTTTTAGTACTTTTTTCTAAAAAAAAAGAGTAGAATATCTACTGTACGGGGGCGAAATATCCACTACTTTCCGTACTCCTTGAACGTCAAGCTTCTTGTGACGGCGTCAGACCCTGCAACACAGAAATGGTGAGCTGCCCGGCAGTGGTGTGCCAGAAAGACCCTCCGACGATCAAGTCAGACCACTTGAGGAAGAAGGCTATCAGAGTGTGTGTTTTCGGGGGAGTGAACTGGCATACCTCTAACGTTCATCTTCTTCCATATTTCTAGGCTGGCCATGCAGCCCCAAGATTGTGCGCGCACTACCTCTGCTGTCCTTCCCTAGACAGGTGGCAGTGCTCGCCTCTCACCACCTCACGCATGTAAAGGCTTAGTCCTCCCACCAGTACACACAGAACTGTCCAACGGTATTAAGGCGTGCGTGGAGCAGATGTCCTCTCCCTCACGCCATTGGCCCAGGTGGCATCCTTAACCGGAGTACCACGACCGGCCTATCGCTTGTGGAGAACGGCCACCACAAGCACACAACCGAACTATGCATCACCGGCCTGTACCTTGGCAAAAAGAGCCAAAGGGTGATTGCCACGGCCGAGCTCTTCACGACCGGTCATTCCTGACTGATCGGCCGTGGAGCACGCTGAACCTCCATCGTTCTACATTCTTGATCACATGAAAGTTGCCTATCTCGGCTGACCGGTTAGGCGCATGCCGGCGCTAACCGCGTCTCAAGTCTAATCCGGGCTGCTCTTAGATTGGTCACGGAACGCTTCTGGCGACGCGTCATAGCTCGGCGAATCGGTTCGTGTCTGGTCGTCCTCTGGCCGTGGAAGTCAGGCCGCTGGGCCGTGCAAGAGAAGAGTGCGCTTTCGGCGCCGTACTAACGGCGCAAATCTCCCCTCTCAATTGTCCCTTAATCCCATCCGACCTAGTCGTGATTGGGGTTACCATCGTGACCAAGCTAACGGATGAGTTGCGCCATTACCAAGCCGAGCACGATTGAGGGACATATTTGACGCCGTGCTGCCCTATTTGGTCGGCCGTCTCCTCCTTGATCTCATCAAGGTTGTACCGCGTCTTGGCAATGCGTTCCGGTGCACGTGGCTTCATCCCATTGGGTCGTGGCCAGTATCTGCTTGGGAATTCAAACGGCGCAGCTGTTTGAGTTCTTTCCCCCCTTTTTATGCTCAGCCCAAGGGTTATTCGAACCCTTCACTGTCCCTTCTCTCACTGAGCTCCAAACCCTAGCCTCCAATCCACCAAACTTCCACCATTGTTGCCTTTGCTGCGCTCGACATCGTCTTGGTTCGTTCCTGTCATTTCCGAAGCCGCAATCGAGCTCTCGAGGCCCAACTCACCTCACATTCGTTTCTGGTAAGCTACAGTACCCTTCTCTTGTATTTTCTACTCCCATTTTCCAATTTTTCATGTTTGTAGTATTGTGTTCTTCGTGTCCCTTCATACACCCTAGGCCAAATCGCAACTGGAATATTGGATGGGGGCCTTCGTGCCCCTGGTTCCTACTGGGCTCAAGCAGATTCGTCCCACTTCTGGGATGAACAGCTTGAACCTGGGTAAAACCGAGCTAAATGCTCATTTAGATCCATGAATGACACTTCGGCCGAGCAAAAAACTGTTTGCCTTCGTAGAGGTCAGAGCCAGTGAATACTCCACTAGATCAGTAAATAGGAATGCACCGGGCTAAAACTTTCTGTGGTCTCCACTTCAAACCCTAACCGAGCTGAATACTCCATCAGATCTGCAAATAAGAGTGGATCGAACTAAAACGCTGAAACCTCTGCCTGGAAACTTGACCGAGCTGAAGGATCAACTAGATCCTTAAATAGGACTGAATCGAGCTAGAACAGAATTAGGAGGGCTTAAGCACCCATGTAGTTGACCCGAGACGAGTCGGACCGGTCAAAACACCAAAATCCTTCCCTGAGCTATTTCCAATAGGAGCCGTGCAATCTATGCCATGCTAACCCTTGGGATTATTTTTCAATATGCAGAACAAATAGGATCGACCCAGCCAGTCCAGCACCGTAATTGGTGGAGCTCAAAGTCCGAGCAAACACACTACATTTTTGACCGAGATACACAGTATATCAAATAAGACCGAGTTAGATGGGAAAATACCAGTTTATGGTTAGCTCGCTCGGTGTGATGGCCGAGTTTCGCAGGGATTACAACATTCCAGATGACGTTGTCTTAGAGCTCGCCAAGAAAGGAGACACGCCTTGGGGAGACCTAGACCGGTGCCCCTTCACGGTCGTATCAATAGTAGAGGGAGGGCTCCGTTTCCCGGTTCAACCCTTGATCTGCGAGTTTTTGAGGCAGACAAGGCTTTGCCCGACCTAAGTCTCCAATAACACTTACAAGATAATAAACGGAGTTGCCGAGCTGAATCGAAGGCTCGGTCTCAATCTCGGCCTCGTAGAAATTTTCCACCAGTATAGCCTTAGTAAAAATAAGGGTGGGTTTTGCTGGTACCTGAAGATAAAGAAGGGCCGAGCAAAACTCATTGAAGGCAACCCAGACAAAGAAACCAACGACGACGACTTCCTCTGGGTGTCCGGTCATTACGAGGACACCGAGGCGCCCATACCGGGCTGGTACATTAGGAAAGATTTTGGCAGTGCTGGTAAGTAGCCCGGCTGACCGTACTATCTTCTTTCTGCATTTCATTGTTATTATTTTCACCAGTCTAACACTTGTCTTCTTTTTGCAGATAAGCATCTAGCGGCGGACTACCACCAGGCCAACCAAGAAGCCATTCGCGTCTTGCTGCGTCACCCCGAAGAAGAAAGAGAAGCCTCAAAGCTCCTCGGCTTCAAACCGACTTACACATATCGAGCACCGCGCAAAAGTAGAGTCACCGACTTCCTTCGTACGCCATCCCCAGAACCAGATCCAAGTTTGCCACCGATCAGACTTGTTCCCCTCTCCGCCGAGCAAGAAATGGCAAAAATCAGGGCCATCAAGTCCATGATAACCGGGGAGGAAGGCGAGTCCCAACCTCCAGAGGCAACTGGGGGAACATCCTCCACCCCAGCCGGGCAAACAGAAGCTGTGCTGGCCCTTGCCAACGAACAACTGGCTGACCGGTCAAGGAAAAGACCGAGAAAGAAGAAAGCCGGGCAAAGCCTCGCCGACGAAGACTCCACCGAGCTAGCCTCCACCGAGCTGGGCGACTAGACCGAGCAACCGCAGGCCGGCAAATCCAAGGGCAAGGGCCCAGCCACCCCCCCGGTCTGGGCGCCCGAGTTCAAATACCAGGGCCGACCAGTTTCTGCTAAAGACTCGGTGTATGCTGATAAGGATTATTCCCTTGGTTTTAACATGACCAAGGGGCTAATCCTTCCAGCCGACATAAAGAGGCATGACGAGCTGTCTGATCTGAAGTACTTCGCTCGGCAGCAAAGTTGATCGTTCTGGTAAGTTGTTCACTTTTTCTTCAAGTCATTGCTCGGATTCTGCACGGTTTCTATATGCTAATGATCTGTCATTTGTTTGTAGGCCGCGCAAAAGAACTACCTTGCCCACGATCGCATGATCAAAGTGCGGCAGAATCTTCGTGAGGCCATTGCCGAGAACGAGGCCCAAAAGGCCGAGATATCGAAGCTGAAGGTGGCGCAGGATGCTATCGCGGCGGAGCGAGATAATCTGAGACAGAAAGTTGACCGAGCTGATGCTGACAAGCAACGTGCCGTGAAGTCAACCAAAGCTCGGTACCTCGCCGAGCTGAGGAAACTGCGGGATGCGCACAAAGAAGCCATGGACATGGCGGTCGACGACGCCGAAGACCAGGGATACGCTCAGGGCAAGAAGACTTATGAGCGGCAGATCCAAGCGACCAAGGACATCTTCTTCCAGTACGGCTGGAAAGCTGCTGTGGAAAAAGTTGGCCTTGGTCAGGATTCTGACATGTTCATCAACCCGCCTGCTGTCTATATCCCAGTCTATATGCAGGCGTATTCCAAGGCCGCACAAAACCGACTTATTGCAGAGGCAAGGAAAGAGGCTGAGGAAGAAGCTGCCACCGCGCAGCAAACCGAGCAGACTTCTCCAGCGGCATCTCAAGATGCGGAAAATGAAGAAGTTATTGATCGGAAGGTTGTCGCGGTGGAGGAAGCTGATGATGACGCCGAGGAAAACCTGCTCGAGCAGACAATCGTCGTCGCCGAGCAGATGGAGGAGACACCCGAACAAAACCTTAGACTAGATTGAAGATTTTCCTTTTTCATTTGCCTACTTTTCTTTGTTTTTGTTTTCTTCTTTTTCTTTCTTTGTTTTGGAATGTAACCGGACTATGTCCCCCCTCTTGTACTTAAATTCTCTTTATCAATGAAAACTTCAACTTTTTGCTCGTTCATCGTCTATTTTTGTTCGATCGGCATGCGCTTCTTGATTCAAACATTGATAAATCACAACTGCTAGGTCGGCCAAGCCGCGCCATCTGCCGAGCTAAAATCACCATAAATGTTTTCTAATCAGAACGAGCAGTTCGGCTCCTTGAGCCTTCAAATCAACCGATGTTGTAACTTGGCCGAGCAAAATCTGCTCGGCTCTAAGTGAACATGCTGAGATCACGCCAGGGCAACATCGGACATTGTTCCACGGCCGAGCAAAATCAGCTCGGCCTTGACGGGTTTGCAGATTTCATAAAATTCCAATACTTCAATGCGACCGAGCAAAACCAGCTCGCCTTTTAAGTTGGTTAAACCGCCAACATTTCCCTTCTGCCGAGCAAAGTCAGTTCGGCCTCTCATCGGTTGGACAAAACACCAACTTTGCAAATTCCGCTGAGCAAAATCAGCTCGTTTCCCATATTGGACAAGACACCAATATGCCATTGGGCCGAGCAAAATCAGCTCGGCCCTTACATTGGGCAAAACACCAATGTTCCAGTTAAGTTGGTCATGACGCCAACATTTCAATTGGGCGAGCAAAACCAGCCCGGCCCTAATACAAAGTGGCCTATAGTTCAATTATTCCGTTGGACAATGCACCAACTGTTTGAGCGGTCAGCCTCCATCCCGACGAGAGGGAATCAGTCCGGTCCCACTCAGGTTGGTCTCCTTGCCCCTGGCATCCATGATTGTCTTGTGTCCTTGCGATGTCATTGTACAAAGATGTAATACCAAACAACAAGAGGGCTATTTTTCATTACAAAAGCCTTGCTGTCTTTTACATCAAGTGCCAAAAGGCTAAAAGTCTAGAAAAGCTAAACAGTACAAGCAATTACATTTTAAAAGTAAAAGACCTTAAGGTTGGCTGCATTCTATGGTCTGGGGACAGCCTTGCCATCTAAATCTTCCAGATGGTATGCCCCTTTGCTAGCAAGACCAATCACCTTGTATGGTCCTTCCCAATTTGCACCGAGCTTTCCTTCGCCAGGGACCACCGTGTTGCGGAGCACCTTTCTTAAGACCCAGTCCCCAATCTTGAATAGCTTGGGATGCACAGCCTTGTTGTATTTTCTGGAGAGTTCTTGCTGATAGGTCGCTACGTGGATCAGTGCTCGCTCCCTTCTTTTCTCGGCAAGGTCCAACTCCAAAGCTACAACTTCATTGTTCAAATCTGGCTAGAAACTTTCAGACCGGATGGTCGGCATGCTTATCTCCAGCGGGATGACGGCCTCCATGCCGTAGGCCAGGGCAAATGGAGTCTCCCCGGTCGATCGCCTTGGCGTAGTGCGGTATGCCCAGAGCACGTTGGGGAGTTCTTCAGCCCATTTCCCCTTGGCTTTCTCAAGCCGCTTCTTCAGCCCGTCTAAGATGGTCTTGTTTGAGGCCTCTGCTTGCCCATTTGACTGAGGATAGATCGGCGTGGAATTGTAAAACTCAATCTTCAACTCTTCACAAAATCCGTGAAAGAGTTTCCCATCGAATTGAGTGCCATTATCTAAGATGAGGGCCTTGGGTATACCGAAGCGAGTGATTACATTTTGCCAAACAAACTTCTTCACATCCTTTTCCTTTATGGTTGCCAGTGGCTCGGCTTCAACCCACTTGGTGAAATAGTCGGTGGTGGCGATAAAGAACTTGCGATTGCCCGGAGCTGCTGGGAGTGGCCCAACAATATCCAATCCCCAAAGCGCGAACGGCCAAGGACTTATGAGAGGGAGCAAATCTCTAGCCGGCTGGTGGATCTGGTGAGCGAACTTCTGACACTTCTCGCACCTGCGAACATATTTCTGCGCGTCTGCCTGTATGCACGGCCACCAATAACCTTGGGAAATTGCTCGGTATGCCAAAGACCTGCCCCCAGTATGGCTGCCGCAGATGCCTTCATGGATCTCGTAGAGAAAAGCATCCACCTTGGTGGGGTGGACACACTTCAAATACGGCCCAGTAAAAGACTTCTTATACAACGCTCCAGACGGGGAGAGCTAAAACCGCTCTGATTTTGCCCAGATTTTGTGGGCCACCTTCTTCTCTTCTGGTAGAACTCTATCTTTCAGGAAGGCGACAATGGGATCAATCCAAGAAGGACCCAAGTCGGTGCAAAGTACCTCGGTCACTTCCGGTTCTTCTATACTTGGCCGAGGCAAAAACTCTATCATCAAGGGATTGGGAAAGGCTGTTTGAGTAGAAGCGAGACCGGCCAATTCATCAGCCGTGTTGTTTCCCTCGCGGTTGATCTGTTCCACTCTGATGGCATCGAACTTCTTGATTTCTGCACGTACTAGCGCCTGATACTTGGCCATTCTTTCATTCCTGGCCTCATACTCCCCTGAGACGTGATTGACCACTAGTTTAGACTCGCTGAACACCATGAGGGTTGTGGCTTTCATTCTCAACGCGCTTCTTAGTCCGGCAAGAAGGGCCTCATATTCGGCCTCGTTGTTGGAAGCCGGGAAACCGAGTGTAATCGCCTGTTCGATGATCAGCCCATCCGGAGAGGTCAGCACGATGCCCAGCCCGGCCCTATGTCTGTTGGATGCTCCATCGATGAAGAGTTTCCACATTTTGCCAATGAACAACTTCCAGCAATCAGAAGGGTTTTGGGAGCTTCTTAACTCTAAGTCTCTGATCGGCCCATTTTGGTCTCTTTCCTTGTCATGGTTAACTCCGCCCTCCAATAGGTCACTCGCCTTTCCTGGTTCGGCCACTCTTCGCCTTTCCTCCTCTTGCGCGCCAGCACTTGCTTTTACTGTTTGAACCATGGGCTATGCTAAATCCGCACTAGCCAAATCAACCGGGCAAATTGGATGCGTTCTAGGGGCAAATTCCACCACAAAGTCTGCAAGAGCTTGAGCTTTGATTGCGGTGCGTGGGCGGAACTTGATGTCGTACTGTCCCAACTCCACGGCCCATTTCAGAATCCTCCCAGTGAAGTCGGCCTTTTCAAAGAGCACCTTGAGGGGGAATTCGGTCAGCACAATTATTGTATGGGCATGAAAATAGTGTGCCAGCTTCCTTGACGCCATTATCAGGGCCAGCGCCAATTTTTTCAAAGGAAGATATCTCGTCTCAGCAGGGAGCAAAGTCTTGCTCACATAGAAAATGGGCAAGTGTTGAATGCCTTCAGCGCGCACCAGGACGGCACTCACCGCATGTTGAGAGACCGCCAGGTAGAGATACAACTCTTCGCCCGGCTGAGGTGTCACCAAAATAGGGGCTGAGGAGAGGTACGCTTTTAGGTCTGCCAGTGCCCGGTCACACTCATCGTCCCAGAAAAACTTGGTCTTCAAAGTCTTGAAGAAGGGCCTGCAACGATCCGAAGACCGGCTGATAAATCTGTTCAGCGCGGTTGCCATCCCGGCAAGATGTTGCACGTCCTTTGTGGAGTTTGGGCGCTCTAGTTCCTGTATCGCCCTGATTTGCGATGGATCGGCTTCAATTCCTCGGTTCGTGACCAGAAAACCCAGAAAATTTCTAGTGCCAACTCCAAAGGCGCATTTGGAGGCGTTCAGACGAAGCTTGTGATGCTTGAGTATGGAAAACATTTCTGCTAGGTCGGTGAGGTGTTGGGATTTCTCCTTACTCTTCACCACCATATCGTCGATATAGACTTCCATAGTTCGACCCAAGAGGGGAGCGAACATCTTTGTCACCATACGCTGAAAGGTCGCCCCAGTGTTTTTCAGTCCGAACGGCATGACCTTATAGCAGTACAAGCCTCTGTGGGTGGTGAACGACGTGATCTCTCTGTCCGGCTTATACATGGCTATCATGTGGTAGCCGCGATATGCATCCAGGAAGCTAAACCTCTGATGGCCAGCGGTTAAGTCCACCAGCTGGTCAATTTGAGGGAGGGGAAAGCTATCCTTAGGACAAGCCCGGTTGATGGTCTTGTAGTCAACGTAGACTCGCCACTTGCCATTTTTCTTGGGAACAACCACCGTGTTGGATATCCACCGAGGGTATTGCACCTCTTCTATTGCCCCGGCCTCCAACAAATTCTTCACTTCCTCTGCCACCACTTCAGCATAGTGCAGGGCTGAATGGCGCGTCCTTTGAATGACTGGCCACGCGTTGGGAAAGACATTCAACTGATGACAAATGAAGCTGGGGTCAACGCCAGGCATGTCGTAAGGCGTCCAGGCAAAGGCCTCCAAATTGAAAACCAAGAAGTTGACATAATCCGTCCGCTCGGCGCTAGACAAAGATGATCCCAAGAGGAAGAATTTGGTTGGATCGTCTTCGTCAATGCGCACTTCCACCAAATCTTTGACCGATTTTTCCTCGGCCTTTCTTCCCACGTCTTCGAGGACCTCTTTTCCCTCGGGTCCCTTGATCATCTGGATAAACCCTTTGGCTGCTCGGTTTCCATTTACCGCAACGAAGCATTGTTTGGCCATCACCTGGTCTCCCCAAACTTCCTCTATTTGCCCGTTCGGTGTCGGAAAGCACATGACTTGGTGGAAAGTTGACACTACTGCTTGCATGGCATGTAACCAACCTCTGCCCAGGATCAAATTGTAAGTGGATGGAACTTTGAGCACCCAGAATTCTACTTGTTTCACGACCGACCCCGCTTTGACCGGCAAAATAATCTTTCTGATCAGCCATTCTGGCTGAGAGTTAAAGCCGACCAAAGGAGATGTTGCTGGGGCCAGGTCCTTGTCTTCTAATTTCATTTGCTTGAACGCGTCATAATACATTATCTCGACCGAACTCCCCTGGTCGATCAGGATTCTCTTAATATCAAAGTCTTTGACGCGAAGAGTCACCACCAAGGCATCGTTGTGCGGCATCTGAACCCTTTCCAAGTCTTTGGTCGAGAACGAAAGGATGTCCCTTACTTCGGTCTTTCCCTTTTTTATGGCGGGCTGGACAGAGAGCACTTCCCTCATATGCTCGACCTTCTTGATCATCCCTCTAAGCTCGTAGACCCTTGCTGGTTCAATGATGCCGTGGATGACGTTGATTACACCTTGCGGGGGCGCTTCTAGGGCGACCAGGCCGTTAGGCTCGGTTTGTCCCATTGGCGCGGCCTTGACTCCCCCATCTATATATTGGTCAAGATGCCCTGCCGCCACCAATTCCTCCAAGTGTTGTTTGAGCGGCAAGCAGTCTTCTGTCCGGTGCCCCCGTTCTTCATGGAAGGTGCAGCGATATTTTGGATTGAAGCCTCGCTGTGCACTTCCTAACTTGGCCGGCCAACGGACAAAAGGCTCACCTCGGATCTCGCTCAAAATGCGGTAGATGGGAATTTTGAAGACCGTGGTAATTCCTGTTCGCGCCTTCAGTTTTCTCTTGGCATCTTCCGCTGCGTCGCGGGGTGCGTCAGCTCGGTCGTTTCTGCGACCCTTGTTTCGGTCATCGCGGTTTGGTCCACAGCGTTGATCTTTTGACTGGTCGCTTGGGCGGTTATCCTCCTGCCCGACCGAGTGAACTTTTCCTGCCATTTTTCTGTCCGCCACGACCGGATTACCCTTATCGGTTGCGGAGGCGGTATCATCCTCCATGCGAATGTGCTCATTGATTCGTTGCATTAGAGACTCCATGGTGGTGGGCTGATGCATCGTGAGTGAGTCTCGCAGCCTATGTCCGACTGGGAGACCCCTCTTGTACTGAGTGATCGCCAGATTGGTAGGGCAATCGAGGATTTCGTTGTAAGTTTCCCAGTACTTTGCATTGTTTGCCTTCAGCGAACTTCCAGACTCCATCTTGACGCCCAGGAGGTGGTCGACCTCCTTCGGCGTTCGAGTGTTGGTCTTGAATCTGGTGACGAAGGCTTCCGCTAGCTGCTGCCAACCCTCGATACTCTCCTCCGGAAGCCTTTCGAACCACTTCAAGCCCAGCTCTCCCAAGCTTGCTGGGAATATGAGGCACATCAAGGCGTCGTTGCGCCGGTGGCCAGCCATTACTTGCCGGTAATGACTCACATGTATATACGGATCCGTCTTGCTGTCGTACAGAGTGAACTTTGGCTGGTGGAATCCGGTAGGAAGTGGAGTACCCTCGATCTCCGGGGACAGCGGCGTGGCTGTAAGTCACGCCAGCTCTTTGTCCACCAGCACCGGGGCCATGACTCTGGGCGCCAGCATCACCACTTCTTCACTGCAATGAACTGGGGCACTCAACCTCTGGAGCGCCGGCACCCTCTGAGCCTCTCGACGGCGCGCTCTCTCCTCCAACACGTCCCTGAGATCCCCGGAACGAGAGGAGGCAGAGTATCGCGACGTCGACGACGGGTGTAAGGGGCGGTAGGTGCTGTCGCGGGTGAAGGATTTGCCCTCTCGTTGGTCGGAATCTCCAATCCCATAGTTCCTGGTGATGGAGATAGAGTGGGTCCTCCTTTGGCGGCGACTGCTAGAACGAGGGAAGGGGGTGCGCTCACAAAGGTTGCCCTCTCCAGCAACACCCTTCCCCTTAATCTGGCGCTTCAGCAGCTCCATCTCCGCCGCCATCTTGAGAATGAGGGCATCTTGGTCTTTGAGTTTGTGCTCCAGGCGCTGCGCATGGGACTCCCCCCGGCGTCGGCGGCCCTCTGGACTCTGCAAGCGATCAGTGCTCCTTCCGCGTTTATCTCGCGCTCCTCGCGAAGAAGTTTCCAGGCCCGCCATGGCTGGAACATTTGGGGGGCCTTCTCTCCTTCGAACATACTCTGGCGTGACACCATCGACGACGAACAGCGAGACTTCGTCGTTGTTGGCCATGGAAATGGTTGAAGAAGCTCGAAGAATAAGGGTTGAATATCAAAGACTTCCCACAGACGACGCTAATTGTACGGGAGCGAAATATCCTCTGCTTTCCGTACTCCTTGAACGTCAAGCTTCTTGTGACGGCGTCAGACCCTGCAACATAGAAATGGTGAGCTGCTCGGCGGTGGTGTGCCGGAAAGACCCTCCGACGATCAAGTCAGACCACTTGAGGAAGAAGGCTATCAGAGTGTGTGTTTTCGGGGGAGTGAACTGGCATACCTCTAACGTTCGTCTTCTTCCATATTTCTAGGCTAGCCATGCAGCCCCAAGATTGTGCGCGCACTACCTCTGCTGTCCTTCCCTGGACAGGTGGCAGTGCTCGTCTCTCACCACCTTACGCGTGTAAAGGCTTAGTCCTCCCACCAGTACACACAGAACTGTCCAACGGTATTGAGGCGTGCGTGGAGCAGATGTCCTCTCCCTCACGCCATTGGCCCAGGTGGCATCCTTAACCGGAGTACCACGACCGGCCTATCGCTTGTGGAGAACGGCCACCACAAGCACACAACCGAACTATGCGTCACCGGCCTGTACCTTGGCAAAAAGAGCCAAAGGGTGATGCCCATAGCCGAGCTCTTCACGACCGGTCATTCCTGACTGATCGGCCGTGGAGCACGCTAAACCTGCATCGTTCTACATTCTTGATCACATGAAAGTTACCTATCTCGGCTGACCGGTTAGGCGCATGCCGGCGCTAACCGCGTCTCAAGTCTAATCCCGGCTGCTCTTAGATTGGTCACCAGACACCGCTGCGCGCTCGGCCGTGTCATAGCTCGGCCAGGCACCGGTTCGTTAATGCAGTCGAATCCTCTCGACCATACAAGTCGAGTCATTGGGCGTGCAAGAGAAGAAATGCGCTTTCGGGCCGTGCGATTAAACCTGTAATCGGCGTTAAAGTAGCTTCTCGATGCACTAACGGCGCAAATCTCCTCTCTCACCTACTGAAAAAACATTTGTCAAATAAGTATGGGCCTCATTTAGGATGTCGGCGGTATGATTCAAACGGTTTGAGACTAAAATTATAATTTAATGGCGGATTGACAGATTGAAAAATTATGATTTGGGCAAATTTGGATGAATTGGTAGATTGAAAAATATTTTAACCAATTATTAAATATGTGTATAATTGTAACGACCCCATCACGTATAATGATTAGTACTTGATTAATTAAGAGGATTTGAAATTTAATTGCCGAGTATTATAATTTAATTTGGGATTTATGAGAATTGTGGGATCTGATTCATATATGATTCTATTAAAGAGTTATTTTGAAATTAGAAATTAAGGGTCCAAATGGCTTAAGGAAGTAAAATTGAGAAGTTGAATCAATTTAATTTTAATTACGGACCCATTTGAGAGTTTAATTAAATATTCGATTCAGTTTAGTAAAATTGAGATTCGATTAATTAGATCCTAATTGGAATTAATCAAGTTAATTAAATTATGAAGATTGAGAATTGTAATTATGACAAATTAAATTTATTTATGGGGTGTCTAATTTGAATATATAATTTAATTGACCGAAATTTGGAATCTAATCAGAAGCTGAAGGCCTAGATGATTTAAGAAAACAAAATTGAGGATGATAATAAGTTCAATTTAATAATTGGAGCCTTTTGGGATATTGATTAAAAATCTGATTCAGATTGATAAATTTAGATATAATTAATTGGGTCTTAATGGAAGTCAAACTGATTAAACTATGTGAGATTTGTAATTAGTTACGATTAATTACATTATGTGCTAATTGAAATTATTAAGATTAAGTATTAATTATAATTAGTTAAGACTAAGTGAAGTTAATTAAGTTAACTCTAATCATAAATTAGTTTGAGGAAACATCCAGATTGTGCAAGTGTGTGCACGTGTTACGAGAGGTGAACATGTGTGTGTGTGTGTGTGTGTTGATAAACTCTTAAGTCAACAAGTGTAGATGCATTCTTCCATGTGTTCTGCTTGGTTGGGAAGGAGAATAAGAGAAAATGTGGATTCATGAGTGGAGAAAAAAAACAGAGAATAACCGAGAGGGAGAGAGAAGCAATTTCGGTCCAAGAAGAAGAAAATTAAGGGAAGAAAAGCTACGAGGATCAAGAGAATGAAAAGAGAATCAACTAAACTTCTTGATATTTAAGTTTAAGGTATGAAATCATACTTAATCTTGGTAGAATCTCTACATTACACTTAGAAATTAAAGTTTGAATTTTGTAGATAAATCACTTAAAAGCTGGAATTGAGAGATAATTAGGTTCAATTATATATAATTGAAAAGAACTTAGCAATAAGATGATGAATAGTAAACTATTTGCATGTCTCATGTTTCAACTTGGTTTTGAAGATCTTGCATGGCATGAGAGTGTATATATATACACATATTGCATGTTTTCAAAAACAATCATGGCTCACATGTTTAATTTCTTGTTTTGAAAATCAAGAAGAAATAAAACCCACTTGTATATAATTTTACATATAATGAAAAGAAAAGAATTAAGTCAAGAACTAAGAAATTAATTTGGAAAATTTATCAAGTAAGTTTAATTTGTGTTATTCCTCATGAAATTGGACTTCAACTTTACATGCAACAAGACTTAATTGAAGACTTGGCCCATACAATGGAGTTATGTTCAATTATGGAAATTTATTTAGAAATCAATTATGTTGAGTTTGGCTTTTATAGTTTTGCATGGATTTGAGTTTCATCTATACATGCATGGACAAATTTTGTAGGTTCTAATACTCTAATTGTACATGCATCATAGATGTTTGTTCACGACTTCCTAAATACAAAATCAAACAACTCACATTGAGGACATTGAGGTCAGTTTGTTTTAAGTCAAATTGCGATTAATAAACTGTGTTTCCTTTGCCTACAAAAGATTAGATGCAAGGTTTCGGAATCTTATGAAGCTCAGTGTCTATAGAACATAAATGAGCTCAACAAATTCCAACCGAGCACCCCCACTAGAACCTTCATCCATGAATCTATACGTAACCTGCCATGATCTTGAGCAAATACAATTTCACATGGCTTTTTGTGTGTGTGTGTGCGCGCGCGTGCATGTAATACATAGTTTATGTATGTATGATTAGAACTACCCCTATGAACATTACGAATTGTTAAGATATCCAAAACTATTGAGCACATTGAACCCTTAAATTTAATTTTGTCAGACAAGGACCTGTCCCTTGCACAACAAATTTATACACCAACATGAGTATTCAAATGAAAATTACATCAAACATCTTATGCTTACAATATGACCCTCCAATTTACTACTCTTCAACAAGATATTTTTATTTTTGGACACACACAAATAGGTCTAAGGTGGTTGAGCATTCCTCTTATATTTGATGGCTACACAAACTGGAAATAATTTTACAATTTAGCTACATATAATAATCGAAGAGAATCTACAGTAATGATGGATTCAAAAGTTGTACAACTTCACATACAATTGTAATAAACAGATACCATGATCGAATTCATATAGAAAACAACTCTGCTAAAAGAAATAAAACAAAAACAATTGTAAATCCAATCCTCTACCTCTTAATTGTAGTAATAACCTTTTCCCAAACAGTTGAGACAGCGTTGTACCCTATAATTAAGATCATAAATTTCAATCCATATAATTCTAGTCAGCATGGACAATTTGGTTTCAAGAAATTGTGCAACGTTTAAAAAAACCATTGGAGAAGAAAGGGAAAAAAAAAAAAAAGAGTTAGTTTTATTTTTATCTTCTAAACTATTGTCATTTTTTCCATTTCATCCTAAGAGTATTAATTTTTATTTATTTAGCCCAATTTCAACTAATGTGGCCCAATTGAAAAGATCACTTCAAAATTTGAAAAACTTAAACTGTACAACCAAACAATCATTTTTGTATTCATCATTTTGAAATGAGGGGTGGAGAATATGGGTGTTTGATTGTAAGGTATAAATTTTCTAATATAGTGTAAGTAAAAAAGGTGGGTGTTTAGTTGTATGATTTAGATTGTCTAAATTATAAAATTATCTTTTTGCCCATTAGATTAGGTTTCCATCATTATTATTTTGGACATACTATCTCCAATGGAATCATATGAACTGAACTGATAAACTTTATGATAGAATTGATAGTTTATGAATGAAATTTGAAAAAAAAAATGGCAATGTTTTAGAGGATAAAAATGAAATTAACCAAAAAAAGGGAAAAAAAAAAAAATACAGAAAAGAAGAAATGAGTAAAGAGAGTGACCTGTTTCCATCACAAGTAGGGCAAAGACAAGGGTTTATAACTGTAGACACCCCATTTTTGACTGACCTTAAGACTCAGACGTCACCGATTGAGCGCTTGGTGATGTTGTATACTGTGCTCGTTCAGAAGTCTCAGAGTCTCGGCCGTGAGCCTTGCCTCCGGACTTCCGAACCCTTTTCTGTGCCTTGCCTCGGTTTGCGAACCAGACTCGATTTTCTCTGTTTCTTTTCCTAGGGGGAGGGAGAGGTCCCGTAGACCATCTCTCAGTGGCCATAGGCTACGCTTCGTGGTCATGAGCCATTTTCCCATTCGAACCCGGTTTCCGGTTTTGAGGCCGTCGGGCCGTGTGCCTCGGTTGGGACCTAACTACCTCCGTTTGCTCGGTTTTTGGCATGCATCTTATTTACTCCCTTTTGAGGACCTTTGGGGTCCGAGACCAACCGTGGTCGAACACCACTCCGGTGCTATGATCGATTCGGGGTCTTCCTGGCGTTCGCCCCGAACCTTCATTTCGCATCGGTTTGGGCTCATTTTTGGTGGAGGCCTTATTTTCATTATTAGGAAGCTTGTAGGAGAGTGGGAGGCCAGCAATTGTTCTGACAACCAACTTTTTGTTTGGTCAAAAGTGGTTCAGCATGAATCCGGGAAGAAGAAAGTCTGCGCGGCTTCACCGAAACGGGCGTAACTCTTTGCACAAGAGGAATTAAGATATGAGGCCACCGCAATTGGAAATCTTACTCCCGGGGCTTCATTTTTCACTCGAGAATCTCCTAAATTCAATTCCGGACGGGGGAGATATGGTTGATTGAAGTAGGGCATCACTCCGGTTGGACCGAAATCTGCGCGGCTTTACGGAAACTGGCATAACTTTTTCCACAGGAGGAATTTTGATCTAAGGTTTGCTCCATTGAAAATATAACTTCCGGGGCTTCAGTTTGGACACTTGAATGGCCACCATTGGACTTCCCAATCACCCACCGGCCACTTTTCTTTCCGGAAACACATTTTTTTGCCCAAAAAGTAGCTGGCCGGCCAAAAAATCTAGCCGGCCGGCCATCTATTTTGTGAAATGACTTTTTTGCCCTTTATAACTAGCCGGCCATAACCCCCTCCCCAGGTGTGTCCTAAAAGTGAATTTTGTTTTGCACTTCACCCATGCCCAAAGGTTTGGCATTTTTGGAGGGAAACTTGGTGCATTTTCCCTCCATTTTTCCCCCCCTTTTTCCAACCATTTTTCCTATATAACCAGCTGCTCAAACCTGGTTTTAGGGTTACAAAATTTCCCCCAAGCCTCTTGCATTGAAGCTCTCCATCTCTCTCTCTCAAGCTCCAAAATTCCTAAGTCCTACACCTCATTTCTTCATCACCACCAAGCACCACCACCACTACTCCATTTCCAGCAGCTTGGGAAGCTTTCCAGCAGCTAGGAGGCACCACTTCTCAGTCCAAAAGGCAACGAAAGGGTTGGTCCACAAGGGTAAGTCCATTTTCCCTCCTTTCTAGCTCTATTTTGCCTCTTTTTTTTATCCATCTTGCTTACTGTTTTGGGCTCCGACCCTAACTGAAAGGGTCATTTTTTTGAGCCGTTCTTCATGTTTGTTTAAGGGCTCAACCCTGTTTGAGCCCCCAATTGTGCACTTGTTTCAATACCCTCTTGTATGCCATTGTTTTGCATGGTATTTTTAACATGTGTGTAATCTGTTTTTGAGCCTGATGTAAACTGTAAATAGGAATATTTTGAGCCCCTCTTCAACATTGAAGAAGGTCTCAACACTGTTTGGGACCTCCATATATCACTTTCCATTACACCCCTCTTTGGTCCCCATTTTTGCATGATTTGTTAGCTTATCTTGCTTCTGTTTTTAGGCCATGATCAGAGCTGAAAGTGGCCATATTTTGACCCCTTTGTCATGTTTCATTAAGGGTCTTTGGCTGTTTGGTGAATATTTTGTGTACTTTGTGTTATAGCCCTCTTGTGGCCTTAATCTTGCATTGCATTTTGAGCATGTTTTTATACTGATTTGGGTTTAATCATCTACTGTAAAATGCCATATTTTGGGACCCTCTTCAACATTGTTGAAGGTCCCTCACTTGTTTGAGCCCCCCATATATCAGTTACTTCTTCGCCCCTTTGTTGGCCATAATCTTGCATTGCATTTTGAGCATGTGTATATACTGATTTGGGGCTTGTTATCTACTGAAAAAAATCATATTTTTGGCCCCTCTTCAACATTGTAGAAGGGGCCTTCTGTTCTTGAGATCAGCAGCTATGACTTGCTTCATTACCTCTCTTGCCCCCCCATTTTTGTATGCTATTTTAACCCTATTTGTGCTTACTGTTTGGCCATACTTTGAACTGTAAAAATGCTTGTTTTGGGTCTTCCTAGCTTCTGTCTTAAAACTTCACGATCAAATTATGCATGCATTGCATAGCTATAGGCCATCTCATGCATCAAAATTCATGTTTCGGGACTCGTTCCATGCATCGGGTTTCATTTCGCCATGTTTCGGGGCTGTTTTGCCTCTCATTTACCTGCTGAAATTTGCATGCTTGCATATCATGTTCCATGTCTTGCCACGTCTCATTAGAGTGGCATTCCGTGCCGTAGGTTCGGTTCTCGGTTTGCGTGCACGCGTGCACGCATTTCGAGTTGTCTCATTTTCATCTAATGGCCTCCTATGTGAGTTGGCTGAGGCTCTCTCATGTTGGTGTAAGCCCATTATTGCATTGCGTATGCCATTTCATCCATAGCATTGTGTATACTCGGTTGTGTATCACCTCGTGTAGCGTGTATGCCATTCCATAACATTGTGTATGTTAGGATTGTGTCTTAGTTGTATTTCACGCATATCATGCATATTGCATCGTGTTCGGGATAGGAGTTGGTTCGGGCACGGGAAACGAGGTACGTTCCGTACTCCGAGTGACGGAACGTGTCTCAATTCCCAAGTCACCGACACTCCGGATTATCCATGATGGAGTTAGGTTTTGTTGTAGTGTTCATATGCATTCATTCTATATTGAGTTGTGCAATTCGGCTCCTCGGCCATTATGCATCGAGATGCGTGATTGGTGGTACGAGGATCGAGACATGCATACATTTGTGAAAATACATTGCTATGCCCATTTCCTGCTCTCTGTTGCAGCATATCAAGAATCAGCGGTCTTAGGGCTTGGCGCTTTTCAAGAATCATTGCAAAAGCAGAGGCTAATTGGGGCATTCGTGGATTTCAGCGCCATACCCAAACATGCATCATTCCATCATCCGGAGCAGAATCAAGGCAATCCCTGGCTTGAATGCCAGTTTTATTATTTTCTTAGTTAATTTGTAAATTAATTAGGAATTTGTACATTATTTGGACTGTACTATTCTTTCATTAGATTGTATATTTATTGGACCCTCTGGCGAGGCATAATTGTAATAAGTGTGGGTGAGTGTGATGTATGTCTTCCAACCCCACATCTTTCTTCCCTTTTATTTACACCTTATGATGGTTAGATTAGGGCATATTTCAATTAGCATACTGATGTAATGACATGTTTGCATCATTCATCTGTTTTGCACGCAGACTCGTAGCATCATACAAAGCGCATTTGTATTTCAATTCCAAATTGAATACGTGTTAGTTGTAGCATTCCATATGCCATGTTTAGAATAGCCGAGCCTGCTATAGTTGCATCTTTGCATGTGTTGCATTAGGCATTTCTGTATATTTAGGATCATGCATGATTTCTAATGAGCTTCTGTTTTGGCTTGGAGTACTCGGTGAGTTTTATGCTTTAGCATCCTTGCATGCGTGTGAGTGACTGCCATGAATAGCATGCTTACCATGAGGGTATGTGCTTATGTGATATAACTGCCTTGAATGCTTGTGGGTGGAGGTTGGGTTACTTGGAGTGGGACAATTCATCAAATGTTTGTTTTAAGCCCACTACATAGTGGCAAAATCATGTTTTTCTAAGCCTACCCGAGGATGGCAAATCCACGTCTTAGCCTACCTGCGGGTAGCACCATCAAACCATTTTTCAAAAACAAACATGAAGTGTTTTGTTTCAATTCAGGCGACTCAGTCTATACTTGTTTGCTGCGAGCATCACATAGTAACCTAGGCTAATAACCGGAATAAGAACTCACAATGTTTTCAAAAACAGATATCATGATTAGTAGAGGCGGTCTTTGACGGGCGGAATAACTCCGCAGTGACCTTCCCAATTGTACCCAAGTTCGAGCGAGAAGCAACTTTGGTGATGGCGGACCGCGTGGCCTTTGGCACCGAGTCGGGGTTTACTAAATTTCCCATTAAAAAAAAAATATTTAGGTGGCGAATCTGTATCTAGCAAAACAGTCGATGTTTGGCACTTCTTTCAAAAATCATTTTCAAAAGCGATTTGCGGATTTGGACTCTTTGGTTCAAGATTAAGAACCGTGACATATGAGTCCTTGAGCTGTAGACCCGATGTCGAACCGTAACCGGGAGGGACTCGACTCCTGCTTGGGACTTAACCCTCCCGGGGCGTTCGGGGACGTCTACAGTTTCTGGCGACTCTGCTAGGGAGTTAGAGAACTTGACTTGAACTCATGATATCTGGTTTTGACTACACTTGTGTGTTTCTTTGCATTACATTTGCATTGGTGCGCCTAGGACACCGTGTTTGCCATCTGCTATTCTGGCGGTTTCTTGGGAGGCTTGTCTTGTCAAGGCATGTCCATAAGGCTGACCGGTTACGGGCTCTGCCAGTATGGGAACACAAACCCCGGTTTTACCGGGGCACCCTTTTTGACCATTCGACCTAGTCATATTCGGATCCATAGTGACCATTCCAAACTAGGACAGGTTGCTTACCCGTTTATAGGTTGTTTGAAACTGCTGCGTGCGTAGTGAAACCCTAGTTCCTGAATAAATAGGACAGGGAAACCCTACCCCAACATAGGGGTGTTTTGGCTCTCACTTATCTGTTATGTACTTGTTAGAGTGCGTCTCTACAGGGAATGCATGTATCAGTTTATGAGTTTGGGCATCAGGCCTGCGGGCATCGGTTTAGTATTTTGGGATTGATTTACGAGGTATCGGTTGCAGAGATTTGGGCGAAATCGATGGGGGCACACTCATTCAACTATGCGTGTCTGTTGAGATGAAATCGGTGAGATCTTGTCTGTTTTCTCTTTTGCTAGGTAGTCTGGGAACCATAGCCAGAGGGCTCCAATATCCCCGGCACCAAACTTGTGTTGATAGACTTTGTCGGGTCGAGATTGATTAAGGCAATCGGTGTTCCTTTACTAGAGGCGGTCAAAAGGCCGATCAAACACAAACCATCGATTAGCGACTACATTTCGATGGTCTTTGAGCGATCGGGTTGAGATTTTCGAGCCTATTACGAGACATAGATATCTGGGTTTTCGATTACATCGGTACAATATGTCGGGTGCGGAAGAGATGGTGCGCCAACTCAAGATAGTATGAAAGCCATGCGGCAAGACGCCCGCCAAGTGGAATTCGCCAATCAGCCGTAGTGGTCATAACCCGATGGCGAGCTAATTACGACTCTGGCCAAAGCCGAACGACCTCACATCAAGCTCCTCCTCCACCAAGGGTTCCGATGCAGGAGACACCAAATGTCCAGCAGATACGGACATTCGGTCGGGCACTCCGCCCGGTTCTTCTACCTATCTAAAACACTCACCAACCTACAGACTCCCCTTTGAGTTTGAGGCGGACCCCACAGCATTGAAAGTGAGCAAGCTTGAGAAATTGTTCAAAAAGTCTCAGGGGGCCCACTCTATTCCTGATATAGAGGATAGTTATACCGACTCAGTGGTAACATTACCGGAGCGGATTAAAATGCCGCATATCGATCGGTTCTGGCTCGAAGACCCAATGGTGTACCTCCAACTGTTTTACGATATCTTGAGGCCAATGGGTTTGACCTGACCGAAATTGTCACTATTCGGCGAACCTTATGCAGGATGGCCGCAATCTGGTATGCAAAATTGGAAAACTCGTGAAAGCAGGCGAAGAAATTGGGTATTTGAGGCCTTTAGTGCTCAATACTCTTACAACACAGATTGAGGTCACAACTCGTGATCTTGAAGTCACTGCCAAGAGCCAAATGAGGGTTTCTCGAGTTCGTGGCGAGATGGAGAGCAAAGGCCTCAATGATGACTACAAGGCCTTGAGCAAAGATCGGATCGGGATGATTGTTGGAATCTGCATGGCAAGTTCTTTGCAAAAGATGGTCGTTCTACCTCTGTTTACCTTTCGACCCTTCATGAAATGGGGGTTCAAATCGAGGATGCCATCAAACAAGGGATCTTTGCGAGAAGATAATGAGCCTTTGAAGAGGAATGTTGCTCGCGGTTCAATGCTACTCTTGATGGTAGCACAAGCTGCGAAATGCTCAGTAGACACTATCACCACTTCCTCAATGACCAAAAACCAACCACTTCAACTCGACCCCAAGCGAAAATTCCATCCTCTTTACATGAGTCTCTCCCAAGCTTTGAAAAATTTGCAAGAAGAAGGGCACCTAGAACTCCTAGAACCCCAACCCCTTCAAACCCTCTTCCAACAAGATACGACCCAACTAAATCATGCCTACCATCAAGAAGCCACGGTCATGATCTGAACCGTTGCATCATAGCCGTCATAAGATTCAGGATCTTATTGACAAAGAGACCCTAGCTCCACCCAAAGGACCTCGGGTTAATCTTGACTTGTCACCTCCCACCTCAACCTCATCCATACACTGCCAACCACCTTCAACCCCAAGATATACATCACCGACCCATCTACCCAAGCCTAAGGTGTTCATTCGAAAGCATGGACTTATGCATGATGGATGCACCTAAACCCCAATCATCTCAAACCCGTGAGCCCACTACTTGAGCTAAAGAGAATGATCGAAGATCTTCAAAGAAGCTATGTGAGATCTAGCCTCGGGACATTGGCTCCATCATCGACCACATCCTAGGAGTTTCACGACAAAAGGTTCCTCGATCTTGGAGCAGGCAGTATTTGAGAATGTCAATCCCTTGGCAAAGTGGAGGAGTGGAAAGAACAAGATAAGGCGGACATGGATCCCCATGAGCATCTTCTGTTGGCTGTTGAGGCTTTGAAAGCCGAGGGACTGAACAAAGAGCAAGTGCTCGCAGTTGTTGCAAAAACTGTGGACGGCATTTTCGCCACTCAAGTTGGGGGCAGTTTGAATCAAGGGGCAAGCCGGGAGAAGGGTCGTTGTATCAGAAACGTTCCTTTCAGCTATAATCCTCCACTCAGAAGAGATCAGCAAACCAGGCCAGCACCTGCCAATCCCTTTGCTGGTGCGCCCAGCAGAAATCCACAAACCCAGAAGTACCAACCCCGAGGTCAGAGGGTCTTCCATGCCCTCCACATGCCTTTATCCAAAGCTTTCCAAATCCTTGTTGGACAAGGCCATCTCAAACCCCTTGAGCCTTGGCCTCTCCCGAACCCTCTTCCGGCTACACATGATGCTACCCAGTACTGCGCATACCATCAGCAAACTGGCCATACTACCGACAACTGCTTCCGTCTTCGCCATGAAGTACAGGATCTGTTTGACAATGGGGTTGTCCTCCCGCCAAGCTCTGCAAAGTCTATCGGCACTTGATTAGTGAACTTGTGGGGGATAATGTGATGTGATCGAGGGATGAACCACCTGCGGGCAGCGCTCAGTTTACTCCAAATATGGTGGATGGCACGCTGCATTACGAACAATGTGCAAATACCAGTTTTTGTGTTTTCTGACTTGGGTATTGGGTCAATTTTTTTGTTTTGTTTTGAGTCTGTCTTTTTGTTTTGAGTCAGTCTCTTTTGTTTTGGGTCTGTCTTGTTGTATCAATTCAGTCCTGTTGTATAGGAGTCGGGTGATTCCGGGGTGTTACCTCGGGCGTCACCATTTTGTTTCGCGTTTGTCTTTTTGTTTTGTTTTGAGTCTGTTTCTACTAGGGAGCCAGTTATGCCAACAGATTTTGAATGAAACAGTAGTGATTTTCATGCTCTCACATTTGCTTCTGTCGTGTGCTAGTTGTGCCGGGATTTGAATGAAATGGCAGTGCATTCCACCTGCTCTCTTGTGCTTTGAAGTCATTGTAATGACCTGAGTTTTTCGAAACCTTTTGAACACTGCAGTAAAAACAAAGAGGGAGGAATTCCTCGGGATTTGCAAAACTTCGATCAAACTGAGAGAAAGAGAGGCGTGTTAAGCCCTTAATGAATGAAATCATGCTTGTTGAAGTAAGTACTGAGAAGGACCACAGCTTGATCGGTGGTTTCACACTATCTTGCTTGAAGCGATTTGTCGCTTTCTTAAAATTTTCAAAAACAAAATGTTTCTTGTGATCTGCGAAGACTGTGTGGAGTCGCTCTTGAGATTGTCGACCTAGGATCGCTCTCAGCCTCGAGACTCAACCCCTTTTGCTTCCAAACCTTGAACTTGAATTCAGAAGGTTCAATGGTCAACTACGATGTGAGGCCTGTGTGGCCAGATTTGAAGCAGCCCTCGAACAAGAGGCACCAAAGTCAAATCAAGAAGATCAGACTTCATCAGAAGAAGCTTGTGAAGCTAAATCAGAAGCACCCCTCGAACTAGGGGCAAAAATGTCCGATATGCTCGAAGAGCCGAAGATGGATCCTTCTGCGAATCAATACAGCAATCATTTTCCGGGATTCAGATGACTTCAGGATCTCAAAACCATTTGGCATGGACCAGCTACACTTTTACCCTTTGATAGGCTCGCTGGGCCGAAAACCCGAAAGGGCGACCCAGGCAAAAGTTAGAGCAAGGCAAAAAAATATATATACAAAAAATGCAAAAAGAAAAAAAAAAGAAAAAAAATACAAAAAAAAAAAGAGAAAAGAGAAAAAAAAGAAAAGAAAAATGCAAAAAAGAAAAGAAAAGAAAAGATGAAAAAAGAAGAATTGAAAAGAAAAGGAAAACAAAGCTCGCAAGGTTGAAAACCTGCAACAGGCGCCTTGGCAAAAGTTAGAGCATAAACAGGAGAGGTTAAATACCCGAGTGTACCTTAACCCTGAACTACGTAAGGCTTGATTCCCATGTTTGGGATACGTAGGCAACTTCATTCTGAAGTCCTGCCGTAAAACACTTCAATTTGATTGTGTCCATGCGATGGTTCTGGTCATCTTTGTCTTCTCTGTATCTAAGGATTTGGTTGTGTTCGTCACTCTGAGGACTGATTACAATGCGCCACGGTGCTATCCAAACAAGGGGCAACTTTCCGTTGCCATTCAGTGTGCTGCGGCGCCAGTCAAACAAGGGGCAACTTTCCGTTGCCATTCAATGCGCCGCGGTGCCATTCAAACAAGGGGCAACTTTCCGTTGCCATGCAACTCTCTTCAAGCAAGGGGCAATTTTCCTTCGGATCTGAGGTTGTGCATCTCGAGAGTGGGTTCTATGCTCGTTGAGCGATGGCGATTGCAAAAGCGACTTTTGAGAATTTTTACTGAGGTTGACTATTTTCTCGAAAATCATTCTATCTTTTCCAAAACTGGACCCTTTTCATAGACCCAAAAAAAAGGAAAATTTTCAGTGCTCATAGCCTAACTTGCATGATTTTAAATCAAAAATCGAACAAGCATGTTGATCTAACTCTCATTTCGGTCAAAACTGTTTTAGTGGAAAGCAAAAACAAAAAATGGTCGAAATAATGAAATAGGAGCACAGTTGAGTCAGGTGTTCTGTCTTTTCCCCATTGACAACATACTCGCCAGAAAGGGCACCCTACCCGCCAAGAAGGGCACTCTACCTGCGAAGGAGGGCGCAATTGAAGTTAACGACAAAGGACTGAAAGCTCTCATATCCTTCAAGCAACGAGGTGTCGAGCCAAGTGCGAAGCACGAACTGGAATGAGGCAAGATATTCCACTCCATCATCTGGACAGATCTTATCACGTCCAAACTCCCCAGCAAAGCATCATCAACCGATGCTAGCTGCAGATTTGCTACACACCCAGATGTAGCGCAACCCCTCTGTGGGAGGAATTCACTAGCTGTGAGCGGAAGAAAGAAGAATCTAGCAGCATGCTAGGGGCAAAAGCCTGCAACTTCCTGTTTATCCATCAACCACCCAGGGGAGGGATTGAAAAATGAGAGATTGAAGAATAAAGAGATGTGCGATGAGAGAAAAAGTGAGAAAAGGGCTTTTTCAGAAAAACAGAGCTTGAGGGCCGAGTGATGTGAGAACCACAAATGAGAAAGGGTGGGAAACACTACCCGGTGAAACAGGCTCCATGTGCACGTCTGAGTGTCGTGTCTTTTTTATCTCGATTCTTGTTTTGAGTTGTTTCAAGTGTTACTCGATGTGTCTAGGTTGTGTGCCTTTTATTTCCGTGTTGAGTCATTTTGCTGTGTCCAGTCGTAGGCTCAATACCTGATCGAAAACTCATCTCTCAATTTCAAAAATAAAATCGTTTTGTGCTCCGAGTGCTGTGCCGTGCCGTTCTCCACATTTGTGCAAAACAGAATTTGTTCTTTCATAAAACCGCAGGGTTCAACCCAGGTCATGTGAGAAACGATAAAACCAGGGACCTATCTCAAGGTGTGAAAGTTCAGTACGCAAAGCAAAAGAAAAGAGGAAAATGTTGGGCATCGAGATTGTTTCAACTTCACGCAAGTTCTGTCATTGCATCTTGTATGTTCAAACGAAATTTGTCTTGAAAAAGCAGTGTGTGCTCGGAAATATACTATGTGCCCAAATGAGTATTACTGCACGAAGAATCTTGTCTGCCCGAGATCTGCTGCGTGCCCAAGATGCGCTATGTGCCCAAGATGAGCTGCGTGCCCGAAATGCGCTGTGTGCCCCAAAAGAGTTGTGTGCCCAGATTGAACAGAATTTTGTGTTGCGAGTTGCGCGCCTAACGAACAGAGTGTCATGTTGTGAGTTGTGTGCCAAATGAATGGAATGCTATGTCGTAAGTTGTGTGCCAAGTCTTGCATTGCACACGCGTTTCATTGCACTTATTGCATTTATTTGCATCTTGTGTTATCTCTTATTGTTTATCCTTTTACGCTGAGCAGCGTTTAGGATCGTAGTCCCCCGGGACTTAACTTAGGTTGTGTGGAACACGCTCCCGAGTTGTTTGACCTCTTTTCACGATTTCAGCGTGGTTAGAGTTTGGTTCTTCCTCACACGATTTCAACGTGTTTGGATTTTATCTCAGGTTTTGTTGTGTATGCACCTGGGCGGTTGTTTTTGGACCTCCTTTTACGATTTCAGCGTGGTTTGAGTGTCCTGTTCCTTACACGATTTCAGGGTGTTTGGATTTTATCTCAGGTTGTGTTGTGTACGCGCCTGGGCGGTTGTTTTTTGACCTCTTCTCACGATTTCAGCGTGGTTAGAGTTTGGTTCTTCCTCACACGATTTCAGCGTGTTTGGATTTTATCTCAGGTTGTGTTGTGTATGCACCTGGGCGGTTGTTTCTGGACCTCCTCTCACGATTTCAGCGTGGTTTGAGTGTCCTGTTCCTTACACGATTTCAGCGTGTTTGGATTTTATCTCAGGTTGTGTTGTGTATGCACCTGGGCGGTCGTTTTTGGACCTCCTCTCACGATTTCAGCGTGGTTTGGGTGTCCTTCTCCTTACGCGATTTCAGCGTGTTTGGATTTTATCTCAGGTTGTGTTGTGTATGCACCTGGGCGGTTGTTTTTGGACCTCCTCTCACGATTTTAGCGTGGTTTGAGTGTCCTGTTCCTTACACGATTTCAGCGTGTTTGGATTTTATCTCAGGTTGTGTTGTGTATGCACCTAGGTGGTTGTTTTTGGACCTCCTCTCACGATTTCAGCGTGGTTTGAGTGTCCTGTTCCTTACGCGATTTTAGCGTGTTTGGATTTTATCTCAGGTTGTGTTGTGTATGCACCTGGGCGGTTGTTTTTGGACCTCCTCTCACGATTTCAGCGTGGTTTGAGTGTCCTGTTCCTTACGCGATTTCAGCGTGTTTGGAATCTATCTCAGTTGCGTTATTATGCGCTGGCGGTTGTTTTGACCTCTTCTCACGATTTGGCGTGGTTAGAGTTTGTTCTTCCTCACACGATTTGGCGTGTTTGGATTTTATCTCAAGTTGTGTTGTGTATGCACTGGCGGTTGTTTTGGACCTCCTCTCACGATTTGCGTGGTTTGAGTGTCTTGTTCCTTACGATTTCGGCGTGTTTGAATTTATCGAGTTGTTGTAGACGACTGGCGGTTGTTTTGGACCTCCTCTCACGATTTCGGCGTGGTTTGAGTGTCTGTTCCTTCTGTGATTTCGGCGTGTTTGGATTTTATCTCGGGTTGTGTTGTGTATGCACTGGCGGTTGTTTTGGACCTCCTCTCACGATTTGGCGTGATTTGAGTGTCTGTTCCTTCGCTGATTCGGCGTGTTAGAATCTATCTCAGTTATTGCGTTATTACGCACTGGCGGTTGTTTTGGACCTCTTCTCACGATTTTAGCGTGGTTAGAGTTTGGTTCTTCCTCACGATTTGGCGTGTTTGGATTTTATCTCAGTTGTGTTGTGTATGCACTGGCGGTTGTTTTGGACCTCCTCTCACGATTTGGCGTGGTTTGAGTGTCTGTTCGCTTACGATTTTAGCGTGTTTGGATTTTATCTCGGTTGTGTTGTGTATGCACTGGCGGTTGTTTTGAACCTCCTCTCACGATTTCAGCGTGGTTTGAGTGTCCTGTTCCTTACGCGATTTCAGCGTGTTTGGAATCTATCTCAGGTTGCGTTGTGTACGCACCTGGGCGGTTGTTTTGACCTCTTCTCACGATTTCAGCGTGGTTAGAGTTTGGTTCTTCCTCACACGATTTCAGTGTGTTTGGATTTTATCTCAAGTTGTGTTGTGTATGCACCTGGGCGGTTGTTTTTGGACCTCCTCTCACGATTTCAGCGTGGTTTGAGTGTCTTGTTCCTTACACGATTTCAGCGTGTTTGGAATTTATCCCAGGTTGCGTTGTAGACGCACTGGGCAGGCTGTTTTTGGACCTCCTCTCACGATTTCAGCGTGGTTTGAGTGTCCTGTTCCTAACGCGATTTCAGCGTGTTTGGATTTTATCTCAGGTTGTGTTGTGTATGCACCTGGGCGGTTGTTTTTGGACCTCCTCTCACGATTTGGCGTGGTTTGAGTGTCTGTTCCTTACGCGATTTCGGCGTGTTAGAATCTATCTCGGGTTGCGTTATTATGTGTACGCACTGGCGGTTGTTTTGGACCTCTTCTCACGATTTGGCGTGGTTAGAGTGTTCTTTTCCTCACACGATTTCGTGTTTGGAATTTATCGAGTTGCGTTGTGAAGCCTTTGGTAGTACATTTTGGACTGCAGCCAAACTGGTATTTGTTTTTTGGACCTGTTATGCGTAGACGTATTGGCGGCTGTTTTTGGACCTCCTCTCACGATTATCAGCGTGTTTTGAGTGTCCCCTTCCTCACACGATTTTTAGTGTGTCTGGAATTTATCTTAGGTTGCGTGGAACGCGCCTGATTGGTTTTCTTTGTTCTCTCTCCTCTCACGAGTCCAGCGCGGTTGGAGTATGTCGCCGTTTTGCATACATTTCACTCTTTGTTGCATCACATCTATTATCTATTGCATCACATCCATTGCATCCATTGCATCGTGTTTGTTCTATTGTTTGGTCTAAGGAGACCTTAAATCCTGCGTTATCATTATTTGTTTTTGATCGCACTTGCCTTTATTCGCAGTCTGCGTGCACTTTCCGTCTAGGAGACCTTAAATCCTCTAAAGGTGCAATTCCTTTGGTGTTTGTCGTGCCGAAACGACTTCGATGGTCTCGGAATAGCCACCGCTGTGTTAGCGGTGAGTTCCTAGGAGACCAAGCGAGGCGGTGGAAACTAGAGTTTGAATGGCTTGTGCCTAGAACGCATAAGGTTCGGGATTTAGAGACTAAAGTCTGGTTTAAATACCGAGGTATATCCTCGGCTTGAAATCAGTATGGCAGCCTATAGATTGAGATAGCATGTGTATCGCCTCATTGCAGATCTTGAATCAACCTAGTCTGTCACCCTGTTGGAGAATAGGGAAAGCTGCGACCATAGTCAGGGAGAAAAGTAGTACCTGTGGTTCAACCAAGAAGAAGCGGAAGATTCTCACATCAGCATAAGGTAGGACATTGCCAAGGTAACTCATTGCCAATTGCCCCTGTAAGGTACCTCCCTTTTCCTAGCTATCACATTGCATTTTAGCCACTACATTACAGTGCATTGCATGAATTCCCAATTTTCAAACCGGCTTCGCGTAGCGTATAAGTCCAATTTTCAAACCGGCTTCGCGCAACGTATAAGTCCAATTTTCAAACCGGCTTCGCGCAGTGTATAAGTCCAATTATCAAACCGGCTTCGCGTAGCGTATAAGTCCAATTTTCAAACTGGCTTCGCGTAGCGTGTAAGTCCAATCTTCAAACCGGCTTCGCGTAGCGTGTAAGTCCAATCTTCAAACCGGCTTCGCGTAGCGTATAAGTCCAATCTTCAAATCGGCTTCGCGTAGCGTGTAAGTCCAATCTTCAAACCGGCCAGGCGTATAAGTCCAATCTTCAAACCGGCCGCAGAGCGTATAAGTCCAATTATCAAACCGGCCACAGAGCGTATAAGTCCAATTTCCGAACCGGCTTCGCGTAGCGTATAAGTCCAATTATCAAACCGGCTTCGCGTAGCGTATAAGTCCAATTATCAAAATCTTCCCGCATATCATTTGCATTTTGCCCCTGCCTACGGGCATGCCTGCGGGCACATCTTTGTCTATCTTGTCTGCTTTGTCTAAGTCTTCGGCCTTATAAAAAATGGGTCGTCTCTGGGCTTTGACATTTACTCCCGTCATTCTTATGACTTTCGAGTTCTGTCAAAGAGGGGCAACTGTAGACACCCCATTTTTGACCGACCTTAAGACTCAAACGTCACTGATTGAGCGCTTGGTGATGTTGTATACTGTGCTCGTTCAGAAGTCTCAGAGTCTTGGCCGTGAGCCCTGCCTCCGGACTTCCGAACCCTTTTCTGTGCCTTGCCTCGGTTTGCGAACCAGACTCGGTTTTCTCTGTTTCTTTTCCTGAGGGGAGGGAGAGGTCCCGTAGACCATCTCTCAGTGGCCATAGGCTACGTTTTGTGGTCGCAGGGCATTTTTCCCATTTCGGAGCCCGGTTTCCGGTTTTCGGAGCCGTCAGGCCGTGTGCCTCGGTTCGGGACCGCCTAACTACCTCCGTTTGCTCCGATTTTTGGCATGCATCTTATTTACTCCCTTTTGAGGGACACTGGGGTCCGAGAGACCAACTTCATGGTCGAACACCACTCCCTGCTCAGCCGGGGTCCCGAATCGCTGCGGCCCCGAACCTTCATTTCGCATCGGTTTGGGCTCATTTTTGGTGGAGGCCTTATTTTCATTATTAGGAAGCTTGTAGGAGAGTGGGAGGCCAGCAATTTTTCTGACAACCAACTTTTTGTTTGGTCAAAAGTGGTTCAGCATGAATCCGGGAAGGAGAAAGTCTGCGCGGCTTCACCGAAATGGGCGTAACTCTTTGCACCAGAGGAATTAAGATATGAGGCCACCACCATTGGAAAGCTTACTCCCAGGGCTTCATTTTTCAGTCGAGAATCTCCTAAATTCAATTCCGGACGGGGGAGATATGGTTGATTGAAGTAGGGCATCACTCCGGTTGGACCGAAATCTGCGCGGCTTTACGGAAACTGGCATAACTTTTTCCACAGGAGGAATTTTGATGCAAGGTTTGCTCCATTGGAAAGATAACTTCCGAGGATTCAATTTGGACACTTGAATGGCCACCATTGGACTTCCCAATCACCCACCGGCCACTTTTCTTTCCGGAAACACATTTTTTTGCCCAGAAAGTAGCTGGCCGGCCAGAAAATCTAGCCGGCCGGCCATCTATTTTGTGAAATGACTTTTTTGCCCTTTATAACTAGCCGGCCATAACCCCCTCCCCAGGTGTGTCCTAAAAGTGAATTTTGTTTTGCACTTCACCCATGCCCGAAGGTTTGGCATTTTTGGAGGGAAACTTGGTGCATTTTCCCTCCATTTTTCCCCCCCTTTTTCCAACCATTTTTCCTATATAACCAGCTGCTCAAACCTGGTTTTAGGGTTACAAAATTTCCCCCAAGCCTCTTGCATTGAAGCTCTCCATCTCTCTCTCTCAAGCTCCAAAATTCCTAAGTCCTACACCTCATTTCTTCATCACCACCAAGCACCACCACCACTACTTCATTTCCAGCAGCTTGGGAAGCTTTCCAGTAGCTAGGAGGCACAACTTCTCAGTCCAAAAGGCAACAAAAGGGTTGGTCTACAAGGGAAGTCCATTTTCCCTCATTTCTAGCTCTATTTTGCCTCTTTTTTTTATCCATCTTGCTTACTGTTTTGGGCTCTAACCCTAACTGAAAGGGTCATTTTTTTGAGCCATTCTTCATGTTTGTTTAAGGGCTCAACCCTGTTTGAGCCCCCCATTGTGCACTTGTTTCAATACCCTCTTGTATGCCATTGTTTTGCATGGTATTTTTAACATGTGTGTAATCTGTTTTTGAGCCTGATGTAAACTTTAAATAGGCATATTTTAAGCCCCTCTTCAACATTGAAGAAGGTCTCAACACTGTTTGGGATCTCCATATATCACTTGCCATTACACCCCTCTTTGGTCCCCATTTTTGCATGATTTGTTAGCTTATCTTGCTTCTGTTTTTCGGCCATGATCAGAGCTGAAAGTGGCCATATTTTGACCCCTTTGTCATGTTTCATTAAGGGTCTTTGGCTGTTTGGTGAATATTTTGTGTACTTTGTGTTATAGCCCTCTTGTGGCCTTAATCTTGCATTGCATTTTGAGCATGTTTTTATACTGATTTGGGTTTAATAATATACTGTAAAATGCCATATTTTGGGACCCTCTTCAACATTGTTGAAGGTCCCTCACTTGTTTGAGCCCCCCATATATCAGTTACTTCTTCGCCCCTTTGTTGGCCTTAATCTTGCATTGCATTTTGAGCATGTGTATATACTGATTTGGGGCTTTTTATCTACTGAAAAAAATCATATTTTTGGCCCCTCTTCAACATTGTAGAAGGGGCCTTCTGTGCTTGAGATCAGCAGCTATGACTTGCTTCATTACCTCTCTTGCCCCCCCATTTTTGTATGCTATTTTAGCCCTATTTGTGCTTACTGTTTGGCCATGCTTTGAACTTTAAAAATTCTTGTTTTGGGGCTTCCTAGCTTCTGTCTTAACACTTCATGATCAAATTATGCATGCATTGCATAGCTATAGGCCATCTCATGCATCAAAATTCATGTTTCGGGACTCGTTCCATGCATCGGGTTTCATTTCGCCATGTTTCGGGGCTGTTTTGCCTCTCATTTAGCTGCTGAAATTTGCATGCTTGCATATCATGTTCCATGTCTTGCCATGTCTCATTAGAGTGGCATTCCGTGCCGTAGGTTCGGTTCTCGGTTTGCGTGCACGCGTGCACGCATTTCGAGTTGTCTCATTTTCATCTAATGGCCTCCTATGTGAGTTGGCTGAGGCTCTCTCATGTTGGTGTAAGCCCATTATTGCATTGCGTATGCCATTTCATCCATAGCATTGTGTATGCTCGGTTGTGTATCACCTCGTGTAGCGTGTATGCCATTCCATAACATTGTGTATGTTAGGATTGTATCTTAGTTGCATTTCACGCATATCATGCATATTGCATCGTGTTCGGGATAAGAGTTGGTCCGGGCACGAAAGCGAGGCGTTCCGTACTCGGTGACGGAACGTGTCTCAATTCCCAAGTCACTGACACTCCGGATTATCCATGATGGAGTTAGGTTTTGTTGTAGTGTTCATATGCATTCATTCTATATTGAGTTGTGCAATTCGGCTCCTCGGCCATCATGCATCGAGATGCGTGATTGGTGGTACGAGGATCGAGACATGCATACATTTGTGAAAATACATTGCTATGCCCCTTTCCTGCTCTCCGTTGCAACATATCAAGAATCAGCGGTCTTCTGAGGCTTGGCGCGCTTTTCAAGAATCATTGCAAAACAGAGGCTAATTGGGGCATTCCAATGGATTTCCGCGCAAAGCAGCCCAAACATGCATCATTCCATCATCCGGAGCAGAATCAAGGCAGTCCCTGGCTTGCATGCCAGTTTTATTATTTTCTTAGTTAATTTGTAAATTAATTAGGAATTTGGACTGTATTATTTGGACTGTACTATTCTTTCATTCGGGACTGTATATTTATTCGGACCATCTGCACGAGGGCATAATTGTAATAAGTGTGGGTGAGTGTGATGTATGTCTTCCAACCCCACATCTTTCTTCCCTTTTATTTACCTGCTTATGATGGTTAGATTAGGGCATATTTCAATTAGCATACAGTATGACAGCATGTTTGCATCATTCATCTGTTTTGCACGCACCGGGCTCGGCGCATCATACATTTGCATTTGTATTTCAATTCCAAATTGAATACGTGTTAGTTGTAGCATTCCATATGCCATGTTTAGAATAGCCGAGAACTGCTATAGTTGCATCTTTGCATGTGTTGCATTAGGCATTTACGTATATTTAGGATCATGCATGATTTCTAATGAGCTTCTGTTTTGGCTTGGAGTACTCGGTGAGTTTTATGCTTTAGCATCCTTGCATGCGTGTGAGTGACTGCCATGAATAGCATGCTTACCATGAGGGTATGTGCTTATGTGATATAACTGCCTTGAATGCTTGTGGGTGGAGGTTGGGTTACTTGGAGTGGGACAATTCATCAAATGTTTGTTTTAAGCCCACTAGATAGTGGCAAAATCATGTTTTTCTAAGCCTACCCGAGGGTGGCAAATCCACGTCTTAGCCTACCTGCGGGTAGCACCATCAAACCATTTTTCAAAAACAAACATGAAGTGTTTTGTTTCAATTCAGGCGACTCAGTCTATACTTGTTTGCTGCGAGCATCACATAGTAACCTAGGCCAATAACCGGAATAAGAACTCACAATGTTTTCAAAAACAGATATCATGATTAGTAGAGGCCGGTCTTTGACCGGGCGAGCGGGGGTGCTCACGAAGTGACCTTCCCCAATTGTACCCAAGTTCCCGAGCCGAAGCAACTTTGGTGATGACGGACACGTGGCCTTTGGCACCGAGTCGGGGTTTTCTAAATTTCCCATTAAAAAAAAAATATTTAGGTGGCGACTCTGTATCTAGCAAAGCAGTCCATGTTTGGCACTTCTTTCAAAAAATCTGTTTTCAAAACGATTTGCCGGATTTGGACTCTTTGGTTCAAGATTAAGAACCGTGACATATGAGTCCTTCGAACTGTAGTAGACCCGATATCGAACCAGAACCGGGGGAGGGGGACTCGCACTCCTCGCCCGGGACTTAACCCTCCCGGGGCGTTCGGGGATGTCTACAATAACCAGAGGATCATACAGAGGTGACCAATGTATTGTTGATTTCCCTTTGCACAATTTGCAAATGTAAAACCCTTTTCCCTTGCACACTCCACATGCTAATGCAAATTTCTTCTGCACAAACCAAAACCCCAAAACTCAAAATTCAACAAATTTACTGTTCTATTACAATTCTTAGATACTATAAACACTTATATATATATATATATAGAGGGGAGAGAGAGAGAGAGCGGAGTATAGTTACCTGTTTGGCATCGACGATTGCTTGTAGGGTTCGAATGCTGGCAGAGGTAGCTAGAGAGAGAGTGAGAGCTCTGCCGACGAGTATAGCGGCGGCTGATGCTAACTTGCACAGTGGGTGTGGAACACCCCCACCGCCACCGCCACCACTCGCCATTGTCAAGGTAGTCATCTACTGTTAGTACAGCAATGGATTGGAAATACCTGATGTGATTTTGGGGTTTTGGCTGTGAAACGAAATCTCAACCGTTAGATTGTCTGATCAATCCTGTCCATTCATCACAAAAGAAGTACTATAACCAGTTAAAAATATAAAAAAACCTGACTCAACTATAACTCGGCAATAATTACAACTTTTTAACTCAACAATGATTGTGACTTTCTTTTTTTTTGGGGGGGGGGGGGGGGAGCTTTGGGAATGGCAATGGAGGGTAATGGGGTGATTATTAATTTCCCATTCCCATTTCCCTATAATTATTTTTACTCATTCTCCATTCCCCATCCTCTATGGATACTACCCTCCCCATCCCCTAATCGGTTTGGATTTTCCCCAACCCAATTTGACCCTATTTTTTTTCATAACCAAAGTTAAATATATATTTAATTTAATTTTTTTTAACTTAACAACAAAATCAAATACACATTAATTAATTAATTAAGAAGTTCGTTTTAAAGTAATCGAATATATAATTTTAAGACAATCAAATAAGTTTTTAGTGATTGAAAAAAAAAATTATATAATTGTTTTCATCTGATGGCGCCATATCACACCACATCAGAACATTTTAAAGACAATAAAAGATAAAACAAAATCTTACAAGAATCATGTAAAAGGGAGATTTAATATTAAATTAAATCAATAATTTCTTAAAAAATTTTCAATCGAATTTCATTGACATCAATATTTACAACACACTAATTCAACTAAAAGCAAAAGAAATAAAAAAATAAAAATAAAAAAACAATAGTTAAAAGCAACAAAAATTCCAATTCAACAATGCACATTCAACAAAAATTCCAATTCAACACTCCAACAACAGCAGTAACACTCCAACAACAGTAGCATTTCATCAAGACCAATCTGTGCATAAGCCCTGTCAAGATCTGTTTGCACCAAATCTATACTATTAACATGATAAGGCAACACTCCCACTTAGTGGTGAAGCATGTTTTTGAAGCTCCGTCACATTTTGTATTCCCAAAAAAGTCCAAAAAAATATATTAATTCATTGTCTAATTTCTTTTTTTTTTTTTCTTTTCAAACCACTTAAGATGAATATGTAACTTGATTGATAGATGGAATTATATCACTAACCATCAAGTCTCTCCCTTTTTTGTCTCTCCATTTCCAGTCTCACTATGTATTTAACTCATTATCTCTCTTCTCACACTCTCATACGGTAAGGTAATGTACGGTTAGGATTATTTTTTAATTATAGTATATAAAAACCCAGAATTATAAAAACCAAAAATAGATAAAATCATGCTCACAGTGCAAGAGATTCTCCTAGTACATAATAGATTCTCCTACTAACAAAATGACTGAACGGAACATAAAGACATTTTCATATTCAAGTTCTAAACATCAGAAAAAAAATTCCAAAAAATATATCTCATTTAAGTTAAGGTAAAAAACACATCCTCTATCATTCATCTTAACTAGATCAAATCAATGATGCCATCTAAATGTTCTAACTCAAATCTGACTTGGTGTACCAGAAAAATTAGAATTAAGCAAAGACATTTCACAAAGATAAATGAAGGAAAGATAATAGTAATAGTAATTCTCATTATAGACCAGATAAGTGATGATATATATAATGTTTCCTTCACATTTTGGCCATGTTTGATTGGTTAGTCATTTACTAATGAACTCTTCAAAATAAATAAAAAACGCTTGTTCTAATGATAATAGTAATAGTACATCACTAATGCTGAGCTGCTGTTTATTACATTCTGAGAAGGGGTTCATATGTTAATGGAACAAGTTCTAAATGTCTCAAAAATAGTTGACACAACCATCAGGCACAGTGTTATCCAATGCAAGTACCTTCGAATAAGCCATACAGATATTGGAATTCTGAATATTAGTGTCTCAATTGAAAACTATGTTCCCGATAGTGTTTACACCTAAGATTATTGTGATATAATGTCTAAATTTTGAGAAGTAGCAAAAGAGCTTTTAAAAAAAAAAATATTTGAATGAGAATGTGGCTAAATCAATTACACGTCTACAATCTTGGGGAAAAAATATCCTCCCAACTATCATTATGATCTAAAATCTACAGTAAAAAAGGTTCTCTTTGAACAAAAGACAATGAAAGAAAATGAAAATGACATGCTTCTGGAAAGATGAGGACAATTTGTTTGATATTAAAGATTGTGATGAACTGTCTCAGCCATGTAGAACTTTGTGGTTGTAATTGTTATTGCTTTGTCCATGTAGTAATGGCCATTTTATTAATGAAAAAGATGATGGCAAAAGTATAGATACAAGGAGCAATACCCATTCTGATTGTTTGGACTCTACAAAGGCAGTGAATCTGGAAACAGAACCAGATTCAGCTCCAAAGAAAAGGGATAGAAAACCTGTATATATATACCGGTATATACATATAGATTTTTGTGCTACATCAGTTGAAAATCAAAGTAAATGCCGTGAAAAAAAGGCCTCTTAAGATGGGGAAAAAAAAAAAAACCCATCAAAAAATCAAACCCAAAGATTAAAAATTGAAAGCCCTCAAAATTCAAGCATCTACCTATAAATTAAATGACTAATTACTATTCTAACAATTAGCAAAACCTGATAAAGCCCTTTTGTTTACAAGTCACAAGAAGCTAAGTACCAATTCAATTAGATAGCAAATCAATCAAAACCCATCAAAATTAACCAAAATCCATTAAAATTAAACAAGCAAAACCACAAAATTCAACAAAGCCACCTGACGATTGAGCGTGGTAGGGTCATGCCTAGACCAGAACACATCAAGCAAGGTCTAGCTACACTCCTTGGGATTATACTGAACCCTAACGACCTCCGAGTGGTTCGTAGTCCCCGAACACACGTCGTTGTAAGAGGGGTCGTGAATAGCCAGAGAACAAGAGAGAACGAGAGAGAGAGAGAGAGAGAGAGAGAGAGAGAGTGTGTGATAGAACTCACCAAACTGGAGAACTGTGTTAAGCGCCAACGAGATAGCCGGAGAATGATAGAACTCACCACGCTGGAACTCTGATCTGGAGTGGGAGTGAGAGAGAGTGAGAAATCAAATGAGCAGTATCTGAAGTGGGAGTGAGAGGGAGTGAGAAATCCCAAGCTGTGTCAAAACATATGGAGAAATGAGCAATATCCATTTCCCGACCCATTCCCCGATGGATAATTAAAATTAGATCACCGACTGACCCGATGGATAGAAAAATAGGAAACCCACGTATTTCGGGTAGGGTATCCATGGATAACCATTGGATATGGTTTTTGTTGCCATTCCTAGGGAGCTCCATAACTTGTTTTTGAATCTCAATTGATTGTATGAGTTCTAAACATATATAAGTAGATCCCACATATAAACCAATAATTAAAATCTAAAAAGAGTTGTAAGGATCCAAAAAAGGGGTCCTAAATTTTTTTCTTAACTTATAGGATTTGTTTGGGAAGTGAGTTAGCTTTTTGGTTATTTTAACTTGAGGTTAAAAAGTCTTGTTTGGGAAATTTTTTTTAACTTTTTTGACTTTTTGTAAGAGAAAGAATGTAATAATTATGGATTAAATGTGATATTTTATCTTATTGAATTAAAAAACCTATTTTATTTTTTTTAACTATATTAATCAAAAAATCTTAAACCTTAACTTTCCACACGAGCTCATAGTAAAACATCTTTCCTACGATGGAATTGAACGAAATGAAATGAAAATAGTACGAGAGTGATAATAAAATATTGAATGGAGTAGAATATTTATTTATATGTTATGAGTTTGTTTGGGATGTGAGTTGACTTTTTAATTTTTTGACTATTTTATCTTAAGACTTAAAAGTCTCATTTGGAATAAATTTTTTTTAGATTTTTTAATTTTTGTAAGAGAAAAAATAAAATAAATACAGTTTAAATGTGACATTTTATCTTATTGACTTTTTAATTTATTTTATTTTTTATGACTATTTTAGCCGAAAAGTCCCAAACTTTTTCTTTCCAAATGAGGGCATTGTTTATTAGTTGTCGATATGGAATATGATCATAATTTTAGTTTTTATGTTTAATTATAATGAAATGAAATAAAATTTTATTAGTATTTTGTTTTTTCAACAAATTTGTAATAAATAAATTAAGATTTACATTGATAAAAACGTCACTAATTATTAATTTTTAGTGATAGTTTGAAAATTTTCATAAAAAATATCACTAATTATAAAGTTTGAGCATCAGTTTAAAAAAATTGTCACAAAAAAGTCACTAATTTTTAACTTTCAACGATAGTTTGAAAAATTAGTCACAGAAAAACATCACTAATTGTCAATTTTTAGCGATATATGTAAAAAATCATTACAAAAAATTATTTTTGGCAACAATTTAGTAGAACTTATTTTTAATAGAATTGAATGAAAATTAAGTTCAATTATTAGAACCTATTGATAGTTTATCCTAAAAAAATAGAGAAAGTAACATGACAACTTATAATAACTTTTAGCTAAAAATTTATCATCCCAAACAAAGTCTTAGTTATTTTGGAAAATATTTAATTATTTTTTTTAAAAGACATTTAGAAAAGTAGAAAAAATATTGCAAAACCTACCAATGTCAAGTCCTCGTATTGTGCCAGTTAAGGTAGCTATTCGGAAACGAGGAGTTAAGGTAGACTCGGTTTGCCCAAGGTGTCAAGAACATGATGAAACATTGGAACATTTGTGTTTTCATTGTTCGTTTTCCAAAAGGATATGGTTTGGATCAAAGCTGGGTCTTAATTTTGATATTAGGCAAGAATTACGGGTAGAGGATTTGATTGATTTTTGGTTTCATAATGCGTTTGATGAGAGTGCTATTATAGAAGCAATCAAAGTTCTTTGGGGTATTTGGGTTCATAGAAATCGAGTTGTATCTGATAATCACATTATTGATCCACTTTCCACTATCCAATTGATTAACAATTTGAGATTGAAAAATTTTCTTGATATGACTTTCAGAACAATGGCCAAAAATGAGATCGGAGGCGACTTGAGTTTTTCATGTTATGTCTAATGTTGTTTCATGGTGTATAGATCCAACTTATAAAGTATTTTTGGTGGATGGCGCATGGCATCAACAGACGGAACAAGTGGTTGCTGCATGGGTGACGGTCAATAAAAATGGATGTAAGGTGGCATCTAGAGCATTTTCATTCCAAGCGCAATCAGCTCATGAAGTCGAAACCCGTGGTTGCATAGATGTGCTTCAATGGCGCTTTTCTCGAAATCTCAAAACAGTGCTAATTCAGACGGATTGACAAGGGTTGATTAATAGTTTGAAATCATGTGTTACTGTTGACTGCTTCTCTAAATCTTTAATAGATGACATGTGCAAGAAGATGGACTATTTTTGTATTTAAGATGCCTCATACTATTGTAAAGCCTCCTCGTATGGCGGCAAAGGTTGCCTTGCGTAAAGGCAGCCAATTTTGTTTGGTTTGTTAGTTTTATATATCTATGTGGCGTTTTGACAAGTTGATAAAAAATTAATTTTTGACTTTTTTAATTAAAAAAGTTAGTTTTTTTGGATAGTGTTAACTTTTTTACTAACTTGTCAAAGCAAGCCTATATATGTAAGAAGTATTTACCTACTTAAGGTTTGTACTTTTTTTTTCATTTTGCCATTCTATTATTGTTGATACTTCATTATTGCTTTATACCTTTTAGATAATTTAGTCACTGTGAAAATTTATATTTAATTATTCTTAAAAGAAAATAAATAAATAAATTAATTAATTAATTAATTTTATCCAGAGTCTACTTGAAATATATATTAGTGCAAAAGTTAATTTTAAATTAATACAATTCAATCACTAACAAAGACATTATTGAGGATAATAATTTTGTGGGTATTCAATATTTGTTATTTATAAATTATTTTAATTAGGATTATATATGATAATTATTTTTACTAAATATCTTAGTTAAGAATCTTAGTGTATCAATTTTAAGAAAGCCACACAAATACACAAAAAAAAAAATAAATAAATAAAATCAAACCTTGCAGATTTTTGGTGGCAACTTTTCCACATGTTGGATTGCATGTTATTATTAAGACGGAGAACCCATTATAGTCTTGGAATTGAGAGAAAGTGAACTCATAGAATGAAGAGAGAATGATGAGGGAGAGGGAGAGGGAGAGAGAGGGAGAGAGAGAGAGAGAGAGAGAGAGAGAGAAAAAAGGGCTCAGCTTGATTATCTATATATACATAGGTATTTCTACTCCTCCGGATCAATGAGGAGAATAAAGGCCAAAAAAAAAAAAAAAGAGAGAAAATTCTGTGAGTAACAAAGCAGTAGGAGAAGAAGAAGAGTGGGAGATTAAGATTGCATATTTTTTTACCATTTCACTATTCCATTTCAATCCTACAACTAGGTAAGAAAACCCTCTCAACCCTCTTATTTTTTTTAATTGTTGAAATTTTCAAATTATATTTCATATGATAAAATAACTAATTTATAGATACAAATTTTTATATATGTATATAAATTTTGTGATGTGTATATCAGATATTTGAAAATATTGATAGTCTTAAAGTCATGGTATTATTGTGAAAATAGGCTTGCATGTGTAGTTTATACCATTAAAGAGAGGATTGAAAAATTTATTTGGTCCCTAAATCTGTCAGAAAATTTGTACGAATTTTTAGACAATTTTATACTCAAAATTTGAAGATTATTTTTTCTTCAAATTTGTTTAGAATGATATCTACTTCATCCATGAATTTTTGTAACAATTATGGAGTTTTTACGAATTTATATAGATTTTTAACCAAATCTGGAGCTATAGGCAAATTTTACTATGTGTTTGAAAAATCATTAAAAATTTTATATTAAACCAAATCTGGTAATTTTTAAACAAAAAATGAAATTTGAGAAGTCTAGTTTCGCAATAAATTTTTAGATTATGGAATTGATTTATAAATTTAAATATGGAATTAATTTAAGAAAATGTGATAAATCTGTATCATAAATTTTCTTGGAATTTTCAGAATTATTTATAATTTATTTTTGAAAAATGCTTTCTGAAAAATGACCATAACATGTTTATTGAGTATTTTGTAGATTTATATGAATTTTAGAGTTGTATAAGTAATTTATTTATAATTTTAATTACGAGTTATGTATTCTGAAAATTCTGGCAGATTAAGGAGGAATCAAAAAATTATCTCTTTAATTGTTTATTTGGACTAAAAAATTTAATACTGTACTAGTCTAATATTGTAGATTAAAAATCCATGCATGTGTGTAACTATGATTTATTGGTATCTAAATTATTATTTCATACTATTCTTTAAATAAATTGTTTATTTAAATTTTGTACAATTATTTATTATTGTGTGACATATGTAATATTTTATGTTGGAAATTTTGATGAGTTGGTATAACATTATTAGTAATTAAATGTTGAATTATTGTGAATATCTCAACAAGTAAAGAAATAAGAAATTTAACCAATGATACATTAAAATTTAAAAGTAATGGGGTGAGCTCGGTTTAGAATCTTGTGCAAGTGAGTTGCAAACCCTAACATGGCATGAGAAGGTATTTTGGCTCTTATCGGTGTAGGCGATTAGGCGATATAAGGTTGATGGTGCGGGTGTCATAACATAGACCGTTCCTTTGGGGCAGACCGTGATGTTACGACTCGGGTATGTAACCCTGGTGCGTGGGCATCATTGGTAGTTACAGTAAGTAATATTTGAACATTTGACTGAGGGGGAGTTAGAATTGCCCGTGGCCATTACTTAGCGGTTGAGTAGAAATAGTGCTCCGCGGGAAGTTACTTAAATTTATCTGATAAACTAAATTTATGAAACATTAAAAAGAAAGGTGGGCATATTCCTTATGATGAAATGCTTCTTTCGTTTGTTATATATTTTTTATTTGATTTATTATTATCTATTATTATTATTTCAACTGATAACATTCCTTTTATACTTACTAAATGTTACTTGTTATTTTGTTACTACACATTATTCATAAATTGTGAGTATTATTATCGGGGTGGGTATTTTCGGGTTGTAGTATCTTATTGAGCTTGTTGCTCACTGACATTCCCATTGCCCTGGCGTTTTATGTCAGGTACTGAAGAAACCGAAGGAAACACCGAGGCCTTGCAAGACGATATTCAGCCTTGGTTAGCTTGAAGAGTGTTCAAGATCTATGAACCATTTTTCTAAATTTCTAGTTTTTTTTTTTTTTTTTTTTTAATGTTATATTCATATTGTTTTTATGTACTAAAATTAAGTTTTAAGTTTTTATTGGAGTTGTAATTTAAGAACTTTTAATTTCTGGGTTGTTAATTAATGCTAGTAATATTGGTGACAACATTGATGAGGGGTTAGTTATTAACAAATTAATTTTAAGTTCTAAATCTTATTATGATGTCCTCAAATCTTGGGGCGTCATAGTCACTTTCTTGGATTTCTTAGTAAATTTACGCTTTCTTTATTTTAATGACTTTAGCCTTATGTAAGGCTCAATGATTACATTTGGAGAAAATTATTTTATTATTCTTCTTACTTTGAGAATATTACAACTCACCTTTATTTGTTCTATCTAATGTAATTTTTTTGATTTTGGAGGTCCTTTATAACATTTGGATATTTTGGTTTCATAGATTTTATTACTTGCTTTTTACACTATAGGATATGTGATTTTGTAAAATATTAATAGTCAAAAGAAGTTTGAATTTCTCTCAAATTAAAATCTAAATTTGGGAAAATTTGAGAGATTTGTGAAGTTCATCATATGTACCATTTTGATAAAGTAAATCAACCACAATATTTTTTTTTTTGCATTTGTTTTCAAAAAAATAGATAAGTGTATTATTTAAAATCGACCACTATTTTCTTAAGAGACAAACACAATAAAATAAAAAAGTTACAATTATTGGATCAATCTATTTATTTATTATGAATGATATACACGAAAATTCTTATAAAATAGATTATTAAAACGGGATTTACGGTTAACTCTATGACCCCTAAGTTCTCTCAATATTAGATTCAAAGGTAAAAGAAGCTAAAAATAATTACATATTTTTATTCTATCATAAGAATAACTTCAATTATAGAAGTGTAAAGTCATTTTTTAACTCAGTGTAAAAAAAATATATATATATTTTTTTTTGTTGTTATTTTGAGAATAATATTTGAAGAGGTTATTATGTGGTCTATGAGCAATACTTTACAGGCATGTTTGATTGGGTAGATTGGAGTATGGGATTGGGATTATTAATCCGTGGGTCCAATTATCCTATGTTTGTTTTAATATTTTGGTTTAGGATTATTAATCCAATGGATAATTAATCCAACAAATTTGTAGGATTATTAGTAATGGGGTAGGGGTAGGATTATTAATCCAATGAATATTAATTTAATTGGATAGTGAATACTACATTAATTTAATAGGATTATTAATACTTTATTATTAATCTTGTAAATCAAACATGACTTACATTCCTTATTATTTGACACTTGTCAAATTATTTCCCAATATTCTAGCAAGAAGTACTGAATCTTACAATTTTAATCAATAATATCGAGTAAAGGCATCATGTGCACTTGCCTGCGGACCATAACATAATTTTTCATAATCTTTATAATAGCCCGGACCAAAAGTATTGTAGAGTCCAAATCTTTGTTTGATTTGATTTTTAAAGTCTATTTTTAGAAAGAAAAATAATTGTAAAAAACTAAAATTTATTTTGGTGACGAGAAAAAAATTAAATACATTCATTATTTTCATACAATCTTATCTTTTTAAAAAGTAGAAATTAATTTTAAAAATTTCAAAATATCTTTCTGCTTCTTTTAATTTGGTTGGTGAATTACTTTGGCCGGAGAGCTCTTGAAATTTATGTAAGAAAATCGGATTAATTGTAATTAGCCTAATAGTGCAAAGGTTGAGGTTTTTTTTTTTTTTTCTTTTGATAAATTATAAATACGTCCTCTAAAGTTTGCCTCAAATATAAATTGTCGCTCATAGTTTTAAAAATTATATAACGTCCCTTGAAATTTTAAATTTTGCAACAAACAATCTATTTTATTAATAAATTATTAGGTCGAAATTACAATTTTAATAATGACAAAAATTTATTTCAATTAATAATTGAGGTAATTTTATCATTATATAGGAAATCAGTTAGAAAATTTATTTTTTCAATTAATTCTGTTAAATAAAAAATTATAATAAGGGGGTATTTGTAATTTTTCAAATCATAAGAGACAATCTATATTTTAAATAAATTTAAAAGGTGTATTTTTAATTTATCCTTTAAAAAAAAAATGCTACAGTGATTATTTGTAATCTAATCCCTTTCTTCATGCGGCCAATCAAACGTGCTCCTAATTTTTAACTATTATATCTTTAATTTTTATATAATTAAATACCAATCAGTTAAAAAAATTCAAAATTACTTTTTAGAATTTAAATTCATAATTAAAGTTGTAATAAAGGTATATAATCATTTCATTCTATACCGTTTTAATTAATCAAATATAATTTAAGAATTCATAAAAAAATATTATAAATAAAATTAAATGATATATAAATATATAAGGTCTATTCTGTTATATATATTTTTTCTATTAAACAAATACTACTTTAAAATTAAAAAAATCAAATTTTAATAAGAAAATTAAAATTTTAATAAAAAATTTAAAAATGAGTAACTCGCCGTGCAAGACACTGCCTCCGTACCTAATATATATATATATATATATATAATTGCTGTTTTTTTCTTTTTTTTTTTTTTTAAAAAAAAAATTCTTCTTACTTGTCACCAAAATCCAGTTATAATAAGGCCAAGTTTGGAAAGACTAAATAAGTGTATTTTTTGATTTTTTTTATATTATGTGTAGAAAAAGTAGAGAGAAGATGTTGATTGATGTGACCCTAAAAAGATAAAAAGATGAAATAAGTGTACTTTTTTAGTTTAGCTAAACTTGACCTAAGTCGGTCAGCAAAGTCAGCCATAACGTAAGTCACATCGTCACATCACATGCAAGGCCATTGGCCAACTAATTTTTTTTTTTTGATAAATTACAAATGCATCGAAAAATTCTATTTTAACACGTCTAATTAATTCAGGGCATGTTTTTTTTTAATACATACTTATTAATTTAATTATCAATTAATTTTTTCAATTTACACCTTTAAAATTATAATTACATTCTTCACTCATAACTATGGTACACACTCTTTTATTAATCCTATTTCACATTTATAGTTTTACCACAAAAGTGAAAACCAAAGCCAGTTTCGTTCAAAAATAAAATAAAATAAAATAAAATAAATAAATCTATGAATTTTTTTTCCCTTCATTGAATACCTTTAAAACCTCCCTTGAATAATCATGGTTGAAGGTAAGAAATCTTTTCATTTTATTATTACATTTATATGTATATATTACTATTACTGTTAGGGAAAATCGATGAATCCCCACAAGTAAATCAATCAATGGGAATATAAATTAATGCGGAAAAATTAAATCAAAGGCAACAAAAGAATTTTTACGTGGTTTCCTCAATGTGAGATACGTCCACGGGATCGAAATCCGATTCCACTATCAACCAAATAAGTTCCAAACGATTACAAACGACACACTAATGGTCTCACAAAACCACTCTTAGGTGAATTCCAATAATCACAAATAAACAAGAGGAAAGACCTCACCAAATAGATGAACCAAAATCTTCAGAACCAAAGTTGAAGAAGACCCAAAATAACGAACCAAACTTCTTCACAAATCAAAGCACCAATACTTGATTGACCAAGTCAAATCAAGAATAACTAAACAACACCAAGTTGATTTTTTCCTCCAATACAACTTGTAGTAGCCGCCACTTTTTTTTGTGTGTTTTCACCAAAACAATGCCTCCAATATAAAAGTAATATAATGAATCTAGGGTTTTGTAATCAAACCCTAATTGTATCCCAATTGGATTGGGCCTCCACAAATATAATATATAAAAATATTATACCTAAACCAAGCCAAATTAAAACTCTTTTTCCAAAACCAATTGGGTCTCACACTCCAATAAGGAGGTATACCCAACAATTCTCCCCCTACCGACTTAGGTGGAGACATCAACCATACCCACCAAAGTTCGACACTTTAAATGTTTCTCCCTCGACAAAGTCTTAGTCAGCATATCTGAAATATTATCATCTGTGTGAACCTTTTCGAGTTGCAACAATTTCGAATCTAACACATCACGAATCCAATGGTATCTCACATCAATGTGTTTCGATCTCGAATGAAATGGTAGAATTTTTACTCAAGTGAATAGCACTTTGACTATCACAATAAAGCACATACCTTTCTTGCTTCAAACCCAACTCTTGCAAAAATTTCTTCAACCATAACTCTTCTTTGCAAGCTTCTGTAATGGCAATAAATTCAAACCGGTAGTTGAGAGAGCAACACATTTTTGTAATTTAGATTGCCATGCCACGCCCCCGCAAAAGTCATCAAATACCCCAAGTAGATTTCCTAGAATCAACATCACCACCATGTCGAGAATCTGTGAATCCATCAAGCATCGCTTCCCATTCCCAAAACACAAACACACCTTGAAGTCCTCGAAGATATCTTAGAATCCATTTTACCGGCCAATGTTCTTTACGGATTAGAGAGAAAGCGACTCACCACACCAACGGCGTGAGTAATATCCGACCTTGTACAAACCATGGCGTACATCAAAGAACCAATCTTTGAAGCATAAGGAACTTTCAACATCTCTTCTTTGTCTTTCTCACTTGTAGGACATTGATTCGAACTAAGTTTGAAGTGACTGCAAGTGGACAACCAACCGGCTTTGCTTTATCCATGTTGAATCTCTCAAGAACTTTCTCAATGTAGCTCTCTTGAGACAACCAAATCGATCCCTCTTTGCGATCACAAACAATTTTCATACCAAGTATTTGCTTTGCGGTCCGAATCTTTCATAGCAAAAGATTTACTCAACTCCAATTTCAACTTTGTTAATCATGGTAGAATCTTGACCCACAATTAACATGTCATCAACATAAAGCAAAAGAATAATAAATTTGCCATCCGGAAATTTTTCACAAACACACAATGGTCGAAGTGGTTTGAGGAAAAGCCATTATTCATCATGAAAGAGTCAAATTTTTTGTACCATTGTCATGAGCTTGCTTGAGGCCATACAAACTTTTCTTCAATTTGCAAACAAATTTCTCTTTCCCTTTCTCCACAAAACCTTCCGGTTGCTCCATGTAAATTTCTTCTTCAAGATCACCATGAAGAAATGCGGCCTTCACATCAAGTTGTTCAACTTCAAGGTTCATACTTGCAGCCATGCCAAGTACAACCCGAATAGAAGACATCTTCACAATCGGCGAGAAAATCTCATCAAAGTCAATACCTTTCTTTTGCCCAAAGCCTTTCACAACAAGGCGCGCTTTGTACCTCAGATTCTTCCTATCATTCCTCAATTTGAAGACCCACTTATTTTTCAAAATTTTCCTCCCTTTAGGCAACTTCACTAAGTCATAGGTGTGATTTTCAAGTAAGGAGTCCATCTCCTCTTCCATGGCCTTTTTCCAATCACCTTTCTTTACATGCTCAATTGCTTCTTGGTAGCTCTCCGGCTCCCCTTGATCAGAAATCAACACAAATTCATTGGGAGGATACTTTCTTGAAGGTTGTCGGTCCCTTGTAGATTTCCTCAACTCAAGTGTGTGGTGGCGGTTCTTGAGTTGGATGCTCTTCCTCAATTTCTGGCTCAACTTCATTAGGATTAGCATCATCTTCTACATCTTCAATAGATGGCTGCATATCTCCCCCATTTTCATCATCAACTGGAGATGAAGGAGATGGATCCATGTCAATGAGATCACTAGTTTTTGGCTCCGGTTGATCACCTTTACCAAAGTCTTCAATTGTTTGGTCTTCAAGAAACACAACATCACGGCTTCGAATGACTTTCTTGTCGTGGGATCCCATAATCTATACCCGAATTCATCACGCCTATAGCCAAGAAAAATACATTGTCTTGACTTACTATCAAGCTTGGACCTCTCATCATTTGGAATGTGAACAAAAGCTAAACAAACAAACACAATCAAGTGCTCATAAGACACATCTTTGCCGGTCAAACTCTTTCAGAACACCACCATTCAAAGGATAGCAAGGAGATAAATTGATCAAGTCAACCGCTGTACTCATTGCCTCACCCCAAAAGGATCTTGGCAATTTAGCTTGTGAAAGCAAACACCTTGTTCTTTCCACAATGGTGCGGTTCATCCTCTCGGCAACGCCATTTTGTTGAGGAGTCTTCGAGCGTCTTTTGATGCGAATACCTTGCTGCGACAATACTCATCAAATGGCCCAATGTATTCACCACCATTGTCTATTCGGATGCACTTCAATTTTTGCCCTGTTTCTCTTTCAACCATGGCCTGAAAATGCTTAAATACTTCTAGAACTTGATCTTTAGTTTTTAGTAGATAAGCCCAAACTTTCCTTGAATAATCATCAATGAAAGTAACAAAATAAAGTGCACCACCATGTGTTCTAACTTTTAAAGGACCACAAACATCCGAATGAATTAACTCCAACACATTTTCTTTTCTAGAAGCAACATTTTTATGAAAAGAAACTCTATGTTGTTTACAGCCAAACAATGAACACAAGTTTTAAGATGTGTACCTTTCAAACCGAGTAGAAGCTCTTTCTTGAACAAAACTTGTAGCCCCTTTTCACTCATGTGCCCAAGTCGCCTGTGCCACAATTCAGTAGAAGTATCATCTTCAAGTGCATTGACAACACCTTTACAAATTTTTCCTTGCATCGAATAAAGTGTATGAATCTTCTTGCACTTAGCCACCACCAAAGAACCCTTTGTGAGCTTCCATATTCCATCACCAAATTTGTTGTTGAAGCCTTCATCATCTAGCTTCCCAAAGAGAGATTAAATTAAGGCGAATGTCGAACATGCCCCTCATCTTTAAGCAACAATTTGCAGCCCAAATTTGTTTCCAAGCAAACATCACCCATACCAATAATCTTGGACAAACCTTCATTACCCATTCGAACAGAACCATAATCTCCTGCAGTGTAGGTAGTGAAGAAATCAACTCGAGAAGTCACATAAAAAGAAGCACCAGAATCAATCACCCAATGACTCTCTTGGCCCACAAAATTGATACAATCATCTTCACAAACGACCATGATATCATCGGTAATGCTTCTTGTTGTGTCTTCTTGCTTCTTATCCACACTTTTGTCACGCCTTTTCTCTTTATTCTTGAGCTTTCGGCATTCTCGCTTCATGTGCCCTTTCTCATGGCAATAATAACACTCAACGTCTTTCTTTGAAAAAGAACCATCTTTTGACTTGTTATTATCACCCTTAATGGGTCCATACAAATCTTTACAAAATAATAGGTCATCTATTTTAGTTTTCGAAGTTACCCAATTGCTTCCATTGAAGCTAGACATACGACCCACATTCCCCTCCATTGATTTACACAAATAAATAAATCTAAATAAACCGTAAGCTCTGATACCAGTTGTTAGGGAAAATCGATGAATCCCCACAAGTAAATCAATCAATGGGAATATAAACTAATGCGGAAAAATTAAATCAAAGGCAACACAAGAATTTTTACGTGGTTCCCTCAATGTGAGGTACGTCCACGGGATCGAAATTCGATTCCACTATCAACCAAATAAGTTCCACACGATTACAAACGAGACACTAATGGTCTCACAAAACCACCCTTAGGTGAATTCTAATAATCACAAATAAACAAGAGGAAAGAACTCACGAAATAGATGAACAAAAATCTTCAGAACCGAAGTTGAAGAAGACCCAAAATAACGAATCAAATTTCTTCACAAATCAAAGCACCAATACTTGATTGACCAAGTCAAATCAAGAATAACTAAACAACACAAAGTTGATTTTTTCTCCAATACAACTTGTAGTAGCCGCCACTTTTTTTTGTGTGTTTTCACCAAAACAATGCCTCCAATATAAAAGTAATATAATGAATCTAGGGTTTTGTAATCAAAACCTAATTGTATCCCAATTGGATTGGACTTCCACAAATATAATATATAAAAATATTATACCTAAACCAAGCCAAATTAAAACTCTTTTTCTAAAATCAATTGGATCCCACACTCCAATAAAGAGGTATACCTAACCATTACAACTATTATAATTAGCAATAAAGGGTGGGAGCTCGAAAACATTGACCCCGAATCCCCCTAAAGCCCAAAACGACGTCGTTTTGGGCTTTAAGTTTTTTTTTTTTTTTTTTCTTTCCTTCTTTTTCCATTTTCAGACTGAACCAGAGGGAGAGGGAGAGGGAGAGGGAGAGAGAGAAGAGAGGAGAGGCCCCTCCTGCCTCGCAGCCGATCGTCGACCACTGATCGTCCTTGACACCAATCGTCGCTGACCGCCGCGATCGATCGTCGCTGACCTGCGATCGTCGACTCCGCCTCCGCCTCTGCTCCGCCCGGTTGATATGGCCCCCTCCAGTCCCCCTCACCCTCCCCCTCCCCCTCCTTCTCCTTCATCTTCGTCTTCATGGTTCTGCTGGAAGAAGAAAAAAAAAAAAAAAAAAAAAATGAATTCGGGGCATTCGGGGGAGCTCAGATTCGAGCTCCCAACCGGTACTGTATAATTAGCTACGAAAAATTTGAACTTTTGAAAACTCGACAATGATGATTGAGGAGGTGCAATTGAAAAACTAGCAGAAGCTAAAATTCTGAGAAAACACAAAAATTGAAGAAATGTAAAATTAGATAAAAAAAAATCTATGATTGTATACATATATATATATATATACACAGAGAGAGGAGATAGAGGCGACTAACAATTTGTTACAGTTCAAATTTATCTTTTTTCTTTGATTGTGAAGCTTCGGCCTTCCGGTGACCAACTGAGAGAGAAAGAGACGCAACGACAGGGGAGACCAAAGGTGTATATTGAGATTTTTTTTGTTCTTAAAAGATATGTACAGAAGATTTTTTTATATAATATTATAGGTATTGTTGGATATATATTATGGTCATTTTTACTTAGGATATAATTGTCATTAAATTATATTTTATTAAGTGTATGTCCTGAACTAATCAAGTGTGTAGAAATATAATTTTTCAAATACACCCCTTGAGGTTTGTTTAAAGTATTAATTGCCCCTTGTGATTTAAAAATTACAAATACCCCTTTGTCACAATTTTTTATTTAACAGAGTTAACTAAAAAAATGAAATTCATAATTCTCTCTTATAAAATAACAAAATTACTTAAATTATTAATAAAAAGGACGATTTATTATGAAATTAGAAATCTAGGAAGGTGAAATGTAATTTTCAAAATTAGAGAGAGTGATTCGTATTTTAATCAAATTTCAAGAATTTATTTGTAATTTACTCAATTTTTTTAAAGCATATTATTAAGAGAAATTATTTACTCCTTCCGTCCCAAAATATTAGTCTCTTATTCTATTTTTCATTATCTCAAAATATTAGTCTATCTTCAAAAATTAAGTACAAAAATAATATAAATTTTTTATTTTGCCATTCTTTCAAATTAATAAACAATATAAAAAGTACAATTATAATATTGATATTCTCAAAAAATATACTATCAAAAGGATAATTTTAAAAAATTAATTTTTTTCAAATGTAATAATTATATTATTAAAAAAAAACTTAAATTTCTTAAAAAAAATCATTATTTTAGGACGAAAGAATATATAAAAAAATAGAAAGTCCAGTCATAAGTCGTCGCCAGCCAAGTCAGTCATAACTTGAGTCTTCGCCGGCAGGTAGAATGTCACATCGTCACATCACATCATGGGCAATTAAATTTTCTTTTTAAACATATGATTAAGAGAAATTATTTATTAAAAAAATACAAATTTTATTATATTTGAATTACACACATTACAAAATAAGTTAAGCTCTCATCTAACTTTCTCAAAATTCTATACAATATTTTTTTTTTATAATTTTTTAAAATTTTCTAACATTATTGGTGTTTGTAATTGTTATAGAAAAAAATTATTCTAATAATGAAATTTTTCTCTAACCAAACCTAATGAATTGTAATAATAATAAAAAAAAAGACCATCTATTGAAATTATAGAAAGTTGGAGAAATTTCACAGAAAAAAAATATTGTAATAGTGATTTTAATTCTAGTAAATTTAGATAGTAAAATTTCGTCAACCAAATCTATTGAATTGCTGAAAACCAAAAAAAAAAAATAAAAATAAAATCATCTACTGAAATTATAGAAAGTCAGAGAAATTTCACTAACTAAATCTAATAAAATTGCAAAAAAAAAAAAAAAAAAAAGATAAAATCACTGAAAGTCAAAGAAATTTTACTAACTAAATACACTAAACTTGGAGAAAATTAGAAATTCAACTAACTAATTTCATTCAGACTTATACAAAAATCTATTTTTACATCATTATAACAAACAATATCTATTAAACAATAATACAAAAATCAAATAGGAGAGAGAGAGAAGAGAAAAAAAAAAAAAAAAAAAAAGGTGACAAGTGAAGTTGGCGACGACCAGGTCATTGGTGGCTGTAAACAACGAATAAAGGTTCGGATTTCACTAGTGGTTACGAACAACAGTGACACAATTAAAATCTATAAAATTGTTACAAGCGGTGAGAATTATTTGGAGTGTTGAGAATAATAGCAGCAAAGATAGATGTGGTTAAAGGCAACAATGACAGTGGAGGTGGATTCCATTGAAGGCGATAGCAATTAACGGTGGTTATAGTTGAAGAACTCGTCCATTGTAGAGAGAGAGAGAGAGAGAGAGAAAATCTACACAAAAATATTGAAAAATTAGGGTTATTTGAAAAATTAAGGTTATAAGTTGCAAGATCATTTTGTACTATTGATGTCAAAAATTATCCTTATCTTTCTAGAATTTGAATATTTAGAGCATTTCAAACTTACTAGGCATATATGCTTGTTAGTTGAAATGCCTAGTATAATTTACTTTTTTTAACTTCAATGCACTAGGTATATAAGTAGGTATTTTAACTCAACTCCCATTTACTAGATACATATAGCTAGCCTTCAAAGGCTCAGCAAAATATATTTAATCATTAGGATCATTTTCCTCCATCTTTATTGTTAATGTAAAATTCTATAAAGTAAATAATATTTGAATAAATAGCTAAAATAAAGAGTATGATTAGAATATAAACATGAAACAATTGATAGGCAAAATAAAATATATACCTTATAGTAATGTTTAGCATTAGAGATGCTCTTAGGGACTTTTACTAGTAACCATACTTATAACACATAAACAAGTGATTTGATTAAAATGTCTTTATATTTTAATTGTGTTAATTAAGTGCCCAAACTTATTTAAAGCTAGTTTGGGATGTGGGTTGACTTTTAATTTTTTTGACTTTTTGACTATTTTAGTCTAAAGCTAAAAAGTCTCGTTTGAAATAGGTTTTTTTTGACATTTTTGACTTTTATGAGAGAAAAAATAAAATGATTATAGGTTGCATGTGACATTTTGTCCTATTTGGCTAAAGAGTGTTGCTATTAGTACTTCATAAATTATTTTGGACCCTCCAATTTTTAACTTTTTTTTATTACAATAATAACCTCAAATAAAATTACTAAAAAAGGACATCATTAATTTTGGGACACTACATCTCACAATTAAACCTACATACCCACCACTATATCATGAATTAAGATTTATACTCACCTCTATCACCACCCATCCATCTTCCCAAAATCTCACATTCAAAACCTACTTAACCTCAAAACGTTGAAAATCCTTTGGCGGCAATATTCCGACGGTAACAGTAGCAATCATTTGACTATCCACACTTTTCCAGCAATGACAATGAGTGTAAATTTTTCTAGTAACCACAACTTCATAAGACAAAAGAAGTACAACAATAAAAGCTTAGAGGAAATTCATAGTTTTGATGTTGTTCTTAACTTAGAGGAGATTGGTTTCTTAAAAAAATGAAAAAAATAATAAAATTTGTTCATCATTTTTTCGTTACTGAACTCCCGAACATATGACCGAAATTCGAGAACATAGGCCCTAACATTGTTTATTTGTTCAAGAAGGCATTTCTGAACAAATAAGTAATGTTTGAGAATGTAGATCCAAACATGAAAATTCCTTAACATATTGAATGGTCAAAATTGCTAACGCTTGTAGAAATTTTCATTTTTTCAAGTTCGGGAATACATGCCCGAATATTACTTATTTGTTCGGGAAGTCATTCTCAAACAAATAAGTAATGTTCGAGAATGCAGGTTCGAACATGAAAATTTCTTAACATATTGAATGGTCAGAATTGTTAATGTCTGTAAAAGTTTTCATTTTTTCAAGTTCAGGAATATAAGCCCGAACATGGAAATTTCTTAATATATTAAAGGTCAAAATTTTTAACACTTACAGAAATTATCGGAAGTAGCCCAAATCTATTATCAGATTCAAAAGTTATTCCTTTATCACATAGTTTTGATAATATTGCTGCGTAATTTTTTGCTGAACTTACAATTTTATAATATCTACCAATAAAACCAACCAAACCAATAAGTTAAGATGGAGGAGGATTCCTCCTGGCGCGAGCCACAATTCTTGGATCACTCACGGATTTACGCTATCTACGATCACACTCGGTTATACGAGCAGCAATATATGGTTGGGTATAGTAATCTACAGGTGTATTAAGATAATGATTTTTCTGGTTTTTCCAAAATTCTAAAAGCCACAGATACTGTTCAAGAGCATCTACAGAGGGCATACATAAGAACACTCAATTTTTTATTGAGGAAGTAGGAATATTTTACACGAGAGAGGAGGGAGGAGGAAAATATTACAAAAGGGAAATAAAACTTAAAACTAATTCTGACTCTTCTGCCTCAACAAGGGTGAGGGCATGCCCTTTTATATTACAAATGCTGATAAAAGAGGGGACAGGTGTTACATTTTGACTCGACCGACGATATTACACCTTATCCTATCTGCTGATGTCATGCATGACGTGTGCTGATATTATTATGACTCGGATAATGGAAATCTGCTTTTTGCAAAGTCCTTTGTCCTGATCTGCCGACACTCAATCATGTCGTTTGCCCTTTCGGTTGCTTTTGGCGAGTTTCTCTGTGAGGACATCTGTCATAGCATCCCAAAAATCACCAAAGTGGGTGTCATTGTCGTCATCATCGGGTAGTTAGCTTTCTCCAGCTAACACGTGTTAATTTGGATCGATCTCTGGTTCGGATGAGTGGTTGGTTCGACCTCATGGAGATGTCATCTTCTGGAGGTATAGTTTGGAGAAACTGTTCTTTGAGATAATTCATGCTTTTGATAATAATCTCATGTTCAGATAAATCTGGATACTGATGACGTAATTCCTTTTGAATTTGGATAATCGGATTATGTGATAATGCTGGTAAGGCAGCAACAGCTGGTGGTTTGACTGTTTCTCTACATGCCTGGGCATGTTCCTGGATTTTAGTAACGGTTTCTGCAATAATCGGGTTCATGCCTTTATCCCACCATTTGACAAAGAAAATGCGTTTCAGGCGGGGTACTTTATTCTGGTAATCGCAGGCAAAATCCCACTTCCATATCCAAGGGATACTGAATCGGATTGAAAAATGCACTAATGATTTACTGATTGACAAATCTCTGTTTTTGTTGAGATAAGCATAAGCCTTAGAATAGGCATAATGCCAATCATTATATGCATGTCGGATTTCTTCTGGTAAGATGTCAAGAGATAACCCAAATTTATCCCACCACACGAGGAACCAATTTGGGACATCGTGTTTAAGGACATCAGGGCAAACCCGGATAAACCAAGAATGGGATCGGATAGGATTCTGATAGTAAAACACCTGGGTAAAAGCATCAATATAATCCCAGTAGGTGTATTTGGTCTGTTTGTTACGAAGATCAAGATCCCGTAAGGTATGCGGATGAATACCCCAATTAGCAATAGGCATAACATTGCGGATGGTAATTTTGCTAAATGAGATGGGACTGGTAGATTTATTCGGATCATGAAGATGATGCTTGAATTCACAAGCTCCTGTTTCGGTTAGAATTTGTTCATAAATATAACGGTACTGGTCAAAATGTGGTGGTGACTGTTGAGTAGTAAGATAGCGCTTTTTAAGCTCCCATGGATCTTGTATCCATTGTTCATCGGCTGAATCAATCCAGAGAACTGTTTCCTCTGTAATACTGTTAGGAGTATACGGATCTTCGGTTTTCAGAAGTATATCCTTGGCGGATTCAGTACTGGTTTGTCCTCGTGAGAGAACTGGGTATTCTGTTTCATAACGAGGGGTGTGACCACCACGGCCACGCCCACGGCCTCTATGGGCCCTGCTGGTCATGCTCCTTTGCAGGAGCGGATTGCTGTAAATATTCCCTGGTTAAAAAATTAGGCAAAGAATTATTTTCACCTTTGATATGTTCAATATCAAAATCAAAATTAGATAAATAACTTTGCCATGTCAGGAATATCTGTTTAGATGTTAAATTTTTTACATCTTTTTTAAAAATCTGTTTTGCCGCAGAGCAATCAACTCTGATTAGAAAATGCTGGTTTAAAAGATCATCCTGAAATTTTAAAACACATTTAACAATGGCTAAGCATTCCTGTTTAATAGTAGGATAATTTAAAGCGGCTTTATTCCAAAGGCCAGAATGGAATCTTAACAGTTCTTCCTTCTGTGTTTTGGGATTAAGCTGTTTTAAAATACCACCAAATCCTTCATTGGAAGCATCAGTTTCAACAATTTTTTTCCAATTGGGATTAGGTAACTGTAAACATGGTAACTGTTTGACGTTAGCTTTTATTTTTTGTACAGCTGCTGTATGTTCTGCACTCCAGGGGGGAGGATTTTTGCGAAGTCTGGTGAACAAAATACTGCAATCAGATGCAACATTAGGATAATAATCACGGATGTAATTAAGACTTCCTAAGAATCTTTATAATTGAGTTTTGTCCTTAATTTCAAAATATCTTTTATGATTAAACCCGATTTTATTATTAAAGATGCTATTGCTTTAGTCGATAGTGGAGCCGATATGAATTGTATCCAAGAAGGTATTGTTCCTACCAGATATTTTGAAAAGACTACTCAGAGTTTAACCAGTGCAAGTGGCAATTCTATGCAGATCAGGTATAAAATACCAGAAGCTTATATCTGTAACAATGATCTCTGTCTTCCGCAATGTTATGCCTATTGCTAATTGGGGTATTCATCCGCATACCTTACGGGATCTTGATCTTCGTAACAAACAGACCAAATACACCTACTGGGATTATATTGATGCTTTTACCCAGGTGTTTTACTATCAGAATCCTATCCGATCCCATTCTTGGTTTATCCGGGTTTGCCCTGATGTCCTTAAACACGATGTCCCAAATTGGTTCCTCGTGTGGTGGGATAAATTTGGGTTATCTCTTGACATCTTACCAGAAGAAATCCGACATGCATATAATGATTGGCATTATGCCTATTCTAAGGCTTATGCTTATCTCAACAAAAACAGAGATTTGTCAATCAGTAAATCATTAGTGCATTTTTCAATCCGATTCAGTATCCCTTGGATATGGAAGTGGGATTTTGCCTGCGATTACCAGAATAAAGTACCCCGCCTGAAACGCATTTTCTTTGTCAAATGGTGGGATAAAGGCATGAACCCGATTATTGCAGAAACCGTTACTAAAATCCAGGAACATGCCCAGGCATGTAGAGAAACAGTCAAACCACCAGCTGTTGCTTCCTTACCAGCATTATCACATAATCCGATTATCCAAATTCAAAAGGAATTACGTAATCAGTATCCAGATTTATCTGAACATGAGATTATTATCAAAAGCATGAATTATCTCAAAGAACAGTTTCTCCAAACTATACCTCCAGAAGATGACATCTCCATGAGGTCAGGAACCAGTCAGCCCTCATCCGAACCAGATGCTGATCCAGCCGAACACGTGTTAGCTGGAGAAAGCCAACTACCCGATGATGACGACAATGACACCCACTTTGGTGATTTTTGGGATGCTATGACAGATGTCCTCACAGAGAAACTCGCCAAAAGCAACCGAAAGGGCAAACGACATGATTGAGTGTCGGCAGATCAGGACAAAGGACTTTGCAAAAAGCAGATTTCCATTATCCGAGTCATAATAATATCAGCACACGTCATGCATGACATCAGCAGATAGGATAAGGTGTAATATCGTCGGTCGAGTCAAAATGTAACACCTGTCCCATCTTTTATCAGCATTTGTAATATAAAAGCGCATGCCCTCACCCTTGTTGAGGCAGAAGAGTCAGAATTAGTTTTAAGTTTTATTTCCCTTTTGTAATATTTTCCTCCTCCCTCCTCTCTCGTGTAAAATATTCCTACTTCCTCAATAAAATTGAGTGTTCTTATGTATGCCCTCTGTAGATGCTCTTGAACAGTATCTGTGGCTTTTAGAATTTTGGAAAAACCAGAAAAATCATTATCTTAATACACCTGTAGATTACTATACCCAACCATATATTGCTGCTCGTATAACCGAGTGTGATCAGCGTATAGCAGAAATCCAGGAGCTGATCCAAGAACAGGTTGTGGCCTGGGCGGCCAGGAGGAATCCTCCTCCATCTTAACAGTAAGTATATGAGATCATATATGTTATAATTTGTTTTCTTTATACCTGTATTATGTATGTATTTATTCCTGGATTTGTGCTAATGTAAGGTTAATTAATTGGTAAAGTTTGAGGTTAGTGGGACGTCATCCAAGTCGCGTTAGGTTAGGTCAATTGCAGAGTGCGTGAGGACCGTTGATGCCTGTAAATCGTTGACAGACGTGCTAATCATTTCAAGCCAACCCTTTAGTGAGCACCTTTATTGGTATCAGAGCCATGTTTAAGTATTAAACATAATACTAGTATAAATTAAATAAATTATACATATATGATCACTATACATCATGACTGAACCATACGAGAATACCGTAGCCATACCAGAAAATGAATCAGTAACCTCTGTAGGTAATACAGTATCCTCTCTAGCAGAAGCTGCTGAGATGGTAGCTTACCAGGATGTAAAGGACGCTTTAGACAAGTGGACTATTCCGTTAGTAGATCCAAAAACAATCTACAAAAGAGGTCGATTTCAATTTTTCAGTAAAACCATCATAAAAACTTTTGAACATGCATCCTGCATTCAAAATAATGATGAAATAATCCGATTAATAAATATCAATGATTTTGTTCCGTTTGTAAAAGACTATAAGTACATCCATATTGGATTAGTCCAAATAGCCTTTAAACCTTTGACTCTTCTAGGTCAAAATACCAGTATTCAATGTACCCTCCGAGATGGAAGATGTCTCAATTGGAGAGCATCACTCATGGGAGCCATAGAAACCAGTTTATCCCATGGACCAGTATATTTTGATGTTTATCCAAATTTAAGCATCTCTATGACAGATGCAAATATATCAGATGTACTTGAACTTAGAGTTCTTACTCATGGGTATGAGTACAAACCAGGATCCCCTCCATTTTCAGTCCATTCCAGAATTTATATAAAGGCTTTAACAACGTTGAATCCTTATGTTCGGAAGAAAACTGAAAATGGCAAAACAGTATTAATTGAAACTAATCTGTATAATAGCCAGGTTGCTGTACCAAGACAAATTCCATGGTCACAGATAACCTTTCCAGAACGATGGCATATTCCCAATGCTGTCCCCCCACAACCGATAGTTCAGCATAATATTGATGATGTCATACAGACACAAGGAGGTAATGTTTATCTCCAATTTCAGAAACCCCAGCTGATTAGAAGCACCTCTTCTAATGCTAGTTTTAGAACCGCTCCTCAGAGTTTGTTTAATAACAGCTTTCGAACTGCTAACCGAAGCTTTTCTAATAACAGTTTTCGATCAATTCCTCTATATAGGGTTGATTTACCAGAATCTAGTCGACAATCTGTAGATTCTCTACAGATACCTGATCGACCACCTAGTAGACCTTCTAGTGATCCCCAAGAGGATCATCTAGATCCTATGACATCAGAAATACAGGGTATTCGATTATCAAAAAATAGGATACCTCATGGTGTCTATACAGCACCAATTCAACCACCAGATAGCCCTACGGCCAGCGATATGAACTTTGAAATCTGATGGATTTTACACCAAACAGTGAAAATAGAAAATTAATAAACCAGGAGTTTTATCAGGATAACAATAAAGAATTTAGAGAATGGTATTTTACCACTCATACTCTAGAACAAGTAAACCAGTATAAAACTCAATATTACCAACACCTTGAGTTACATCAGCAAATAATATTCTTTAAGGAATGGTTTCAAACTGAAACTCAACCAAAAATAACAGCTATAGAAGACCAGTATAAAACTTGGACCACTGTAGATGGTCAAGTTATTAACTCTATTCATCCACCTCCTCAGGCTTTAGAGTTAGTTCCTAATGGAGAAACCACTAGGCAGCCTCTAGTAGCCACAGCATATGTTGATGCACAAGCTGGCAGATTTGTGAAAAATGAGTTCGCCCAGCTTAAAGATTTTAGTATAACTATCCGCCAACATAATTATACTAATTTGATTTGTCAAACCATGAGCAAATAATTAACCAGAATTGAAGATCTAGTTTCTACCTTTAAAGATAGAAGCTTAGCCCCACCTGTAATGGGAAGCTCTGTTATGCATCCAGTATCCATTAAACCACCATTAGAAATCAGTAATTTTAAGCTTAAAGCTCCTGATACAGAATTTATGGATACTCTTTTACAGAAAATGCAACATTTAAATGTTCGTCCTCCCGAACCTCCACAAGAATCTACAAGTGGAACTATTAACATGCTGCGATCCGAACCTTCTACTAGTGAAGAATTATCACCAGAACAGATTAATGAAATCCAACTCAATTTTCAAGAACCGTCTCATCTTAATAAATTACATTCATACACGTCTAGTCGACCACACTTCCTTCCCTACACCAGAAATTATTATGCTAGACCTACTCCTCCCGATCTGTTATATGAAGAAACTTATATCCCTAACCAGGAAAGTTATCATGGAAAAACCATTTATGAATGGAATATCGATGGAGACTCTGAATATGCTATTCTCAAGAAATTGCATCAGATGTTAATGTTTGCTACTGTGTGCAGACAATATAGTAACCAGGATCATGCTATTGCTAAATTTATTATCAATGGCTTTACCGGACAGCTCAAAGGCTGGTGGGATAATGTTATTTCCCTTGCCCAACAAAATGAAATTTTAACTTCCGTCAAAATTGAGGTAGATCCTACTACCCGTCAACCGGTACAACAGCAAGACGCTGTCTATACCCTTATCCAAACTATAATCCTCCATTTTATTGGTACCAGTACAAGTTCTCAAGATCGGAGCCGAGAACTTCTCCAGAATTTGCGGTGTCCGTCTCTTACCCATTTCCGATGGTATAAGGATGTTTTCCTCATCAAGGTCATGCAACGCCCTGATGCTAACAGTGAACATTGGAAAGCCAAATTTGTTGACGGCCTTCCTACCCTTTTTGCCGAACGAGTGCGGAAAAAACTTCGGGACCGCCATGACCGGATGTCTATTCCTTACGATCAGTATACATATGGACAACTTTGTTCCATTATAACAGATGAGGGACTTTCTTTGTGTAATGATCTTAAGCTTCATTACCAAATGAAACAACAGCATTTAACCGGCAGAAAAGAATTAGGCGAATTCTGTGATCAATTTGCTTATGAACCCGTGGTTCAATATCCGCAAAAAGCTAGACGAATATCTCATAAGAAATCTTCAAAACCCTATCGCAAATCTCATAGGACTAGTCATCCTAAAACCAGTAAGAAGTTTTATTCTAAGAAAACCTCTACCAGTAAACCCACAGGGAAACGAAAAAATAAATCCGATGTTAAATGTTATAAATGTGGACAAACAGGACACTATGCTAATAGATGTAAATCTAAAGCTAAATCTAAGATTAATGAATTAGTTTTAGACGAACATCTGAAAGAACAGATAATTAATGCCTTAGAAGAAAAAGAAAATTCATCCAGTCATGCATCTCCATCAGAAGATGAGATTAATCAGTTATATTCCACATCCTCTACGAGTGATGAAGAACCAACAGAAATTTGCCCCTGTAGTACCAACCAGGAACAAATATCAGAAATCAATTACTGGAAATCCATAGTTGAAATGAACGGTTTACATCTAGGAGAACCCAGTAGTATTAATGTTTTAACCGATAGTCAACGAGATATGCTTGCTGTAGCAGATCAGATTCAAGATCCAGAAATTAAACTAAAATATTTAAAAATGTGTTATGAACACCAACAAGCAGCACCCGAAACACCAAACATACCCGATTATTCTTACAATTTAAAACATGTAGTAGATAGAATTCAAACTATAAAATCAGTTAGTAACCAACCGACTACTATCCAAGATTTGAAAATGGAAATAAATATATTAAAATCAGAAGTAAAACATTTGCAAACCGCTAGTGCAGCAGCTATAAAAGATATTAAATATCTTCATACGCAATTATCACAAAAACAGAAAGAAGTAATTCAAGAAACTGAAACTGAACAAAAACATGAAACAAGAGAAGAATCTAATCAGTATTTGCTACTTGTCAACCAGGTAACCTTTCAAAAATGGTATATCAAAATATCTTTTATGATTAAACCCGATTTTATTATTAAAGATGCTATTGCTTTAGTCGATAGTGGAGCCGATATGAATTGTATCCAAGAAGGTATTGTTCCTACCAGATATTTTGAAAAGACTACTCAGAGTTTAACCAGTGCAAGTGGCAATTCTATGCAGATCAGGTATAAAATACCAGAAGCTTATATCTGTAACAATGATCTCTGTCTTCCGCAATGTTATGCCTATTGCTAATTGGGGTATTCATCCGCATACCTTACGGGATCTTGATCTTCGTAACAAACAGACCAAATACACCTACTGGGATTATATTGATGCTTTTACCCAGGTGTTTTACTATGTACATTTTTTTATTAAAAAATGCTAACAATTATAAACAATTTGACTAAATTGAGATGAAATCATAAATTCAGAGTGAAAATTAAGTCAATTAAAATAATAAGGACTAAAATGACACAAAATATAAAATACATGGATTAATAATGTAATTTACCTTTCTACAAAATACATATTTTGAGATTCATTTGTGTAGTTAATACATATATATTTCTTGTGAGAGAGTCTCTCATGAGCGAACTCTAATAAAATATCTTGTCCAAAGGCAATCCATAATGGAAAATTATTGGATTTAGGGTGGCTGTTGGGCAATTCTATGGACCCATTTTGGAGCCCATTTTAATAATATTTACATTTTAAATTATATAGAGTAGAATATACCTGTAAAAATTAAGTTAATCGGATATCGTTAACTACTTCATCCACTTACATTTGTATTCATTTTAATATTTTAAATCACAATTATCATTTATTTTTGTAGATATAAATGTGAGTAGATGAAAGGGTTAGCAATATCTGATTAATTTGATTTTTTACAAGTATGTTCTACTTGATGTATTCTAAAATGTGAACAGTTTGAATTATCAAGATGGGCCCCGAAATGGGCCCATTTGGATGCACAAAAGCCATCCCAACTCTAAAATTATTAGATACTCCCAGAATACTACGTATCTATATTAATTACTAGTCATTATTCACAATACCTCTTTATATTCTTTAATCACTCAACACAAAATCATAATACCTCACATTCTCTATCAAATCATAATATTATAGAACACTTCTTGAACAATACTATAAAATACCACTTGATCGTGAATACCCTAACAAAACTATTTTATCCAAAGGCCATAAAATATTCAATGACTGCGATCAAGAAAAACTTTATTGTTCAAAGGGACTTAATAATAAAAGCTATAAATAACACTAAAATTAAAAGCTATAAATAACACTAAAATTTTTAGTGATAAGAATAAAACAAGAAAATTAAATTTTACATTAAAAAATTATAATATAATTTTTTTAAAAATATTTAAATATGAAGGCGGCCTCCAAATTTGACCTTGTCCAGCATAGACTCCACTTGCAGAAAACCCAAAAAAATGCTAGATATCCAATTTCACCAGAGTCAGTCAGTCAGCCAATTAAGTTTGGAGAGATATTAAAGGATTTTTTGAAATGATCTAAATAAATATATTTTTTTAATTTTTTATAAAAAAATATGTAAAAAAATAAAGAGCTAATGCAATCTAAAAAAAGATAAAAAAATAAAAAAATATATTTATATAACACACCCTAAACATACTCTTAGTTATACAAAAATTAAGAATACAATAATATCATATTGAGAGTATATATATATATATATATATAAAGCAAATTACAAAAAATTCAAAATTTAGTGTATTTTTCAATTTAAATCTCAAAAATTTAATTTTATCAATTTAAACCTTGATTATTTGATTTTTTTCAATTTATTTATTTATTTATTTATTTATTTTTTTGGGATAAATAAAGGACTTCATTAAAAAAGTACCAAGGAGATGCAAAGAATACAAACACCCCCAATTTGGAAAGCTGCCAAAACCTAACCAATGACACTAGCCCTGTTTGGTGCAGCTTAAAAGCTGCTTATTTTAGCTTTCAGCTTAATTTAAGTTATTTTGATGTGTTTGGATTAACTTATAACTTATAGTTTATACCTTTTTGGAAGTCAGAAATCAGCTTATTTTTTGAGTGGGGCAGGAGATGCTTAATTTATAAGTCAGAAATCAGTTTTTGTTCATAGTTATAAGCTATAAGCTGTTTAGGCATAAGCTATAAGCACTTTCCTACAGCTCTACCAAACAGGGCCACTATCCAAATAATCTACGAAAGCAAACATGTTTGGATCAACCTTCCTTTCCAACCAACTGTATAAAACTAGGAAAAGACGACCCTCAAGCTAAGAAATAGAGTGATAAATGTCTTGAAACGTCCGCCTATTTCATTCCAACCAAACTAATCAGAGCAAGCATAACGGCGTCAACAACCAAACACGCCGCCGGTGACGCCCAGCTCAAACCCCTCACCAACACCAAAGCATCTCCAACACCCCTTTCAATTGTACCCAAATAATCCTGAAAAGAGAACAAATTTACAATTGAGCCCCTACAGCAGCGAAGTCACTGAACAATGAAGAAACAAATGATCCACCAACTCCGCATCCGCATAACACATATAACATCGATTAACTATAACATGATCATCAAATTTCGACCTAAGGCCGCCGTCCATATAAAGAAAGCTACTTTCAACGGAACTCCAGGCACTTGAACACTCATCTAAGGAAATACCCTTCCCACCCCTCCCACCATACTTCGATAGAAAAAAGAAACCGAAAAACACCCCTTACCACCTGAACCATTCCACATCAAGACATCCTTTCCTAACCCAGTAACCCCCAACCCATATAAGAAGCTCCATAAATTCACCAACTGATCAACCTCACAATCCTGTAGCTACCTATGCAAATGAATGTTCCAAACCACAACTCTGCCCTCCAAATAAGAAGCCATCATAGTCTCCCGATCCACAGTAATGGCAAAAATCAAAGGGAAACGAACTTCCAAAAAAACCTCACTGCACCATCTATCCTTCTAAAAACTATCATTGTCCTTTCACCCACCCGAAAGACCACCCTATCCCAAAACTCTACCCAACCCATCAAAATTCCTTTCCACAAACCACAACCATGAGAAATACACACATCCTTCGATCCTTAACCTCCCAGCCCACCCCATATTTGTCGCCACCAACCTTCGCCATAATCGATTTGGTTTCAATTTTAACCATCTGTTCATTTCTGTTTCTTTGACTGACAGAGAAAATTTTTAAGGTACACATGGCATTATTTCATTTGCTATCTTATCTTGATATTACTCATATACTTAAACTCAATTACACCAAATTACGATCACTATTAATAATACATTTATTAAATCTTAGCAATCCATAAAAAACTTATCATGAACTATCACATACATGCTATCAAACCCTATTACTCCTCATTACCATCTTCTCTCATTCATTCTCCAATACCCAAGTAACTCTCATTTTCCTTTTGACCAGTGATTATTATCTTTCCATTACCTTTTCCACCGGCAACTATCATCCTCTCATTTCCCCTTTCACGATGACCGTTACCCCTTCGTTTATTCTTCTTCTTCCACTAGCCTAACCTAACTCGTCTCTGTGCCATCACTGGAGATGGATTCAATATAGTTCGCCATTGCTGGAAAATGTGAATCGACGATAGATATGCAATTACGACTTCAACTTTAATTTCAAATTCTATCCATACCAAACCCAACATCTACCATTGCGTTGTCAATTTTGGCGTTTCTATTTTGGCAAGGTAAAGAGATGGATTTGAATCTTATCTCTAAAATCTCTCAATTTCATTTGTGTATCCCTTACCCAAAAATTCACTATTCATACTGTACGGGGGCGAAATATCCTCCGCTTTCCGTACTCCTTGGACGTCAAGCTTCTTGTGACGGCGTCTATCTCTGCAATACAAAAATGGTGAGCTGCCCGGCGGTGATGTGCAGGAAAGACCCTCCGACGCTCAAGTCAGATCACTTGGGGGAGAAGAAGGCTATCAGAGAGAGAGTTTTTGATAGAGTGAATTCGCTTACCTCCAACGTTCCTCTTCCTCCATATTTCTAGGTTGGCCATGCAGCCTCAAGATTGTGCGCGCACTACCTCTGCTATCCTTCCCTGGACAGGTGGCAGTGCTCGCCTCTCACCACCTTATGCGTGTAAAAGCCTAGTCCTCCCTCCAGTACACACAGAACTGCCCAACGGTATTGAGGCGTACGTGGAGCAGATGTCCTCTCCCTCACGCTATTGGCCCAGGTGGCACACCTAAACGGTGTACCACGACCGGCCTATTGCTCGTGTAGAATGGCCACCATAAACACACGACCGGACAATGTGTCGCCGGCCAGTACCTTGGCACAAAGGGCCAAATGGAGATGCTCACAGCCGATCTATTTATGACCGGTCCTCCTGATTGCCCGGCCGTGAAGCACGCTGGACTCCCACCGTTCTTCGTTCATCCGAGATTATCTGGAATTTGCCCATCTCGGCTAACCGGTCAAAGGTGTGTCGGCCTTTGCCCCATCCGCAGTTCAGCCCGAGCTATCCGTAGCCCGGTCTTGCCATTCGACTGCGTCCCCCGCCGAATGTCTGCAAGTCACAGCTCGGCCAGGCTTAGCTTGCCCCTGGGCAACTGTTCTCGACGGCCGAGCAGAATAGAATCACCGTTCGTCTTAGGAAGGGAGGTAGCGCGGCGCCGTAAAGTCTGTCACGTCCCGCACCATTTTAGCTCGGCTGTACTAACGGTGCAAATCTTCCCTCTCAATTGCCCCTTAAACCCATCCGAGCTATCGTGATTGGGTTTACCTCTGTGACCGAGCACAATTTTGGACATATCAGTCGCCGAGCTGCCCCATTTGGATGGCCATCACCGAGTCGAGCACGACTGGGTAAATATCTGTCGCCAGGCTATCCAATTTGGCCGACCACCCCCTCGGCAGTCTTGTCAAAGGTCATACAGCCGTACTGACAGCCGCGTTTCCAGCGCCACGTGGCCTCACGCCATTGGTCCGTACGCCTATTTGCCTCCCCACGCCCGAACTTCAAGCTGTGGGTTTTTTTTCCCCCTACTTTTGTATCAGTGAAGGGTCATTTTGCCCCTTCATTGTTCATTTTCTTCTCAAGCCCAGAAACCCTAGCTCCCATACTTTGAGGAACTGCCCCCACTGCCGTTGCACTTCTCCTGCTCCCGTGTCCATTTTTGACGCTGCAATCGAGCTCTCGAGGCAGAGAACTCTACTCGTTTTCGTATACTGGTAAGTCTCCCCCTCTTCCATTGCATTTCATTTTTCCAGTTCTTCGAACCCGCTCTTCATTTTTGTACCATTGTTCTTCATGTTTTTTGTTTGGGACCATTCTGGTGCTCCCTTTCCTTGCTTAGAACTGGTACACCCTAGGGCGAATGGGAACCAATAGAGTAGAGGGGCCCTTCGTGTCCCTGTTCCCAGTAGGCTTGAATGAATACCTTGAACATAGGATAAACTGGATGAACAGGATGAACATTGTGCAAAACCGAGCTAGATGCTCATTTAGATCCGTAGTTAGAGCTTCAACCGGGCAAAAATTGGTTTGTGGCTTCCCATTGAGGCCGCAACCGAGCCGAACAATTAACTAGGTCGGTAATTAGGACTGAACCGGGATAAAAACCTGAGATCTTGACACGGGGCCTTGACCGAGCTGGAAGCTCAGTTAGATCAGTAAATAGAATTGAACCGAGCTAAACTGCCTTGCTACCGAGCCAGAAGCGGAGAGTCAAAACCGAACTAGGAAGCCGACCATGTGGCCTAGCCGATATAGGGGTCAAACCGGCCAAACACTAGTGATCCTTTCGCTGAGCCAATTCCCATAGGGGCCGCGCAATTTACGCCGTGCTAACCCTTGGAATTATTTTTTAACGTGCAGAACAAATAGGTCCGACCAAGCCCGTCCAGCATTATAATTGGTGGAGCTCAAAGTCCGAGCAAACACACCAACATTTTTGACCGAGATACAAAACCAAATAAGACCAACATAAATGGGGAAGTACCGGTTTATGGTTAGCACGCCCGGTGCGATGGCTGAGTTTCGCAGGGAGTATAACATCCTTGATGACGTAGTCTTAGAGCTCGCCAAGAAGAGGGACACTCCTTGGAGAGATCTAGATCGGTGCCCCTTCACCGTGGTATGTATAGTCGAAGGTGGACTTCGCTTCCCGGTCCAACCCTTGATCTGCGAATTTTTGAGGCAGACGAGGCTTTGCCCGACCCAAGTCTCCAACAACACGTACAAGATAATAAATGGCATCGCCGAGCTGAACTGAAGGCTCGGTCTCAATCTTGGCCTCGCAGAAATTTTCCATCAATACAGCCTTAGTAGAAATAAGAGCGGGCTTTGCTGGTACCTGAAAGTCAAGAAGGGCCGAGCAAAGCTCATAGAGGGCAATCTCGACAAGGAAACGAATGACGATGATTTCTTGTGGGTGTCCGGTCACTATGAAGACACCGAGGCACCCATACCGGGCTGGTATATTAGGAAAGACTTTGGCACTGCTGGTAAGTAGCCCGGTTTACAGCGCTATCTTCATTCTGCATTTCATTACTATTATCTTTCACCGGTCTAACACTTGTCTTTTTCCTGCAGATAAGCACTTGGCAGCAGACTACCATCAGGCCAATCAAGAAGCCATCCGAGCTCTGCTGCGTCACCCAGCCAAGGAAAGAGAGGCATCAAAACTTCTCGGTTTCAAGTAGACCTACTACTACACCGCACCGCGCAAGAGCCGGGTTACCGACTTCCTGCATGTGCCATCCTCAGAACCAGATCCAACTTTGCCACCGATCAGACTCGTTCCTCTTACCGCCGAGTAGGAAATGGCGAAGATAAGAGCGATCAAATCAATGATTACTGGAGAGGAAGGGGAGTCCTAACCTCCAGAGGCAATCGGGGGAACATCCTCCACCCCAGCCGGGCAAACAGAAGGAGCTGTGATTGCTCTCGCCAGCGAACAACCGGCTGGCCGATCAAAGAAAAGGCCGAGGAAGGAGATGACCGACAAAACCTTGTTGATGAAGATTCAACTGAGGTCGCCTCAACCGAACTGGGGGACCAGACCGAGCAACCATTGGCCGGCAAATCCAAGGGCAAGGGCCCAGCCACCCCCCCGGTCTGGGCGCCCGAGTTCAAATACCAGGGCCGACCAGTTTCTGTCGAGGATTCAGTCTATGCTGATAAGGATTATTCCCTTGGCTTCAACATGACCAAGGGGCTAATCCTTCCAGCTGACATGAAGAGGCATGACGAGCTGTCGGACCTGAAAGTCCTCCGCTCGACGGCGAAATCCATCGTGCTGGTAAGTTCTTCCATTTTTTTGCTTCAACTGTCTGCTCGGTTTTTGCTCGGTTTTTGAATGCTAACGATCTGTTATTTGTTTGCAGGCCGCGCAAAAGAACTACCTTGCCCACGATCGCATGATCAAAGTGCGGCAGAGTTTGCGCGAGGCCATTGCCGAGAATAAGGCCCAAAAGGCCGAGATATCAAAGCTGAAGGCCGTGCAGGATGCTACCGCGGCGGAACGGGATGATCTGAGGCAGAAAGTTGACCGAGCTGAAGCCGACAAGCATCGTGCCGTGAAGTCAACCAAAGCCCGGTACCTCGCCGAGCTGCACAAGCTGCGTGATGCCCATAAGGCGGAGAAAGACAAGGTGATTGAAGACGCAGAAGACCGTGGATATGCACAGGGGGAGAAGACCTACGAGCGTCAAGTCCAGGCGACCAAGGACATCTTCTTCCAGTGCGGTTGGAAAGTTGGCGTGGAAAAAGTTGGCCTTGGTCAGGATTCTGATATGTTCGTTAACCCCCCTACTGCCTATATCTCGGTCTACATGCAGGCGTATTCCAGGGCCGCACAAAACCGACTAATTGCAGAGGCAAGGAAGGAGGCTGAGGAAGAAGCTGCTGCCACACAGCAAACTAAGCAGACTTCTCTAGTGGCATCTCAAGATGCGGAGAACGAAGAAGTTATTGATCGGGAGGTTGTCGCGGTGGACGAAGCTGACGAAGACGCCGAGGAAAGCCTGCCCGAGCAGACAATTCTCGGCGCCGAGCAGACGGAGGAGACGACCCAACAAAACCTTGCACTAAATTGAAGATTTTCCTTTTTCATTTTCCTGCTTTTCTTTGTTTTTGTTTTCGAAGTGTAACCGGGCTATGTCCCTCCAATTGTATTGAAATTTCCTACATCAATGAAAACTTCAACTTTTTGCTCGTTCATCGTCTATTTTTGTTCGATTGGCATGTGCTTCTTGATTCAAACATTGATAAATCATAACTGCCAGGTCGGCTAAGCCGCGCAATATGCCAAGCTGGAATCAACCAGAACGTTCTCAAAGCGATCTGGCAGCTCGACTCCTGGAAAATTTAAATGTACTAACGTTATAACTTGGTCGAGCAAAACCTGCTTGGTTTTGGCAAGTTTGCAGAATTATATAATTTCAATACATCAATGAGACCGAGCAAAAATCAGTTCGCCTTGTGAGTTGGTCAAGCTGCCAACATTTCCTTTCGGCCGAGCAAAGTCAGCTCGGCCACATATCTGTTGGGCAAAACACCAATACCGCGAAATTTGTGCCGAGCTAAATCTGCTCGTTTTGCATATTGGACAAAACACCAATATGCCGGATGGGCCGAGCAAAATCAGCTCGGCCCTTACATTGGACAAAACACCAATGTTTAGTTAGGTTGGTCATGACGCCAACATTTCAACAGGGCGAGTAAAACCAGCTCGGTCCTAATGCGAATTAGTCCATACTCCAACTGTTTGTGCGGTCTGCTTCCATTCCGGCGAGAAGGAATCAGTCCGGTCCCATTCAGCTCGGTCTCCTTGCCCCTGGCATTCATAATTGCCTTGTATCTTTGCGAGAACATTGGACAAAGATATAATACCAAACAACAAGAGGGCTAGTTTTCATTATAAAAGCATTGCTATCTTTTACATCGAGTGCCAAAAGGCTAAATGTCTAGAAAAGCTAAACAAAAGCACATTACATCTTAAAAGTAAAAGACCTTAAGGTTGGCTGCATTCCATGGTCTGGGGACAACCTTGCCATCCAAATCTTCCAAATGGTATGCCCCTTTGCCAGCGAGACCAATCACCTTGTATGGTCCTTCCCAATTTGCACCGAGCTTTCCTTCGCCAGGGACCACCGTGTTGCCAAGTACCTTCCTTAAGACCCAGTCCCCAATTTTGAATAGCCGGGGGTGTACTGCCTTGTTGTATTTTTTGGAGAGTTCTTGCTGATAGGCCGCTATGTGGACCAAGGCGCGTTCTCTCCTTTCCTTAGCAAGGTCCAGCTCCAATGCCACAGCTTCATTGTTTAGGTCCGGCTGAAAACTTTCTGAGCGGATAGTTGGCATGCCAATTTCCAGTGGGATGACGGCCTCCATGCCATAGGCCAAAGCGAATGGTGTTTTCCCGGTTGACCGTCTTGGCGTAGTGCGGTAGGCCCAGAGCACATTAGGGAGTTCTTCAGCCCACTTTCCCTTAGCCTTCTCAAGCCGCTTCTTTAGCCCGTCCAAAATGGTTTTATTTGTGGCCTCTGCTTGACCATTTGACTGAGGATAGGCTGGTGTCGAATTGTAGAACTCAATCTTCAACTCTTCGCAAAATCTGCGAAAGAGTTTCCCGTCGAATTGAGTGCCATTATCCGAGATGAGGGCCTTGGGTATACTGAAGCGAGTGATTACATTTTGCCAAACAAACTTGTTCACATCCTTTTCCTTTATTGTCGCTAGTGGCTCGGCCTCGACCTACTTGGTGAAGTGGTCTATGGCGGCGATAAAGAACTTGCGATTGCCCGGTGCAACTGGGAGTGGCCCAACAATATCCAACCCCCAAAACGCGAATGGCCAAGGACTCGTGAGAGGAAGCAGATCCCTAGCCGGCTGATGGATCTGGTGAGCGAACTTCTGACACTTTTCGCACCTGCGAACTTATTTATGTGCGTCTGCCTGCATGCACGGCCACCAATAACCTTGGGAAATTGCGCGGTATGCCCAAGATCTACCTCCAGTATGGTTGCTGTAGATGCCTTCATGAATCTCATAGAGAAAAGCTTCCACCTTGGCGGGGTGGACACATTTTAAATATAGCCCAGTAAAAGACTTCTTATACAATGCCCCGGACGGTGAGAGCCAAAATCGCCCTGATTTTGCCCGGATTTTGTGGGCCGCCTTTTTCTCTTCCGATAGAATTCTGTCTTTCAAGAAGGCAATAATGGGATCCATCCAGGACGGATCCAAGTCGGTACAGAGTACCTCGGTTGCTTCTGGTTCTTCAATGCTTGGCCGAGGTAAGCATTCAATCATCAAGGGATTGGGAAAGGCCGTCTGAGTAGAAGCGAGACCGGCCAATAGATCAACCGTGCTGTTTCCTTCGCGGTCGATCTGTTCTACTCTGATCGCAGAGAACTTCTTGATCTCTTCACGCACCAACGCTTGATACTTGGCCATTCTTTCATCCCTTGCCTCATACTCCCCTAAGACCTGATTGACCACCAGCTTGGAATCACTGAACACCATAAGGGCTGTGGCCTTCATTCTTAATGCGCTTCTTAGACCGACGATGAGGGCCTCATACTCTGCCTCGTTGTTGGACGCTGGAAAGCCGAGCGTTATTGCTTGCTCAATAATCAGCCCATCTGGTGAAGTCAATACAATTCCCAGCCCGGCCCCATGTCTGTTGGATGCCCCATCGACGAAGAGCTTCCACACCTCGCCAATGAACAGCTTCCAGCAATCAGACGGGTTTTGGGAGCTTCTCAATTCCAAGTCTCTGGTCGGCGCGTCCGGGTCTTTTTGTCTGTCCCTGTTGGCTTCATCTCTCCACAAGTCGTCGGATTTTGCTAGCTCGGTCGAGCTTTGCCTTTCTCCCAGTTGCGAGCCAACGCTTGTCGCTGCAGCCAGAACCATGGGTTGTGCTAAATCCGCACTAACCAAATCAATCGGCTAACCGGATGCGTCCCAGGGGCAAACTCCGCCACAAAATCTTTAAGCGCTTGAGCCTTGATTGCAGTGCGCGGTCGGAACTTGATGTCATACTGCCCCAATTCCACGGCCCATTTCAAAATCTTCCCAGTGAAGTCTGCCTTTTCAAAAAGCACCTTGAGCGGGAATTCGGTTAACACAACTACTGTATGGGCATGAAAATAGTACGCTAGCTTTCTTGATGCCATCATCAGGGCCAACGCCAATTTTTCCAAAGGAAGGTATCTCGTCTCGGCCGGGAGCAGAGTCTTGCTAACATAGAAGATCGGTAGGTGCTGGACGCCTTCAGCACGTACCAATACCGCGCTTATCGCGTGTTGAGAAACAGCCAAGTAGAGGTACAACTCTTCGCCCGGCTGGGGTGTGACCAGAATAGGGGCTGAGGAGAGATATGCCTTTAAGTCTCCCAGTGCACGGTCGCACTCTTCATCCCAGAAGAACTTGGACTTCAAAGTTTTGAAGAAGGGCCTGCAACGATTCGAAGACCGGCTGATGAATCTGTTTAGCAAGGCTACCATCCCAGCAAGATGTTGCACGTCCTTTGTAGAATTCGGGCGCTCTAGCTCTTGTATTGCTTTGATTTGAGATGGGTCGGCTTCAATTCCTCGGTTTGTGACCAAGAAACCCAGAAACTTTCCGGTGCCAACTCTGAAGGCGCACTTGGCAGCGTTCAAACAAAGCTTGTGATGCTTGAGTATGGCAAACATTTCTACTAGGTCGGCGAGGTGCTGGGACTTCTCCTTGCTTTTTACCACCATATCGTCGATATAGGCCTCCATTGTGCGGCCCAAGAGGGGAGCAAACATCATTGTCACCATTCGTTGAAAGGTCGCCCCCGCGTTCTTTAGTCCGAACGGCATGACCTTGTAGCAATATAAGCCTCTGGGGGTGGTGAATGACGTGATCTCTCTGTCCGGTTTATACATGGCTATCTGATGGTAGCCACGGTATGCATCCAGGAAGCTAAACCTCTAATGGCTAGCGGTTAAGTCTACCAGCTGGTCAATTCGAGGTAGGGGAAAGCTATCCTTTGGGCAAGCTCGGTTGACGGTCTTGTAGTCAACGCAGACTCGCCACTTGTCGTTCTTCTTCGGAACTACCACCGTGTTGGATATCCACCGAGGGTATTGCACCTCTTCTATTGCCCCGGCTTCCAACAAGTTCTTCACTTTTTCCGCCACCACTTCAGCATGGTGCAAGGCTGAGCGGTGCATCCTTTAGATGACTGGCCGCGCATTAGGGAAGACATTCAACTGATGACAAATGAAGCTCGGGTCGACGCCAGGCATATCGTAAGGCGTCCACGCAAAAGCCTCCAAGTTAGAAACCAAGAAGTTGACATAGTCCAACCGCTCGGTGTTAGACAAAGATGATCCCAAGAGGAAGAACTTAGTTGGGTCGTTTTCATCAATGCGCACTTCCACCAACTCTTCGATCGATTTTTCCTCGGCCTTTCTCCCTACGTCTTCAAGGACCTCCTTTCCCTCGGGCCCTTCAATCATTTGGACAAATCCTTTGGCTGCTCGGCTGCCATTTACCGCGACGAAGCATTGTTTGGCCATCACCTGATCTCCACAAACTTCCTCTATTTGCTCGCTCGGTGCCGGGAAACGCATGACCTGGTGGAAGGTCGAAGCCACTGCTTGCATGGCGTACAGCTAGCCCCTGCCCAAGATCAAGTTGTAAGTGGACGGAACTTTGAGCACCCAGAATTCTACTTGCTTTATGACCGAACCTGTTTTGACCGGCAAAATAATCTTCCCGATTGGCCATTCTGGCTGCGAGTTGAAGCCGACCAAAGGAGATGTTGTAGGGGCCAAGTCCTTGTCTTCTAATTTCATCTGTTTGAACGCGTCATAATACATGATTTCGACCGAACTTCCCTGGTCGATCAAAATTCTCTTGATCTCAAAGTCTTTGACGCGAAGAGTCACCACTAAGGCATCATTGTGCGGCATCTGAACCCTTTCCAAGTCTTTGGTCGAGAATGAAAGGATGTCTCTCTCTTCGGTTTTTCCCTTCTTCACGGCAGGCTGGACAGAGAGAACTTCCCTCATGTGCTCGGCTTTCTTGATCATCCCTCTAAGCTCGCAGACCCTTGCTGGCTCAATGATGCCATGGATGACGTTGATTACACCTTGCGGGGGCGCTTCTAGGGCCAGATTAGTTTAGGCTCGGTTTGTCCGTTAGTGACCTTGACTCCCCCGTCTATGTATTAGTCAAGATGCCCTGCCGCCACAAACTCCTCCAAGTGCTGTTTGAGCTGCAAGCAGTCTTCTGTCCGGTGCCCCCGTTCTTCATAGAATGTGCAGCGATATTTTGGATTGAAGCCTCGCTGCGCACTCCCCAACTTGGCCGGCCAACGGACAAAAGGCTCACCTCGGATCTCGCTCAAAATGCGGTAGATAGGAATTTTGAAGACCGTGGTAATTCCTGTCCGCGCCTTCAGTTTTCTCTTGGCATCTTCCGCTGCGTCGCGGGGTGCGTCAGCTCGGTCGTTCCTGCGACCCTTGTTTCGGTCATCGCGGTTTGGTCCGCGGCGCTGATCTTTTGACCGGTCGCATGGGCGGTTATCCTTCTGTCCGACCGAGTGAACTTTTCCTGCCACCTTTCTGTTCGCCACGACCGGATTACCCTTCTCGGTCGCGGAGGTGGTATCATCCTCCACGCGAATGTGCTCGTTGATCCGTTGTATCAGAGACTCCATGGTTGTAGGTTGGTGCATCGTAAGTGAATCTCGCAGCCTATGCCTAACTGGGAGACCCCGTTTGTACTGAGTAATCGCCAGATTGGTAGGGCAGTCAAGGATCTCGTTGTAAGTTTCCCAGTACTTCGCGTTGTATGCCTTCAATGAACATCCAGACTCTATCTTGACGCCCAGGAGGTGGTCGACCTCCTTCGACGTTCGAGTGTTGGTTTTGAATCTGGTGACGAAGGCTTCCGCTAGTTGCTGCCACCCCTCAATACTCCCATCCGGGAGCCTTTCGAACCACTTCAAACCCAGCTCTCCCAAGCTTGCTGGGAATATGAGGCACATCAAGGCGTCGTTTCGCCGGTCGCCAGCCATCACTTGCCGGTAATGACTCACATGCATGTACGGATCCGTCCTGCTATCGTACAAAGTGAACTTTGGCTGGTGGAATCTGGCAGGGAGTGGTGTGCTCTCAATCTTTGTGGACAACGGCGTGGCTGTAAGTCGCGCCAGCTCTTTGTCCTCCGGCGCAGGGGCCATCACTCTAGGAGCTGGCATTACCACTTCTTCACTACAACGTACTGGAGCGCTCAACCTCTGCAACACCGGCACTCTCTGAGCCTCCCGACGGTGCGCCCTCTCCTCCAATACATCCCTCATGTCCTTGGAATGGGTAGAGAAAGAGGATCGTGACGTCGGCGTCGGGCGTGAGGGGTGGTAAGTGCTGTCGCGAGAGAGGGACCCGCCTTCTCTTTGGTCAGAATCTCCAACCCCATAGGTCCTGGTGATGGAGATAGAGTGCGTCCTCCTCTGGCGACGACTGTTAGAACGCGGGGAGGGGGTGCGCTCACTGAGGTTGCCTTCTCCAGCAACACCCTTCCCCTTAATCTGGCACTTCAGTAGCTCCATCTCCGCCGCCATCTTGTGAATGAGGGCGTCTTGGTCTTTGAGTTTGTGCTCTAGGCGCTGCGTACGGGACTCCCCCCGGCGTCGGCGGCCCTCTGGACTTTGCGAGCGATCAAAACTCCTCCCACGCTTGTCTCGCGCACCTCGTGAAGAAGTTTCCAGGCCCGCCATAGCTGGAACATTTGGGGGGCCTTCTCTCATTCGAACATACTCTGGAGTGACACCATCGACAACGGACAGCGGAACTTCGTCGTTGTTAGCCATGGAAATGGTCGAAGAAGCTCGAAGAACAAGGGTTGATTAACAAACAATTCCCACAGACGGCGCCAATTGTACGGGGGCGAAATATCCTCCGCTTTCCGTACTCTTTGGACGTCAAGCTTCTTGTGACGGCGTCTATCTCTGCAACACAAAAATGGTGAGCTGCCCAGCGGTGATGTGCCGGAAAGACCCTCCGACGCTCAAGTCAGATCACTTGGAGGAGAAGAAGGCTATCAGAGAGAGAGAGTTTTTGATAGAGTGAATTCGCTTACCTCCAATGTTCCTCTTCCTCCATATTTCTAGGCTGGCCATGCAGCCTCAAGATTGTGCGCGCATTACCTCTGCTGTCCTTCCCTGGACAGGTGGCAGTGCTCGTCTTTCACCACCTTACGCGTGTAAAGGCCTAGTCCTCCCTCCAGTACATACAAAACTGCCCAACGGTATTGAGGTGTGCGTGGAGCAGATGTCCTCTCCCTCACGCTATTGGCCCAGGTGGCACACCTAAACGGTGTACCACAACTGGCCTATTGCTCGTGTAGAATGGCCACCATAAACACACGATCGGACAATGTGTCGCCGGCCAGTACCTTGGCACAAAGGGCCAAAGGGAGATGCTCACGGCTGATCTATTTATGACCGGTTCTCCTGATTGCCCGGCCGTGAAGCACGCTGGACTCCCACCGTTCTTCGTTCATCCGAGATTATCTGGAATTTGCCCATCTCGGCTAACCGGTCAAAGGTGTGCCGACCTTTGCCCCATCCGTAGTTCAAATTTCGAAGCTATCCGTGAGTCTCGGCTACATTCGATCAAGGCCCCCGCCAAATGTCTGCAAGTCCATTTCGTGAGGCTTAGCTAACGCAAAACAGCGTTCTCGACAATTTGAACATAAGAATCACCGCTTGCTCTTAGTAAGGAGGTAGCGCGGCCAAAGTAAAATCACACGCGTCCGCACCATTTTAGCTCGGCCGTACTAACGGTGCAAATCTTCCCTCTCACATACATACATATAATATATATATATATATATATAGAGAGAGAGAGAGAGAGAGAGAGAGAGAGAGAGAGAGAGTTGAATTGAGTTGGGGGTTTGGAGATGGTGATGTTGTTGGACATAGTTGAATCGGTGGAGCTATGGTTGAGTTTCCTCAAGAAGAGATGAAGTAGTGATGGAAAGTGGATCTAGAGAAGGATATGACGATGTATGGCAGGTGAAGGTGGCAGGTTGTTGAACCGGTAGCTGCCTGCCTTGTCCCGCTGTCTTTCCTTTTCTGATCATCCCTTCCGACGTTGCCTGCTGCTCCAACACTCTCCCAAACTGGCAAACCCCTTCTTCGGCGACTTCTCTCCATCTTGATTCTCCTTTCTTGATGCCCTAATTGACAAATTGGGGCAAAATTGAAACCCTAATCGATGAATTGGGACTTTTATATGGGATTGGGGCAAAACGATGTCGTCTTGGGGCAAAAAATAGAGGTTTTCGTTAGTCCATCAAACAAAGATAGACATTGGATAAATTTTGACACGGAAGTAACATTAGGATTTAAATTGATAAAATTAAAATTTTGGAATTTAAATTTAAAAATACGCAAAATCCTGAGGTTTTATTTATTTATTTATTTTATAATTTGCCCAAAAAAATAAAAACAAAAATTTAATTATACAAAAAATTACTCTAAAAATCTAGATTTTGGTCAATGAAAGTGAAAATTTTGTTGTAAAAAACATTTAGGGACTAATTTCTATCGTCGTTAGAATAGTGACTAAAAGGTAGTCCCGAAAAGTCAAAAATAAAATTTTATAGCGACAAAATTTTGAAAATGCCATTAATAAATACACTTTTAGGGACAAAATAATTTAGTTTAAAAAAGGTTTATTTTTAAGACAAAAAACTTTGTCCTAAAAAGATAATAATTCATCACCAATATTCAATTTTCGTTGCTAAAAATATAATAATGATACTTTTCGCAATAAAAATATTTGTTCCCTAAAAAAAAATTATCTTTAAATTTTGATCTCTAAAACTTTAATTTTTTTGTTGTGGGCATATATGTCAATCAGTTTGTTTGGGAAGTGAATTGGCTTTTTGATTAAGAATTTTTTTTATTTTTTTAACTTTTTATAAGAGAAATAATGTAATGATTATGAGTTAGATGTGACATTTTATTTTATTAAATTAAAAAATATATTTCGATTTTTTGATTAAAATAATCCCAAATCCAACTCAACCGAAGTTGCCCAACGAAGGCAATGTAATTTTCATTTGAAACCTGCAAGGAATCTGAATCCTCTCCGGTCATTTTTTTGTCCAAACGATGACCCACTGCTTTAATAAGATGAGGACGAGGACAACCCCTCTGGGGCCTATGAATGTGACAAAACGACTTTAGCATTACCAACAAATTTTTATTTATTTATTCATTTTCACTTTATCAAATTGTCACATCAATATGAAATCAAGAACTTTCTATGTATCCACTCTTAAAAAAAATAAAAATAAAAATAAAAATTCTATGCATATATATATATATATATATTGTGGAATGCTATTTTCAAGTGAATCATTAATTTCCGTAGAATTAGATGCAAGAATGCTGAAACAATGTTTAGTGGTTGTTTTTTTACCTTGTTTGGGGTTGTTGGTGTTCTCTTGTTGGTTCTTTCATGTCGGTGTTTCCAATTCAACAGACACGCTTGTAGTTGGCCAAGAAATGAGAGAATGGGAAAATATATCGTCTCCAAATGGGTATTTTCAACTAGGCTTCTTCAGCAGCCCTAGTGGATCCACCAACCGCTACTTGGGAATTCAAGTCACCACAACACCGGATAGAAACAAACCGGTGGTATGGCTTGCCAACAGAGACAATCCAGTGACAGATAGCTCTGGAGTACTAAAGATAACTCAAGAGGGGCAGCTGATGATCAATGACAGCAGAGGGATCGCCATCACTCTCAACTCTGAACAATCTTCTAGTATTAGCACAAGCGCAACACTCCTTGATTCTGGGAATTTTGTTTTGAGATCCGGAGATCATATTGTGTGGCAAAGTTTTGATTATCCATCCGATGTATGGCTAAAAGGCATGAAATTGGGTACGTTTAACTTGAAGAGTGGGGGAAAGCCACAACATCAGTTTCTCGCTTCATGGTCAACATTAGAGGATCCGGATCTGGGGGGTTTCACTCTGGGTATTGATCCAAACAACACAAAACAACTTATAACTTGGAAAAGATCGAGAAGAGTTGTTTATTGGAGAAGTGGGATGTGGAATGGGTACAATTTTAGTTTCCTCAATAAGGATGATTATGCTTTATTTAAAATCGATTTTTACAAATCATTCAAATTCAGTTACTTCTCAAATGAGAATGAGAGTTATTTCACTTGGAACGACACTGATCCGCAGAATTTGATTTGGTTAGATTCTTCTGGAGCGCTTTATATCTGTGACTATACTTTTTATTGCAACAGAATGGTAAATTGTGATCCTGACCAAGGATATTTGAGATCTGGGGGTTGTATAAACTATAGCCCATCCAACTGTATAGGTGGAGATGGGTTCAAGGAGACGAGAAAATCAATGGAGTTCGATCGGTACTTGTTTAGTTCATTTAATTTGAGCCTCGATCTTAGTGACTGCAAGGAGATATGTAGGACAAATTGTTCTTGTCAAGGCTATGCTTCTGTAACTCCATTAAATGGGGGGACGTCAGGGTGCGCATTTTATAAAGTTTCCGTATATACGTGGGATATTCAAGAAGTCTTGTACATTCGTAACAACAGTCTTGCAAAAAGTGGTAAGTCTTTTGCTAATACTAAATACATGGTTCCTTAGTTAATTGAGCAAAATACAAACACAACCCTTGAAATTTGGTTGGAAAAAAAAAAAACCCACATGTTTTATAATACATGTGGGGTTTGCTAATAATAAGGTATTTTTTGAAATTTGGCATTGGAAAATGCTAATGGTAGATCATTTTTATGTCCTTAAGTTTGACTATGAAATCTTGGGAGGGATTTTTTTTTTTTTTTTTTTGTTTCCAATCAAACTTTGAAGGGTATTTTAATATTTTTCTCTAATTAATCTATGCTCTTTAATAAGGAGTATTGAAGATGGAGATTGCCAAGTGCTGCCTTTTCATTTATGCAATTTACCCTAGAATCATTATTATAACCATTATCATCAATAACATTTACATCTAGTTATGGCTTTTATTATTATTATTTTTTTGAATAATTACAAGTCCATTCCCAAGAGGACTGTTGCAATGGTTTTTAAAAAATTTGGCTGGATAATGCGGATGAATGTCATCTCTGACGCTCACATGCGGGTGGTCTCACTCTTTATTTTACATCTGTGTGATTGTTTCTGTCAAACAATTATATATATTCTTATAGCTACAAACTAATAATTTATTTATTTATTTATTTTTTAACTCTGTCCCAATAGAGAGTTCAAATAATACAACTCTCAACAATAGGAAGAGGCATCTATGGTTGATTATTGGTGGACCAATAGCTTCCCTACTGATTCTGACTTCGATCTCATTATTGTGCTATCTACGATGGAAAAATCGATCATTCAAAGGTATTGTATCTTTTTTTGGCTATATCATATCAACGAATTATTTAAATTCTAAGCCAATCTAAAAAGAGAAATTTTCTTTTCAAACTAATCAGGAGGAAGCAACAAAGTTGGGATTGTGCAGGGGATGCAGTTGTTAATGGATGAATTGAATAACAGTGTCACAACCATTGATGAATTAAGCAATGCAGGAAAGCTCATGTTCAGGGAGAAAAAGGATCGTGAGTTACCATTTGTCAGTTTTTCTACCATAGAAACTGCTACAGAGTACTTCTCCGAGAAAAATAAGATTGGTCAGGGTGGTTATGGACCTGTTTATAAGGTAAAAATATAAGGGCTAGTTATATTTATTTAGCATCCAAAACTTTAACTAAAATTTCTATTTTGGCCCCTTTATATTTAATTTTGATAGTCAACCTCCTTACATTAAGTTGTGATATTATCTTTCTGTTCATCTGACGTTAATAATTTTGGCATAATTTGTCATGCAAGTCATATACTACCTTTTTCTTGCCTCGTTATAGCGTCTCCAACGCTTACTTTTTTTTTTTCATCAAATATAATACTTTTTTTTTTTTTTTTCATCAAATTTATATTTGATGAAATAAGTTTACCTTTTCTACTCTAACCATGACATTGAACCCCCCATATCAAATGAGGAGAAACCCATAACTTTCATCAAATTGACGAAGGCTTCAGCATTCATCAAATTTTTGCAGATAGCTATTAAGACTTCATTGTACACCAAACAACCTTCTGCTTGCAAAGTTGCCCATTGCCGGTTGTCCTCCCAGTTGTCCTCCCGGTTAACTGGTTGTTTGATAAAACTTGAAAAATTAGCGTTGGAATCCATGATATCAGATGAAATTTTTAATCAAATCTTTACTCAATTTTGATGAAAAATTAGAGTAAGCGTTGGAGATGCTCTTAGCACCACTGCACTTTCATCTAATTTTCACTTTAGTCCATGTAATTTTACTAAAATTACACTTTGGTTCTTTTATTTTTAATTTACGTCAACCTAGTTAACAGGAGATAAGGGTGACATTGCAATTTGATTTTAATGTAAGCAGTTAACTGTTACAATTGAAAGTGGAGGGATTAAAGTCATACTTCAGTAGAAGTGTAATGATGCTAAGTGCAATTAAACCAAAATCTATTTTTTGACTCGTATCAAAAATTACTTTTTTGTATCATGCTCTTTCTAATTTGCCATCTGCAAATTATGGATTAGTTATAGAAAATTCTAGTGGTCTAACGATTCAGGATTACTATGCTATTTTGTTTTTCCATTCAAGAATCATCTTACATTTTCTTTTAATAAATATATAAATCTTTATAGCGTTACTATTTTTTTTTAAGAGTAGTGCTACATCTCTCAATACATCACCCCTATTTTGACTTCTCATGAGTTGGAAGAGAGAATATAGAGAGAATAGAGAGAGGAGGGATAAGGAGTCTGGGTGTGGTCTATTCCACGTCATTGGGGTGGATTGGGGTGCTCAATTAGAGCTCCAAGCATTTTTTTTTTCTTCTTTTAATGCATCACATTCTCTCTTTTTATTTCTTTTTATTTTTATAATTACTTTTATGAATTTTGTGAGATGATTTAAGAAATTTAAACTTTCAGGGTCAGTTGGTTAATGGACAAGAAATAGCAGTAAAAAGACTTTCTAGCAGCTCAAGACAAGGATTAGAGGAGTTCAAGAATGAGGTTATATTGATCTCAAGGCTACAACACTGCAATCTTGTTAGACTTTTGGGTTGTTGCATGCAAAGAAATGAGAGGATATTAATATATGAGTACTTACCCAACAATAGCTTGGATTTCTTTCTATTCGGTTCGTTGCTTTGCTACTTTCTATTGATCAATTGCCCTTGTGATTTCTTCCTGGTCTCCAAGTTTCTTATGTGTATTTATTTACTCCATGCAAATTTTATGGCAGATGTGACGAAAAAATATTTACTAGATTGGAAAATGCGTGTTCATATCATTGGAGGAATTGCTCAAGGACTGTTGTACCTTCACAAGTACTCCAGATTAAAGATCATTCACAGAGATTTGAAAACCAGTAACATTTTATTGGACAAGGACATGAATCCGAAAATATCTGACTTCGGCACTGCCAGAATTTTTTGTGATGATGAAAATCAAGCAAGCACAAAAAGAATTGTTGGAACACAGTAAGTGAGATAGATGTTTCAAACATGTACAAATAAAATTTCTTTATATACATATCAAATGCATTGGATTTCCATAATAATATAATCTATTGAATGATGGAAACAGTGGTTACATGTCCCCTGAATATGCTATGGATGGTCTCTTTTCTGTGAAGTCTGATGTTTTCAGTTTTGGAGTCATGATGCTAGAGATAATAAGTGGGAAGAAGAACACAAGTTTCTATCGGCCTGATCGTGCATTGAACTTACTAGGATACGTAAGTAATTGAAATATCATCCAATTTTGTAAAATCTCTCTGTTCGTTTTTCGGGACTGACTTTGTATGATATTTTTACGAACCTGTTTAGGCATGGGACCTTTGGAAAGAAAGGAAAGGTTTGGAGTTAGTGGATCAAGCATTAGTTGAAACATGTTCCATAAGTGAGGCTATGCGATACATTCAAGTTGGTTTCTTGTGCGTTCAAGAAATTGCAGCTGACAGACCAAACATGTTAGATATTGTGTCTATGCTTACCACTGAAACAATGGTTTTACCTACTCCTAAGCAACCCGCTTTCTCTAAAATCATGGGTGTAACAAATGTAAGTATGCCTAAAACCCTAGAACTTTGCTCTATAAATGATGTCACAATTTCAGAAGTAGAGGTTCGATGACATTTATGCCTGTATAATGAATATTGTTTATTGAATAAATATATCATTGTAAACGTTGTCATAAGTTGTAGATAGAAATGCTTGAACAGAACATTTGTGTTTTGTAATACAACGGCAATGTTGATTATGGGATTGAAATGAATGTTGTAGTTTGTATTACTAGGTTGAGATGGTAATTGTAGTAGGACGCATATTTCTAGTTCTAGTTGTAGCAATAATAAATCTAATTAGCAATACTATATTTTTGTTATAAATCTCTCACTTTGCAGTATTCTTCGCTGAATTGCCTTATAAACTTCTAGGGACCTTTCAAGACTAGATTAAAATCTCTATACAATAATCAAGTTAACCATACGCTTGTGGGCTATCAAATAAACCATTTAAGCTCCTTTTTTTTTCCAAGACAGGGATGCACATAGTCAAATTAAAGCAATCATTTGATATCATCAAAAATCATTGTGGACTTAACACGGTTTCGTGGAAATATATAAATAAATAAAAAGAACAAGAAAATGGTGGGGAAAAAATTCTCACCTACAAACACAGTATCAAAGGTGACCATTGTATTGTTGAATTCCGTTTTGTACAATTTGCAATTGTAAAACCCTTTTCCTTTGCACATCCCACAGGCCAATTTCAAATTTCTTCTGCAGAAACAAAAACCCCAAATCCCCAAAACTCCAAATTCAACAAATTTACTGTTTATTACAATCCTTAGATACAAACCCACATACATATAAACACTTGTATATATATATATATATAGAGAGAGAGAGAGAGAGAGAGAGAGAGAGAGAGTATAGTTACCTGTTTGGCATCGAAGATTGCTTAGGGTCCGAATGGTGGCACAGGTGCTAGAGAGAGAGTGAGAGCTCCGCCGATGAGTATAGGGCTGATGCTAACTTGCGCAGTGGGTTTGGAACACCGCCACTGCCACCGCCATTTTGTCAAGGCAGTCTTCTGCTGTTAGTACAACGATGGATTGGAACACAGTGAATTGGGATCCTTCCTTTGCACTCCCTCCTTACGGGGCCTTCGGGCTCACTTTGAGGCCCAATTTTAATAATCAATTTTGTATTTTAAGATTTATTGATATCATCTTAAAAAATCAAGTTGATCGGATATCAGAAAGTATGCGTTCGGAAAACTGTTTATTAAATTCTTTTAAAAAATAGTTTTTAGTTCGATTTTCCGAACACATACTTTCTGATATCTGATCAATTTGATTTTTTACAAGTATGATATACTGAATAAATCTTAAAATATGAACGGTTCAGATTATCAAAATTGGGCCTAAAAGCGAGCTCGAAAGCCCTATAAGGAGGGAGTGCAAGGAGAGAATCTTGACTCTGGGACAGTACCTGTGATTTGGGGCGTTTGGCTGTGAACCATAATCTCAACCGTTAGATTGTGTGGTCAATCCTGTCCGTTCATCACAAAAAAGTAACCAGTTAAAAAATAAAAAACCTGACTCCATACAGAATAATTACAATTTTAATAAAGTTTTGTTTTGATTCGATTACTTTAAAGGAAAATTTATCCATAAGTCATAGTTTTTGAAAAGTTGAATCATTTAGTTATAAAAGTTTTCTTATGCTCCATTTAGTCCCATTTGCACATCAATCTAATATTTGAAACATTAATCTAATGTTCGAAATTTAATGTTCGAAACATTAATCTGATGTTCGAAATCTAATGTTCGAAATATTAATCTGATATTTGAAACATTGTAATGGGACCTTTCAGTCTATAAGAAAATTTTTAGGACTAAATAGTGTATAAGTTATTAATTTATGATTTATTGGTGCATCCCCCTATTTTAAATTGAATGATTTGATTTTTACATTTTCAATTTAATTTTAATTTGATCTTTCTGATTAAGTTAGATGTTAAAATTAGAGGTGTTTGCAGATTGGTTTTGTACGGTTTACGGTTTGATTTTGACTATCGTCACCTATGCGCTTTGGAAAAAGTCAAACCGCAACCGCTCAAGCGGTTTGCGCTTGTCTTGGTAGGATTTGCGAATGTGGGGACGATTGCGAGCGGTTTGCAGTTTAAATTTTTTTCTTTAAAAATTAATTTTTGAATTTTTTTTCTCACTTTGTAAATATTTATTTCGAGTCATTTTCTTTTAATTTTCTAAAATGTTCCAACATTAATAATTAATGAATTAAAACTTATAAAATTAAAAACAACAAAATCCCATTTTTGAACCTTATTTATTCCCTTTCTTTCAATTTTCTATGCAATCAAACTAGATGTACCATCACAATAGTGGAAACATCCAATTATCAATTGGTGAACATATTAAGAGAAAGGAACAAGCTTACATTGAGACAATAGGGGAGTAATCTGAACAATGTGAAATAGATAGGATAGAATAGGTAGATTTAGATAATGAACGAAAGGTCCATTTTTTTTTCAAAAAAAAAAAAATATATATATATATATTTGGCTAAGTACGAGCGGGTTGTGACGGGTGCGGTTCAAAACCGCAATCCGCCCGTAACCTGAAAATCTTATATATTTCAAATCGCACCTTACCCTATTCAATTTGCGAAACCGCCTATACATGTGCAGTTCGATTCGGGTAGGGCAGATTGTGTGGGTCGGATAATCCTATGCCCAGCTCTAGTTAAAATTAAGAATTTTAGAATACTTGTTAATATACTCCCATAAAAAATAACTGAAAATTTAAATAAAATGACTTAATTAAAATTGAACTTAAAATATAAATAATAAATTGTTTAAATTAAAAATATAAAAAGAAAAATAAAATTTAACTCAACCTATAATAATTCCGATAACTTATTACCATACACTTGAACTACAAGATCAGAACCCTATTTGTTTGCTGGTTTTCCTTTTGGGGAAATGATGGCATGTTGCTTTTTTGTTTAAAATATCAGTCGGTGGGTAGTTGGGGCGTGAGTTTTTTTTATAAGTTTTTTTTAGTTGTAGAATATTATTGAAGAAATTTTTTTTTTTATATTTAGAAAGATAGTTTGATTTTTTTTTTTGTTGAATGTGATGTTTGTGAGAGAAAAAGTGAAATGATTATGAGGTTTGATGTGATATTTTATTTGGATTTATTTTTTTTAGTTTTGTAAAACATTTTTCTTGTAATGAAAAAAAAAAAAAAAAAAAATTCAAAAACCAAGTTCCCAAACACCCCAATGTGTTTGATTTTAATTTTTTGGATTTAATTTTTTAAAAATTAAATTTTTTGTTTTTTTATATTTTTATATTTTTAGCGAATATTTTTAAATTTTTTAGTAATTTTTTTACTTTTTTAGATACACTTTATTTACATATATCTAAAAAGTAAAATATTTATTAAAAAAATATTTTAAAAAATTAATAAATACACAAGAACACGAAAAATGTACTAAATTTTCATACTTTTTTTTTTTTGTATTTTTGGTATTTAGTAAATTTTTTAAAGATTTTTTTCGCAAATATTATATTTTTTAAGTATATTTATGTTAGGTGTGTCTAATTTTTTTTAAAAAAAATTTCTTAAAATATTAAAAAAATTTAATGAAAAAAAAAAAATACAAACAACAAAAATTTTAATTTTTAGAAACGTGAATTTTGAAAATAGGAACCAAATTTTCGTTTTTTGTCAAACATAATCAGGCAACGAAAACAATATGCACATGCTTGTTGCATATATTACATAAGGTGATCGTCTGGAGAATGACCTCAATAGTTTATAGCGGTGGTCCTAAGGGATGTTTTGATCTTGGTTGAGATTGTGTCAAAATGGCTTTGCACTATTGTAATGTGCCAAAACATTACCTAGGGGAGAAAATATTACAATTTGAAAATATGATTGTTCGGAAATATTTTTTTAAAATAATTTATTTTATATATATACATATATTTTAAAAATAATTTAATTGTACATTTTTTAAAAACATATTTGCAAATGCCATGTCAATATATGTAACATATCATAAAAAGATTATTTATTAATTTATCTATATTTATAATATATATATATATATATATTTTTAAAAATAGTTAAGTTAGTTTGATTGATTAGCTAAAACAAAAAATATGATTAGAATGTATACTAACTAAACTTGTAAATCAGAAGGCATTAAAACGCAGCGGATTAAATATTTAGATCATACCTTTTAGTGAAGAACCTCGTGGGTAAATCACGTGTTTCCTGAATCTGGTCAATCAACCTAGCAATGGGGTGATATTACAATAGTGAATATCACCCACACAAACCACAGTGCAAATGGCTTTGATCGTTGTTTTTGGGAGAGAATCAGAGAGAGAGGAGAGTGGGAAAAAAGGTTATGGGTAAAAACCCCATAACGTATCTGATCTGATTCAATATATTAGATTAACCATATAATCTGATATATAATCAATATCTATCTATCTATCCATATCTATTGATATGATAGATATAGATATCCTGAATGGTTATCCAAATAAGTTTGGATTAAATTCAAACTTAGATGGATAAGGTTCAAGAGGTTCAGGTTCAAAAAGCTCAAAGGGTCATGCCATATGGACGCCCAATTTCTAACAAAACTAATTAGGTAAATTGAAGATGATACTTTTATGTGTATTTTTTTTTTTTTTTTTGATACAGGAAAATTCTCCCTATTCTCTCGCAGGTCCAAGGCAGCGCCCTTTGCAGAGATCACCAATGTGTCTTGTTAGCCGTTCCGAGCGAGGAGACTATAACTTGGGAACTTGCCCCGACCTCCCAAGACAAGCTCCGCTTAAGTTAGGACTCGCACAGCGGGGGAGCATTGAACCCACACCAAGTGCTGACTAGACAACTTGAGGTCCAACCTCCTAACCAACAGTGCTTCGCCCAGGAGATTGGCCCAAGGAGAGAATTGAACTTGTGACCTTGGGGCTTAAATCCCAAGGCCTTACCACAATGCCACAACCCCTTGGGTTAAATGTGTGTATTTTTACGAAAGGCATTTTGCCTCTTAGCTTTAGACATGCTCTTAATGTATGAAAAACAACCACTGTACTTGATATTTGATATATGGTAAAATATTTTGTGAGTAAATTGTGAATAATAACAAATTACAAAAAATTATTGTTTCAAACTTAACATAATTGAGTCTCAAATGGTTCGGACGAGTTTAGTTTTATCATTTTTGTGATTTGACTCAGTTACAAATCTAATCTTAAGCAACAGTTTGGGTTTTAATTTTTTTAATTTTTATTTTTTAAATAGAAGCAAATCGAATCATGCTCACTTTTACTTCCACTTCTACTTCTACTTCTACTTCCTCTTCTACCACTCCCATCGCTCCCATACACAAGTCGATGTTTATTACACACGAGTCAATATTAATCATTTTACACCGGCGGTGGGTGTTTATCAGTCTACATGAAACTTTCAATAATGCATAACAAGGAAAAATCAATTAAGATTACTTTTTTTTCTTCTTCTTCTTATTCTTCATGTTTGGTGTGAATATATTATTACCACAAAAAAAAAAAAAAAAAAAAAAAGGGGGAAAAAAAGAAGAAAAGAAATACAATGGAGCTCAGTGGAAAACCTGAAGGACAAATGAAAGCAAGAAGCTTATAGGTCCAAAAGACAACCACTGGCAAACTTACCAGCTAAATAAATTGCTTATTAACTTATTTATTATAAATTGTAATATTATTTCTTTATTTTTTTACACATATTTTTATAAAAAGTCAATAAATCACTAAATAAGTCATACGGATCGGTTTTATAAATAGGAAAATGCTATGGCGTGAATTCCTTTAGGCGTGCATATCATACGCACTTTACTACAAAATGTACAACTTCATTATAAAATTTCCTAACATTAATCATAAAATGTGTAATTTTATCACAAATTGGCATAAGTCACAAACTTTTGCAAAATCAACTATAAATTTTTTGATATTTTGTTATGCCAATTTATGACGAGATTACAAATTTTATAATTGATGTTAGGGGTGCACACCATAGAATTTTTATTATAAATAAACTAAAACCAAATCATTGTTACAGTTTCATAAACGTTTAAATCAAATTGAATGAAAATTTTGAAATCAAATTAAACTAATCCATAAAAATGTGAGGCGATTTGATTTAGAATCATAATTTTTATAAATTTTATCATTATTTACAATATGATCATGACATGTTCAAGCATAAAATAATATGTTATTTTATAAACAATAATTATTCAAATATAGGTGAAATGTAATTATATTTCATTCATTTTTTTCTTTTTAAATTACTGTCTAAATCTATGATTTAAATTCCTTGCGTGTTTCAACTGAAAATTACATCACTATAAACGACATTGACTGACATATATATATTTTTTGGAGTCATTTTTTGTATGATTGAATTTTTTTTGAATGTACTCTCACCGTAATACTATTATACTCTTAATTTTTGTATAATTAAATTTCAGTCATACTTAGATCTTTTCACACTTAATTGGTTGATTGACTATGGTGATTTTTTTTTTTTTTTTTCAATAGATAGGATAATAATTACATTATAAAAAATATGTATATCATCAAACAAACAGTTACCTAGCATTATGGTGAAATTGGATATCCAACATTTTGTTAGGTTTTCTTTAAATGAGTCTTTGATTATTTTATGGCCTTTGGATAATTTTTTTTTTTAAGCCTTATTTATATGTTTTTATGGCCGTTGGACAATAATTTTGTTGCGTAGAGTTAACTCAATTGTGTTAACTCAGTGAGTTAGCTCAAATTCTAGAAAGGCAACTAGGCAAGTTGCATTTAGAAGCTTGCTAGATTCTATGCACTGTGCATCTGCAGAAGCAACTTGCAAGCAAGTTGCCATGGCCAAGTTACCAAATTGTCCCCAAAACTTTGTGTATAAATAGGGTTCAAGGAGGGAACAAAGAATCAGGTGAGTGAATAGTAAGAGCAAGCAAGTGAAGAGTATCAAGTCTTTACCAAGAGTGGTAGAAAGAGAGTGAATAAGGTGAGGTTGAGAGAAAGAAATAGCCTTGTAATTTCTTTATTCAGTTTAGTAAAAATTCCGTTGCTTGTGGACGTAGACAATCTGTTGAATCACATAAATCTTTGTGTGTTCTTGTTTGGTTGCTTGTTTGTGTTTGTTTTCAGGCCCTAGACACAACAAATTTTTGTTTTACATAGCGATCTTGATTTAGACCCGACCCACTTATTACCTTTGAATTCGAGAAACCATATTCGTGATGGTTGTTCCTTTTTCCTCATGTTGGTGTTGGCTTGTTGGTGTTGACAGTGTCTTCTTTTCCTTGCCTTGTTCTATTCCAAGGGTCGACACCAGTTTGGGAGGTGTCAACACCTCTTGGCTGCTATGTGGCTACTGAAATTTAGGGTCGACACCAATGTCGACACTTGTTTCTTTTGTTGGCCTTAAGGGTCGACACCAGTCTGGGAAGGGTCGACCCTTGTCTATTGTAGAATTTGAGGTTTGCTTGCTGGAATTTAGTGTTGACACCTCGGGTTCAAGGGTCGACATTTTGCCCGCTGCCTAACACAAGTGTCTCAGCTTTCCTTCTTGAGGGTTGACACCACGGTCCCAGGAGTCGACCCCTGTGACTTTTTTTTCTAGATTTTGTTCGGCTTGGGCTCTACTTTTTGGAAAATTTTGATTTATTCTTTCATTTGACCTTGGAACTACTATTCTACTAATACCTAGTCATTATATATAGACCCAAAGTCTTCTTTTCTCATAAGTTGTTTCTCTTTTTCCCTCTCTCACCCTTAACTCTCTCTTTTTCTCTCAACATTCACTTTTTCTCACTTAAATCCTTAGATCTACTCACCTAGAGGTGTCTTCTCACCTCGATCATTTGAGATAAAGTATAGATCGCGTCAAGAGCTTCCCTTTGATCCAAGTGATTCGTGATTTCGTTGACGTTGAGTTTTTCGAAGTTCTTCTCTTTTACCATTCTAAGCTTGACGTAAGGATTCTTCGCATCTGTTTATGAGTTTTAACTTAGTTATTTGTTTTTATAAAACCACCTTGCGAAAGAAATAGACTTTTGAACAAATCTTGGATTTTGGGTTTGAAACTTAAAAGAGGGGTTTTCAAATGGTTTCATGGAAATGATTATGGGGTTGGAAATAAGGTGTAGAGGTGACAACATGGTTGGTTTTGAAATTTGGAAGAGGGGTTTTGCCCTAAATGTTGGTTTCGTATAAATAATGATATAGATGTTGGATTATGGAATTTAACTGTTATTGATTAAGATGGTGGAGTTGGGTATGTATTACCACTCGCATCTCAAAATTTGGAAAGTTTATCTTCATGGAAATTATTTTATCCGTTTAGAGATATTTGTTTTGGGCTATCGATGGAGGATAGCTATGATTGTTATAGAAATTGCATGAGGACTAGGAGAATGAAAACTATTTCTCATCCATTGTATCGAGCATTGTCATACATTTTCACATTTGTAATAATTACATTGTTTTAAGAAAATGGTGAATACTTGGTGAATCTGGGTAGGGGGTGTGGTTACTATGATAAGTTGGTCTGTGTGTCCTTGGTGAAAGACCAGAAATTCGCGCGGATAGTTATCGAGTCTTCTAGTTAATACCGGTAAAAATGAAAAAAGAGTAATGCTTATATAGCCTGCTAGTAGACACATTCCTAAAGATTCACAGAGTTATATTCATAAACTAGTTTTCTATAAAAATGAAAGTGTTTAATGAATAGTAATATAAACTTGGCATAAGGGTGTAATTTTGGCCTGGCCGGGCCCATGTTGAGCCTTGCAAGTCCCAGCCCAAAAATCGGGCCGGGCCGGCCCACGGGCCAGAAAACTAGGCCCAAACTCTAGCCCAGGCCTAGGGGTATTAGGGCTTGGGCGGGCCTAAACAATTTTTTTAAATTTTTCCCACCAAAATTTTATTATTTTCCATTAAAAAAAAGGGCATCGGGTGGGCCGGACGGGCTGGGCCTCAGGCTGGGCTTTTGGGCGGACCTTGAGCGGGCCAATGGGCGGAGCCACAGGCCGAGCTTCAAAAAGATGGCCCAGGCCCTAGCCTAAGGCATTGGGCTGGGCTTGGGCTCGGGCCTTAATGGGCTCGGCCCACCTCGGGCCGCGGGTGGGCTTCGGGCCGCTCACGAGCCAAAATTACATCCCTAACCTGGCATGGCATGATTTAAAAGAGATATAAAATGTTTTGTCATGAGCATTGTATGTGCATTTTACCCTTATAGTTTTGTTAAGATTCATATGTTGTGTTGGATTATTTCTACTGGGTTTTGGCTCACCATATATGAGAGAAACATTTCGGGTGCAGATGATATACATCCACTAAAGTAATAGCTAGGGAGGACATGGAGCAAGAGCTTCATTTTGTTTAATTGTGTATTTGTTTTGTACAAGCCAAGGACTTTTATATGTATTCGAATTTAAATCCATTTTGTTGTAACTAAGTACTAACTTGAAAAGTTGTAAGCCTTTAGGACCTTCTCTTATTTGTTTACCTTTCATTTTGTTCCTCACCATGTATCACATGCTGTAGATTCAGAGTTAGGCTTATAAATGTATAGTTACATGTGTTGCTCTTTTATATTGGAAATTTAAATTAATGGAAGTGTTTTTCTCTTCATATGTCGTCTTCTAATCACTATTGTGGATAAGTTGTTTTATTTAATTCAGGGCGTTACATTTTATTCGAGTTCACTGACAAGAAATATATATAAATGTATATGAGTTAATAACACAAATAGTTCACAAAATATCTATTTCATATAATTTTGATCTTCGATGTTTTAAGTGTACCAATTTGGTCTCCAATTTATTAATTTTATCACTAAAAAGGCCATTACCTCAATTTTTGTCTACAATTGATAACATAAGCTATGACATTACCTATGACACTAAATAAGTTTGGACTAAATTAACACAATTGAAAATATTAAAAGTCAAGATGAAACAAACAACATATTCTAGAGACTATTTTTTCTTCTTTTATTAATTTTTAAATATAATTCAAATCACTAAAATAGGTATAAATTAATCCCACCCACTTCAATAAATTCGAACACTAAAATTGTTCATAGTACGATTTCATTGCATATACTAAAGTAGGCCAACTCCAATTTCACCATACATTAAGGATTTGTGTTTGAACTTGGCATTCACGTTTTAAGGCCCACTTCATAAGAATTGGGTTTTTATTGCTTTAATTAATTTACACAATAATAAATTTTTATGTCATGTTTTGATTATAAATTTGGGTAAGAATTTATTAAAAAAAAAAAAAGAAAAAAAAAGAGAAAAGGTGTGTAAAAAGATTTGAAAGAGAAAAAGAATAGATATCTATATAGTATATATATAAGGAAAAATGATCTTTTGGAAAAATGATATTTTTAAGAACAATGATTGTGGAAGCTCCAAATTCCCAAACTAATTTTGTTAATTTGTTAATTTTTAAAGAAATTAAAAAAAAAATCCATTGGTTAGTTCCTTAAGTCAAAAATTCAAAAACAAAAAAAGTTCGAATTATCTACAATTTTGAATTTTAAAATTCAAAACAATATGATATGTCACTCTCACACTTTCAAAAAATAATGTTGATCAAAACAATTCAAATAAAAAAATTAAAAACACTAATTATCTATGATTTTGATTTTCAAAATTCAAAATAATATGGTAAGCTACCTTCATCCCACTCTCACCTTTTCTGAAAATAATATAAATATAAAATTTTAAAAACCCAATCAAATTAAAAACTAAATACAATTCTCTCTTTAAAATACTCAATATTTGATTTTTTTTTCCCCGCCAACTCCTCTCCAAATGTAATAATGTAATGGTTATTCTTTCTCTTTGTCAATAGTCTAAACTTATTTCAAGTTTGTTTGTTGTGATTTTTTTTATTTTTTATTTTTTTGTAAATTTATATTTTGGCGTGAGTTTTTTTTTTTTTTTGGGGCAAATTACATATACCCCCTTGAGGTTTAGCTAAATTACAAATACTCCCCCTGAGATTTTAAAAATTACAGATACCCCCCTGAGGTTTATATTTTCATAACAAATTGCCCCTTGAGGTTATATTTTCATAACAAATTACCCCCTAATTTGTTATGCAAATATGACCTTCATGGGGGTATTTGTAATTTCTCAAACCTCAAGGGGATATCTGTAATTTAGCTAAATCTCAAGGGGGTATATGTAATTTGCCCTTTTTTTTTTTGGGTCTATATGACTTTTTTTTTTCCAACTAAATTGATAATAAATATATATATGTTAACTATCTTTGTTTTGGGAGTTGATTTGAAGTTTTTTTTTTTGTTTTTGTTTTTGAGTGGATGTTTGTATATTTTTTATATTGTTGTTATTATTTCTTTTGATATGTGTGAATTGATAATATAGTTATGAGTTTTGTTTTAAATTTTTTTTTATAGAATAAGACGTCTTATATTGTTCTTTATGATTTGACCATTTTTTAAACAAAATTTTTAAATTTTTTATTTGTAAAAAATTAAAAACATTTAATTGACTTGTCCATCAATAAATAAAATTTTAAATAATGAACACTATTCCATAATTTGTGGATTTTAAGAAGAAAAAAAAATTTAACACCCATATATGGAATAAGAAAATCTAAAATCATGCATTTTTTTATTTTTCATTTTTAACTCTTTAATACTCTAACGGTACATTTTTATTTCCACAATATTGTCTTTTTATACTTACAAAAAAAAAAAAAAAAAACTAGACCAGAATTGCATAATGGTTAGTGGAGGTGGTGAGTATGGCGACAACAAGGGTGATGACGAGATCGGCCAGAACATTGTATGGGTGAATTTTGAAACGATGAATATTAAAAGAATAGTAGATAATTTAGGTGATGAATTGATTTAGAAAACTAATATGTGATTGAGATTAAGTGCGAATTTTACCATATAAAAATTGAATATGGATTATATATATATTTTTTATATATAATTTTGAATACTTTTGTATAATTATCAAAAATTATTGTGATCACATGTTACTTATCATTTGATATATTATTGTTGTATTATCGTAATGAATTTTATTATTAATGTCTATTATCAATGCAGTGGTGAGACGTCATATGATAAATAAAAATATGTTTTGTTATTTTTATTATTGATAATATATTTCTTTGTTTACCTTTTTACAATGTTCAAAAAATTAATTTATATTTATTGTTAGTTTTTGTAAATGAGAAGTCAAAAATAAATTTTAACCAAATTCAAGTTATAACTAATTTGAGATTGAAAAGGAAATTTCAAAAGAAATTATAATTATATATAATTTTAAAATATTTTTTAAAAAATACAAGGAAAACTTGGAACTATAAATTAAAATTAACAAACTACCTAATTCTATGAAAAAATTTAAATGAAAAACTGATCAAATTTGAATTTATAATTATTAAATATTTCTAATAAGCCATTAATTTTTTATTCAGGTTTTAGCTTGATCTAGTCTTAAATATTTTTTCAGATATAATATATATTAATATTGATACAATCAATATTAGACATATTTTAAGAAGGGTAAATTATGTCGATAGTCCTTGCATTTTGTCTTTTGTGTCAATTTAGTCTCTATAATTTCAATTAGTTTGATTTTTACCTCTAATTTTAGATTTTGTATTAATTTGGTCCAATTGATAATGCCGGTTAAGATTTTTGAAAGAAAATAGTTATTGAGTTGGTTGAGATTAACTTATTGAGTTAAAAAAATTTATAAGTTTGTCTATAAAAGTATAACAAATGCTACTCATGTGCGTATTTTCAATAAAAAAAAAAAAAAAACTAACAATTATAACAATTGGATCAAATTGAGACAAAATTATAAATTTAGGGTCAAAATTGAGCAAATTAAAATTGCAATGATAAAAATAATACAAGAGTTAAATTATAGGGGTTACCAATGTAATTTATTTTTTTAAGAATAAGTACATAATTTCTTAATTAATTTTGAAATTGTTAATAAATATACCAAATAAATATGCACATATTTCCTAGTTTTGTTATAATTTTTAAAAAAAATATATTTACTAATTAAAAATTAAATAAATAGATAGGTCTACTAACTCATGGATTGGACATGAACTAGACGATTTTTTGAAGGCTAGGTTTAAATCAAGAATTACTAGCAAAAAAAACCGATTTGAACTAAATTTTCTTGGCTACTTTTTAGTGTTTAATCTAATATTAGAATCTCCAAATTAGCTCATATCAGTCACGAACTGATGAACTATGATATAATTTAAATATAAAATTTAAATTTATTAGGACTAGAATATGACCTACAATTTAGGGTAGCTTTATCTTAAATAATTTTTTTTTATACATAAATATATATATAAATATTCATTTAATTGTTTTAAACATGAATATATAGTTTTTTTTTTTTTTTAAAACTATAGTTCAAACTTTTTAATAAGTATGCATAAAATAAGTCCATATTTCTTATTTTTATTATAAAAAAATATTTACAAATATTTATTTACTAATTTAATAAATAGATAGGTCAAATGATTCATATAATTTGGGAACAGAATATTACAATTTTTGATGATTGGCGTAAATCTAATGTTAAACCCAAATTTAATATCACAATTGAATCCTAATTCATTGTTACGTAAATCCTATAACATAAGACAAATTATAATTTTTAGACTTCACAAAACATGAAAAAATTACTATATTAACAAATGAAATTTACCACTATCATATGATAAATTAAAGGGAGTGGCTTCTCTCATGTTGGGGCTAAAATTGGACCAAACAGTCCAATTAACAGGATCGTGACACATCAGCAAATATAGCAATCAAAGGTTGAGATTCAGCCACACATGTAGAGTCTTAACTCTTACATCAAATGGCATCGTTTTGTACTAATGGAGGATCACAAACTAACGTTGAGGGCTTTTCATCGTCATCTTCTGGTGAGACTTCTCATCTTCACGCTCAAAAGTTTTTCGCGCTCAAAAACGATAGTGATTGTTTTTCTAGAAATTCTCTCTTCTCACCAAAATCTTCATTCGTGAAAAATGAATGGATGAATCAATGTGTATTGAAGTTTTTGAACCTCTATGGATGAGAGATTTGTTGGGACCAAACAGGTGATTTGTATGCTCTGTCTCTCAATAGCTAGTGTTATAGGAGTATATATGTTCATAATATACATACACACACACACATATATATATATATATATATAAGGATATATATTGTATATCTATGGCTTCTTTTTTTTTTTATACCTTTTTTCCCTGTCCGTGTGTGTTGTATGTGTTGGTGAGGATCTGAGAAGAAGATGGGGATCAGATTTATATTGATGGTGAACAAGCAAGGCCAAACTCGTCTTGCCCAATACTACGAGTACCTCACTATTGACGAAAGACGTGCTCTTGAGAGCGAAATCGTTCGTAAATGCCTCACTCGCACCGAACAACAGGTATCTTTCTATCTATCTAGTGTTCCTAGTTTTTGCAAAATTTCAATCTTTCTTCCAAATCTCATCCACTCTCTGGTTGTTTTCCTTCGATCTTTCTCCTCAATTTAATCTTTTTGCAATGGTTTCAAATTCTAATTCTGAATTAATTTAATTACTATGTGAATCCAAATACCCAGTTAAGTAATCTAATTAATAAGGATTTTATTCTGGTATTGAAATATTTTTTCACAATTGCATCTTCAATAGTGAAAGAGAGACTGTTCCTGAAAATCAATTTTAGGATCCAAAGAAGTCTAGGGAAGTGCATAAATATAGAAATGCTTGAGACAGATCAAGTTGGGTGTGGCACTATGGTAATGTTAATGGTGTTGATTGAAGGTGCTGTGTAATTGTCTCTTCGCATATGCACCATAAGGAAAGCGAATTGAGAAGCCTATTCAAGCAAGAACTCTCTATAGCTACACCCTCCTCGTGATGAAATTTATAAGCGAGGATTAAGTTTTTTTAATAACTTCGGTATCGTCAATGGTGATTAATCTAAGGACCAATCCCATCATCCACTAGCAAGGCCCCAATTAAATTTGCCGGGAAAAGCCTTGTATAAGGAGAAACACACCCCAAGTCCCAAGCCTTGACATAAAATTGGCAACTATTACCAATTTTAAATTTGTGTGTCAAAACAAGACTATTTCAAGACTTTGTGTGTTAGCTATAATGTTGTGTTAGTACTTATTATATAAATGTCAATGACATGTTCGGGATATTAAAACCAGGAATGGAGTTCCTGGTTTCAGAAGAATTTTTTTTTTACTCTGATTTGCACAAGGTTAGTGCAGTACCTGGACTGACATTAGCTAATGGTGGGTTTAACTCGTCACCCAATAGCTAGGTGGGTTTAACCAACAGCTTTCTCTATTTTCTCTCTTTGTGTGTCTCTTCAACCGTTGTGGAAATTCACTCACCACCATCACTCTTACCTGAGTCACCGCTGTGCATCACGACCACTGCAATGAAACCCACCCCAACTTCTATTCCATCCCATCACTCTTTATCTATAAATATAAATATCTTAATATATATATATATATTTATATGTATAACCCATCCAAATCCCACCATAGCATCACCAGCCCTATGGGCCCCTTATCTTATATGTACAATACAAACTAAATAACATGGAAGATGCAACTGAAGGTTGATGGTTAAAAAAGGAAGAAGAGGAAGATAACACAACTATAGAGTGGCTTGTGGTGAAAGCATGCAGGATGGTCGGGGTTTGGTAAGAAGATGATAGTAGTAAAAAGAGATTTTATTTTATTTTTATATTAAATATAGCGTTTTGTTTATTAATATAGCGTATTTTAGTCATCTTATAATGATTTTCAGGACATAATTGGGAACCTGTGCGACTTACCATTTGAGCTGACCCCCACGAGTGTCCTGCCTGCATTTACGTCATGCATAATAAGATTTTAGCAGTTGCTCATTTGGTGCATGGAAATAATAATCATCCTGAGACTAGGAGACAAGTTTTGGAGCTGTGCAAAATTCAATCATTTGTTCCTTCACTCCTAGTTAGGAGCTCAATATGTATACATTAAGATCCTATTTTATTGTCGAAAAGCCAATTGTAGGGCTTTGGAGTTTTTTGTTGTTACCTGTTTTCTCAAATATTAGTGGCATATAGCTTAAGTAGTTACATGTGGTCATTTTAAGGGAGAGTTCAAATAATGTCAGTTACAGCAAGGAAGTAATTGCAGTCATAGAGCATGTTGATATTAAACGAGCCCTTCTAAATTTTTTCTAATATATATGAATTATTCTATAAAAAATGTGCTATTATTTTCTAATTATGTTCACTCTCTTGTTTTTTAGTCATCATATAATGTATGGGAAAAAGAAGTCACCATGTAATTTATGTTTCTGTACCTGTCTTCTATTTTGCAGAATGAGCTTGCTATTCTGGAATTCATACACCTCTTAGTTGAAACCATGGATCGCCATTTTGGCAATGTGGTGAGTCTTCTGACAAAGAGAATAAAATAAATTCCGACTCTCTCTCTCTCTCTCTCTCTCTCTCTCTATAAATAAATATATATATATATATTAATCAATCAAATTTGTAAATTTGCAGTGCGGGCTGGACAACATGGTCCATCTAGAGAAAGCACATTTCAGGCTGGAGATAATGGTCATGAATGGGTGTATTGTTGAGACAAGCAAGGCTAACATTCTATCTCCAATACTGATAGACAAGGCGTCGTAACCATTTTCACTCCAATGCTTTAAACATGCCAAATCTATGCACGCACTTTCTTTGATCTCTTTAGGGTTCTTGATTCATGTCTTTGTTGTTGTCTCTTGCATAGCAGGATGATGAGCGGAACTAGGGTATTTCAGTGAAATGGATAAGAACTTACAGTTGATTAAATATATTGCATTATGAGGTTGGTTGTGTGATTTTTACAATTGCTTGATTGTCTTTAGAAATCAGTAGATATTTTATTCTTTTTCTTGTAATGAAATAAGATGATACAAAAATAATAAGAAGGCTCCGTTTGGATTGGTGAATTTGGTAGGAAGGGATTTGAGATTGAACCTCATAAAAATGCAAGTACTAGTGCAAATTCTAACATGACAATGTATAATGCAGTCATACTGGGATTGGAGCCCATACTGTTTATTTATCAACATCCTCTGAATTTCATCAACAACTACGTAAGAGAGTGATTATCAAGAAATATCACCTTTGTGGGTCGAAGCATTTCCTTTATAAACTTCCTTGCTGATTGAATGCTCCAATATTTTCTTTGCCCAATCTGGCGGACCTTTCTCCAAAGCACTATATACACACTTCCTTATTTGGGCTCCCACATTTGTGGGCAACTTTCTAACAGTTCCAAAGAATTGCGAACTCTGGAATATTAGCATAGCTTTCACAAGCACTAGTTGCATCGGATCCCCATCATCTATACTCGGCATATCATTCTCTGTTCAAAGAACCAAAAATTTTCTCCCAACTGTGCAAGCAACAAAAACCAAGTCAAAGCATCGAAGAATTTCCCCATAATTTCATTCTCTTTAATGACTAAAAATAGTGAAAAAGAGATTCAAAGATTGTATAAATTATAAATCTCATCCAAAAGTTGTAGCTTATAATTTTTATGCAAGAAGGGTAACAAAATCCATATAACTGTTATAGAAAAGAAACATGGGTCTAATCTGGCCCTCAAGGCATCAGAAATATAAGAATTTCAGATTCAGTCCTTTATACAGGAAGCACAAAAGAAAAATATTGGAAACCAGAACAACATATAAATATTTTTGCAGAAAAAGGAACAACTATAAACCAAGATTGCAAAATTGGAGATAAACAAAATATCTAGATTAAAAAAAATACAAACACAAAAAGAAGTAGAAAGTTCAAAATGTAGAATAACTACATGGAAAATGATACATTTTTTTAAAATTCATTGCAAATTATCTTATAAGCAAAGCTTAAATAAAAAATATACAACCAATTGTAGACGTCCCGTAAATAAGCTCTGATTCGGACTCAATGTGTGTCACCGCGGTTAAATCTGAACCAAAGAGTCCAAATCGCAAATCGTTTTGAAAAGCAGATTTTTGAAAAAGTAGTGCCAAACATGGTTGCTTTGCGGATTCTGAGTCGCCACCTAAATATTTTAAAATGGGAAATTTAGGAAACCACGACTCGGTGCGAAGGCCACGTGTAAAATCATCACCAAAGTGGTCTTGGCTCGAGCTTGGTACGATCGGGGAAGGTCAGCTATGAGCACCCCCTTTCGCCCGGTCCGAAGACCGGCCTCTACTAACCGTGATATCCGTTTTTGAAAACTTTATGCGTTCTTATTCCGGTTATTAACGTAGAATTACTATGTGATGCGCACAACACAAAAGTATAGACTAGATTGCCTAACTTGGAAATAAACATTGCATATCCGTTTTGTCTCGAAAAACGTGTTGTTTTCTTTTGCTACTTGCAAGTAGGCTAAAATGCGGATTTCAACGAGTTGTTCCAACTCAAGCAATCCAACCTCCACCCACAGGCATTCAAACAGTTTTATCATGTAAGCACTTAGCCGCATGGCAAGCATACTGTTATGTTAAACATTCACACGCGTGCGATATGCTAAAGCATAAAATACTTACATCGTACTCCGCGCCAAAACAGTAAACTAGTTAGCAAACATGCATGACCTAGTTCATGTTAAATGGCTAATGCAACACAGGCATAGATGCAATCTAGAGTAGGCTCGGCTAACCCTAAATATGGCACATGAGATGCAACAACTATCACGTATTCAATTTTGGAATTGAAAATTGCGACGCAGTTTGTATGATGTACCGAGCCCGGTGCATGTAAACAAATGCATGGATGCACGCATGCATTGCATAAGGTATGCTAATTTAGACGTGCCCTAATCTACCATAAGCAGGTAAATAAAAGGGAGAAAGAAATGGGGGTTGGAAGACATACACCCACTCACGCACACTTATTACATTTTTGCCCTCGCTCGGAGGGACCAAAATAATAATACAGTCCAAATAAATAATTAACTAAACTAGCTAATTAAATATTACAAATCAACTAAATCAATTAAGTTAAATAATTAATCTAATTAAGCATTAAATGCCTCGGGATGAGGGCTAACTGCAGCGCGCGCCCGGGACTCGCTCGGAATCGCACTACCATGCAAGTATGCCTCTGTTTCTTCTGCTATCCAACTCTGAAAATTACCAAAGTCCTGGGAACACTTTCTTTGGTATTGGAGATCATCATCGGCTGCACAGAATTTCCACCGGCTGAAGGATTTGGCCATCGGCACTGAATTGTTCCATCGGTTTGAGGATGAGCTGATCGGCACTAAAAAGTGCCGGTCGGCACAAAATGTTCTGCAGATCCTGCAACTCACAGCAGCAGAGGACAAACTATGCATGGCAATGTAATTCAAAGTATGTATGCACCAAACACATCCCACATCATGCTATGGACTCAAGAGGGCATGTGCCTCGATTCCCGGACCACCAATCGCGCATTTCCATGCGTGATGGCCCGGAGAACCAAGAGTACAACTTTGATTTCAAATGCATGCAATGCAAAGAAGCATATAAGGGTGCCAAACCTCACTTCAAGAGGCCTTGCATGCACGTCAATGTGATGCAACCCTAAGCATGGCAACTAGCATGTAATAGGGCAATACAATGCAAACCTAAGTAAGCACACAAGGCAAGCATGCAAACCACATGGAGGATGGGCTTAGACATGAATTAGGCAACTCAAAAGGGCCCAAAATCAGTGGCCAAAGTGCCTAGAAATAGAGACTAAACACACGCACACACATGCACATGTTAAGGTCCAATCCCAAGGCATACAAAGTCAACTCTCATGCACACTTAAGAGACACAAACATGGGCTAATAGCATGCATAAAAAGCTCTGAAATCCATGTTAAGCATGATGCCAAAATATGCAATGAAGCAAGCCAAATGTACAACAAATGGCCCAAGTCTTGAAACAAGCCAATGAGGCATTGAACTACACTTATGCAAAGTAATTATGGCATGCATTAAACAACCTAAAACAGAGTTTTAGCATGTGAAGGCCAAGCCAAATGACCACTTAGATGGCATCTAAGAGGCTTGAAGTCAAAGGCACACAACATGGTCAAAACATGGAGCATTTGATACATGCTTTTAAAGCATTAAAGAGGCATGCAAGGCAATCAAACAAGCACATCATAAGGTCTGAAATGGCATGTTAGATGGTTTCAAACCATCAAAATAAAGCAAGCAAGGCATGCTACACTCTCATGCTCTTAAGGCCAACAAACCAAATGCAAAGGAGCTATAAGATACAAGTCATGATCGACCAAAACGACTATGGACAGAGCTAAAGCATGTCAAAATAAGCATACAAGCTTCATGGATCTAGGCCTAAAACATGCTAGAAAGAAGGCATACAAACCTAGAGCAAGTTAAGGCAATATAAGGCATTACAAAGCAACCATGCAAAACATGCAAGGAATGCTAAAACCAACTTGAAATCATGTTATAACATGGCAATATAAGCATGGAAAATAAGTCAAACATGCTCAACACACACTCAAGCATAGACTCACTTAAGAGACCAAAACATGCCCTTTTCAAGGACATCAAGGAGAGGGGGTGGCCCTCCCCTTTTTGAGACTTCAAGGCATGCTCTTCACCACTGAAATCCCTCAAGATTTCAGTGGTGAAGAGATCCTATCACCAAAATCTCGGATCTCTCCAAAATAGCACAAAATGGGGCCTTTTCAAAGCCTAAAGGGGGTCAAACTTCCCCAAACCTCACAACACTCTTAATGAACAATAAAGAGGACTTAAAAACAGAGATTTTATGTGTTAATCACTAAGCACAAAAACTGTTTTAAACTAGGTAAAAATAAGATGCAAAAATGGGGGAAAAAGGGGTTAGTATCTCACCCTTGTAGACCTCTTCACGAAGGTTGTGGTTGATGCTTCCTTGAGCTCAAAATCAGTCAAGAACTCCAAGAACCAGCCCTAGGAACCTCAGTTGCAAGGAGAAGGTGGAACACTAGGTGTTTTAGTGCAATAGTGTGAACTAAAGCACCTAGTGCACTAAACAAGCAATGAAAGAGAGAGATAGGATAGATACAACTATTCTAACCTAAAGCCAGACCTTGGCTCTCTCTAACAATGGTTAAGTCTCTCAAGAAGCCAACCCTTGAGCAAAGGGAAGAGCTTTCCCTCTTATAGCCCAAAAGCTTACAAGCTTAGCCACTAAGCAAGCTCATCCCTCCATACACGTGTATGGAGGGGAAGACAATTGCACACATGCGAAAATATCTCGAGAAAGCAAGTGCACAAGATCCGCCGGCATAAAATGTCATTTTGACAAAATTTAGTGCCGACCGGCACAAAAGAGTGCCGACCGGCACAATAAAGTGCCGATGACAACTCTAGCCAGCCGGTGGCTTCTAGCCCCAGCCGGTGGTGTGTGGGGATGCCTCAAAAGGCATTCCCTGCCCCTCAAAGGCAAAACACAAGTGTTTGGTGCAAAACCAAACACAAACGGTCAAGTTCGGAGGTCCTGAGGCAGGGCGCGCGCAGCCGAGATCTCCGGGAACTCCAAACGAACACAAACATGGATAATCACCGAGTGTTCCAATGGCAACGTCCAAGTCTTGAGGACGGTCAAAAATGGGGTGTCTACACCAATCCCAAGCACATCATTGTAGATAAACAACCAACATAAACACAGAAGTTGATTGATGGGCTGAAATTGGGAACAGAAAATTAGTATCATTCAAGACTTCTGTCATTAAAATCGCATTTGATATAAATTTTGCAATTCATGATCAGGATTTAAGAATTGAATTCAACTAAACTTGTTTAGTGGCAAGTCAAATCTGTACGCCTAAAAGTACAAACCATTAGTAAGTGACAATTATTTCTGAAGTCTTGCCTTGCTTATCAAATAAAGGTACTGCTTGGTGCAATGGTAAAAGTTCACGTTGCGAAAAGGGAAAATGTTGAATCAAGTCAAAATGTAGCCACTTTGTGCATATAATACAAAGGTTATATCTATATCTAGTTTTGAAATTCAATTATGTGAATAATAGTTCTACAACAAAGTACAAATTGTAATTGAATTTGGAGAGGCACCAGGATTATTTATTTATTTATTTTTTGTATATATATAATATATACAATGTTGTGCTTGTTCAGCTATGTCAATGAAAAAGCGGAGTAAATATGGTTTTTTTTTCCTCCTTTTTTTGATGGTGGCCATGAGTCCAAAAACCAATTACAAAGCAAAATTTGTTTCAGCAGTAACAACTTAAAAAAGGAAGTTAGGCATCTCCTTCATCCATACACAATTACAAAGTGTTATTATCTCCAATTTTGCAGAAATATTGTTGCTGATATTTACTTACAAAATAATTCTTTGCTATCAACAACCTTCTCCATAATCAACATCAAAAGCACATGAAAAGCATAACCAAGAACAAAAGGCCACTGTAAATAATAAGCATGTTGTTGTCTAAGATCTCAAAAAAGGCCATTATCAAAAAATTCTTTTACAAAAATTGTCTAAACTAGTTTCACTGAAGTCCGATAAATTTACTATATTGTGCGCTTGAGGATCCTTTAAAATCTTCAATTGAAGGACAAAGTAAGGACTCCTACATCAAAAAAGAAAGTAATGTGTCAGAAAACAAATCAAAACTGTGCAGTCTTGACATGAATAATATAAGTTGTATAAAACCAAATAATTAAACTTCAGGAGAACTCATTTTCACCTGTAACAAATGAGTGAATGAAAGATGGTTCCAAGCTTGAGGTGTTTCTGGGATCATCCATGACATGGGATTGGGCATCTCAACACCCTGTGGATGGAGAGGACTTTGATCCATGTTCCTATCTTCGAACACAGGCACATAAAGAAGCATATTATCCTATATTATGCAAATTTACATAAAATCAATAATAAGTGTATGATTAAGAAAGAAAACATTTATAAATAGAAAATAACCTTCAACCTGTATTGTAGAATCTGTAATAGACGGCTGAGGGGCTGATTGAGATCCCATTTTGCGTCTACTTTTCTTTACTTTGGGTTGCAATTCAACCCAACTCTTAGGCCTTTTTTTCGGCCTACCCTTCCCCAAACCCTCCTTTTTTTTTAACCCATTCGCTTTAAAAACATGTGGGTTATGAGGTTGATTTTCTTCTACAACCTTTTCACTTGATTTTTGTGGACATGAAGGTGCATGAGCATCATTTTCTTGTTCATTCACACTAGCTTGTTTGCTTAAGACATCATCAATCTTTTTTGCCATTTCAATAGAATTTTTCATAAGCATGCATGTAGTTTCTTTGCTTTCAACCGCACGATAACCCAACTTAATCAAACTCGGGCACAACATTCTATAACGAGCATTCATATCCAAATCAGCCACAACTTGTTTAGCTACACACCTATTATTTTCTTGCACCAATCCATCTTTGGCTTTTTTTGCCCATCTCTTCAACAAGTAAGATTCTGGTATCTCTTTGATGTTCATCATGTCAAGGCCTTTCAAAGCATGGGAACACAAAATTCCACATCTCTCAAACAATCGACAAGTGCATGACACTTGAGGGCCTTGTGGGTTGGCTTTCACTTCATGAACCATAGGCTCATCAGGTATCTTGACCATATAGTCATGTGAAAGGTTACTTTCATCTTGTTTCCAAGCAAAAGCACGCAAGCTATTCAAATATTCTATCTTGAATAATTCAAAATTTTGGTTTGTGTAAAAATCTCCTGTATTAATCAACATGGGAACGGGTAATCCGACTCTCGGCAACTTTTGACGAGAAGCATATTCACATTCCAACTCTATGTGGTTAATATCATCAACAACCCTTTCAAAATGCTTAAAGAAATGCACTATTCCTAAATCCGATTGCAAGAAATTACGAAGCTTGGCATTGAAGCTTTCACTTACCTGTGTAGTATCAGCCCAAGCCGACCAAACTGTCATAACAAAAGGCTTTGCCCATTTTTTCCTCACCCCATATATAGTAGGCAACCAACTATTATCATGAGCATCAAATCTGTCAAGCATTTCTTCCCAAGCAATGCAAAAGCTTTCCTCATCCTCATAATTGTAAATGAATTTACTAAGCTCGGCACCAATCCCACCATGATCACCTACATATTTACTTCCCAAGTGCTTAATTGCATTTTGCTTCATATGCCATGTGCATATTCTATGGAATGTGTCAGGCATAACCAACGAAATAGCCTTTGCCATAGCAGGGTCTTGATCGGTGAAAAATGTTTTTGGTTTCTTTCCCGACATAGCATCCAAGAAACTCCTAAATAACCATTCAAACGAGGCAACAGTTTCATCATAGAGAAGTGCAGCCCTAAATATAACACTCTTTCTATAATTGTTAAACCCCAAAAAAACTGCTAACGGACGATAATCCTTATGGGTTCTATATGTTGTGTCAAAACTAACAAAATCCCCAAACACACTATAGTCAATTATCATTTTTGGATCAGCCCAAAAGATGTTAGTAATTTGTTCTTCAACATCTAATTGCATATTAAAGTGAAATGAAGAATCTTTCATTGATTTGTCCGCGAAATACGCCAATAAACTTCCAGCTTCCCCAAACTTCAAGTCCCGTTGTGGTTTGGTCCAAAGATAGTTTTTCAAATCTTGGCGAGTAAAACCAAGACATTCCCTTCCACCTGTTTGCCGAAATGCAAGCTCAAACGATGATCGTAATCTAATCCCAGAGGCCTCTGCCAAATCAGCTTCAATTGCTTGAGCTTTTGTAATTTTTCGTTGCGAAGGCATCAAATGGACACATTCTTGAATATGAAGTGGGTGATTGTGATCATCAAAAAAATCAGTAACCTCATATTTTTGGCTCTTTTTATTCAATACAACTGTCATAAGTGCCTTGCAACCAGTTCTTGTCTCTTGACGCGGCTTTTTAGTTTTGGTATCCCTATTGTCTTCACGTCGGAACCCTTCTTTCGAACAAACAAACCTCCTAGAAGTGATCCTCTCTGTTTTTTTGCATGTGTTAGAGTATTCAATTCGAACACTGAAACCAGTAATCCTTCCGAACTCATTGTAAAATTTTTTTGCATCATCCAATGAATCAAACTCCAAACCTTTTCGGGGTTTGTAATCTGGTATATTGAGGTTTGGATTGGCATCCCTATTTTAATTTTCAACAACAAAATAAATTATATTATGAAATCATTCAGAGTAATATAACCTTACCACGTTCTTTTTATATAGTTTCTAGTGAACACATAATTGAGAACATAAATACCTATGATATTTTCTAAATAAAAAGTTACACTTATCAAATTGATTGGAAAAATTATAAATTAGTCCCAGAAGTATAGAAGTTATTGTATATACGTACATTCACAAAAGTTATATAAACCATGTGAACATCTGGTAAAGAAAAAAAAGAAGCCATAGATATACAATATATATCCCTATATATATGTGTGTGTGTATGTATATTATGAACATATATACTCCTATAAAAAAAGTTACACTTATCAAATTGATTGGAAAAATTATAAATTAGTCCCAGAAGTATAGAAGTTATCAGATCCCCACCAACACATACAACACACACGGACAGGGAAAAGAGGTCAAGAAAAAAAAAGAAGCCATAGATATACAATATATATCCCTATATATATGTGTGTGTGTATGCATATTATGAACATATATACTCCTATAACACTAGCTATTGAGAGACAGAGCATACAAATCACCTGTTTGGTCCCAACAAATCTCTCATTCATGGAGGTTCAAAAGCTTCAGTACACATTGATTCATCCATTCATTTTTCACGAATGAAGATTTTTGGTGAGGAGAGAAAATTTCTAGAAAAACAATCACTATCGTTTTTGAGCGCGAAAAACTTTTGAGCGTGAAGATGAGAAGTCTCACCAGAAAATGACAATGAAAAGCCCTCAACGTTAGTTTGTGATCCTCCGTTAGTACAAAACGATGCCGTTTGATGTAAGAGTTAAGACTCTATATGTGTGGCTGAATCTCAACCTTTGATTGCTATATTTGCTGATGTGTCACGATCCTGTTAATTGGACTGTTTGGTCCAGTTTTAGCCCCAACATGAGAGAAGCCACTCCCTAAATTAAATTTACGAAACTCATAAGACGAAATGTATTTATATTTTATCATAAATATAATTTTTGTGATTTTTTTTTTACCACTTAAATTATGACATATATTTGTTATTAAGAACTTAGAGCACACAATTAACGACATAAGAATTAAAAAAAAAAAATTCTCTCATATGTAACTGTGATAAAAATGAATAAAATTTAATTGATTCTAGGGTAAATTACAAATACACCCCTCGAGGTTTTCTTAAAATGTGATTTGAAAAATTACAGATACCCCTTTATTAGAATTTTTAATTTGACAAAATTAACTAAAAAAATGAAATTCATAATTACTCTCTATCACGACCCAAACCCATTCTTGTAGGTTTAGTGTCGTAACCGGCCAGTAATCCTTGGATTACCAAAGGCCTCTGAACAGTTTATCATATATTAAGGGGGCTGCGGAAGCAAATATATAAAACATACATAGTCCATTGAGCTGTGTTAATGTACATGGAACAGAACTTTCAAAAACTTTTATATATATACATGTGACGTTATAAATATAGTAGTCTTACGTCATCCATTTACACAAATAAAGTCAAAAGGGGACTTAGCCCGAAGTACAGAGAAAAAGAAAACTTGTTCATATACCGAAAGAAAACAAGTCTTATACATTCACAAAACATGACCACATGACTTCTAGAACCTCTTCGGGAAGCACAAGGGTTGGCTAATCAAAAACCCAAACTCTAGGCCATCAACTCTGGGCCTAGTCACCTACATACATAGTATAAACAAAGTAAGCGAGAGTCCAGTGAATAATAACAGAGTAAAGGGTTTTAATTGAATGATGTCCCATATCAGACTCAGAAATCAGAGTTCATATTAGAAACAGATACATATTTTTATATAGAAATCAGAGTTCATGCTTAATCATACGTGGTATATCCATTAGTGCTAACAGAACAGATACAGAACATATGGTGGTTATAAGTAACTAGTTTCATAAAGGAACTCCGGATCCGGGTAATAGATAATAGATATGCTAAGCTCCATGTCGGAGCCTCTGGTACGGGTAACAAATTATAGATATATTAAGTTCCATAATGGAACCTCCGATACTGGGTAACAACTAACAGATATGCTAAGGACGCCACGAATACATTTCAGATTTGGACAATCATTCATTATATAGAACATAACATTTTAGAAAACAGATCTTATTTCATCATATAGAAAATAAATAAAGTTGAACATAGTTTTACTAAGTTATTAATCACGAATGGCTCTGAAAGGAGACATATAGAACAGACAAATCAGATGGCTACGGCCCGTGACCTACACAAACATAACAGATACACAGATTGTAATACATACTCGGATCATACTTAATTTATTGCATTTCATTCTTAGTGTGTTTCCATGTCTTATCCTCATTATTATATTTTAATCGTGGCCTGGGAATTCTTAGGATGCAATGAGGATGCCGAAATGAGTTTCAAAACACTTAGTTATTTTTGCTGAAAATAGGGTCCTCACTCGAATGCAACTTCTCTTGCTCTAGCGGTGGGTCAAAAGTAAAGGTGGTCGCTCAAGCTCAACTTCGGTTGTTCGAGCGGTCTGTAAACTCTGCAAAAGTATTGGTTTTGTGATTTTTTTGCTCGATACACGCTTAATAGTCGCTCAAGCATGAAATTGAGATCCTCACTCGAGCGCAACTCTTGTTGCTCGAGCGATTTGCAAAAATGTGTAAACTTCTGGGAGCATGCATTTTATGCTCGAGTGGAAGTGCAAAACACAGAATGGTCGCTCAAGCGCAGGATTGGTCGCTCGAGCTGAGAAGTAGAATTCTAGGATTTCCAGATTTGCTCCTAAACTCAAAATTCAAACTCAAAGTTGCAAATCATACTCTTTTGGGCCAAAAGCTTGAGGAAACACTTGTAAGCTTATAAAACATTATGAATTAAAGATCATATCGTAGAATCAAGGCCCAAAAGCTTGCCAATTGTGCAAAACAAAACTCAATTCTTTGAAAACATAGCATGCATGCATTATCTTGACTTCAAAGCTCCCAAAATATGATCAATTGATATAAAATGGTATCAAACAAGATGAATTCTCAAAATAGAGGTACGATGGACACATGCATGAGAGGATTCCTTGAAATTAAACTCAAATTGTGATGAAATGGACATGCATGCATGGTATCATCTATATTCCTTCATTCTAGCTCACTTATCATATTAATCCACTCAATTCTCTTGAATTCACATGTTATCTAACTCAATGTCATAAATCTAAAGTTAAATTCTTACCTAGAAGCCTTAATTCCATTTGAATCTTAGCAAGTCTTGCTCAATACCACCAATTTCTTTCAATTTACCTAGCAATTCCTAGCTTGATCTCACTTCTTCTTTTCCTTCTCTCTCTCTCTCTCTCTCTCTCTCTCTCTCTCACGTTTGGTGACTTAAAAGATGAGGAAATAGAAGTGTATGGTTAAGTCTAGAGCTCACTTAGCCTTATATGGGCTCAATTAGCATTAGTTAATTAAGTTGAGTTAAGGCTAATCTATTGTTATTATTTTATTCTAATTTAATCACTCCGAATTGAATTTCTGTCAAACCTACCATAATTTCCTAAAAATACCAAATTATACATATACTAAGTCAATCTTGTGATCGGATGCCAATTAGGTTTTCAATTTGCAGAACAAAATAGAAATACAAATAGATATTCCTACCGCAGACAGATATAAACACAAATAATGTTATACATATGCAATTAATTCAGAATTTCATCTTAATTACTCATTAGGCATAATTAATCATGATTTATCGGCTAATCATAGGTCAGGGTTATTACAATCTTCCCTCCTTAAAGAGTTTGGTCCTCTAAACTCGAATTACCTTCGTTTTAGAAGAATATCGAATCCAACGGAAACAAATCAGGGTATCTCCTCATCATATCTTTCTCCGTCTCCCAAGTTGCATAGGTCCCTCCGTGGTTTTGCCAATCAACTTTTACCAACGGTATTTCTTTATTCCTCAATCTTTTGATTCAACAGTTCACAATTTGAATTGGCCTCTCTTCGTACGTATAGTCATCTTTCAAGAGCAAATGAGTTGGTTCAATCACATGGTGCGGATCTCGCAAATATTCTCGGAGCATTGAAACATGAAAAACATTGTGTGTATGTTCCATGACCAGTGGTAAGGCTATCCGATGCATCACTGGATTGATCTTCTCAAGGATTTCATATGGTTCAACATATCTTGGTACCAACTTGCCTCGTACACCGAACCGAGTTTGCCCTTTCATTAGAGTCACTTTGATAAATACGTGATCCCCAACTTCATATTCTTGATCTCTTCTTTGGACATCTGCATAACTTTTTTGGTGGCTCTGTGTAGTTTTCAATCTCTGCTGAATCAATTTCACATTTTCGGAGAATGGCATTTGCTCCTATACAAAGCCTCATAAGGAGCCATACCGATACTCTAATGGTAGCTATTGTTATACACAAACTCGGCCAGTGGTAAATAGATCTCCCAATTGCCTTAAAAGTCTAACACACACATCTGTAACACGTTTTCCAATGTTTGAATAGTCTGCTCAGATTGGGCGTCTGTCTGCAGGTGATACGCATTACTCAATCGCAGTTCAATTCCTAAAGCCTGCTGTAAACTTTGCCAAAATCTTGACGTGAACTTCAAATCTCTGTCAGATACAATGGATAGTAGCACACTGTGTAATCTCACAATCTCATTCATGTAAATGTTAGTTAACTTATTCGCATTATAAATAGTTTTAACAGGAAGGAAATTGGTAGACTTAGTTAAACGATCAATTATTACCCAGATAGAGTCCATACCTCGAGAAGAGCGAGATAGTCCAACAATGAAGTCTATTGTAATATGCTTCCATTTCCATTCCGGTATTAGAAGTGGCTAAAGTAATCCAGCGGGTCACTGGTGTTCAGCTTTAACTTGTTGGTAGTGCAAACATCTAGCCAGAAAATTAGCAATGCTCTTCTTCATTCCAGGCCACCTGAAATTCTGTTTTAAATCATGGTACATCTTTGTGTTTCCTGGGTGCATAGCAAATTTAGAATTGTAGGCTTCAGTCATAACTCGTTTATTTAAGTCAGAACAATCCGGGACACAAAGTCTATTATGAAATTTTAGCACACCATTTTCATTCACAAATCTCGGCTTCAGTTTTGAGTCAATTTTATCCATAATCTTCTTCAATGACTCATCACCAAGCTCTTTCTCTCTAATTTTTTCAATGATTGCAGGTTGAGCGGAAATGGCAGTTAGGATTTCACCCTGTTTACACAAAACTACCTCAATTTCATTTCGTTCCAAATCACACAACAATTCTTTCTGGCTGGTGAGCAAACATGACAAATTGCCCATGGATATGCGGCTTAAAGCATCCGCAATCATGTTCGCCTTCCCCAGATGATACAAAATCTGCAAATCATAGTCTTTTATTAACTAAAGCCACCATCTCTGTCTCATGCATTAATTCTTTTTACGTAAATAAATATTTCAAACTTTTATAGTCGGTATACACCTCGCAAGTTACACCATACAGATAGTGTCGCCAAATTTTTAGAGCAAATACCACGACTGCTAATTCAAGGTCATGTGTTGGATAGTTATTTTCATGTGGTCGGAGTTGCTGAGAAACATATGCAATTACCTTCCCATTCTGCATTAACACACACCCCAAGCCTTTGTAGGAAGCATCACTATAAATTTGAAACCCATTGGTTCTGTTGGGCAATGTCAGAATTGGTGCAATTACCAATCTAGTCTTCAATTCTTGGAAGGCTGATTCCGCTGATCCGTCCGATCAAAGGGTACATTTTTCTGGGTCAATTGTGTCAAAGGCATAGTAAGTTTTGAAAAGTCTTTCACAAATCTGCGATAATAACTTGCAAGCTCTAGAAAGCTTTAGATTTTGGACACATTGGCTGGGCTTGGCCAGTCTACAATGGCCTCAATTTTCTGTGGATCCATTGATATGCCGTCTTTGTTGATTACATGTCCTAGAAATGCTACACTATCAAGCCAAAATTTACATTTGGAAAGTGTTGCATGCAATTTCTTTTCTCTCAGGATTTGTAAGGCAATTCTCAGATGGTTTTCATGTTTTTCCATGCTTTTGGAAGAAGTCAGTGTATCATCAATAAATACAACGATAAATTCGTCTAGAAATTATTTGAACACCCTATTCATTAAATCCATGAACGGCGTAGGTGCATTAGTTACCCTAAATGACATTACCAAAAATTTATAGTGCCCGTATCTAGTTCTGAATGCAGTTTTCTCTATGCCTTCTGCCTTGACCTTTAACTAGTGATACCTAGTTCTAAGGTCATCTTAGAGAACACTTGTGTTCCCTAGAGTTGGTCAAACAAATCATCTATTCGGGGTAGTGGGTATTTGTTCTTCACAGTTACTTTGTTCAATTCACGGTAGTCTACACATAATCTCAAGGACCCATCATTTTTTTTTAACAAATAAAACTGGAGCACCCCACGGTGAGGTACTCGGATAGATAAATTTCTTGTTTAGAAAGTTTTGTAATTGAGTTTTCAATTCTTTCAATTCAGTGATTGACATTCAATATGGGGTTTTAGAAATTGGTTGTGTTCCAGGTATTACATCAATGGTGAATTCAATTTCTCTATCAATTAAGTCGCCTAGCAATTCATTCGGAAACACATCGGGAAATTCACAAACAATAGGAATGGTTTTCATATCAGAACTAGTAGAAGTCTCAGTCAAAACACAACACATATAGCCCCTATATCCCTTCCTAAGCAATTTAACAACTTTCATGGCAAAAATCAAGTATGGGGGAGGAACTACCCCATTCCTAGCAAACACAAACTTGGGTAACCAGGGTGGATAAAATACAACAGATTTATTTACACAGCCAATAGATGAACAGTACTTCATTAACCAATCCATACCCAATATACAGTCAAAATAATCAATTCCTAAAGGCAATAAATCAACATATAATGTCATGCCACCAATCACAATGTCACATGCCGGATAAACATACATGCATACCATAGAACCTCTAGATGGTGTAGATACAGATAACAAATAATTTATGGGTTCTAGTGGTCTAGTCAGTTTTCAAGAGAAAGCATGTGATACGAAAGAATGCGTGGAACTAGAATCTATCAGTATACATGCATTTTGAGCACAAATAGGAAGTATACCTGACACCATAGCTTCAATGTTCTGTACATCACCAGGCACTAAGGTAAAAACTCGGCCTTGTTTCAAGGTTTCTCCCAGTGTTAGCTCTCATATTTGTTTTAACTGCAGAAGCGGATCTGGTTAAACTTGATGCAAGACGGTTGGCATTATCAGATCCAAGTGGGCAATCTCTCATTACATGGCCTGTCTTGCCGCATCGGAAACAAGCACCGGATGCGCGGTAACACACACCCCTATATTTTCTTCTATATTAAGAACAAACTGGTATAGACTTAGTGCTCAGACTTGAGCGACTTGTAGACCCCATGTTTTGCTTTTTGTTTACAAAAGAACGACCCTTTCTGAAACTGTACGCAGACCTTTTACCCCTCCATGTTGTTGTTGGCGCTTTAACTTGTTTCTTTGCTGCCAGATTGGCTTTTGCCATCAATGCTCTATCAAGTACATCCATATATGTAGGCATTTTTAGGACACCTACCCCGATCAAATACATCTAAATCCAATCCACCCTCAAATTTTTGAGCTTTTTTGTAGTCCGTATCCACCATACGAGGAGCAAATTGAGCTAGTTCAGTGAATTTAGTCTCATACTCGGTTGCATACATGTCGCCTTGGTTGAGTTCTTTTAATTCATAAACCTTTTGGTCCCGAAAGCATTGAGGAAAGTACTTGTCATAGAAGATGTCATTGAATTGAGCTTATGTCATATTCTGATTGCTAGTTCGGATTAATAACCACCATCTTCGAGCTTCATCTTTTAGAGTATAGGTGGCCAGGAGGACTTTCTGAGTCTCGGAGCAGGAAAATACTTCAAATAGTTTCTCCATTTCAAGTAACCATGTCTCTACCTTTAGGGGTTCAATAACACCCAAGAAAGTCGGCGGTTTCATCTTCATAAACTTCTGAGTTAAATTTATAATGTCATTGTTATCCGGTTCAACTTGGACCGGAGGAGGCGGGAGAGGCAGAGGTTATTGTCTTTGTTGCGGTATCATTGCTTCAGTTAGGGTTGTGAGCATTTGTTCTATTCGGCTCATGCGAGCCTCAGAAGATTCAGCTGTTCCATCACTTCTTGTATTTTCTATTGCTATAGGTAAACAGGACAATAATAAACATAGGCAAATAGTTCTTTTTATAGTGTTCAGAACATTCAATCCTAATTTATTCATTTCAATTTCATGTGTTCATATTCAAATTCAGTTTTCACATTTACAAAATAAATACACACTCACATATGCAGATGAAATGTTCGTAATTCTTTTCTAGGACATCTCATAGCTCGTATGGACTTGTGTGTGTGGTATAACTCATGCTCTGATACCACTCTGTCACGACCCAAACTCGTCCCTATAGATTTAGCTTTGTAATCGACCAGTAACCCTTGGATTACCAAAGGTCTCTGAACAGTTTATCACATATTAAAAGGGCTGCAGAAACAAATACATAAAACATACATAGTCCATTGAGCTGTGTTGATGTACATGGAACAAAACTTTCAAAAACTTATATATATACAGGTGACGTTATAAATACGGTAGTCTAACATCATCTATTTACACAAATAAAGTCAAAAAGGGACTTAGCTTGAAGTATAGAGAAACATAAAACTTGTTCATATACCAAAAGAAAACAAGTCTTATACATTCACAAAACATGACCATATGGTTTCCAGAACCTCCTCGGGAGGCACAAGGGTTGGCTGACCAAAAACCCAAACTTTAGGCCATCAACTCTAGGCCTAGTCACGCGTTTGGTCACCTACATACATAGTATAAACAGAGTGAGCGGGAGCCTAGTGAATAATAACAGAGTAAAGGGTTTTAATTGAATTATGTCTTATATCAAACTCTGAAATAAATGTTCATATCAGAAACAGATACATATTTTTATATAGAAATTATAGTTCATGCTTAATCATACGTGGTACATCCATTAGCGCTAACAAAATAGATGCAGAACATATGGTGGTTATAAGTAACCAGTTCCATAAAGGAACTTTCGGATTCGGGTAATAGATAATAAATATGCTGAACTCTATGTTGGAGCCTCCGGTACGGGTAACAGATTGCAGATATATTAAGTTCCATAATGGAACCTTCGATACCGGGTAACAGCTAACAGATTTGCTAAGGATGCCACAAATACATTTTAGAAATTGGACAATCATTCATTATACAGAACATAACATTTCAAAAAACAGATCTTATTTCATCATACAGAAAATAAATAAAGTTAAATATAGTTTTACTAAGTTATTACTCACAGATAGCTCCGAAAGTAAACAGACAGAACAGACAATCCAGATGGCTACGGCGCGTGACCTATACAAACATAACAGATACATAGATTGTAACATACACTCAAATAGTACTTAACTTATTGCATTTAATTCTTAGTGTGTTTGCATGTCTTATCCTCATTATTATATTTTAATTGTGGCCTAGGAATGCCTAAGATGCAATGAGGATGCCAACATGAGTTTCAAAACACTTGGTCATTTTTGCTGAAAATAGAGTCCTTGCTTGAGCGCAACTTCTTTGGCTCGAGTGGTAGGTCAAAAGTAAAGGTAGTCGCTTGAGCGTAACTTCGGTCGCTCGAGCGGTCTGTAAACTTTGAAAAAGTACTGGTTATGTGATTTTTTCGCTCGACGCACGCTCGACGGTCGCTCAAGCGTGAGACTGAGGTCTTCGCTCGAGCGCAACTCTTGTCGCTTGAGGGGTTTGTAAAAATGTATAAACTTCTGGGAGCATGCATTTTATGCTCGAGCCAACTTTTGGTCGCTCGAGCGGAAGTGCAAAACACAGAATGGTCACTCGAGCGCAGGATCTGTCGCTCGAGTGGAGGAGCAAAATTCTGGGATTTCCAGATTTGCTCCTAAGCTCAAAATTCAAACTCAAAATTGCAAATCATACTCTTTTGGGCCAAAAGCTTGAGGAAACACTTGTAAGCTTATAAAACATTATGAATGAAAGATCATATCGCAAAATCAAGGCCCAAAAGCTTGCCAATTGTGCAAAACAAAACTCAATTCTTTGAAAACATAGCATACATGCATTATCTTGACTTCAAAGCTCCCAAAATATGATCAATTGATATAAAATGGTATCAAACAAGATGAATTCTCAAAATAGAGGTACGATGGACACATGCATGAGAGGATTCTTTGAAATTAAACTCAAATTGTGATGAAATGGACATGCATGCATGGTATCATCTATATTCCTTCATTCTAGCTCACTTCTTATATTAGTCCCCTCAAGTCTCTTGAATTCACATGTTATCTAACTCAATGTCATAAATCTAAAGTTAAATTCTTACCTAGAAGCCTTAATTCCCCTTGAATCTTAGCAAGTCTTACTCAATACCACCAATTTCTATCAATTTCTGTAGCAATTCTTAGCTTGATCTCACTTCTCTTTTTTCTTCTTCTCTCTCTCTCTCTCTCACGTTTGTTGACTCAAAAGATGAGGAAATGGAAGTGTATGGTTAAGTCTAGAGCTCACTTAGCCTTATATGGGCTCAATTAGAACTAGTTAATTAAGTTGAGTTAATGCTAATCTATTGTGATTATTTTATTCTAATTTAATCGCTCCGAATTGAATTTTCGTCAAACCTACCATAATTTCCTAAAAATTCCAAATTACACATATACTAAGTCAATTTCGTGATCGGATGCCAGTAAGGTCTTCAATCTGCAAAACAAAACACAAACATAAACAGATATTCCTACAGTAAACAGATATAAACACAAATAATGTCAAATACATGCAATTCATTCAGAATTTCATCTTAATTACTCATTAGGTATAATTAATCATGGTTTATCGGCTAATCATAGATCAGGGTTGTTAGACTTTCCTATATAATAATAAAATTACCTAAATTATTAATTGAAACATATTTTTAATATCATTAAAAACTGTTAATTGACTTGATTATTTATTAATTAAAGGGGTAATTTGTTATGAAATTAAAAATCTCAAGGGGTGGAATATAATTTTCAAAACCACAGGGAGCGATTGTTATTTTAATCAAATCTCAGGGGGTGTATTTATAATTTATCCTCTATTCTAAATCATTTTTGCTAAATATTGTAAATAAATTTTTTAGATTATTATTTAATTTTAAAAATTAATTTTTGATTAATTACAAGTAATTATGCTAGTTTAAAATGTAAGTAATATATAATTATATTTTATTTATTTATTTTAAATCCTTACTCATATTAATAATCTAAACACAAATTAGATGACCTTAACTTGATTTACCATGGAACTAGGTTTGTATAACGCGAGTGGAGTCTCTCTTCGAAGGGATATGTTACAATGTACACTATTAAAAAGATATATATTGTCATGACCCAACTTCATGGGCTTATGGCTGGAATCGTGACTTACTAATTTATTCTAATCTTAATAAATTAAATGGCGCAGACGGAGGCAAAATGGAAGTAAAAAAAATAATTAAATAGAAAATTAACTCCATTCTACTATTTTGATAAAAGAAAATACATTTATAGGCCTTCTATTATTTTATTACGCAGTGACCGACTTTCAGTAAAAAAAAAAAAAAGGAAGAAAAGAAAAGAAAACAAAATAACGAATCAGTATCAAATTCTTGTGTGAGTTCCATTACACGAGGTTACGGGTCTTCCTTACATCTCACCACCTGAAAGGGTAATAGCTATAAGCATATAGCAGAGAGAAATATTATGATAAGAGTATAGGGAACACAAAATAACCATGGATAGTTAATTAAGTTAAAACATTTACATAACTTAATTTGAATAACCAAATTATTTAAATGGCAGGAACTGAAATACAAAAATTATAACCATGGTACAGAACAGAACAGAACATAGGTCACATGAGTGACAGTCAGAATAGAGGTCAATTGATCCATGACAAACAGAAGACCACAAAGTGGCCAATGGTTATTTAAGTCTCCCAAGGCATAGGACTCCCGTGGTGGTACTTACAGAAAATAATTGTTTACAAAATCATTGTCAAATAATTTCTAAAATTTAAATAAACATATCCATGAGTTTCAGTTTAAGTAAATGTAGTTCAAAAAATAATTAACGTAATTGAAATATAAATGTAAGTTATAAAACATAACTTGTATAAAATAAATTATGGTAGTTCAGAACATATGTAAAATATATTATGGTGACTCAAGGTATAATATAACTCACCTTAATATTGATCATTTGCGTTATTGGAGTTGCCCCCCTTTTTACTGATTTACTCGAAGCACCTTTGTTTTTTATTTTCTGATGGTTAAACTATGCTTTATGCTCCTATTTATACTAGTGTTGCTGTTGTAAATTACTGCCACGTTTCCTAGGTCTATTATCCTAGGAGCTAATCTTGCTAAGCCTTATCTTCAAGCAACTTAGCTTGCTACTTAGCTTCCAAGCAAGCAGGAAATTTGTTAGAATTCATGCCTATTTACACCTTAGCCCAAATATCCAAAATAATTACACTTTTTTTTTTAATTTACTGATAGTTGGTCACTGCGTAATAAAATAATAAAATCCCTATAAATGTATTTTCTTTTATCAAAATAGTAGAATGGAGTTAATTTTCTATTTAATTTTTTTTTTTACTTCCATTTTGCCTTTGTTTGCACCATTTAATTTATTAAGATTAGAATTAATTAGTAAGTCGCGATTCTAGCCCTAAGCCCCTGGGGTTGGGTCGTGACAATGTGGTATCAGAGCAATAGTTAGACATATTAAATAAAATAAACTAAGAAATAAATATTTACCTGCGATGTTAGTCATTTTCTGTAAAATCTCACGTTTATTCTGGTGATGTAGGAATGTCCAAGATTAACCTTAATGAGGCATTTTGAGAGGAGCTCGGGGCCATTAATTTGGAGGATATCTTAGCAGAGCACCCTATCCTTGCCTCACCTGAAGGATAGAGAGACTCGGAGGATATAATTAGAGGACTGCATCCAGGCCTTGCCCAATTGATGGGTCGGCCGATATATGTACAGACCGATCCTACTGACGTACAATACTTATTGTGGAGGCAGAGTTGTGCCTACACGTGCAGACGCTTTCTCTGACCCACTGCTGTCCTCAGTCTTGCCTTAGGATATGACCTCCCGTATTACATCGTTGGCCCTTTTCTCCCAGATTTTGTGGCAAGAAGGGGAAATGTGTACCCTGAGGACTATATTTTTACCACTATCCCTATCCTGTTGCAAATTATTAATATTCAAAATGTTGATTTTAGTAATGACTTATCATATATTAAGCAATCGGGATGGATAGTTGATCGAGCATTTTGGGGCTACATACAATCTGTCCTTGTTTACACCGTCTAGACAGTGTGGATGTGTTTTGGTGTGGTACAGATAGGATGGGAATTTGAGCTTTTTATGCAATACTATTTTCCGTGGTTGTTTGACCCGTTTGACCCACAATTCTAGATTTGGTAGAAGAAAACTTTTTGTAAGCTAACAATAATGAGTTTTGATCCCTCTTTTGTTTTTGTATCATAGGAATGAGACACGAATACAATTTTTTTGATTTTTGAAACAAAGATGTAATATTATATTTGCAAAAATCGTAAAGTTGGTATTTTAGATATACAATATATATGTTGCGTTATGAATGTAATGTCTCGTTTATTACTTTGTAAAATGGCCAATAATGCTAACGGAAGCAAATCATCAGTTAGTGGCACTGAATCGATGAAAAGAATCATGGAAAGAGCGGTTACTAGCTTTTTGCAAGCCTTGTAGACCAACATCAACAATGGGATACCAGAACGGCGAGAAGAGCCAATTACCATAAAACAGTTTCAGGATATGAAACCCACCACATTTTTTGACGGTCCAAACCCAATGGTAGCGGACGCTTGGGTTAAAGACATGGAAAAGATTTTTTGCACTTTACCTTGTACTGAAAGACAGAAGGTAACTTTCGCCACTTTCACTTTCAAAGATAATGCGCAGGAATGGTGGCTTCTCACCCTAGAGAAAGAAAAAATCGTGACTTGGGCAAGATTCTTAGAAGTATTTTATGCAAAATACTTTCCAAATTCGTTGTGGGAACAAAAGGCGTCAGAATTCATACATCTAAAGTAAGGAACCATGACGGTGGCTGAAACGAGAGCATGTTCACACAACTCGCTCGGTTTGCGACATATGTCATCCCCACCGAAGCTCGAAAAGCAAAAAAATTTGAAGTAAGATTGGATGCTAAAATCAAAGATAGGCTTAAGGTTTTGAAACTGCCAACCTATGCGGAAGTGGTAGACCGAGCGTACATTACAGAAAAATGGATTAAAGCCTCGCGTTCCCGGGAACCAAGCCAAAAGAAGCAATTATGGGAAAGAGACAACAGAAGATCCGGTGTTACGCCTCCCAAGAGGGTGAATACGGGCACAACCAGCTCAGGCAATCAAGGTTCTACTAACCCCAGAGGTGGCGCCATTCCAACTTGCCCTACGTGTGGAAGGGCTCATTGGGGACAATGCCATCGAGACATGGGAGCATGCTTCAAATACAGTCAAGTTGGCCACTTGTTGAGGGACTGTCCAAAGCTGACCAATCCTACAACCAGCCCCTCTAGCCTAGTGAAAAAACCCACAGGACTTGGAAGAGAGAGGTAGGACCAAAAACGCCTAGGAAGGGCTTTTGCCTTGGTACCTAGAAAACTAGAAGATACCAAAAACGTTGTGTCAGGTATACTTTCTATCTATGGTCATTTAGCTCAAGTCCTAAGTGACTCTAGGTCAACTCATTCTTTTGTTGCACCACACTTTGCTGCTAAGTTAGCATCAACACCTAAACCCTTAGGATATATATTTTCTGTGTCTTTTCTTTCTGGTAAGTCTGTCTGTAGTACTAATATGTACAGATCATGTAGTATATCCTTAAAAGGCAAAACCTTATACGTAGACTTGGTTCCCTTCCGCATTGGGAACTTTGATGTGATCTTAGGGATGGATTGGTTGGTTGCCAACAACACCTCTATTGATTGTAAAGCTAAAAAGGTCTCCCTCAGGTTACCAAACAAACCCAAGCTTGTTTTTGACGGGATTGGAGTTTCCAACCCTCCCTGTATTATATCTTCCATGACAGTTCAACGACTTCTAAAAAAGAGTTGACCGGGAAATCGAATTCATCATTAAAACTCAACTTGGTACCCAACCAGTATCAAAAGCCCCTTACCGCATGTTAATGACAGAATTGAAAGAATTGAAGACTCAACTCCAAGAACTCTTGGACAGAGGTTTCATTCGACCTAGTACCTCACTTTGGCGAGCTCCAATACTATTCGTAAAGAAAAAGGATGGCACGATGAGGTTATGCATCGATTACCAGGAGCTAAACAAGGTCACCATCAAGAATCGGTATCCTCTACCACAAATCGATGACTTGTTCGATCAGCTTCAAGGTGCCCAAGTATTCTCAAAAATCAACTAGCGTTCTGGCTATCACCGACTAAAATTCAAAACGGAAAGCATCAAAAAGACAGTCTTCAGAACCCATTACGGGCACTACGAGTTTCTCGTCATGCCATTTGGTGTCACAAATGCTCCAGCGACTTTCATGGATCTTATGAACCGAGTGTTCAAACCCTATCTTGATGAGTTCGTCATCGTTTTCATTGACGACATCCTTATATACTCCAAGTCACTGGAAGAACATGAGCAGCACTTGCGAACAGTTCTAGAAACACTACGTGATCACAAACTTTATGCCAAGTTGAAGAAATACGAATTTTAGATCACTAGTGTACACTTTTTTGGTCACGTCATTAATAAAGATGGCATCGCGATTGACCCCTAAAAAGTTACAGTAATCGTGGACTGGCCACGACCTACTAATGTATCAGAAATTCGAAGTTTCTTGGGTCTAACTGTCTATTACCGACGTTTCGTGCAAGATTTCTCGAAAATAGCATCACCTTTGACCCAGCTAACTCAAAAGAACACACCCTTTAAATAGACTGACAAATAAGAGTGTTGCTTCCAAGAATTAAAAAGTCGACTTGTATCAGCTCCTATACTAGCACTCCCTACAAGAGCAGATGGGTTCATAATTTATAATGATGTCTCATACAATGGTTTGGGTTGCATTCTTATGCAAAATGAAAAAGTCATTGCTTATGTGTCGCGACAACTAAAGATTTATGAGAAGAACTACCCAACTCATGATCTAGAATTAGTTGTGGTGATCTTCGCCCTCAAGATCTGGCGTCATTATCTCTATAGTGCAACTTGTGAAATTTACACTAATCACAAGAGTCTTAAATATCTGTTCACATAGAATGAACTGAATATGAGGCAATGACGATGGCTAGAATTTATCAAAGACTACAATGTAGAAATCTATTACCATCCAAGCAAAGCTAACGTGGTGGAGACGCACTAAACCGAAAGACGACCACAAGTTTGGCATATACTCTCGTTTCCCGCAAGATCAATGGACTGCACGCCAACATAATAGTGGAACCTACCTTAATTGAAGAAATTTGAGCATGTCAATGTGAAGATAAACTTTTGAAGAAAAAGTACGAGGAGCAAAGGAGTACGCCTGATCCTAATTTCACTATAAGCAATGGGATACTGAAATTTCGAAATCGAATTTGCGTACCCGATATTCTAGAACTCAAAAGGAAGATATTGGTAGAAGCTTACAGCTCAAGGTTTGCGGTCCACCTGTAATAACCCTCGCCACTGATTACTGGTTAACCACTGATTACTGCTGAACTAAGACTGATTATGATAAGTAATTGAATTGACTGAAATATTGAACTGACTGATTGAATGTACTAATTTAAATGCATTTCTATCTGTTTGACTGCTAAATTACCTGTCACTGTTTTATGCTTTAAACTGTAAATTGAAGGCCTTATCGGCGGCCGAACCGGAAATTGATTGATTTTTTATGCTAATTGAGATTTATATAATTTTTATGGTGTATTTATCTAAAATGTGATTTGGTATGATTAAATTAGATTAAATATTGATAAATTGCACTACCTAGCTTAATTCACCAAAATGCCACACTAGTGGCCCACTACCTAAACATATTTGAGCCTTATTACATTCAAACAAAACATTTCCTCAGCCAATTTCCTTGTTATTGCCGACTAGAGAGAGAGAGTTAGCAGAAAACCTTGTGTTCTTCAAAGAATTGCTTGGAATTTAGAAGGATTGAAGGAGTCTTGCATAATTGAGCTTTTACATCTTGTATTCAAGACCTAAGGTAGGACATTCAACCTTTTATTGTTGTATTCAAGTCATATGTTGCATGGTTTATGGAAGTCTAGAGATTAAGGTCATGAAGTAGCTTAATGTGGTGAGTTAAAGCTTGAATTATGCATGCATGTTTATATCCTAGCATTTTGAGGTTGAATACATGGAATTTAGTACATGCATGTTCATATTTTTGCATTGGACCATGAATTTGTCTTGGTTTTGAAAGAATTGGCTCATTTGAGCTAGTATTTGAAGCTTTGAAGATGTTGAATTCATGCGTGTTACACATTCATTATGTTCATGAAATTGGTTTGAAATTGTGTTTAATTTGTCACGACCCAACCCCAGGGGCTTAGAGTTGGAATTGTGACTTACTAACTCATTCTTACTTGAAGCAAATTAAGTTACGCAAGCGAAAATAAAAGAAAATAATTAAACAGAAATTTTACTTTATGCTACTATTTAAGAAAGAGGAAATACATTTCTAGGGCTTTCATTATTTTCTTATTCAGTGACCAGCCCCGAATAGAAACAAAAAGAAGCAAAAACATATAAAAAAAAAAAGAAAGAAAGATAAAATAGTGGTTCAACAATAGTCCATGAGCAGGTTCTATTTTGTGGGGTTATAGGTTTCCCCTACATCTCGTCACCTGAAAGGGTAACAGCTATAAGCACATAGCAGAGTGAGAAATATTATGTCAAGAGTGTAGGGAATAAAATAACCACGGATAATGAGTAGGCTAAAATATTTGCATAATTTTATTTAAATGACAATTTATTTAAAGTGGCAGGATACAGAAATCATGGAAATTAATAATCATAACCATGGTATAAAACAAAACAGAACAGAGGTCACAAAAGTGATAGTCAGAACAGAGGTCAATGGATCCACGACAAACAGAGGACCACAAAGTGGTCAAACAGAGGCCAGTGGTTATTTAAGCCCCCCAAGGCATGGGACTCCCGTGGTGATATTTATAAAATATAATTGTTTATAAGGTTATAGTCAAATATATTTTAAAATTTAAACAAACATATCCATGGGTTTCCTTTTAAGTAAATAGAGTTTAGAATGTAACCCACGTAACTAAAATATTTATAAAACATAACTTTTACTTATATAACTTAAAATATAGCTTGTATAAAATAAGTTATGGTAACTCAAAACATTCGTAAAACGTATAATGGTAAATCAAGGTATAACATAACTCACCTTAAGTATAACCCTTAGCCTTTACTTTACTAGCAGAACTTCCTTTCCTTACTTATGTATTTCTCTTGGTTTCCCACTCTTCCCCTCTTTTTTTCTTTCGTTTTTTTTTTCTTCTCTGTATCACAACCCCTTAGTCCCTTTATATACTGCTTACTGAGCCCAGAGATGAAGGATACGTAGCCTCTCTCTTATGGAGGCATCATGAGGCTAGAAGATTTGAGCTCTTAATTGAAGATTCAGTATGAGATTTAAATCTTTATGGATAAGTATTATCTTCTTAATATACATGCTTGGGACTCTTTTGTTTTTTTCCCTGCTTGGGCCAAATTCTATAAAACATTGCTGGGTCAAACTTTTTTTTTTTTTCCTTTTATTCAGTTATTTATTTGTTTTGGTGTTAAGTGTTTCCATGTTCCTAATATAAATTAAATTACATCTTATCATGTAGCATCATAAAATTAATTATTTTATTTTATTTTTACTTTATAGATTACTATTGTTATTCCATATTATTATTTATTTACTATCTTTAATTTTAATTTGACCTAACTAGTATTAGAATTTCATATTTCTGTTAATTTGACCATAAATAAAAATCCCTAATTAATCCCATATAACCCAGTGCTAAATCAGATTTTGTATTTATTATTAATTATTTAATAATATGTTATCACATACACTCACAATTATATAACTATAAATATTTATGTGGTATTTAATTAAACGTTCAAGGTGTCACATAATTGAACTACCTTTGGGCTTTGATTTTACAAATTGAGCCTTGAAACATGTTATATTATGAGTCTTGAAGTGTTTTCCAGAAAATTAGCCCAAAATGATCGAATTTGATGCATTGAAATTTGGTTTTGAGCTTGAGGTTCAAATCTGGAATTTCCAGAATTTGGACTCACTCTCGAGCAGGGAAAGTGGCGCTCGAGCGTGAAATTCGTGCTCCCAGCACTTTGCATTGTTTTATAGTCCGCTCGAGCAGAATAATGGACGCTCGAGCGAGGTCTTGTGTCACACGCTTGAGCGTGTGTCGAGCGCCCATCGAGCGTGATTTTCACACATCCAGTACTTTTGCCATGTTTTGCAGTCCGCTCGAGCGTGAGAAGTGACGCTCGAGTGGGGAACCTTTGTCTGCATGTCCGCTCAAGCGGGGAAAAACACGCTCAAGCGAGACCCTGTTTTTCTGAAAATGTTGAAAATGTTTTTAAAGTGCATCTTTTCATTCTCATTCCATCCTAGGCATTCTTAGGCCTAGTTTAAGACATCTTAATGAGGATATAGATGTAGAACCACACCGAGTCTAAGTAGGGACTAAGTCTGTGATTCCCGAATGTCAACTTAGTGTGTGTTCATCCTGTAAACTGTGTAGGGTTGGCATCTGAGGACGCGCTCTAGCTTATTTGTAGCCCAGAACTCTGTGAGTAACAACTGTGTAAAGATATGTTAAAATATGAATATCTTCTGAATGGTTAAACTGTACTATTTCTGAATTGATACTGTTAACTGAATGAATGTATGTCCTCTATTCTGAATTGTATTGTGGCATCCATAGCAACTCATATCAAGTATCATTCTTGTTACAGAGATCTTTGTTAGTTGCTATCTTGGAACTTACATCGTTATGATGGCCATCATTGGCTTGGTCTTTCAAGACCTCTCATTTCTTATCTTGTTCGCTAATGGATGTACTACATATGACTGTTATGATTGAATAACTGATATACTGAATCAATTGACTATTTTCAATACTGAAAGGACATTCATTCTTAACCTCTTTACGCATTATGTTATTCACTGGGCTTTAGCTCACTGCTCATATATATGTAGGTGTTAAGGCATCGGACCGCTGCTAGGGGCATCAGGCTAAGCACTGTTTTGTCAAGCTAACCTTTGTGCCTCACCTCGAGGTTCCAGTACTGTTCAAGCCAAGGCTGTGGGGTGTTTTAGATTCCCTCTTTTGTTTGTGTCCTGTATAGACTGAGTGAGACTTGTACTGTACTGAATGTTTCTGTATATGTTGTAAATACTGTTCTGTTTCCGAATGTGTATATATATGAAAAGTCTTTTTGCATATAGACTGTCACAGCTCATTGGACATTGTTTAATTACTGTTTTGGCTTCCGCCATGCCCCTATACTCTGTAATACTGTCTTACTGTTAAGCATGCCTTCGATAATCACGGATTACTAGCCGGTTACGGTGCTAAACCCATAGGGGCGGGTTTGGGTCGTGATACCACCTTGGCAATACAAAGATGTATCATGATCTAAAGGAACACTACTGGTGGACAGGAATGAAAAGAGACGTAGCAAGTCGTGTCTCCAAATGTCTACATTGTCAGCGTGTTAAGGCAGAACATCAGAGACTTGCAGGAATGCTGTAACCACTTCCTATTCTTGAATGGAAATGGGAGCACATTACTATGGACTTCGTGGTCGGGCTACCACAATTATTTTTGAAGAAAGATGCAATATGGGTTATAGTAGACTGATTGATGAAATCGACGCATTTTCTGCCAATCAAAATCATGTACTCCTTTAATAAGTTTGCCACTTTGTACATCAAAGAAGTCATTTGATTGCATGGTGCCCCAGTTTCAATCGTGTCTGACCGAGACCCCTGCTTCGTGTCTCATTTCTAGAACAAATTACAAGAAACTTTGGGAACCACACTAAATTTTAGCACGGCTTATCACCCACAAACTAATGGGCAATCCAAAAGAACAATCTAGACGTTGGAAGACATGTTACGTGTATGCGTGTTGGACCTCAAAGGTAACTGGGATGAGCACCTACCTTTAGTGGAATTCGCCTATAATAATAACTACCAAGCAAACATTGGAATGGCACCGTACGAAGCTCTGTATGGAAGGAGATGTTGATCACCTATGTGTTGGACCGAAGTCATGGACAGCAAACTGTTAGGCCCCGAGATTGTGCAAATCACAAGTGATAAAATCCAACTTATCCAACAGCGAATTCGAACTGTCCAGAGCCACCAGAAAAGCTATGCAGATACATGGAGACGGGACTTGGAATTTCAAGTAGGAGATCATATGTTCCTCAAGATGTCACCAACAAAAGGGTTATCCGATTTGGAAAGCGAGACAAGTTAAATCCACGTTACATCGGGCCATTCGAGATGCTAAAAAGAATTGGTCCTGTTGTATATCGCCTTGCATTGCCACCTGAATTGTCCAATGTCCATAATGTGTTTCACGTTTCGATGTTTCGGCAGTACTTTCGAGATCCAGAGCATGTTGTGGATTATGAGGACCTCAAAGTTCAAGAAGATCTCTTGTATGAAGAACAACCAGTGCAGGTTCTCGACTATGTAATCAGGTTCTCAAAAACAGGACTATTCCTCTTGTAAAAGTTTTGTGGAGAAATCGTCGAGTCAAAGAAGCTACGTGGGAAACAGAAAGTCAAATGCGAGCCAAATACCCGCATTTCTTTGAAAGCTAAGGTACGTCAAGTTTGAGGACAAACTTCTATTTAGGAGGGGAGAAACGTGACACCCCAAACGTTGAATTAATATAATAAGAACAAAAGTAAAATAAAATATTAAATTTTATAAATGTACATAATAAGCATGTGTTTTAATTTAGGATAAATATAGAATTAAGCAAAGTTGTAGATAAGCTCAACAGAAATTAAAAAAAAAAAGTGTAATTATTTTGGATATTGGCGTCAAGGTGTAAATAGGCATGAATTCTAACTAATCTCCTGCTTGGTTGGAAGTTAAGTAGCAAGCTAAGTTGCTTGGAGATAAGGCTCAGTCGAATTAGCTCCTAGGATAATAGACCTAGGAAACGTGACAGTAATTTACATCAGCAACACTAGTATAAATAGGAACATAAAGCATAGCTTAACCATCGAAAGATAAGAAACAAAGATGCTTCGAGTAAATCAGTAAAAAAGTGGAGAATTCCAGTAACATAAAGGATCAATATTTAAAGTGAGTTATATTATATCTTGAGTCACTATAATATATTTTACGTATGTTTTGAACTACCATAATTTATTTTATACAAGTTATGTTTTATAACTTATATTTATGTTTCAATTACGTTAATTATTTTCTGAATTCCATTTACTTAGGTGTCGTTTGGTAAAACTTACGTTTTTAGTTTTCTGTTTATATTTACAAAAATTTTAAAAACTCAAATAAAAACCTGTTTGATAAACTTTTTGATTTATAAATCAGTGGTCTCAGTTTATAAATTTGGCCAAAAAATGAAAACACAAAAAATGTGTTTCCATTTTGAGTTTTCAGTTTTTTTTTTTTTACCACCCAACACTAGCCACCACCCACCACCATTTTCCACCACCGTCTTCCGCCACCACCACCCACCGCCACCTGCCACCACCACTCACCACCCACCTGCCACCACCACCCACCACCCGCCACCACCACCCACTACCCACCCACCACTCACCTGTCAGTGGAACGGTTGAAAAATGGTGCATGACAGCTCATACGCGAAGGAAAATTGATCTGTATTCTTGTTCTTGGATGAAGACATGTCGGCCTGAAATAAATGATCTCGGCTAGAAAGTTCTTAAGCCGACGTACGAGGAAAAAGTTCAATATAGGTTCCATCACCTCAGTATGCCGAGGTAATAGAACCTAGGGGGCAGTTGTGGAGATGTATTTTCTAAGTGCCAACACGTGGCCGAGGTGGCACCGAAGTGTCAGCCGAGGTGCCACGTGTTATGGTAGTTACGCCGAGGTTATCCCGGAGTTGCCGAGGTTATCTGCGAGAACACAGGAGTCCGAGGTTTCCTCCGAAGATATCGGAATCCGAGATGATCAGATAAGGGGCAAGAGTCCTAGAATGAAGAAAGACTTCAAGATGGATAAGGATAGTATTCTTAGGGAGTCTATCCTTATCTCTTGTAGAGTCCAAAGTAAGTACTGAATGAGAGTCCATAGAAGTGAGACTTCTAGTGGGACTAGGATAGATAGAGACTATAAAAGAAGGGCACCCCCGGCGGGTCTAAGGTACGCAATTTGTAGTCTTGAGCAGTAATTTAAGCACTTGTATTGTCTTTGAGAGATACTGACTTGATCGTCGGAGTGCCCCCGGGTGGAAGATCCACCGCCGGAGCCTTTTCTTTCTGTGCAGATTATAGGGAGCCATCTATTCTGCCTGTGCTCTACAGCTGGATTACTAAGGAGGGCAGTGTGATCGGAAATTCACTCACACAATTTGGCGCCGTCTGTGGGAACGAAAGAAGAGTAGATGGCCAGTAACACGCAGAAGGAAAAGATTGGGGACGACACTCCAGCTGGGAGTGGAAGACCCGTCGACCCTAACGCTGAAGGAGGAGACCACAGTGAAGAAGCTCGTGATCAGAATCATGCAGAGAAAGGTGTTGGCCAAGATGGCGACACATCAAAGAAAGCGGACCAGGGCAAGTACTATAACGAGGACAGCCTCCAGATTTGGAAAGACAGATGTCTGAGGAGGGATGAAGAAGTAAAGGAGATGGCAAACAAGTTGGCAGACCTTCAATCGGTCGTCAACTTCATGATGCAAAATAATGTCATGCAGCCGTCGTACCCGCTACAGGACACACCAATGCCGGCAGCAAACGCCCAGAAGAAGGGGTGGAAAGAAATCCCCGAAGCCCCTCAGCACACGAGGAGTGGAAGACACTCTCACCGACACTCCAGGGAAGTCGGCCGAGAAGAACCGAGGAGAGAAGAGTCCTGAAGGACATATCGCGAGAAGGAAGCAGACCCCAAAGAACATCAGCATGTTCCGGGGCGGGTATTGTGTTTCGATGCGTCCTGTGGGGAAGGATCAAAAAGGGGCCACCATGAGGCCGAGAGTAGTGCGCCGAAAAGGCTGAAGTCCAAAGACAGCCGGGCTGCAGGAAGAAGTAAAGAAGACTTGAGAGATTACCTCAAGAGGAAGCAAGAGAATGCCGGAGCCGAAGTAACCTCCCCGGTTAAGCCGAGGACGCCATTCTCGATGGAATTGGACAGATTCGTCGCGCCAAAAAAATTCAGTATGCCGAGGTTCCAGATATATGATGGTAAGTCAGACCCTAACTTCCATGTAGGATTATTTTTAAATTCAATGGCATTATATAGTGGGAACGAGCCGTTGCTCTGCAAAGTGTTCCCTTCATCCTTCGGGGAGATTGCATCGGATTGGTTCCACAAATTACCGAAGGGGAGCGTGAAGAATTGGGAAGGCCTGGCCGAGATGTTTGTGGCCAGGTTCATAACAAACAAACTGCAGCCATTGAGGGTGGATGCATTTATGGCTCTGAAGATCGGCAAAGATGAAAGCCTTAGGGCCTATGCAAAGCGGTACTATGAGGTGTTCAATCGAATACCTGAATGCAACCAGGAGGTGGCGGTCGTCTCTTTCAAGAACAGCCTGAAGGATGATCCCATCAAGGAAGTCCTTGGCAAAAACCCTGCCAAAGAGTATGGAAGAGCTCATGGCGAGAATCGAGAAGTATGCCAGAGCCGAGGAAGATACGTTAGGGAAAAAGGAGACGAAGCCAGAAAAAGGCAACGGCTCGCCGAAGCGAGGCTGAGGTAACAATGGACAGAACAAACAGGAGACAGAGTTGAGGGCTAAGCAGGCGGTGACGACGGTGTTTCGAATTCCGGTCCACAAAGTCCTTGATCAAATTCGAAATCAGTCCTACTTCAGGGTGCCGGCAAGAGCACCAGGAGAATTTATGGGGAGAAACCTTGGTAGGCGTTGTGCTTACCACAATGAGGAGGGGCACCCAACTCAGGGTTGCAGAGCCCTTAAAGCACACTTAGAAGATTTGGTGAGGCAAGGCCATCTAAGAGACCTTGTGGATGAGGCCAAAACAAGGAAGAACAGCACGATTGTCAGAAGCGCCCGTTCCGCCTCCCCAAAGGCAAGAGCCACTGTGTAGGTGGACCTCGGGTGGTTAATGTGATCCACTCAAAGGTGAATGAAAACGACATACGGGGGGAGACACAGAGGGTAAAACACCTGCAGCACGTCAACCAGGTCGGACTGAAAAGACCTCGGCCTGAAGATTGCCAAGGACCGATGATAACCTTCACAGAAGCCGACCTTGATATGGTTCAGCACCCGCACAATGATGCCTTGGTAGTATCCCTCCAGGTTGGGGAGTGCCAGGTGAAACGCATCCTGATTGATCAAGGCAGCTCCTGCGACATCATGTATGTCAGATGTTACAAGGAGTTAGGCCTTCACCCTGATGACATGGAGCAGTCAAACGGCCCGATGGTCGGCTTCAATGGAACGCCGACATGGCCTTTAGGCGCAACAAGCTTGGAGGTACAGGCTGGCACGAAGAAGATCAAGACAGAATTCATTGTGATTGACACGCCCTCGCCTTACAACATCATCTTGGGGAGGCCGTGGTTGCATGCAATGGGGGCAGTTCCCTCAACATTGCATCAACTGCTACGGTTCCCAACAGAACATGGGATTGAGGAAGTCAGAGGAGATCAACTGCAGGCGAAAAATTGCTCCATGGTAGCAATGAAGTTAACCTGCAGCATTCGGGAACCAGAGAAGGCAGAAGTTGAAAAAGAGGACATGAAGGTCCTAGATGGTGTCGGCAAGGAGCGAGAAAAAAGTGAAGAAGCATTGAAGAAAATCTTCGCCCAAGAGGGCGATGAGGAACGCTTTTCTTCTCGACAAGATTAGCCAAGAAGAAGAAAGGGAGTTGGAAGGCTTTCTAAGGAAAAATATTGAGGTGTACGCCAGGACACCCTATGAAATGCCTGGCATTGACCCCGAGGTCACATGTCACAGACTAACGTTGACAGTCGGCCAAACCTGTAATACAACGAGCGAAGACCGACGTTGATGCACGCCGAAAGGAAGAAGAAGTAGACAGACTGGAGGCCAGGCCATTAGAGAAGCCAATTATCCCATGGTTATCAAACACCGTGATAGTAAAGAAGAAGAATGGCAAGTGGAGGGTCTACGTAGATTTTACAAACTTGAACAAAGCTTGTCCCAAAGACAGCTTCCCTCTGCCAAAGATCGACCAGTTGGTGGACGCCACATCTGGACATGGAAGGATGAGCTTCTTGGATGCATATAGGGGGTATCACCAAATAGCCATGTACCCCGGATGAAGAGAAGACTGCTCATCACTCAAAGGTTTGTATTATTCTGAGTCATGCCTTTTGGGTTGAAGAACGCAGGAGCAACTTACCAAAGGCTGGTAACCAAGATGTTCAAACACTTGATTGGCCGAACTGTAGAAGTCTACATTGATGACATGGTCGTGAAGACCAAGGAACCAAAAGATCATCTTGCTGACCTAGAAGAGGTCTTTGACATACTCAAAACATATCGGCTCCGACTAAACGCATCAAAATGCGCATTTGGAGTTGGATCCGGTAAGTTCTTGGGATACCTGGTGACTAGAAGGGGCATTGAAGCCAGCCCAGATCAGATCAAGGCCATTCTGGAATTACAGAGTCCGACATCGGCTAAACAGGTTCAAATGCTTACTGGAAGGGCCGCAGCCCTAAACAGGTTCATAAGCCGAAGTTCGGACAAATGTAAACCTTTTTTCAATCTGGTGAGAAAGGCCACGGATTTTCTATGGACAGAGGAATGTGAGGCCGCTTTGGCCGACCTGAAGAAATATCTTACCTCGGCTCCAGTCCTCTCAACACCTCAACTTGGGGAGGAACTGTTTTTATACTTAGCAGTTTCAGAGCACGCAGTAAGTGCTGTGATAATCCGAAAAGAGAAGGGAGAGCAGAAGGCTGTTTACTATGTAAGTAAAACCTTGGCCGATGCAGAAACAAGGTATCTACACTGGAGAAATTGATGCTGGCCTTGGTAATGGCCTCAAAGAAGCTAAACCATTATTTTCAGGCTCACAAGATAGTGGTTCTAACAGAGCACCACTCAAATCCTTCTTGCAACAAGGAGACTTAATCGGAAGAATAGCAAGATGGGCCGTAGTTTTGGGCCAATATGACTGGAGTTCAAAGCCGAGAACAAAGAATTAAGGGCCAAGTCTTGGCCGACTTCGTGGCCGAGTTCTCGCCAGAATACATCAAACATCGGGCTCCGCTGAGCCGAGATGAACGATGTCCAAACAAGGAAGGAGAAGCCCAGCCAAAGGCTAAGGAACCAAGGAAGGAAAAACTCAGACCTGCAAAGATTTACATCGAACTCCTTTCAACTTTTTGTTGATGGGAGCTCAAACCGGCAGGGGGCAAGGGCAGGAGTAGTGTTAATTTCCCCCGATGGAGAGATATTGGAGCAGTCCATTCGACTAGGGTTCAAAGCCTCGAACAATGAGGCGGAATATGAAGCATTGATTGGATCGGCCGCAAGAGCGAGAGGCGATGAGGTAATCGTTTTTTGTGACTCACAACTTATAGTGAATCAAACTACAGGAGAGTTTGCTGCCCGAGATGAAAGGATGTCGGCATATGCAAAAGAAGTCATCAGGCTGGCAGACATGTTTCAAAGCTGCCGACTTCTTCAGGTTAGCCGAGACGATAACAACCACGCCGACGCGTTGGCCAATTTAGCAAGCTCAATGCAAACCGGAAAGATGAGGACAATAATGATCGATTATCTATCAGGCCCGAGCATAGAGCCACCGAACACAATGCAAGAGGCATTATGTGTGGACATGGGACCAAGCTGGATGGATGTAATTATTGCATTCCTAAAAGAGGGAAAGCTGCCAGAAGATCGCAAGGAAGCACACAAAATCAGATTGAAGTCGGCAAGATTCAGTCTGACAGCAGAAGGACATCTCTACAGAAGATCCTTTACCGGACCTCTTTTAAGGTGTGTACACCCTCTTCAGGTTGAAGACTTTTTATATGAAATTCATGATGGAGTTTGTGGAAGCCACGCAGGGGGCAGATCGTTAGCTCACAGGGCCATTACCCAGGGGTATTGGAGGCTCTATATGCAAAAAGATGTAGAAGCCTATGTGAAGAAGTGTGAACAATGCCAGAGGTTCGCACCGCTGATACATCAGCCAGCTGCTGACCTGAACCCGGTTTCCAACCCTTGGCCATTTGCCCAATGCGGCATGGATCTCGTTGGACAATTGCCCCAACGGGCAAGCGGAAGTACTGCCGGTAGCAACAGACTACTTCACAAAGTGGATAGAAGCCCTCTTGCCAAAATCCGAGATGTGGATGTGAAAAACTTCATCCGAAAACATCATCACCATATTTGGGTTTTCAAGAGCAATCGCGTTGCGACAACGGAACACGCTTTGACAAAGAACTCATCAAGAATTTTTGCGAAAGTTCAAGATAAAGAATTACTTTTCAACACCAAGCTTTCCCCAAAGTAATGGGCAAGTCAAGCATCCAACAAAGTCATTCGGATGGAATAAAGAAGAGGTCCGCAGCAAAGAAAAGGAAAGTGGGTAGACGAATTGCCCAACGACTGGGCATATCGCACTACGCCGAGAAGATCAACAGGAATCCCTTTTGCCATGGCTTATGGCACAGAAGCAGTCATTCCATTAGAGATCGGTATCCCAGGGATCAGAACACAGGGAGTTGAGAACGGGTCTAATGATATGCTCTTAGCCTGAGATCTGGATCTACTAGAAGAAAGAAGAGAGAAAACTGCAATCCGACTTTTGCAAAGATACCAAAGAACTTGCCAAAGCTTACAACAAGAAGGTCAATCCAAGGATTTTCAAGTCAACGACTTAGTCTTGAGAAAAGTCGGCAATAAGAAGGATCGAGAGAGGGCAAGCTTGGCCCAAAGCGGGAAGGACCCTCTGATTACTTGTGTTAGGAAATGGGGCATATCGCTCGAAGATAATGAGGGCAAAGCATTGCCTAGACCATGGAACACTTGTAATTTAAAGTTTTTCTATCATTAGATGTTTTTGATTTTTGCCGATATGATCAATAAATCTTAGCGAATTTTTGAACTTATAAAACTATGCATGATGTTGTTTTTGAATAATGAGAACCCAAGTGGAACTTTGGTTCACATTGAAGCGAAGAAAAGATAGTAATGCTTAGCGAAGTTAAAGTTAAGCGAGATAAATTCCTTATCTTTACTTGTTGAAATTTGTAGCAATTTACAAGTTAAAGTTAAGCGAGATAAATTCATATCTTTACTTGTTGAAATTTGTAGCAATTTACAAGTTAAAGTTAAGCTGAGATAAATTCCTTATCTTTACTTGTTGAAATTTGTAGTTAAGCTGAGATAAATTCCTTATCTTTACTTGTTGAAATTTGTAGCAATTTACAAGTTAAAGTTAAGCCGAGATAAATTCCTTATCTTTACTTGTTGAACTTTGTAGCAATTTACAAGTTAAAGTTAAGCTAAGATAAATTCCTTATCTTTACTTGTTGAAATTTGTAGCAATTTACAAGTTAAAGTTAAGCCGATACAATTGTTTATCTTCACTTGTTGAAATTTGTAGCAATTTACAAGATGAAGTTAAATTAAGTTTATATGCTTTATACTTGTTGAAGTTTATGGAAAGTTTACAGGTGAAGTCCTAGCCGAGGTAAATCTTCAGGTAAACATACCCGAGGTATGTAACCCCGAGGAGATTAAGCGAAGGAAGAATTATGTAAATCATGCAAAATATTCTAAGTATAGAATCAAACAGAAGCAATGAAGAAAAATTAAAGACTACAGCATTCAAAGAGAAACAGTTGTATATAAAGGAGGCACAATGGCCTAGCAGAAGTAAATTGTTCTAAAGCAACAAAGAAAGGCACATCGGCCATAAAGAAGAAGCTTACATTGTTCAGGGAACATTAACAAGAGCAAAGAAAAGAAACAAAGTACAAAAAAAAAGAAAAAAAAGGCTAAGTTTCTTCAACCTTCAGGAGCAGGTTGGGCTGGGACCTCAGAGGGTTCTTGAAGAACAACCTCGACATCTTTTTCTGCCGCAACCTCAGCATGCTTTTCCACCACGACCTCGGCCTCCTTATCAGCCGCAATTTCGGCATCAACTCGGCCAAAGTCTTCTCAACACTTCTCTCAGCCAAGAGAAGGTCAGAGGATAACTTGCCGACGTCAGCTTCCTTGGGCGCATCTTCAAGATCTTCGTTCTGGGTCAAGTCCAAAACTTGATCACCCTTAGGAGGAGATTTGGACTTCCTCACCAAGGCCTTGTTATCTTTGTTTTCCTTATCCTCATCGTCAACCTCAGTTTCAGAATCAGCTTCTTCTTCAGCTTGGCTTGGAGGAGGAGGAGGAGGAGGAAAAGGCAAAGGGATAGCATCGGCCTTGCGCCATGGCGAATCGTCTGGGATGTTCAGCTTTTTGGCCAGGGACATCCAGCCAAGGGAAAATCCCCTGTTGCATGCCTGCCTGACTTGAAGCTTGTAGTCTTCAGTGACGTCGGCAATACCCTGGTTGTAGGCCTTTTCATCTGCAGCCTTGATTTCGGCTTCTTTGGTGGCCAGGGCATCTTGCAGTTCCTTTTCGGCTTGGGCTGCTTTTTCCTCGGCCTCTTTCTGCTGAGCCACAACAACTGTTTTAATGGCTTCAGCAGCCTCGGCCTTCTCATCAGCTATTTGTTTATCTTTAGTTGCTGCCTCAGCTTGGTCTTCCAGAGTCTTCATTTTATTTTTAAGACTCTTGTTCTGTTTCTGAAGGGCAGCGCACTCCTTCTCCATCTCGGACAATTTCTCCTTCGTTTCAAATGCTTGCAAGGAGAAGGAGTGGGCATGTTGCATGGCCTGAAAGAATACAAGGCAAAAGTTATTACAAAATGTTACAAAACCTAACAAGTATGAAGAAAGTGGCATAAAGACAAGTTATAAAAATTCAGAGGCTTACTTGAACGGATCGCTGAAGCATGAGGGCGTAGTTCTCAAATTCACTCATCTTGGCATTACGCTCAAGATCGCCCTCAAGAAGAACTGCAGCACTAAGTGCCACGCCGATATTCACATCGTCGGCACTTTCGTTGGCATAGATTGGCCTGTTTTCAAGTGTAATTTTGGGCTCCCAGGGAACTTTGGGAACCCTGGATCCCGAAGTCGTCGCGGACGATGACCTCGGCCTTTTTTGCTGAGTGGACCCCGATGGCTAGGCTTCAGCATGTCTTTTGGCGGGTGCAGAAGTGGTCTTCTTGCTCTCGGCTAACTTTGAGATGGGCACATCATATTCATCCTCGGCCTCAGCAGCCTTGGACTTCGGCTGGGCCTTCTTGACTCTTTTTGGTTTTGGTGGAAGCACCGTTTGGGATGGTGCATCATCCACATCGGCTGGAAGGTCGGCGAGGAGATCTAGAACAACGGGCTTCGGGCGGACCATTTCGGCAGTTTTTACAAGACGTCGCCGACGCTTTCTTTCTGTTACTGGGATCAGGTATTGGGCTGAAGTGAATGGAAGATCGGCTGGGTCAGAAGTAGAACCTTGATCTGTCCGGGATGTAGATGTGGTTTGAGTTGTGGCTGTAGATGGGCTCTTTTTCTTCGCTCTTGGGACGTCAGGCAGAGTTGACTTATACGTTGGGATGAAGTTCAGTACCAGTGGAGCTTTGCGTTTGTGAATGGGGAGATCTAGAAGCTTCTTCAGGTCTTCGCCTGGAAAGTAGGTTTCACGGAAGCTTTTGGGTGGTTGATGGAGGTCTGCAAGACAAACAAACAGACATTAGAAACGGGATAAGTATGGAAGACTTAAAGAGAAAACAAATAAGCAGTAACACAGGGCTCTTACCCTTGCCCTCTTTAACTGTTCGAGGTAGAGGAAAAATATGGACATCTTCATCCGGGCCGAACTCCCAATTTCCCGAAGCAATAAGATAGTCGTTCCCGACCCCCTTGTTGAAGTCTGGGAGATCGGCTATGATTTTGAATTGGGTGGACCTCGGCTTAAGGTAATATACGAAGCCTTTTTCCTTCAGATTAAGGGGGCACATTGTATAACAGTATTGAAGGTTGGCCAGGGTGATCCTAACCTTTTCTTGCCGGGCTAAGGCTATGACACCATTAATCACCCTATAGGAGTTGATGGTAAGCTGCATGGGGTTCAGTCTGTAAAAGTGGAGAACTTCACGAAAAAGGGGATTTAGTGGGAGCCGAAGTCCACACTCAATAAAAGCAATAATAGGGAAAGGCATGGTATTGTCTGTAGGCATAATGGAATCATCATTCTCGACTAGCCTAAGGTGAACATCGGCAGGAATAGAGAATTCTTGCCTAAAATATTCTAGTTTGGTTGGGGTGTTAACCCTATTTCTCCACATACCCATGATTTTTGGTGTAAAAGTACTAGGCTACAGAAACAGGTTACTTTCGAAGGGTTATTGGGACCTCGGCTTAAACCTAGGTGTATATTGGTGAAGTTGGTTTCAGTTTTTCCTAAGGGTTGATGGATCTATAAGCAAATCCCAAACCTAAATCTACGAAAAACGAGTATGAAGGACAGAAAATCTGGAAAACAAAAAAGCAAAGAGCGAAGCTTCAGATTCAAGAATACAAAGGGTGGAAGACCAAGAATAGAGGAGAAACAGTGCAAATGTTCATATGTAAAATCAAGAAATAAAAACGTATTCAGGTGGATGATTCGCAAATTAAATACTAGAGCAGAACAACAATGGCAAGAAATTTCAGGGATAAATCAAGAACTGGAGAAGAAAAGCCAGTTGCTTACCAGAAAATGTGAGGCCGGAATGAGCTTCGCCGAGGTCAGACGACGGAGGCAACAGTGGCGAAAGCTTCGTAGAAATAGTAGATGGAGACAGTTGCAGAACTTCGAGCTTAGAACAATGGCAGACTCAAGAAGAAAGAGCTTTAGAGAGAGAATAAAGTAGGGAAATTCGAATGCAAAAAGTAAAGAATGAAGAGAGAGGCAAACGTTTTTGTCAAAAAGGTGAAACGGCGGCAAAAATAGGGTAATTATTGTGCCTAAGGCAACGACGTCGACGGGCAAGCAGAGAAAAAAGACGCCAACAAAGCGACGCCAAGACCGGACCAATAAGGGAAAAACGCGTCAGTGGAACGATTGAAAAATGGTGCATGACAGCTCATACGCGAAGGAAAATTGATCTGTATTCTTGTTCTTGGATGAAGACATGTCGGCCTGAAATAAATGATCTCGGCTAGAAAGTTCTTAAGCCGACGTACGAGGAAAAAGTTCAATATAGGTTCCATCACCTCAGTATGCCGAGGTAATAGAACCTAGGGGGCAGTTGTGGGGATGTATTTTCTAAGTGCCAACACGTGGTCGAGGTGGCACCGAAGTGTCAGCCGAGGTGCCACGTGTTATGGTAGTTACGCCGAGGTTATTGCGGAGTTGCCGAGGTTATCTGCGAGAATACAAGAGTCCGAGGTTTCCTCCGAAGATATCGGAATCCGAGATGATCAGATAAGGGGCAAGAGTCCTAGAATGAAGAAAGACTTCAAGATGGATAAGGATAGTATTCTTAGGGAGTCTATCCTTATCTCTTGTAGAGTCCAAAGTAAGTACTGAATGAGAGTCCATAGAAGTGAGACTTCTAGTGGGACTAGGATAGAGAGAGACTATAAAAGAAGGGCACCCCGTGGTCTAAGGTACGCAAATTTGTAGTCTTGAGCAAGAATTTAAGCACTTGTATTGTCTTTGAGAGATCGACTTGATCGTCGGAGTGCCCCGGTGGAAGATCCACCGGAGCCTTTTCTTTCGCATGCGATTATAGGAGCCATCTATTACATGCGTGCTCTCAATTTGGATTACTAAGGAGGGCAGTGTGATCGGAAATTCACTCACACATATAATATGCACCATTTTTAAAGGTGTACATTGAAAATTTATCCCTCTTTGAATTACTATAAGGTAGAATGTTACACGTGGGGAATAAAAAGGAAATATTGGGTGAGGAACACTTGTAGCTATGTTGGCTGGCTTTTTTTTAGTGATTTTTTGAGTATCATAAATAAGCTATTTATCAATTTATTTGTTATAGGTTATTATATTATTCTTTTTTATTTTTTTCATGCATTTTCGTAATAAGTTAATAAGCCACTAAATATTCATACCCAAACCACCCAATTTATTATATCATTTTTTGGCTTTGGCTTATTTTCATTTTAGTAAATTTTTTTAAACAAAATGTAAAAAAAATCAGTTCCGATTCGTAGCTCAAAATCGGAGCAGCTCGAATGGCTCAACGTCAAAACGACGTCGTTTTGATGTTTTTTTTTTTTTTTTTTTTTCTAGTCTGGTCTGAAACTAAGACGAAGATGAGACGAAGAAAGAAGAAAGAAGAAAGAAGGGGAGAGAGAGAGAGAGAGAGATAACTTGGTCTTTATATTTGAAGTTCGGGTTTAATTTAGTTCGTCCGTCTAAAATTTTTGTGTTGATGGATCTGGATAACTTGGTCTAAAAATCAACAAGTTTGTGTTGATCCATTTTATATTCTTTCCGTCTGGATAATTTCCCCTCCAAATCAACACAAAAAATCAACACAAGTTTATATTCTTTCCCCTCCAGATCCATTCTTTCGTACACACAAGTTTTGTTCAAAATCTGATGCAGATCCATTTTCATCAACATCAAAAAAAAATTATCAAAATTTGAAGCTTGAAGAAATTTTTTTTTTTAAAGATTTTTAAAGATCTGAAGCTTGAAAAAAAACAAATTGTTAAAAGAAAATTTTTGCTTCAACAGGGGCGATTTCTGCAGACCCATCTTCTTCATCAGGGGCGATTTTTGCTTCAACATCATCATCTTCATCATCTTCAGAGACAGAGAGGGAAGGGAAGAGAAGAGGAGGGAGAGAGAGAGAGAGAGAGAGAGAAAAAAAAAAAAGAGAGGAGAGAAGAAAAGAGGCGATCGGCGGTGATGGTGGCGGCGATCGCAGATCTGGATCTGAAAAAAAAAAAAAAAATTCTGCATTTTTTCTAAGTCTGGATCTGCAAAAAAATTTTTTTTTTGATGATGATAATGTTGATCCAGATCTGCAAAGGAATTTTTTTGTTGTTGTTGATGAAGATGATGAAGATGATGTTGAAGATGTTGAAGATGATGAAGATGAACCGGATCTGCAGACGAAATTTTTTTTTTTGTTGATGAAGATGATGGCCCGAACTGCATTTTTTTTCTCTGCATTTTTCTTCTTCTTCTTCCTTTTCTCTGCATTTTTCTGCAGATAATCCTTTTAAAAATCTCCAATTTCAATATAACCCAATTTCAAGTCAAAATATGGGTTTGCAGAAAAATGGGTTTGGAAATTGATTGAAATTGATTGGAATTGGGTTTGCAGATAAAAGCTCCAAATCCGGATCATCTTCAACAAAACTGGGGATTGATAAATTTAAGAAAAAAAAATAGAGATGATCTGGGTTAGCAAAACTGGGAAGAAAAAAAAAAAAAAAGAAAAAAAAAACAAATTTGTGTTGATTTTTTGTGTTTGATCTAATCGAATCAAACATTTGTGTTGATCAAACAAATTTCCAAACAAACTCTTCTCTTCCCTCTCTGTCTCTGTGTTCGAAAGAATGGAGGGGAAAGAATGAAAAGGAAAGAAATAAAGAAGAAAAAGGAAAAAAAAAAAAAAAAAAAGACAGCCCAAAACGATTTGGGCTGTCGAGCCAAAATTCGAGCCAAACTTTTCGAGCTACCAGTCATTTCTGAAAAAAAATTTAGGCTTTCATATTCAGCTTGACAAGATGAATTGACAAATTAAAAAAAAATTTAAAATTCAAAAGGGCAAATTACATTAACAATTCAAAAAAATTGCGTCATGTAATTTATTCATATTCAGCAGTATAACTTATTTTGTAACGTGGTGCAACTCATTTACTGTAAGGCAATATTTGTGCATATTTTTATTTATAAATAATTTCTCTTAATAATATGCTTCTAGTTATATAAAAAAAAGGGATAATTGTACCTAGTGGGATTTTGGAAATTTTTAAATTTTTTTTTTTAAATTTATAATTTTAATTATGAATATTTATATAATTTTCACTAATTTATAATTATTTTTAAAAAATCAAATTGACTTAATATTTTTCCAAAAAGAAAGGTAAATTACACCCACACCCCAACTGTATCTTTGAAATAATACTAATCTTAAAATCAAAACCCTAAACTCCAAAATACCACCGCACTTCCCTGTTTTTGATTTTTAGGTCTCACCCATCCGTTAGTCAATTGTTTGTTGACTAACAGAAATAGTTAATGTCATCAAATAATATTTCTGAAAGTACCTATTTTACCCTTAAGCACAACCCACCACTCAACCCCATTGTAGGGAGTTCAGATCCTCTCCTTGGTCTCTCTCTTTAGCTTCCTATTTGCAACGGTGGAGATGCATTTCAAGATAATCTAATGATCTTGATCTGACTATTTTAAAATATACAAATCTAAATCGTTAGATCATTTTAAAATGCATTTATACCGTTATAAATAGAGAGACAAGGAGAAAGACTGACCCATATTTTATTTGACCAAATAATGTAGTGACCCACCATTGGTGGATGATCATACCAAGGACTGATTCAATTTTCTACATACATACATGTATGTATAATGTATGTATGAAAATCTTCATATCGTGGCTAGAATTGAAGATCCAGCAAAGGTCTTATATATATACACACATACATTTATATGGATAATTGGAAAACAAATCCATTCATCAATACACTCTCATAGCAGCCATAAATAGAACAAACCAACAATCAATTCTCTACTGCACAAAACAGAGCATCACTGTTGCGGATCGGGGGCACACCAGGGAACACAAACAAGCAATAACACACAATATTTAACGTGGTTCGGCAAGTCGCCTACGTCCACGGGCAGCGGATCACTATATTGAGAAAAATGGAACAATTACAAGCTCTCTCAGATGTAATTCTCTCTCACTGTTTTTTTCTCTATTGAACTCACTCTGCTGTGTTTTTCCATCTGCCTCAACCTCTCTATATATACATATCAGAGGGAGGAGGTGATTGGCCATCACCTACTCCATTCCACTCTCTTGGCTAGTGCTGCACAAACGGTAAGTGGGATGGTTGGTGCTGCACTCATGGTAAGTGGGATGGTTGGTGCTGCACTCTCTCTGTTTGTGCTGCACTAATGTGAATCCACAGCCAATTTACAACAAATCTCCACCTTGGCGAGGATTCTCTAATCCAACATAGTGATCGATCAACACTGCCTTGCACCCGAAGGTGCTCAGTTCCGAGAGATGTTGACCAAGTCCAAACAATGTTGGAACTTGATCCCAGAGACTACCTTTGTGAGCATATCGGCCGGATTATCTGCAGTACCAATCTTTTGAAGCAGAATATCCCCTTCATTCACAATTTCTCGGATGAAATGGAAACGGACGTCAATGTGCTTGGTGCGGGAATGATGAACCTGGTTCTTTGCCAAACAAATGGCATTCTGACTGTCACAATACACCTCAACGTGCTTCTGAACAAGTCCCAAGTCTTCAATCAACCCGTGTAGCCAAATAGCTTCTTTAAAGGCTTCACATCCTTTGCCATGTACTCGCCTCAGAGTAGACAAAGCCACCGCTGATCAAGCGTTGACCTCCAACTCACCGCCCTTTAGCAAGCGTAAATAAATACCTGTTGTTGACCGGCGTTGTCTAAGTCACCAAAGATAATCTGAGTCCACATAACCTTTCAAATTGCCCGAAGTCGGTTATCTTTCTCGAACTTCAATCCTCGATTGATTGCCATGTATGTACCTTAGGATCCACTTCACCGCCGGTGATCTTTTCTGGATCATGCATATACCGCTACCATACTCACAGCATGCGAGATGTCAGGCCTTGTACAAACCATAGCATACATTAATGCACCAACTGCATTTGCATATGGAACCTGTGCCATATGCTTCCGTTCTTCTTCTGTGCGTGGAGACATCGAAGCACTAAGCTTGAAATGAGGGGCCAATGGTGTACTTCCAGTTTTGGTTTTCCCATTGATACCAAATCTGTCTAACACCTTCTTTAGATACTGGGTTTGTGTCAAACAAACCGTGCCCTTCTTTCTGTCTCTCTTGATCTCCATGCCAAGAATTTTCTTTGCTTCTCCCAAATCCTTCATTTCAAACTCCCTTGCTAACTGTGCCTTGAGTTTGTCAATCTCTACCTTGCTCTTAGATGCAATTAGCATATCATCTACATATAAGAGCAAGTAGATGAAAGAACCATCGGGAAGCTTACGGAAATATACACAATGATCAAATTGACTTCTTGTGTATTCTTTCTCTATCATGAACCGATCAAATCGCTTGTACCACTGTCTCGGGGATTGCTTCAACCCGTACAACGATTTGTTCAGCTTACAGGCCCAATTCTCTTTTCTAGCAATTTTGAAGCCATCTGGCTGGGACATGTAGATCTCCTCTTCAAGATCTCCATGTAAGAAGGCAGTTTTGATGTCGAGTTGGGCGAGCTCGAGATCAAACTGTGCAACCAAAGCTAACAGGATGCGAATAGACGTGTGCTTCACAACAGGTGAGAATACCTCATTGTAGTCTATTCCTTCCTTCTGAGCATAGCCTTTAGCTACCAATCTAGCTTTGAATCTGATGTTGTCGCGTTCGAATGCCTTCTTTCTTGGTGTAAACCCACTTACACCCAATTGCTTTCTTTCCCTTTGGAAGTTGCACCAACTCCCAAGTCTGGTTCTTGTGAAGTGAACCGATCTCTTCATCCATAGCCTCCTTCCATTTGACACTTTCTGGATGCTGCACGGCTTCTTTGAAAGTGCACGGAACATTGTCTTCAATGATTGGAAGTGCATAGGCTACCATATCGGTCATCCAACTGGGTTGCTTAGTAACCCTTTTACCTTTCCTGATTGCAATGGGTTCTGATTGTTGCGGAGCCTCTGGATCTTCATCTGAACTCTCTTCAGAGCTATCCTCTGAGACTTCTTCAGGATGGTTGCTTGGCTGACTAGTCTTTGCTGGAGTCTCAAACTCCACCTGCACTGACTTCTTCAATGCTTCAACTTTCTGTTGAGGATCTGGTTGCTTCAACATTGCAGACTCATCAAAGGTAACGTCTCTTCTGATGAGAACTTTCTTTGATTCAGGGCACCACAGTCTGTATCCCTTAACACCGTCACCGAAGCCCAAGAAGATGGCTTTCTTGGCTCTTGGATCCAACTTAGATTCTGTAACATGAAAATATGCTGGACATCCAAAGATACGTAACTGATCATAATCAGTAGCTGGGACTCCTGACCATACCTCCATGGGAGTCTTCCCATTCAGTGCTGCAGTAGGTAGTCTGTTGACTAGATGACGAGCATAGTTCAATGCCTCGCCCCAAAACGCCTTGCTCAATCCAGACTGTGACAGCATACACCGGACTTTCTCCACCAAAGTGCGGTTCATGCGTTCTGCAACTCCATTCTGCTGCGGTGTTCTAGAAGCGTGAAATGTCTCACTATCCCTGCATTCTGGCAAACCTCAAAGAAGGGATCTGATGTGTATTCTCCACCATTGTCAGATCTGAGCTTCTTGATCCGTCTGCCTGTTTGGGTCTCAATCATCTTCTTCCATGTAAGAAAGATGTCTAAGACTTCATCTTTGTGTTTCATTGTATAAATCCAAACTCTTCTGGAGAAATCATCAATGAACGACACAAAGTAGTGTTTACCTCCCAACGAAGCATTCTTGGAAGGTCCCCATACGTCGGTGTGGACGTAGTCTAGAATCCCTTTGGTACGGTGAATTGCAGTACCAAACTTGATTCTTGTTTGCTTGCCCAATACACAATGCTCGCAGAACTCAAGCTTCCCCGTCTTGGCGCCTTTCAACAGGCCTTGCTTTACCAACCCTTGTAAAGCCTTCTCACCGACATGCCCTAGGCGCATGTGCCAAAGTTTGGAAGTGTCTGATGCATCATCTTCTGAGCTGGAACTGGTGGAGACAGCCACTTTTCCTGTGACTGTAGAGCCATCTAGGAAATATAAATTTCCCTTTCGAGTACCCTTCATTGCAACCAATGCTCCTCGAACAACCTTGAGGACTCCACCTTCCATGGTTACTCTGTAACCTTTGGAGTCTAAAACTAATCGAGATGAGATTCTTGGTTAGATCTGGTACATACCGTACATCTTCAAGAATTCTGATTGTTCCATCATGGATCTTCAGTTTGATTGTTCCAATTCCCTTTGTCTGGCAAGCTTGGTCGTTGCCCATCAGCACAACTCCTCCATCGAACTCTCGTAAGCTCGAGAACCACTGCTTGTTCGGACACATATGGAATGAACACCCGGAATCGATAATCCATTCATCGACCGTCAGAGTGATGAAACCGTGAAGGCACCTCCTTCATCACTATCTCCATCTCGCAATATTCACCTTCTCTTGTCTTGTCTTTATTTGGACAATCTTTTGCCCAATGCCCTTTCTGGCGACAAGCAAAGACATTAAATCTTTTGCAAGACGTCTTTTGTCTGAAGCTTTCTCGGATTTTGAGCGGACTTTCTCGCCTCGCATTTCTTCCGTATTGGTTACGCCTCGATTGTCAATGCCTCGATGTTGAGTCCCGTTTGCAGACTTGTCTTTCCTTCGAACTCATTGTTCACCAAGGCGTTTGCAACATCAATATACTTGATCTTCTTTACCGCATAAAGAAAGTAGTAGTGAGATGATCATACGAGTCGGGCAAGGAATTTAACAATAACGGTGCTTTTGTCTTCGCCACCAACGTGATCATCCAAATTTTTCAAGTCCGTAATAATTTTGTTGAAGTTATTTAGGTGTTCGCTCATCGAAATACCTTTAATGTAGTCGAAAACGAAACAACCTCTTCCTCAAGTAGATGGGTTCTCAATGCTCTTGGTCATGAACTTATCTTCCAAATACTTCCAAAGCTTCTTCGCAATATCATACTGTGAATGCATACTTCTCCTCTTTGCAAGGCAAAGTCGGATGGAACTGCAGCTAGAGATTCACCTCTCCCATTCTATCCGTCCCGTGTCATCTGGTTTGTCTCCCAGAGTGAAGTGCAGTTCATCTCGACAAGCATATCCTTAACCGCATCTCCACATGCCGGTTGTCGCCCATCGAACTTCTACCTCGAACTTGGCATGGGACACCGGGGCCCAATGCCTAGAAGTACTTGTACTGGCTGAATTACTTACGGACTCGGTTGATCTAGACTAGGTGGATTCTGTCATTTTTTAGAAACTTCAATTCAAAAAACTGACCGTACTGATGTGTCCGGAATACTCCAAATAGTTGGGAAGCACTATTGGATCGTCAAAAACGGATTCCGAATGCCTCAGATCAAGCCAAAATATTTTGAACACCTCTGATTCAAAAACTAACCGTACGGATGTGTCCGGAATATCCCAAATAGTTGGAAAACACTATTGGATCGTCGAAAACGGACTCCGAATGGCTCTGATCCGCAGCAAGCAGCTTAACGGCGCGTCAATCTGCGGTCAATCGGCTAGCGGCGCGGTCAACGGCTCAGCGGCTTGGTCAGCGGCTCAGGCTGACTGGGCTGACACGTGGCTGACACGTGGCGTGACGTGGCGCTGACGTGGGCTGACGTGGCGCCACGTGGTCGTCTTCTTCACTGAGAGGCGCGTGTGGGCGCGTGTTGCGGGGGGTCTTCACGCGCCAACTTCCAGGGGCGCGTGGGGGCGCGTGAAATGGCTCTTCTGGGCTTGGTTTTTGCTTTTCTGGACTCCTCTCAGGGAGCTCTACCTCCTGGTATGCTCAAAAGTTGATTTCGAGCACTTCGAAATCTGGGCACTTTCGGGAAAAATTCAATTTTTCGCAATCCGAGCTCTGATACCAATTGTTGCGGATCGGGGGCACACCAGGGAACACAAACAAGCAATAACACACAATATTTAACGTGGTTCGGCAAGTCGCCTACGTCCACGGGCAGCGGATCACTATATTGAGAAAAATGGAACAATTACAAGCTCTCTCAGATGTAATTCTCTCACATTTTTCTCTCTATTGAACTCACTCTCTTTGTGTTTTCCCTCGCCTCAACCTCTCTATATATACATATCAGAGGGAGGAGGTGATTGGCCATCACCTACTCCATTCCACTCTCTTGGCTAGTGCTGCACAAACGGTAAGTGGGATGGTTGGTGCTGCACTCATGGTAAGTGGGATGGTTGGTGCTGCACTCTCTCTGTTTGTGCTGCACTAATGTGAATCCACAGCCAATTTACAACAATCACAACCCAGCAATAGCCCCGATCAAGTAGAGTTTAATACAAAGCAAACTTGAATCAAAAAAATAATACAAAACAAACTATGCATCTTTTGAATCCAAACTCCCATAGCAACTCATAGCCCTGACTAATCCATTAATTAATTTCAACCCCACAGCCCCACCAAAGCCAATTATTTCCATGAAAAAAATCATCATGAAGATTTCCGACGAATGCGAAAATTTCTCCTGAAGATTTTGTGTCTCATCTTTCTCTACGTGGGTTTCGATTAATTGGTGATGAGTTTGGGTCTTCATGACGCATAGAGATTGGATGGAGGTAGCTACTAGTTGATCGAGGAGGTGGTGAAATGAGGTGCTGATGGTGGGTTGTCGATTTAGAGCAAGAGTATGAAAAAGAAATAGAGGCGGGAAGAAGAGAAGATATGGGTGCAGGCCGAGCTATGTGGGATTGGGTTTCATGGGTGGTTCATGTTAGCCATAAGGGTGGTGCTTGGAAGTAGAGGCCGTAGTAGATATTGTGTGCCATGCATATCTAAGATCGTCTTCAATGTATCATCAATTCTTTCATTAAATTTAAATTTGATGAAAAATCGTTATTTTTTCTGCTCCAATGACTTCATTAGACGAGTATCAAATTGATAATATCATAAATTCTTTATCAAATTGAGGACGCCTAGAACTTTTTATCATTTTACTGTTTCATAGCCGTTGGATGTGCATTATGGGACGTCCTACTGGATGACTATCTCCTTGCAAAAATTACACTAGCCGGTCGACCAGTCAAATATCTTTTCAGTCATCCATCCGGTCGACCAGTGTTCTGATGAAAGTCGATTGGAACACGTGATATTAGATGGAGCTTTTACTCAAATTTGTATTCAAATTTAATGAAAAAAAAAAATATAACGTCAGTGATACTCTAATAGTGTTTCTGTTCTATGTATATCATATCCACTAACCTTTGTTGAAGTTAATGGTGTTTCGTGAGTCAACTTGTTTGTAATGGATGTTGTATTGGTTAGAGAAGGCACTGGTGCTGCTTAGACCAAAATCAGAAAAAGAGCTGAAGGAGAGAGAAGATGGCACATGGGAGAGGGAAAGAGAGTGTGTAAAGGGTGTTATAGTAAATTCAACCCATCACTTAACTCTGTTAACTGACAGGGGAGAGCAGTGCTATTTCAAATTTGAAACACGTGATATTGGATGGAGCTTTTACTCAAATTTGTATTCAAATTTAATGAAAAAAAAAAATATAACGTTAGTGATACTCTAATAGTGTTTCTGTTCTATGTATATCATATCCACTAACCTTTGTTGAAGTTAATGGTGTTTCGTGAGTCAACTTGTTTGTAATGGATGTTGTATTGGTTAGAGAAGGCACTGGTGCTGCTTAGACCAAAATCAGAAAAAGAGCTGAAGGAGAGAGAAGATGGCACATGGGAGAGGGAAAGAGAGTGTGTAAAGGGTGTTATAGTAAATTCAACCCATCACTTAACTCTGTTAACTGACAGGGGAGAGCAGTGCTATTTCAAAAAATAAAAGTTTACATATACAGAGGGGTGTGGGTGTAATTTATCCAAAAAAAACTACTTCTTCCATCCTAAAATAATAATTTTTTTGAGGAATTTAACTTTTTTTAATAATACATTTATTATATTTTAAAAATATTATTTTTTTAAAATTATCCTTTGATAGTCTATTTTTTTAGAAATGTCAATTGTCATAATTATATTTTTTTACGTTATTAATGAATTTTTAAAAAAAAGATAAAATAGTTAGTTTATATTATTTTATTTTTTAATTTTTAAAAATTAAAAAAAAAAAGATAGAATAGTTAATTTATATTATTTTATTTCTTAATTTTTAAAAATAAATTAATATTTTAAAATAATAAAAAAATAAAATAAAGAATTTATATTTTGAGGCGGAAGCTTGACCTTACATATGACGACTTGACATTCTAGATTGGTGGCGTCGACTCATTGAGTGGCGGCGTCACCTAAGCGTGTTGTTCGCGAATCACAATTTATTATTAATTAACACAAAATTATAAATTTTATATATTTCATCAGTCACGCATCAAATAACTTCTCGATCAATTGACTTTTGTGACAGATGATAGGACATGACATTAATTGTGTGTTTGTTTGAGAGTCCGAATCCTCTACCGTTGTTTCTTGCTATGGGTCAAAAGGACATCGTTTTGATCTTTCTCTTTTCTTTTTCTTTTTTTCCCTTCTTTTTTCTTTTGTCTTCTTCTTCTTCTTCTTCTGTTTTCCAGCGCAAATTGAAGCTCCTTGCTACAAAACTGGAACAGATGCCAAACCTCCTTCATTCATTTCAACCTCTACATAGGAATGCTAACAGTTCTTCAAACCAACACTAGGATCATTGATTGCACCTGCCACCGTAAACACATCGAAGATGATTAAATCTCCTCACTGGCGAGACTGTCGCCATGAAAGTCGTCTCCAAAGACAAAATCATCAAAGCCGAAATGATGGATTGAGTGAAGCGCGAGATATCGATAATGAAGAAAGTTCATCGCCCCAACGTCGTGAAGCTCCACGAAGTCATGGCTACCAAGTCCAAAATCTACTTCACTATGGAGTACCTCTGTAACGGCGAACTCTTCGAGAAAGTCTCCCAAGGCCGACTGAAGGAAGACTCAGCTCGGAATTTCTTCAAACAGTTGGTCTGCGCTGTTGATTTCTGTCACAGTCACGGCGTTTACCACCGTGATTTGAAGCCCGAGAAACTCCTCTAAAAAAAAAAAAATAGCATTAGAAATCGAAGAAGAGAAAGGAAAAGAAGAGCCAAGTACATAGGAAGAGAGAGAGAGAGAGAGAGGAGAAGAACACCTCTTCAAACCCAAAACAAGAAAAAAGTTAGAAACCTGAGGAGAGGTGTTCTTCTTCTTGAAGCTCAAACCAAGAAAAAAAGTTAGAAACCTAAATGCATCCTCTGTTCTTCTTTCTTTCGTTTCTGTTGATTTGCAGAGAAACAAAAGCTACCTAGAAGTCAAAACCAGCTTATTTTGAATGAGAAAGCTAGTTTTAAGACCAAGCTCCAAAAAGGTTTGTTTGGTTTAATGTAATTTCCAGGTTAGAACCCATAGATCAAAGGCTTGAAAATAACTTCAAGCAAACCCACTTTGTTTGTTTCAAAAAATAAATAAAAAAATTTGCAGAACTCTACGTTGGCCTGCCAAAGAAGAAGACAAAAGAAGAAGGAGCTTCAGCTTGCACTGAAGGAAAAAAAAAAATCAAAATGACGTTGTTTTGACTCGTTGCAGGAACAGCCGTAGGAAACAATGGTAGTGGATCCGAACTTATCTGTTTGAATTTGTCAACGCTTCAGATTGACTGACTTTTGGTGACAAGTAATAGGACATAACATTAATATGATATAATTTTAAAAATTTTAAATTTTTATAATTTATATAATAAATGAAATTATAATTTTAAAATAATAATATTATAATATATATTAATATATTAATTAATATGTGTAGTACCATCGTAACATTAGAGTGTTTTGATAAATTGGTAAAAAGTTAACTTTTTGACTTTTTCAATCTATTTTGTTTTTTTTGTGGGTAAAAAATGTAAGAGGTGATAGGATCGAAAATAGGTAAAAAGCTAAAAGTTGACTTTTTATTTTCTTCTCAAATGACTCCATTAAACTACTTTGTCTTTGGGAATATTTTGGGAATACTTTGTCTATACTCCGTACTTATAATGACTAGCATGGATGATTATTTGATAGTTTCGGGTCATGTGCTACTTTATGATAATATGATTAGTGAAGAATGTAAAGTATTAATTGTTTATACTGAGTAATTGAGAAATTATAAAATGCATAATGAATGGTAATTAGTAAGGGAATATAACAATGTGGTACTCAGGTACTATTGTATAAGTTTTAGATTAGTAAAGTAAATAAGAAAATTTATACATAATTTGTATATAGGCTCTGTTTGGAAAGAAGGTTTTGGGTTAAAATAGTTAATAAAAATAAAATATGTTAAAATAGTTAATAAAATAAAATGTCACATTTAAATCATAATTTTTTTCTCTCGCAACTATCAAATTTACTACAAAAAAAGCCAATTATCTTCCAAAATATAAGCCCAAAACTTAAAAAAATTTAACTAAATTAGCTTACTTTTCAAACGACCCCCTACCATGCACTTTAATTTTTTTTTACAAAAATGGTATTTCAACGTCATTTATGTAATATGTTTGTATGAATTTTTTATATGAAGAATATTTACCTAGTTAGGATTTAAATTTTATAATGCATTTTTGTCTCGCATTATAAAAAAATAACATCTATTATCAATTTTATTTAATTATTTTAATTTTATTTTTTTTATTATGTGTATGTTTACTACGTTTATGTATAAGACTTGTCATACCAAAAATAAAAGGTAAATTACACTAATCTTTTTTAAAATTTTAAAAATTTTGACATAATTATATTGAATTCTCTTAGGCCCCATTTGTTTTCAAAGGTAAAAAAGTAGATTGATAAGGAGGGGACTGTTAGTGAGGGGATTAAGTAAAATTGTGTTTGTTTTGATAGTAATTTTTAGTGTGGGAATTGTTAAATTATTATCCTATAAAAGAAATATAAAATATTAAAACAAATAAAACTATGATTTTTACTTAACAAAAAATATACAAATATTAAACATTAATGTTAAAAAAAATGCCCAACGTGTAATTAAAAAAAAAAAGACCAATCCCAGGGACTAATTTCCTAATACCACCTCTACCTCCTCCATCTTAATCCCAATGCCAAGGCCCATCCTAATCCCATGGGATTATAAATCCCTTCTCCATCTCTCAAAATAAACATATTGTGAGTCTCACCTCTATCTCAATCTTAATCCTACCCCTATCTCCTAAAACAAATGGGGGCCTTAAGTTTTTAAGTTATGCAACACTTGACTTTCTTTTCATCAGAAATTCATTACTCATATAAATGAAAAAAATAATATTGTTATCTCTTTTATTGAAATGTATATTTTTCATAGTATATCTTTGTGTCTTCATACTATTTATACTCCCTCCGTCCCAAAATATTAGTTCCTTATTCTATTTTTCATTGTCCCAAAATATTAGTCCATCTTCAAAAATCAAGTACAAAAATAATATAAATTTTCTATTTTGCCCTTCTTTTAAATTAATAAACAATATAAAAAGTACAATTATGACATTGATATTCCTAAAAAATGTACTATCAAAAGGATAATTTTGGAAAATCAACTTTTTTCAAATTCAATAATTGTACTACCAAAAAAAGTTAGATTCTCCAAAAAGGATCATTATTTTGGGACGGAGGGAGTATTAATTTTGATCTCTTTAATCTTATAAAAAAGAAAATTAATATAATTATGTTAAAATTATACTAACTCACAATATTTTCTTCTTCAAACCTCAGGGGAGGACAATGTAACTTAACGTTATAAAAAAGGAAAGTTTGAATCAAATATTTTGATAATACATAGCAGTCATGTGGTGCAATGTATTGAATTTTAAAATAAATCGAGAATCTAAGGACAGGAGGCGATGGAGAAAGGTGTTGGTTTCAACCCAATAGAAGTGTTAGTGCAGCACCATGATAGTGCAGCTTGTTAGTGCAGCACAAATGGAGATGGTGCAGCACCTTCTTCATCCACTACCCAAATGGAGTCTCCTATTTCACCCACCCCATTAGAAGAGTGATATGGGGTTGGTAAGGGCCAATCACCTCCTCCCTCAATTGTGTATAAATTGAGGAGAGGAGGAGGAGGTGAAGTAGAGAGTTAGAGAAAACCGAGAGAAAGAAGTGTGAATCAAGAGATGTGAGAAACCGTCTCCCTCGGTGTGAGCGAGGGAGACGGGTGAATGGGTGAGTGAGAATGGTGTGAGTTTCTCCTCTGTAATATTCTGTAATCTCTCCATAAATGATAATCGGTTACTCTCCGTGGGCGTAGGCGGATTCTTGAACCACGTAAAATATTGTGTCTCCGTGTGTGTGGGTGTGTAATTCTGCTTGGCTTAATTTCCGCAAAGGTCTTGGGGGGATCCCGGATCCCAACAAGTGGTATCAGAGCCTCGTCGGTGGCGTTTCGGCACAAAAACAGTGCGATGTCCGAATCTGCCCAGAAATCGAATTGCTCGAAATCGAGTTTTGAGCACACCAGGAGCAAGGGCTCGACGAGAGAAGTCCAAAAACATAAAGCACAGCCCAAACGGAGACCGGACGCGCCCTCACGCGCCCCTAGAAGGTGGCGCGTGAGTCCCACTCTCAGTCACGCGCCGCACGCGCCGAGGAGGGAGCCGGCGCGTCATCTCACGCGCTGCCACACACCACACGCGCGGCTGAAGGAGGAAGACGAGTGGGGGAGTGGCGCGTGCCTGCCATGGCAAAGACGCGACGCCACGCCAGACGATCCGTCGGCGTTGTTTGCCGCGTCGATCAACTAGAGGCGAGTCAACGCCACGTGGCGGCAATTGACGCCGCGGCCACGCGTCGACGCGTGGCGATGGACCACTCACGGAGTGCCACGTCAGCAGACACGCCGTCGGACAGAGGAGGATCTGTGTTCTGTGAGCAAATGTGCGCACCGGAGGGATCGATTAACCAGCGGCTATGGTGCGGCCGCGGTCTGAGGCGTACAAAATGTTTTGGCTTGATCTAAGTCATTTGAGTCCGCTTTTTGGCGATCCAATAGTGGTTTTAGACTATTTGGAGTATTCATAGGACATCGCATGGTCGATTTTAGAGACGGAGTTTACGTAAAAAGATTGAAGGAAGGGATGGGCGTGACGCCGGTGCGATGGACGGAATATTCTGGTACACGAATATTCCTTGAACTTCGAAAATTGTAAATGTGGCGAATTTTGAAAATTGTGGTGTGTGACTTTTGGGGATATTTTTCGGTGAGGTCCCGAAAAATACAACAAGGTTGGTCCTAGCTAATCGGACCGTTGGGGCCTTACGAATAGCGAGGTCGAATAGTGAAATTGAGCGGTTAGGAAAGATTGTCAAAACATGGGAGTTTGTCATCTTTAATACTGGAGGAGGTTGCTTGATATTGTGGGAACTGCGATTAATCCTTGAAGAGGTTAGAATGGATAGATTCTAACCAGATTGAACAACCAGGTACAACTCGAGATAGATCATTGAAGACCAGAGGAGATCAGGCTTGATGGCAGATCGAGGGAGATCAGGATTGGTCAGGGGCGATCAGAGGATTGCAGGTATGATTATCTCAAGATCAACAATGTCTAGGAAAGTTCTGTCAAAAAGACAGTGTCTAAGGAGACTGGTTCTTAAGTGGGACCGAGTGTGATCCCACCAGTTTGTCCTGGGAACTTTCCTGGTTGTTGACATCATCGGAGGATGTGGTTCAATCAGAAGAGAAGACCATTCATCGACGGATAGATGAGTTGGCAACCAGCTCAATGTTGTGGAAATGTTGGTCTGGAGCTATCAGTATGCGAGTAAATGGGTGGTATGTGGATGTAGAACAATAGTTGCAGAGAGCATACTAAGCTAGGGGCACAAAACGGATGCTTGATAGTGCAGGTACTATGAGAGTATCGTACAGAGGCGCCAGAGGAGTGTGCAGCAGCGGGTTGTTGAAAGTTCACAGGAACTTCCAGATAGAGAAATTGAGACAAACGCAAGAGTGCGGGCCAATGAGTGGCAAGTCCTTTTTTCTCTATGGTGGTTTCTTGAGTTCCATGGCAGCAGATGATAGAGTTGATGCGGATCTCTCAGGCGAGCTCGACGTAGGGAGATCAGAAACCATGGATGCGATCACTATGCACAGGGGTGCATAGCGGTAACTTGTACAGATCGGTGGGAGTTGTCTTGGCAGAAGGGCTAACTGTCAAACATCAGTACGGACGTACAAGTGAGACAGAACCGAACATCAGGGATTGTAGCACAGACAACAGGCGTATGAGATCGCTGGGAAGTTGTTCTGAAGTGCAGAGACAAAGGCTGGTTGTTCAAAGAAATAAGCTCCGAGCAAGGAAAATTGAGGATGTTGATGTGTCAAACTCGTTTTTCTAGTTGCTCCAGTGTTCAGCATGACTGTTCCTGCGAGGTAATGCATGACAGTCAAGGGCATCCGAGCAGGGGGTGCAGAACATCCAATCAGGGGGTGTCAGCTATCTTGGTTACGCAAGTTCAAGCATAGCAAGTGAAGACATTCGAGACAGAAGCGTGGAAGAGATGTGTGGGAGATAGGAGCAGAGGCTCTCTCCAAATCAGAGAGTGGTGTGAGTTGAGTTGAGGATGTAGGATTCCCTCCTCCTCTTGTATCTCTGGTGTATTATCTCTAGCTTTCAGGGGATGCAGCGTCTCAGTGAGGAGATGAAGACTATGTTGAAATTTGGGCGTAACAAGATTAACAGCAGTGTGCGTAGTGGATCACCTCATATGGGTTGAGGGGGTGATTTGTTGGTTTCAACCCAATAGAAGTGTTAGTCTTGACACCATGATAGTCAGACTTGTTAGTGCAAAGACAAATGGAGATGGTGCAGCACCTTCTTCATCCACTACCCAAATGGAGTCTCCTATTTCACCCACCCCATTAGAAGAGTGGTATGGGGTTGGTAAGGGCCAATCACCTCCTCCCTCAATTGTGTATAAATTAAGGGGAGGAGGAGGAGGTGAAGTAGAGAGTTAGAGAAAATCGAGAGAAAGAAGTGTGAATCAAGAGATGTGAGAAACCGTCTCCCTCGGTGTGAGCGAGGGAGACGGGTGAATGGGTGAGTGAGAATGGTGTGAGTTTCTCCTCTGTAATATTCTGTAATCTCTCCATAAATGATAATCGGTTACTCTCCCGTGGACGTAGGTCGGATTGCCGAACCACGTAAAATATTGTGTCTCCGTGTGTGTGGGTGTGTAATTCTGCTTGGCTTAATTTCCGCAAAGGTCTTGGGGGGATCCCGGATCCCAACAAAAGGAAGGCAAGGTGGGTGGATCCCTGTGTTGAGTCGAAGATGAAGGAAATGAGGATGGAGAAAGGAAGCTAATGCAAGACTGTTCACAATATTTGTGGATGCTATACCAAGCTTTATGAATTCGAAGATGGTGTTCGATATTTTGAGGAAGTTTGGTGTGGTGAAGGATGTATACATCCCACAGAAGAGAAGGAAAATGAGGAATACTAGATTTGTTTTTATTAGATATGATTGTGAAGTGGCAGCAGAAATAGCAGTGCAAAAGGAAAATGGGATATGGGTGGAGGACACATAGCTAGAAGTGAAGCATGCAGATTATGGCAAGGAGATTCTGGAGGGCAAAGGCCACAATCAACCTAAACCAAAAGGCCCTTTCAACAATGGAAGGGGTGGAAGCTGTGGTTGGCAGCCAGCAATAGGAATTAGATCTTATGTAGAGGTTACTAAGAACACTAGCATCATAGGAGGAGGAATTATCACAATCAAGACCGAGGAAATAGGAAATGGGTGGCTATATGATAATGTTGTGGTTCATCTTAAATCAGAATATGCCAACATTAATCTTAAAGCAGAAATTCAGGAAAGAGATATGGAGAATATATTGGTAAGGGGTGAAGGGGGTAGGGATGTGTTGTTAACATTCAAATCAAAGGAGGAAAGGAAAACAAATATGGGGACCATAAAGTAATGGGTACAGAATTGGTGTGAAGAAATAGTGGAGTGGGAACCGGATCTTGTCAGAGTCAAAGAACGTAAGGTGTGATTATGCTGCTATGGACTACCATGGAATCTGTGGAATAGAACCACATTGAATAGAATTGGGAGTATATGGGGCGAAGTTATCTGTATTGAGGATGATATTTGCAACCCAGCATCGTTTTAGTGTGCAAGGATTCAACTTGTAACCAAGTGTATGGAGTCAATCAACAAAGTCATTAATCTGGAATGCAAAGGATTTGCTCATTCAGTAAAAGTGTGGGAACAACAATCTGGGTTATCAAATCTCACGGTAAAGATGTGTAACTGCCAAAAGAAGTATGGTGGGAAAGAAATTTATAGTACAAACAATGGTGAGAAGATTGGAGTTGGGGAAAATGCAAGAGATGAGGATGAAGAAGATGATGACTGGGTTGAGGAGTCAGCACGGCAACTGGACCAGGCTCGGGACATGTCTAAAGGGGATGTGTCATGTGGAGTTAGGAGGAGTGATGAGGTGGAGAAGGAGTTACCTAGAAGAACTGAAATGGTGGTGGCAGAGTCGGCTGGTAATAAGATTAAGGGGAGGGCAGAAGGCACTTATCCTCCTTTTTCTTTTATTGATGTAATAGTATTTTGTTTTATCAATAAAGTTCCTCTTCTTTGTTGATCAAAAAAAAAAAAAAAAATGTTGTGAAAGTGATCACACATGAACTTGTAAAGAAATTTCTCAAGCATATATTCAAACCAAAGATAGACAAGATCACCATAAGATAAACTGTCTAAATTATATACATACATATATATATATATATATATATATTTGTGGAATGCTATTTTTATCTGAATCATTAGATGCAAGAATGATGAAACACTGTCTGTTGGGCGTCCAGATCCTCTAGAGTGATCCTTTATGGCGCGACACGTGTCCCCTTAATGGAATCAATGGTTGAGATGATCCCTCGCCAAAACGACATAGTTTTGGTGAGCCAACCCAAAAAAAAAAATAAAAATATTTTTGCAGAGTTGCAAATCGAGAGGGAGGAGAAGGAGAGAGAGCTGAGGAAAATTTTTCTCTGCAAATTTTTTGTAGAGTTTGATCCACAATAATTGATCCATAATTTTTTACTGAAGTCGCGTCGCCCGAATCTATTCTTCAAGAAGCTTCAAGGACATAGAGATTTGCAGAGATTGATGGATTTGCAGAGAAACCCACATGAAAATGGATTTGATGTCATCTATGGCGATGAACTTCCTGAGAACAATAAACAATAAACAACCCAACTATAGATTCAAGAAAGAATAAAATAAATAAATAAATCAATAAAATAGGTGTATTCCAATATCAGACTTGCTAGCCCACCAAATCAAGATCCATGGATTTATTAGATCTTCATTTTCCCCCTAAAAACTAAAACCCATTGAATAAACCAGTCAAAACAACATCTCCAAAATCTAAGAAACCAAACAGATAAAGAACACTAGTATTCATGAGTCCTTCTCAGATGAAAAACATGAAGAAGAAGAAAAAGAAAATGAGAATGAAGAGAGGAAGGAGGAGAGAAGGGGGGGTGGTGTGGGTTTGGGCGATGGTAAGAAGAGGAGAAGGATGAGAAAATGTGGTTAGAGATAGGTGGTGGATTTGGAAATCTGAAACTCAGATTTATTTTTATTTTTTTTTGTCTCCCCCACCAAAACCACGTCATTTTGGTGAGGGATTGATCTCAGCCATTGGCTTCATTAGTAGGACAAGTGTTGCGCCATAAAGAATCATTCTTGAGGATCACTCCAAGAAAAAACTCTAGAGGATCCGAACGCGTCGGCTGGGGTTAGTATTCTCATGTTGGTTCTTTCATGTGGGTGTTTCCAGCTCAACAGACACACTTGTTGTTGAGCAAGAAATGAAAGACTACGAATATCTACTCTCTTCCAATGGGCACTTTCAACTTCTCTTCTTCAGCAGCCTTAGTGGATCCACCAATTGATACTTGGGAATTCGAATAACCAAAACACGATAGGGAAACATGAAGCCGGTGGTATGGGTTGCAAACAGAGACAATCCATTGACAGATAGCTCTGGAGTACTAAAGATAACTCAAGAGAAAAACCTGATGATCAATGATAGCAGAGGGATCTCCATCACTCTCATCTCTCAAAAATCTTCTATTAACACAAGCGCAACGCTTCTAGGAATTTTTGTTTTGAGATCCGGAGATCATGTGGTGTGGCAAAGTTTTGATCATCTATATGATGTATGGTTAACATGCATGAAATTGGGTTCGTTTTACTTGAAGAGTGGGGAAACCCGCAACATCGGGTTCTCACTTCATGGTCAACGCTAGAGGTTCCGGGTTAAGGGGGTTTCACTCTAGGTCTTGATCTAAATAACACAAAACAACTTATAACTTGGAAAAGATCAAGAAAAGTTGTTTATTGGAGAAGTGGGATGTGGAATGGGTACAATTTTAGTTTACTTTCTGAGGATGCTTCACATCTCGATTATTACAATTCATTTAGTTTTAGTTACTTCTCGAATGAGAATGAGATTTATTTCACTTGGAACCAAACTAATATGTATAATTTGATTTTGTTAGATTCTTCTGAAGTGCTTCATATCTGTGGCTTATCATTATTCTTGCACAATAATAGTAAATTGTGATCGTGACCAAGGAGATATGAAATATGGGGGTTGTGTAAGGCATAAACCATCCAACTGTATAGGCGGAGATGTGTTCAAGGAGACGACAAAATCAATCCAGAAATATGTGTACTTGTCTGGTTCAATTAATTTGAACGCGGATCTTAGTGATTGCAAGGAGATATGTCGGACAAATTGTTCTTGTCAAGGCTACACTTTGGAAAAACTTGATGCTGATGGGGTAATGTCAGGCTGCCTCTTTTTTCTAGGAGGTCGAGTATATACGCGGGATAGTGGAGATGTCTGGTACATTCGTAACAACAGTCTTGCAGAAATTGGTTATCTTTCTAACACTAACGCTATGTTTGGTAACTTAGGAGAGAAAAGAAAATAAATGATTACTTAAGTAATAAGAAAAAAGAAAAGAAAAGAAATGATTATAATTTCTCTCATTTTTATTTGGATAAGTAAGAAATAAAAGAAAAGAAATGATTGATGGGGGAAAATACAAATACAACCCTTCAAGGTTGACGGGGAAAAAAAACATGTTTTATAATACATATACAATAAATTTATGGTTATATCATAGTTAAATCATCGACTATTGCGATTAAGGATGTAAATGGTTTCATGTTATCATTTACCAATGACAAGTTCAAAAAATGCTCTTATCTATATATTTTCTATACTATATATAAAGTGAACATTCATGTTGATATCCTAAAGCCTTTAGTCTCCCTACATGTCAAGTGAATTTTTCAATTTTAAAATAAAAAAAATTTGAGAAGGATTCAAAACTAAAAACCTTAGATTTAATAGAGAACAAAATTAGCAATTTGACTAGCACACAAAATGTAATATTTTTTTTTATATTTTATTATTACTTATTTAAATTGTACATGCATCACGTGTGCCAATTGCTACGAGACTTGAGCTAAGGTTTGTTTCATCCATGAGATCTAGGGGATTTGATTGAGGCTTCACCAAGGCTTTGGAATCATTACAAGTTGGAGAAGAATGGGCTAGGGGTTCTGTGAGAATATTTATTGAATATATGGTATATTAGAAATTAGGCAATTTTAGGCAATTCCCTTTTCTTTGTATTTCCTTTTTCTATCATAGATTAGGGCTATATAACTAATGCACTCTTTGTAAACATACACAATTGAATATACAGACTTTATTCAGAAATCTTACATGGTATTAGAGCTTTGCGATTCCTGACTTCGTGATAGCTAGGGTTACGCACGAACTGGTCTACCTTGCTTGTGATTCGTCGTGATTCATCTGATTGATCGAGCTCTCTCTTCTCAACTTATCTGATACATGATCAAACTACTTTGGTTTGATCTCTGGTTTTGGTTCTAGTTCATGCTCGGGAGGCCTTCTTTGGTTTTAGTCTGTGACATCTCTTCTCTCTGGTTTTGACTTGCGACTTTAGTTCAACTGCAGTTTGGGTTTGATCGTGAGAGTTCTCGTTGACTTGTAACTTTGGGTCATCACCATCGATGTCTCGCACGACTAGTTTTCGCTACTCATATGGTTCACTTCTCTCACCTTTGGTTCGTGATTCATCTGCCACATGGTCGGTTAAAGCTTGTCGCCTCTCTCTCTCTCTCTCTCTCTCTCTCTGGCGCGAAGATTTTTCTTCAACCTCAAGTTCTTATTCTGAATTGGTTTTCTCGACTTATAACAGTTCATTGATATTTGTGAGTCTTAGGGGGTTTTGATTATTATCTTGACTCCAACTGTTTATTATATATCTAGACCCAGCATTTGGTTATTACACTCTGGTTTTAGGGTTTATTCCACTTAAACCCCTTATCTCTCTGGCTATTACGTTGTCTCTAGCTTTTGATGAGTGTGCCTTTTACTATCAGAGAGGCCATTGGAAGTATCACTGTCCCAATAAGGGATGTCTGTCTGGCTCATATTATCAGCAGTCTCGGACCTAGTTTTGCCCTTCTTCTCCGAGTAATCTTCAGGCTTCTGCCGGTTCTACTGCATCTGCTCTAGCTCCTGATCCTGACTTGGCTTTCTTGAGTGCTCAGATTAGTCAATTTCAGATACACTGTCTACCTCCTAACCATCCCTGACTATCTCCATTGTTTTCTCTCTTCATTCAGGTTTGCTTGGATCTTTTTCAGGTATTTCTTCGTCTGTTTTGATTTTTGACTTTGGTACCTCTCATCATTTGACTCCTTATCTCTCCTTACTTCAAAATTGTACTCCTCCTCTATTTCTTATTACTGCCAATGCTGCTAATGGGTCTGGTATGTCTGTTATATCTATTAGGTCTATCCTACCACCTGTTATGTCTGTTGTCTTTATTCCATTTGTCTTTTATGTTCCTCAGTTATCTGTCAGTTTATTATCTATCAGTCAGTTTGATGCCTCTGGTTTTGATGTTATATTTTCTTCTTCTATATGTTCCGTGCAGGATCAGATGTCTAAGTAGTAGATTAGGACTGGCTGTAAAATTGGAGACCTCTATGTGGTGGAAAGCTTACATTTGCCTATGACTACTTCTTCGACTGCTTTTTTCTTATTTTCAGTTAGATTCTCTGTCTAGCCCTTTATATGTGTGGCATTCTAGATTAGGGCATTTGTCTGCTGACCGTTTACAGTCTTTAGCTTAGTCAGGTATATTGGGTAAAGTTTCTCCTAGTCAACTTACCAAGTTTCGAGGGTGTAAACTTGCCAAAATGATAGCCTTACCTTTCCGTAACAGTACTTCTATATCTGTTACACCGTTTTTTTTAGTTTATATTGATGTCTAGGGCCCTTCTCTTATCCTTACCAAGGGGGGTTCTGCATACTATGTGTAATTTGTTGATGATTGCACCCGTTACACTTGGGTTTATCTTATGACTCATAAGTTCGATTTCTATCAGATATACCATATCTTTCAGTCTATGATTACTACTCAATTTCGGTCTATCATTAAAGTGTTATGGTCTGACTTGGGTGGAGAATATTTTAAAAATGAGTTCTGTGAGTATTTGGCTAATTTGGGTACCATTCACAAAACTTCCTGTACAGATACTTTTGTCCAAAATAGTCGAGCCAAGCGTAAACACTGCTATCTCCTTGAGACAACTAAGTCTCTTCTTCTCTCTACTTCAGTTCCGATTCCATTCTGGAGGGAGGCAGTTCTTACTGCTGCTTTTCTTCTCAACCGTATGCCTATTCCCCTTCTTTCTGGTTAGTCTCCTTATGAGGCTTTGTTCTCCTAAATTCTTAACTACTCTTTTCTTCGTGTGTTTGGGTTTGCCTATTTTGTTCTTCTTCCTTTCAAAGATAGGACCAAACTTAGTCTCCGGTCTGTCCTCTGTGTCTTTTTAGATTACAGTCTTACTCAGAAAGGTTACCGCTCTTACGATCCTATCTCTCGTCGCCTTTATGTCTCCCGTCATATTGCCTTTCTCGAACGTTTGCCTTACTTTCAGTTTCCCCCTCTCACTGCTCTAGTTTCCAAAGAGGATTTGGCTCACATTGACCCTTTTCCTTTTGAGGTCCCGTTTGATGAGTACATCTCCACTGTTCGTCTTAAGCCCATTCCTACTTTTCTGTCTGCGTCACCCATGGCTCATTCTCCTTATTCGTCTTCTTTTTTCCCTCCATTGTTGGTCTATTCTCGTCGCTAGGCTCCTCCACCACCAGTTGTCTTTACTCCTGTTGCTGCGCCTTCTACTTCTGACGACTCTGATCCTGCTGTACACCAATATCCAACTCGTGAGCGTCGTCCTCCAAACAGGTTGGGTTGGTCTAATACATGTTTTTTTTCTTTCTATCGTACTTTTTTGTCTGTTATTCATTCTTTTTCAAAACCACAGTCTTACTCAGAGCCCTGTCAGGATCCTAATTGGGTTCAAACTATGGAGGAAGAGTTATTTGCCTTACAGAAGACTAGCACTTGAGAGTTGGTTCCTTTGCTTGCTGGCAAGAATCTGGTTGGTTGCAAATGGGTCTATAAAGTCAAGACTCATTCTGATGGTTCTCTTGAGCGCTATAAAGCTCGGTTGGTTGCCAAGGGTTTCTCACAGAAGTATGGTAGTGATTATGAGGAGACCTTCGCCCCTGTTGCCAAGATGACTACTGTCCGTACCTTGATTTCTGTTGCTGCTGTTCGACATTGGCCTCTCTATCAGATGGATGTTAAGAATGCTTTTCTTAACGGTTATCTCATTGAGGAGGTCTATATGTGTCCTCCACCTAATCTTCCCCACTCCTCTAGGAAGGTTTGTTGTCTTCGGCGTGCTCTGTATGGTTTGAAGGAGTCTCCTCGTGCTTGGTATGATCGCTTTTAGATTGTCATTACTGAGCTTGGGTTTCATCCTTTTGCTTCTAACTCTGCTTTATTTCTGAGATATACCTCGGCTGGTTTTGTTGCTCTCCTCCTCTATGTGGATGATATGATCATCACTGGCTCTGACTCTTCTGCTATCTCTAAGGTCAAGCAACATCTCTTTCGCACCTTCGAAATGAACGATCTAGGTCCATTGTGGTATTTTCTTGGTATTGAGGTTGCCTCTTCTTCAAATGGCTATTTTTTTGTCTCAAGCTAAGTATACTAATGAAGTTATTCACCATAATGATTTTACTGATACTAAGGTTTCTGATACACCTATTGAGCTTAATGTGAAGCTCTACTCTACTGATGGTGTCCCTCTGGATGATCCCACGGTTTATCGCGAGTTAGTAGGTTGTTTAGTTTATTTGACTGTCATTCGCTTTGATCTTGCTTATGCTGTTCATGTGGTTAGTCAGTTCGTTTCTGCTGCTCGCTCTACTTATTGGGCTGCTTTGGTTCGCATTCTTTGCTATCTTCAGGGTACCATCTTTCAGGGTTTGCTGTTGTTGTCTACTTCCTCTTTAGACTTGGTGGCCTATGTTGATTCTGATTGGGCTGGTGATATTACTAATCGTAAGTCCACCTCTGGTTTCTGTATATGTTCTTGGCAATTCCTTGATCTCTTGGAAAAGCAAGAAACAACCTGTTGTTACTCGCTCTACTGTCGAAGCTGACTACCGTGCTATGGCTCATGCTACTACTGAGCTTGTTTGGCTTCATTGTCTTCTCTCTGATTTGGGTGTACCCCAATCTTCTCCGACCTCCCTCTATTGTGACAACCGTAGTGCTATTTAAATTGCCCACAATACTGTCTTCCGTGAATGGATGAGACATATTAAGATTAATTGTCACTTTATATGACAACATCTGCAGTCTAGCTCTATCTCGCTTTTTTTTGTCTCCTCGACTTTGCAACTTGCGGACTTCTTCACCAAGACTCACACTACCACTCAGTTTTAATTTCTTCTTAGCAAACTCTCAGTGTTTTCTGCTAACACACCTTGAGTTTGAGCGAGAGTGTGAGAATATATACTGTATATATGGTATATTAGGAATTAGGTAATTCCCTTTTCTTTATATTTCCTTTTTCTGTCATAGATTAGGGCTATATAACTAATGCACTCTTTGTAAACATACATAATTGAATATACAAACTTTATTCAGAAATCTTACAGGTTCAACTTCTTTTGATGACGACAAGCAAAGATTACAGAAAGAAAGATCCACCAAAGATTCAAGTCCCTGCTTGTATAGCACGATCACTACTATGACGGTTGCTTAATGACTTAACATTTGATTCTATCTTTGACAACTTACCATTGTATTCCAATTCGGTTCCATTTCTAAAACCCAAATTGTTTAGAGAACTAGAGATTTTTTTTTTTTTTTGATCGACAAATGTTAGTTGTTAGTTATTAGATTAACATCTATGGAAGAAAATCTCCCCACCCTTGGCAAAGCACCTAAATGCTTGCACTCCCTTAATTTAACCCTCCTAAGAGGAATTGAAACCATGACCTCCTTGAAATTAAGACCTAAGGAAGGCATGGTGGCCAACTGTAGACACCTCATTTTTGACCGACCTTAAGACTCAGACGTCACCGATTGAGCACTTGGTGATGTTGCATATCGTGCTTTTCTGCGCTTTGCCTCGGTTTGCGAACCAGGCTCTGTTTTCTCTGTTGTCTCTTCCCGAAGGGAGGGAGAGGTCTCGTAGATCATCTCTCAGTGGCCGTAGGCTACGTTTCGTGGTCGTAGGCCATTTTTCCCATTTCGGAGCCCGGTTCCCGGTTTTCGGAGCCGTCGGGCCGAGTGCCTCGGTTCGGGACCGCCTAACCACCTCCGTTTGCTCCGGTTTTTGGCATGCATCTTATTTACTCCCTTTTGAGGGACACTGTGGTCCGAGAGACCAACTTCGTGGTCGAACACCACTCTCGGTGCCTAACAGTCAGTTTTCGGGGCCTCGGGCTGCGCGTTTCGGCCCCCGAACCTTCATTTTGCATCGGTTTGCGTTCATTTTTGGCAGGGACCTCTGTTTCATCACTAGGAAGGTCGTAGAAGGGTGGGAGGCCAGTAATTGTTTCAGCAACCAGTTATATTTCCTCATCGCCCTCCGTCGCCCGTTTTTTCTCACTTGAAAGCCAATGTTGACCACCCTAAGGCCACTTTTTCAAGCTCCAAACCACATATTTGTGTTGTACACACTTGGGAGGCCACCAATATCATATGGTTGGCTAGTAGTTGTGATTGACCCTTTTGAACCCCTCCTAAAAGTGGCCTTTTCTCTCTCCTGGTTCACTGTTGCCAATTTTTTACCACAGGGTTGTGTTGAGAACACATGGGAGGCCACCAATTTGTGGTGGTCGGCTAGTAATTGTACTTGGCCCTTTTGACCCCTGGCCGGCTGGCCATGGGGAGAGCCGGCCGGCCACTTGTAACCTAGATAACTGGACGGCCTGATTTCTTACAGTTGGTACATCACAAAAATACATTTTATTTCTCCCCAGATTTTGTATCCGGGGGGCTGCCATTTTGGGGGGAAACTTGAATTGTTCCCCCCCATTTTTTCCCCTCTTTTTGTCTATATAAACCATCCTCCAGCTCTGGTTTTAAGGGTTAGAAAATTTTCTTTGGAGCTTTGCATACATACATCCCTCATCTCTCCCTTTCAAGCATCAAAACCTCCCAAACCTTACCCCATTTCTACACCATCACCTAGCACCACACCACCACTCCATTCCAGCAGCTTGGAGGATCTTTTTAGAGATTAGGAGGCAACATTTCTTGGTCCAAAGGCTGTCAAAGAGTTGGTCTTCAAGGGTAAGTCCTCTTCTCCTCTTTTTGACCCTTTTCTTGGTTCATATCTTAGCTCTTTGTGCTTGCATATTTGGGCTCCGACCCTAACTGTAAAATATCATATTTTGAGTCCCTTTTCATGTTTGTTTAAGGGTCCTTCCCTGTTTAAGGTCCCTAGCCACCACTTGCCTCTTTACCTCTCTTGTATGCCTATTTCTTGTGTAGTATTTTAGGCCTATATGTAAAATTTTTTGAGGCATATTGTAAACTGAAAAGTAGCTTATTTTGAGCCCTTATTCAACATTGTTGAAGGGCTCATCACAGTTTGAAGCCTCCATCTATCACTTGCCTTTGTATCTCTCTTTTGGCCTTATTTTTGCATGATTTGGTAGCCTCTTGTGCTTGCATTTTTTAACTCCGGTCCGAACTGTGAATGGACTTATTTTGACCCTCTCTTCATGTTTCATTAAGGGTCTTTTTCTGTTTGAAGCATCCTTTTTATACTTTGTGTTATAGCTCTCTTTTTGGCCTTATCTTGCATAGTATTTTGAGCATACTTGTACACTGTTTTGGGTTTGATCATCAACTGTAAAAGGTCATATTTTAGGTCTCTTTCCAAATTTGTTGAAGGACCTTCATCTTTTTGGGGCCAGCATGCATCAGTTACTTCTTTGTCCTCCTTTAGGCCCACTTTTTGCATGAGAGTTTTTCCATACTTATGTCTGTTTTTGTGGCTTGTGGTAAACTGTAAAGTACCATATTTTGAGCCCATATTCAAAATTGTAGAAGGGCCTTTCTCTGTTTAGGGTTAGAAGCTGCCACTTGCTTCATTATCGCTCTTTCGGGGCCATTTTTGCATGCTAGCTTAGCCCCATTTGTGTTCACTGTTTGGCCTTGCTTAAAACTGTAAATATGCATTTTTTGGGACTGCCTTGCTTCTTTCTTCATGCTTTATGTTCAAATAATGCATGCTTTGTATAGCTATAAGTCATTCCATGTGCCTAATTTTGGATTTCGGGTTTCATTTCATGCATCGGGTGCACTTTTGCCATGTTTCGGGGCTATTTTGCATCAATTTTTGCTACTGAAATTTTCATGCTAGTATGTCATATTCCATGTCTTGCCATGTGTCTTGTTAGAGTGGCATTCGGTGCCTCAAGGTCGGTCCTCGGTTTGCGTGCACGCGTGCACGCATCTCGAGTTGTCTCATTTTCATCTAATGGCCTCTTATGTGAGTGTGGCCGAGGTCCACTTGTGTTGGTGTAAGCCCATTATGCATTGTGTATGCTATTTCATTTCACAGCATTGTGTATGCTAGGTTGTATATTAGCGCATTGTGTATGCCATGTTACCTCGTGCATCGTGTATGCCATTTCATAGCATTGTGCATGTTAGGTTGCATCTTAGTTGCATCCATGCATGTCATGCATATTGCATTGTGTTTGGGATAGGAGTTAGCCCGAGCACGGGAAACGAGGTACGTTTCAGACCGAGTGACTAACGCGGTCTCAATTTCCTACCACCGACAATTCCGGATCATCCATGATGAAGTTAGGTCTTGTTGAGTTTTCATGTGCATTCATTCCATATCAAATTGTGCAATTTGACTCCTCGGCCATCATGCATCGAGATGCGTGATTGGTGGCACGAGGATCGAGGTATGCATACATTTGTGAAAATACATTGCCATGCCCCTTTCTTGCTCTCTGTTGCAGCAAATCAAGAATCGGCAGTCTTCCGGGGCTTGGCACTCTTTCCAAAAACCATTGCAAAACAAAGGCTAATTGGGGAATCACAGTGGATTTCCGCGCAAAGGCAACCCGGATATGCATCATTCATCATCTGAAGAAGAGTCAAGGCAGTCCCTGGCTTGCATGCCAGTTTATTGTTTTCTTAGTTAATTTGTTAATTAATTAGGCATTTGTACATATTTTGGACTGTATTATTTATTTGGACTGTACTATTCGGGACTGTATATTATTCTTTCAGACCCTCTATGCGAGGGCATAATTGTAATAAGTATGCGTGTGTGTAATGTATGTCTTCCAACCCCACGTCTTTCTTCCCTTTTATTTACCAGCTTATGATGGTTAGATTAGGGCACGTTTTAATTAGCATACAGTATGATAGCATGTTTGCATTCATTCATCTGTTTTGCATGCACCGGGCTCGGCGCATCATATAAACTGCATTCGTATTTCAATTCCAAGTTGAATACATGTTAGCTGTAGCATTCCATATGCCATGTTTAGAATAGCCGAGCCTGCTATAGTTGCATTTTTGCATGGGTTGCATTAGGCATTTCTGTATACTTAGGATCATGCATGGATTTCTAATCGGTTTCTGTTTTGGCTTGGAGTACTCGGTGAGTTTTATGCTTTAGCATCCTTGCATGCGTGTGAGTGACTGCCATGAATAGCATGCTTACCATGAGGCTAATTGCTTATGTGATATAACTGCCTGAATGCCTGTGGGTGAAGGTTGGGTTATTTGGATTGGAACAATTCATCAAATGTGTGTTTTAAGCTCACTAGATAGCGGCAAAATCATGTTTTCTAAGCCCACCTGAGGGTGGCAAATCCATGTCTTAGCGTACCTGCGGGTAGCACCATCAAACCATTTTCAAACAAACAAACATGAAGTGTTTTGTTCCAATTCAGACGACTCAGTCTATACTTGTATGCTGTGCGCATCACATAGTAACCTAGGCTAATAACCGAAATAAGAACACACAATGTTTTCAAAAATAGATATCATGGTTAGTAGAGGCCGATCTTTGATCGTAGCGGGGTGCTCACGGCGACCTTCCCAATCGCATCCAAGTTCCCGGGCGAGGCAACTTTGGTGATGACGGACACGTGGCCTTAGGCAAATGAGTCGTGGTTTCCTAAATTTTCCAAAAATAAAATATTTAGGTGGCGACTCAGATTCCGCAAAGCAGTCCATGTTTCGCACTTCTTTCAAAAAAATCTGTTTTCTCAAAACGATTTGCCGGATTTGGACTCTTTGGTTCAAGATTAAGAACCGTGACACAAAATCGAGTCCGAGCTGTAGCGAGGTCCCCCGCGGGCTTGTTACAGTTTCTGGTAACTCTGCTGGGGATTTAGAGAACTTGACTCGAACCCATGATATCTGGTTTTGACTACACTTGTGTGTTTCTTTGCATTGCATTTGCATTGGTGCGCCTAGGACACCGTGTTTGCCATCTGCTATTCCTGAACGGTTTGCCGGAGGCTTGTCTTGTCAAGGCATGACCATAAGGCTGACTGGTTATGGGCTCTGCCAGTATGGGAACACAAACCCCGGTTTTACCGGGGCACCCTTTTTGACCATTTGACCTAGTGCATATCGAAATCCGTAGTGACAATTCCAAACTAGGACAGGTTGCTTACCCGATATAGGTTGTTTGAAACCGCTGCTTGCGTAGTGAAACCCTAGTTCCTGACAAAATAGGACAGGGAAACCCTACCCCAACATAGGGGTGTTTTGGCTCTCGCTTATCTGTTATGTGCTTTTAGAGTGTGTCTCTACCGGGAGTGCATGTATCAGTTTATGAGTTTGGGCATCAGGCCTGCGGGCATCAGGCCTGCAGGCATCAGTCAGTATTTGAGAATTGGTTATCTACGGGTATCAGATTCTGTCTTTGGGGAACAGTGATTTAGGAACAGTGATCAGTATTTGGGGACAGTGTGTTTTCAGCTTATCAACCGTGTGTTGTATGCCCGACTGTGTGTTGTGTATTTATTTTAAGCTGTTATGCTGTTCATTTATCTGGTTATTTATTTCCTTTTCGCTTTATTTATCTTTTGCTAGGGCAGTTTTAGCACAATTGCTTCCGACCCAGTAGATATTCCCCAAGCACTTTGGACAAGAGGTTGCCGGCTCAATCGATCTGAGGATCTGGTTGACAGACATCCAATGTTCCATTCTTTACCCCCCGTTGTCAGGAGAAGGCCAAGGAAGCGCAATGTGTCAGAATAGAGGTTGCGAGCGAAGGGTTACTCCATCGAGGACGATGAGGTCGAGGTCTCAATTGTTGCTATAGAAATAGACATACCGATCAGTCAGATGGATCAGCAAAATACATCAGGGGTGGAAGCCCTGATGCGCCAAATGCATGAGAGTATGAAACAGATGCAAGAGGACGCTGCCCGCCAAGCGGAGTTCTCCAAGCAACAAGCCACAATCATGGCCCAGCAGGCCGAGCTAATCACTAGATTGCAACAGTAGAATGCGGCATCTGCTTCACATCAAGTTCCTCTTCCACCAGGGGCCCCATTACCCGAGCAGGCACCTACTGTCCATAATGCTCTGCCAAACACCCAGAACACCGTGCCAAATGTTCAAAACATCCAAGAGGACACAAACCTTCCAACGGGGCCAGCTCCGCCCCCGCTTCTGCCTCAACTGTCCAAGACCCATACACCCAACCACTCGGACTCTCCCTTCGAGTTCGAAATAGACCATACAGCTCTGAAACTGAGCAAGCTTGAAAAGCTTTTCAAGAAATCACAAAGGGTAAAGGCTATTCCGGACATCGAGGACGGATATACCGACGTGGCCGTGACATTGCCCGACAGGTTCAAGATGCTGCAAATTGACCGCTTCGACGGGTCCGGGGACCCCATGGTCCATCTTCGGCTATTTTCAGACATACTGCGGCCAATGGGCCTAACCAGACCACAAAAACTTTCACTGCTCGACCGAACCCTGTCGGGTGTGGCCGCTATCTGGTACGCAAAGTTGGAGGACGAGGTCAAAAGAAGTTGGGATGAAATGGCTGAGGCCTTTGTTGCACAGTACTTGTACAATACCCAGATCGAGATTACAACTCGTGATCTCGAAACAACGAGGCAGGAGCCTAAAGAGACTTTCTCAGATTTCGTAACTCAATGGAGGGCGAAGGCATCGATGATGACTTTGAGGCCTACTGACAAAGATCAAATCAGGATGATTGTGCGCAATCTCCAACCGAAATTGATGCAGAAGATGATTGTACTCCCCTTTCCCACCTTCTCAGATTTACACGAGATGGGGGTATAGATCGAGGATGCCATGAAACAAGGTCTGATCGACCAGGATAGGGAGCAACCTAGAAGGACTTTCAACCGTAACAACAACGCAGGCTCGAGTGGCGCCAAGAATCGCGACGAGCTTCAGAGGTGAGCATGGTCACCACCATTCCCCCTCCCCCAAGACCCATGGCCGCCACACCCTTCTCCGGTGCATCCGGAAGTAATACCCAAACCCCTAAATATCAGCCCAGAGGCCAAAGAACCTTCACCCCATTATACATGCCTTTGTCTAAGGCTCTCGGGGTATTAATCAGGAAGAAGCATTTGACGCCCCTAGAGCCGAGGCCACTACCAAATCCACTCATTCCCTCTCATGACCCGGCAAAATACTGCGCATATCACCAACAGCACGGTCATGACACTGACCGTTGCTTTAGATTGCGTCATGAGATCCAGGATCTTATTGACAAGCAGGTGATCGCGCCTCCTGACAAAGCCAACGTCACAACAAACCCTCTCCCACCACATAATCAAGCTCCTCCTCCCAACAGAATCAACTTCATCCAAACTGGGGTCGCATCTTACGATCCTAGTATCTATATCACCCCATCCCACCTACCTAAGCCGGAGGTGATCCTTCCTATCTGCACTGACTTGTGCATGATGGACATCTCTACAACCCAATCTGAGCCAATGGTGGTGACCACCGAAAATGGGACAAGGCAGATTTCAGAAGAAAGTGGGGTTGTTGAGTCTGGGATGGAACAGTATGGGAATCTCGCCGAAGGGGTCTACGATCCAAGTGAATACATCCAGTCAGTGGGCCTGGCTGAGCTGAGTGTAGGGCTGCCAGAAAGAGCAGAATTATGTGTAATTCAGGGAGACAGATTTGAACGGGGAACGGATGACCTAACAACTGTAGAGGAGGACCTTGCCAACCTCCAGTTCTTCAGTGACCAAGAATCAGGGGATGCGGTAATCAACTGGTTCGAGTACGAGGAGTCGGCAGAAGTTACCGGATGGTTAGATGATCAACCAGACGTTGTAGAATATCAACCAGAATAGGGCCCGGCAGAGGCAAGAGTATCAGTGATGACCGGAAGGGCCGAGAGTCAGAATACACCGCTGGAGAGCGCCGACACTAAGAATTTCGCTCAGAACTTGGGCATTGTAAATGCAGGGAGTATTGAACAACCAGCTGTACTGACGCAGTTGGAACAACAAAAAATTGAGGATTCCTAGAGAATCAGAAAAGCTAAGGCCCATGTGGGGGTCGAGAGTGCTGTGTGCACGGGAACAGAAAATATTGCGGGCATATGGACTGAAGGTACTGCGAGTACAATCATACTGAAGCCGGACAGGTGTCTCTCAGCTGCCGACGGAATGTGATGGGAAGACGATGATTTATGTCTTGCCCACACAAATGAAGATTGGGGGAATAATCAACCAGATGATACCTGGTATATCGACGAAGTCGCTCATATGACAAGAAGTGGGCGGTATTTCAAGCCCCCGCACTTAGACCAACTTGAGGCGTCTGGGAAAGACAAGGAAGCTGAGAAACAGAGGGAAAAGCAGATTGAAGAAGAAGCTGTGCTTAAGCAATTAAAGAAGATACAAGCAGACATCTCCATCTGGGGACCGCTTATGGCATCGCGGGTACACAGACAGGCCGTCCTATCTACCATGTACAAGGCCAAACTCTCTATAGATACTACACCAGAGCAGCTGGTTGGGCTGGTCTTTCCGAGAGGAGGTTCCCCGGCATTAACCTTTTCAGACAAAGAATTACCGCCTGAGGGCATAAATCATAACAAATCCCTCTACGTTTCCGTGGAATGTAGAGACAAGTGGATACCGATAGTACTTATTGATACCGGATCCACCATCAATGTCTGCCCAGCCAGAACAACGTATGCAATCGGGTTGAAGCCCGCGGACTTCGTGCCGACTACTCAGGTGATCAGAGCATATGATAATACCAGCAGGGAAGTGATGGGACTGTCAAAATTCAGACTCAGGTTGGTCCAGGACAACACAATATTGAATTCCATGTCTTGGACGTTGCCGCGACCTTCAATCTACTCTTGGGGCGGCCGTGGTTGCACCAAGTGAAGGAAGTCTCTTCCACTCTACATCAGATGTTGAAGTACCCTCACGGGAAGGGGGTGGCCATTGTTTTTGGGAATTCATCAATCCATCCGCCGCCAAAGGTGTCCACACCAGTCTTGGAAATCGAGTATGGCGCAGAGGATGTGTTCTTATCAGGGTTCACTTTGGCTGAGGCCCGAGTGGTGCATAATATCATGGCTGTGAATGAGGGAGTGTACGTCAGTGCTCAATCCGTCTACCTCATGAACAAGCTATAACACATCCCCAGAATGGGATTAGGAAGGAGTGGCCGGAAAGGCGTCGCAGCATTGGCCGAAGTGCCACACAACCCTCATACCTTTGGCTTGGGTTATCTGCCCACCAAAGAGGACTGGGTGAGGAAAGGAAAGGAAATGGCCGGAAGAGCCAGAGTGAAGCAGGCTGGGAAGCCTTTTGAATTAATGCATAGGCCCATCCAGGGTACCCTGAACGGACCCTTCGTCTGGGAGGGGGAGGACTTTCCATTTTGCGGCTTCCCAGAACCGTGGCTAAACGCGGAGAAGAAGCGCGTGCCAGGTTTCGAGATCTTCTTCGACCTGCAACTATCCGGGGATGACGTTGCCACAGAGCAGACAGACCCATCAGCTGAGGTTGAGCAGTATAAAGCAGGGGATGCCGAGGGCGCTGAAATTGAAATGGGGGTAGCATTGGCAAGTCTACTTTCAGATCCTCCGATCGACCATAAGTGCTTGGGGGATAACTTCTCGGTTTCCATGATTGGGGATGAAACGGCTGCGAGCCTGCTAGCAACTATTTTGGATGCATCTATCGCACCCTCTCTCACTTGGCAATACGAGGAGGGATTTTTGTCCAGCAGCACCGGGTCAGGTAGTGAGCCGGAATCTGATTCCACCGAGTCTTGTGAGTCGGAATCAGGTTCCAGCTCGACTGAGTCTGAATCTGGTAATCCTGGGGATGATAACCCGGATACCACAGTCCTATCTAGGTCGTCTTTTTCCTTTTCATTTGAGTCTGTTGTAAATGAATCGGACGATTTGGATGTGTTTAATGAGAATCAAGTAACTGTGGTTTCTGAGTACTTTTCTGTGCCCTTGATTTATTGCATTAATTCAGACTTTCAAAACTTTGACGAAAACGACGAGGACGAAGTTCCTCCGGTTTTGCAACGTTTAATTGAGCAAGAGCAAGAGAGATTTGTCAAACCTTTAATGGATGAAATCACTACCGTAAATATTGGTACTGAGGAGGACCCGCGGCTGGTCCAGATCGGGTCCACGTTGTCTTCGGAGGAACGCGAGCGCTTAGTCGCTTTATTAAAAGATTTGAAAGATGTTTTCGCGTGGTCATACGAAGACATGCCTGGAATTGATCCTGAGATTGTACAGCATCGGATCCCCCTTGACCCCGAGGCCCGACCTGTCAAGCAGAAACTCAGGAGGATCCGCCCGGACTGGGCTCTCAAGATCAATGAAGAGGTCACCAAGCAAATCGACGCAAGCATCCTGCTGGTATCCGAATACCCGACTTGGTTGGCCAACATTGTTCCAGTGCTGAAGAAAGATGGCAAGATCCGGGTATCTGTGGATTTCAGGGATTTGAACAGAGCTAGTCCGAAGGACGACTTTCCCTTGCCGCATATCGATGAGTTGGTGGATTTCACAGCAGGGCATGCTTTGCTCTCATTCATGGATGGCTTCTCAGGCTACAACCAGATAGTGATGGCGCTGAAAGACCGGGAAAAGACTACATTCACCATCCCGTGGGGGACATACTGCTATAGAGTCATGCCATTTGGGTTGAAGAACGCTGGAGCTACTTATCAACGGGCCGCAACCACAATATTACACGACATGATCCACAAAGAGGTTGAGGTGTACGTGGACGACATGATTGTCAAATCCAAAGAAAGAAAAGGCCACTACACCGCCTTGCACAAGTTTTTTCAAAGGATCAGGGAATTCCGGTTGCGGCTGAATCCTCAGAAGTGTACATTTGGTGTTACAGTGGGAAAAATGCTAGGGTTTTTGATTACACAAAGGGGCATCGAGGTCGACCCTTCCAAAATCAAGGTCATCTTAGAAATGCCACCACCAAGGACTGAAAAGGAGGTGCGAGGCTTTCTCGGTAAAGTGCAATTCATAAGACGGTTTATCTCAAAATTAACCTTGACTTGTGAACCACTTTTTGGCCTCCTCAAGAAAGGAAAGAAGCTCCAATAGGACGGCCGATGTCAAGCTGCATTTGAACAGATTAAAGAATATTTACGTAACTCGCGTCTTTGCCACCGCCGTAACTGTGGAAACCGTTGATTTTGTATCTGTCAGTAACTGAGACTACAATGGGCTGCATGCTTGCGCAAGAATCAGAGGACAAGATGGAGAGAGCCATCTACTATCTAAGCAAGAAGATGCTAGAGTACGAAACCCGCTACACTTCGCTGGAGAAGGCTTGCTTAGCTTTGGTATGGGCTACCAGGAAGCTGCAGCACTACCTGTTAGCTCACTCTGTAATGTTGGTTTCACGACTTGATCCCATCAAATATCTTTTCGAGAAACCAGCACTTACGGGTAGGTTAGCTCGTTGGTTGCTATTGCTCTCCGAATTTGATCTAAAATATGTAACACGCAAGTCGGTCAAGGGAAGAGCAGTGGCAGAGTTCTTAGCCGACCATCTAATGGAAGGGGGTGAAGTAGTCGAGTACTTATTCCCAGATGAGGCCATTTTGCATATCGACATTTAAACTTGATTTATGTACTTTGACGTGGCCAAATCAATACGGTATGGGATAGAGTGTTGCCGTGCACCGACAATTCCGTGATCCTCTAGCCTTCAAACTCCGATTCAAAGTCTCGAACAACGAAGCAGAATATGAGGCATGCATCGCTGGTCTGGAAGCAGCCCTGGAACTAGGGGCAAGACGGTTGGACGTCATCGGGGACTCGAACCTTGTTGTGTCTCAAGCAAAAGGAGACTGGAAAGTGAAAGAGGAAAAGATAATGATGTATCACCAGACCTTGGACTTGCTGACTCCTCGGTTTGAGAAGCTAAGTTTTACTCATCTACCAAGAGAGAACAACAGGTTCGCAGATTCTTTAGCAACTCTATCATCCATGATAAACATCCCGTGTGGAGTCCGGATGCGTCCAGTCATCATCGACCAGAAATTTGCACCTGCCTACGAGTCGATTGCTGCTATAGGTGAAGTTCAGGACGAAAACCCCTGGTATTACGACATTTGGAACTTCTTGGAGAAAGAAGCATACTCGCCAGGGGTAAATGCCAAAGAAAAAAGGGCAATCAGAAGAATGGCCGTTCAGTTCATCATCTGCGGGGGTAAACTGTATAAAAGGGGTTATCTGGGAATGCATAAACTGTGTGTTGATGCCGGAGAGTCAAAGCGTCTGATGGAAGCCATCCACGGAGGAGAATGTGGTGCGCACATGAATGGGGTAATGTTGGCACGGAAGATCCTGAGACATGGTTATTACTAGTCCACCATGGAGGAGAATTGTATTGGTTTTGTCCGGCGATGCCACAAATGTCAAATTCATGCAAATCGCATGAACATTCCGCCATCAAAGCTGTACAACATGACTTCGCCATAGCCATTTTTAGTCTGGGGGATCGATGTAATCGGGGCTGTCACTCCAAAGGGGTCGAATGGGCATGAGTTTATCTTGGTAGCGATAGATTATTTCACAAAGTGGGTTGAGGCCCAATCTTATGCGGTGTTGAAGGCTTCGCACGTCGCAAAATTTATTAGAAACAACATCATCTGTCGCTACAGAGTCCCAAATGAAATTATTTCAGACAATGGTTCCCACTTCAAGAAGGAGGTAATTGATTTGTTGGAAAAATACAATGTGGCTTTTCATAAGTCCTCTACCTATCAGCCGCAGACCAATGGAGCGGTCGAGGCCGCCAACAAGAATATCAAGCACATACTGCAGAAGATGGTGGAAACCTACCGGGACTGGCCAGATAAGCTGCCGTTTGCTCTATGGGGCTACCGGACTTCAATCAGAACTTCTACTGGGGCGACTCCGTACTTATTAGTTTATGAGATGGAGGCCGTTCTGCCTATTGAGATTGAGGTCCCGTCATTACGAGTATTGGCTGAGTGTTAGATAGCCGAAGCGGATTGGCAACAGAGCAGATTTGAGGAACTCATGCTCTTTGATGAGAGAAGGCTGAAAGCACTGTGTAGACACCCCATTTTTGACCGACCTTAAGACTCAGACGTCACCGATTGAGCGCTTGGTGATGTTGCATATTGTGCTCGTTCTGAGGTTGCGGAGTCCCGGCTGCAAGCCTTGCCTCCGGACTTTCGGACTCTTTTGTGCTTTGCCTCGGTTTGCGAACCAGGCCCTGTTTTCTCTGTTTTCTTTTCCCAAAGGGAGGGAGAGGTCTCGTAGACCATCTCTCAGTGGCCGTAGGCTACGTTTTGTGGTCGTAGGCCATTTTTCCTATTTGGAGCCCGGTTCTCGGTTTTTCGGAGCTGTCGGTCGTATGCCTCGGTTCAGGACCGCTTAACCACCTCCGTTTGCTCCGGTTTTTGGCACACACCTTATTTCCTCCCTTTTGAGGGACACTGTGGTCCGAGTGACCAACTTCGTGGTCAGACACCACTTCTGGTGCCTAACAGCCCACTTTCGAGGCCCCGAACTGCGTGTTTTGGCTCCCAAACCTTCATTCTGTATTTTTGGGCTCCGACCCAAACTTGAGATAGTCATATTTTGAGGTTATTTTCATGTTTTATTAAGAACCTTTTGCCGTTTGAGATCTTCTACTGTCACTTCCCTCTTTGCTCCCCTTTTGGCCCTTCTCTTGCATGATAGTTTAGGCCTACTTGTATTTATTTTCGTGGCTTTTCATAAACTAAAAAGTGTCTTATTTTGAGCCTCTCTTCAACTTTGTTGAAGGGCTCTCTTTAGTTTGAGATCTCCTACTATCACTTGCCCCTTTATCTCCCTTTAGGCCAATTTTGGGGGGAAATTTGAATTTCATTTCCCCCCCATTTTTCCCCCTCTTTTCCACCTCTTTTGCTTATAAAACCAGCAGCTCCCAGCTGTGTTAGGGAGTTAGAGATTCTTGTATAAGCCTCTCACATTAAATTTCTCTCTCTCTCTACTCCAAACATCAAAACCCCTTAAGTTCTTAACCATTTTTACACACCATCACCTAGCACCACACCACCAATTCCATTTCCAGAAGCTTGGAGGTCTTCTCAGAGGCTAGGAGGCAGAAAATTTGGTCCAAGAAGTTGCTAAAGATTGGTCTACAAGGGTGAGTTACCATTTCCCTCTTTTCTAGCCTTTTCTTGGTTCATTTCTAAGCCTTGCTTGATTGCTTTTTTGGGCTCCGACCCTAACTATAACTAGGCTTATTTTGAGCTATTTGTCATGTTTGTTGAAGGGTCTTACCCTGTTTGAGACCTCCAGCCACCACTTTCTTCATTACCCCTCTTGGATGCCATATTTTTGCATGACATTTTTGGCCTATATATAATCTGTTTTGATCTCTATCATAAACTGTGAAGTAGCTTATTTTGAGCCTTTCTTCAACATTTAAGAAGGGATCATCACTGTTTGGGACCTCCATGTGTCACTTTCCATTGAACCCCTCTTTGGTCCCCTTTTTTGCATGATTTATTAGCCTATTTTGTCTCTGTTTTTGGACTTTGGTCCGAACTGAAAATGGCCCTATTTTGATCCCCTCTTCATGTTTCATTAAGGGTCTATGGATTTTTGAGACACCCTTTGTATACTTCATGTTATAGCCCTCTTGGTGGCCTCATTTTGCATGATATTTTGAGCATACTTGTATACTGTTTTGGGGCTGGTTCTAAACTGTGAAACATCATATTTTTGGTCCCTCTTCAATATTTTAGAAGGCCCCTTCTCTGTTTGGGGCCAGCATTTGTGACTTGCTTCATTACCTCCCTTCCGGAGCCATTTTTGCATGCTAATTTAGTCCCACTTGTGCTCACTGTTTGGCCATGCTTTAAACTGTAAAAATGCTAGTTTTGGGGCTGCCTTGCTTCTTCTTTTACACTCCATGTACCAAGTATGCATGCTTTGTATAGCTGTAGGTCATTCCGTATGCCTAGTTTCATGTTTCGGGAGTGATTCCATGCATCGGGTGTCATTTCGCCTTGTTTCGGGGCTGTTTGCATCTCATTTTGCTATTGATTTGCATGTTTGCATATCATATCCCCTGTCTTTCCATGTCTTGTTAGAGTGGCAGTTCCGTGCCTTAGGGTCGGTCCTGCTTATGCGTGCGTGTGCACGTATCCCGAGTTGTCTCATTTTCATCATTATGGCCTCCTATGTGAGTGTGGCCGAGGTCCAATTGTGTTGGTGTAAGCCCATATTGCATTGTGTATGCCATTTCATTCCATAGCATTGCGTATGCTAGGCCGTATATTAGCGCATTGTGTATGTTTCCTCGTGCATTGTGTATGCCATTTCATAGCCTTTCGCATGTTAGGTTGTATCTTAGTTGCATTTCATGCATATCATGCATATTGCATCGTGTTCGAGATAGGAGTTAGCCCGGGCACGGGAAACGAGGTACGTTCCGTACTCCGAGTGACGGAACGTGTCTCAATTTCCCACCACCGATTAATCGGATTATCCATGATGGAGTTAGGTTTTGTTGTATTTTCATATGCATTCATTTCATATTGAGTTGTGCAATTCGACTCCTCGGCCATCATGCATCGATATGCGTGATTGGTGGCACGAGGATCGAGACATGCATACATTTGTGAAAATATATTACCATGCCCCTTTCCTGCTCTCTGTTGCAGCAAAACGAAGAATCAGCAACTTTTCAGAGTTTGGCACGGATTTCAAGAACAGGTGCAAACAGAGGCTAATTGGGGCATCGTCATGGATTTCCGCACAAAGGCAACCCGAACATGCATCATTCATCACCCGGAGCGAAATCAAGGCAGTCCCTGGCTTGCATGCTAGTTTTACAGCTTTCTTAGTTAATTTGTTAATTAATTAGGAATTTGTAAATTATTTGGACTGTATTATTTGGACTGTACTATTTTTTCATTCGGGACTGTATATTTATTCAGACCCTCTGCGCGAGGGCATAATTGTAATAAGTGTGCGTGAGTGTGATGCATGTCTTCCAACCCCACGTCTTTTTTCCCTTTTATTTACCTACGTATGATGGTTAGATTAGGGCATGTTTCAATTAGCATACAGTATGATAGCATGTTTGCATTCATTCATCTGTTTTGCATGCACCGGGCTCGGCGCATCATACTAACTGCATTTGTATTTCAATTCCAAGTTGAATACATGTTAGCTGTAGCATTCCATATGCCATGTTTAGAATAGCCGAGACTGCTATAATTTGCATTTTTGCATGTGTTGCATTAGGCAATCCTGTATATTTAGGATCATGCATGATTTCTAATGAGTTTCTGTTTTGGCTTGGAACACTCGGTGAGTTTTGTGCTTTAGCATCCTTGCATGCGTGTGAGTGACTGCCCTGATGGCATGCTTACCATGAGGCTATTTGCTTATGTGATATAACTGCTTGAATGCCTGTGGATGGAGGTTGGGTTATTTGGATTGGAACAATTCATCAAATGTTTGTTTTAAGCCCACTAGACAGTGGCAAAATCATGCTTTCTAAGCCCACCCGAGGGTGGCAAAATCCGCATTTTAAGCCTACTTGCGAGTAGCAAACCATTTTCACAAACAAACATGAAGTTTTTTGTTCCAATTCAGACGACTCAGTCTATACTTGTATGTCAGGCGATCACATAGTAAATCTAGGCTAATAACCTAATAAGAACATACAATGTTTTCAAAAATAGATATCATGGTTAGTAGAGGTCGGTCTTTAATCGGGCGAATGGGTGCTCACGGCGACCTTTCCCAATCGCACCCAAGTTCCCGAGCCGAGGCAACTTTGGTGATGACGGACACGTGGCCTTAGGCAACGAGTCGTGGTTTCCTAAATTTCCCAAAAATAAAATATTTAGGTGGCGACTCAGATTCCGCAAAGTACCATGTTTGGCACTTTTTTCAAAAAATCGCCAAAATCGATTTGTCGGATTTGGACTCTTTGGTTCAAGATAAAGAACCGTGACATTAGAGAGCTTGAACAGTAGTGACCCCAATATGAACGGAACGGGACTTAACCCTCCCGGGCGCTCGGGACGCCTACGCTTTTGGCATCACTGGGACTTAGAGAACTTGACTCAAACTCATGATATCCGGTTTTGACTACACTTGTATGTTTCTTTGCATTGCATTTGCATTGGTGCCCCTAGGACACCGTGTTTGCCATATGCCATTCTTTAACGATTTGTCGAGGCTTGTCTTGTCAAGGCATGACCATAAGGCCGACGGCCATGGGCTCGACAAAGATGGGGACACAAACCCCGATTTTACCGGGGCACCCTCTTTGACCATTCGACCTAGTGCATATTCGGATCCATAGTGGACATTCCAAACTAGGACAGGTTGCTTACCCCATATAGGTTGTTTGAAATCGTCATATGAAGTGAAACCCTAGTTCCTGACAAAATAGGACAGGGAAACCCTACCCCAACATAAGGGTGTTCTGGCTCTCACTTATCTGTTATGTGCTTGTTAGAATGCGTCTCTACAGGGAATGCATGTATCAGTTTACAAGTTTGGGCATCAGGGCTATGGGCAGCAGGTCAGTATTTTGAGAATCAGTTTTACCCGAGGGTATCATATTTGAGTAATTCTTTAGGGCACACTACATTCACCGCTCATATGGGTTATCGTGAAATCACGCCGAGATGTCGCCTGCTTTTCTCTTTGCTAAGTAGTCTTGGAACCATAGCTCCGTGAGGGTTCATTATCCCTCGTACTGGACTGTTGTTATGTGATCGTGGATGAACCACTTCGCTTCGGTGCTCACCATACTCGGATGTGATGGATGGCATGCACTATTTTGAGCATTTGAATAACGCCGCTTATCCTACCTTCCGACTTGGGTATTAAGTCTGCCTTGTTGTATCGAGTCACCTGTTGAGTCTGCCTTGTTGTATCGAGTCACCTCGCTGAGTCTGTCTTGTTGTATCGAGTCATCCTCGCTGAGTTTGTCTCGCTGTATCGAGTCACCCTTGTTGAGTCTGTCTCGTTGTATCGAGTCACCCCTGTTGAATCTGCCTCGTTGTATCAAGTCAACCCTGTTGAGTCTATCTCGTTGTATCGAGTCATTGCTTTTGTTAGAGTCAGTGATTCCGGGATGTTACCTTGGGCGCCACCATTTTGTTTTATGCTTTTGTCTTTTTGTTTTGTTTTGAGTCTGCTTTACCGGGAGCTAGTTACACCAACAAATTTTGAATGAAACAAAGAAGGATTCTCATGCTCTCGCTTGTTGCTTCCTTGTGCCGCTTATGCGGAAGTTCGAAAGAAATGGCGCAGCATTCCACTCTCTTGTGCCTTGAAATTATTGCATTCACCGAAGTTTTTCAAAACTTTTGAACATCGGTGAAAACGAAGAGGAAGGAATTCTCGATTTGCAAAAATTTGATCAACTGAGAGAAAGAGAGGCGCTAAGCCCTTAATGAATGAAATCATGCTTGTTAGTGTGAGTACTCGGAAGGATCCCGCTTGATCCGCATTGGTTCTACATCGTTTTCGCCATGAAGCGATTTGTCGCTTAAAAACTTTCAAAAAATGTTTTATGCGGTCTTCGCAAAGACTGTAGAATCGCTCTTGAGATTTTACCTTAGGATCGCCTCACTTTCGAGACTTGACCCTCACTTTCAAACCTTGAACTGGATTCGTAATGTTCAACGGTCAACTACAATGTGAGGCTTGTGTGGCTGATTTGAAGCAACCTCTAACAAGAGGCACCAAAGTCGATCAAGGAGATCGACCTCATCGAAGAAGGTTGCGGTTAAATCAAGCACCTCTAACTAGGGGCAAAATATCCGATGTGCTCAAGAGTCAAGATGGATCCTTCGCGAATCAATACAAAGAGCCATTTTCTCGATTCAGATGACTTCAGATCTCAAAACCATTTGGCATGGACTGCTACACTTTTACCCTTTGAGAGGCTCGGCAATAAAACCCTAAGGGCGACCTGCAAAAGTTAGAGCAAGAAAAGATATATACGAAAAGCAAAAAAAAGAAAAAGAAGAAAAGAGAAAAAAGAAGAAAAGAAAAAAAAAAGAAAAAGAAAGAAGAAAATAATTGAAAAGAAAAGAAAAACAGAAGCTCGCAAGGTCGAAAACCCGCAAAGGCCGCCTTGGCAAAAGTTAGAGCCTAAAAAGGAGAGGTTAATACCCGAGTGTACCTTACCCCCGAACTACGTAAGGCTTGATTCCCATCTTTGGGATACGTAGGCAACTTCATCCAAGTCCACCAGAAACACTTCAATTTGATTGTGTCCATGCGATGGTTCTGGTCATCTTTGTCTTCTCTGTATCTGAGGATTTGGTTGTGTTTGTCACTCTGAGGACTGACTACAATACGCCGCGGTGCTATCCAAACAAGGGGTAACTTTCCGTTGCCATTCAGTGTGCTGTGGCGCCATCCAAACAAGGGGCAACTCTTCGTTGCCATTCAGTGTGCCGCGGCGCCATTCAAACAAGGGGCAACTTTCCGTTGCCATTCAATGCGCCGCGGTGCCGTTCAGACAAGGGGCAACTTTCCGTTGCCATGCGCCTCCTCCAAAGAAGGGGCAATTTTCCTTCGAATCTGAGGTTGTACATCTCGAGAGTGGGTTCTATGCTCGTTGAGCAGTGGCCGTTTACAAAAATAGTTTTTGAGAATTTTTACTGAGGTTGACTAATTTTCTCGAAAATTGTTTCATCTTTTCCAAAAACTGGACCATTTCTTGGACCCAAAAAGGAAAATTTTCAGTACTCATAGCCTGACTTGCATGATTTCAAATCAAAAATCGAACAAGCATGTTAATCTAACTCTCATTTTGGTCAAAATTGTTTTCGTAGAAAGCAAAAACAAAACGTGGTCAACATGATGAACTAGGGGCACAGTTGAGTTAGGTCCTCTGTCTTTTTCCCTTTATCAACGACTTGCCGTAAAGGGCACTCTACTTGCCAAAAGGGCACAACCGCTAACAACAAAGGGCTGAAAGCTCTCTTACCCTCCAAGCAACGAGGTATCAAGCCACGTGCGAAGCACGAACAGGAATGGGGCAAGATATTCCACTTCCTCATCTGGACATATCTGATCATGTCCAAACTCCCCGACAGGGCATCGTCAACCGAGGTCAGCTGCAGATTTGTTACACACCCAGTTGTAGCACAACCCCTCTGTGGGAGAAACTCACTAGCTGCGCGCAGAAGAAGAAGAATCTAGCAGGATGCTAGGGGCACGAGGCCACAACTTGCTGTTTATCTATCAACCACCCAGGGGAGGGATGAAAAATGAGAGATTGAAGAATAGAGAGATGTGCGCTGAGAGGAAAAGTGAGGAAAAAAGGGCTTTTTTTTTCTTCAGAAAAACAGAGCTTGAGGGCCGAGTGATGTAAGAATCACAAATGAGAAAGGGTGGGAAATAATATCCAGAGAAACTGGCTCCTCGTGCACTGAGAGGTCTCTTGTCTTTGTAACACGTCTGTGTGTCGTGTCTTTTGGTTTTGTTTTTCTCGATTCTTGCTTTGAGTCGTTCCGAGTGTGTCTCGATGTGTTTAGGTTGTTTACCTTTATTTTTCGTTGTTGGGTCGTCTTTGCTGTGTTCAGTTGTAGGCTCAATACCTGATCGAGAACTCATTTTCTCAATCTCAAAAATGATTTGTTGTGTGCTTAGAGTGTTGTGCCATTCTCCACATTTGTGCAAAAAAGGAATTTGTTCTTTCGAAAACTGCAGGGTTTAACCCAGGTCATGTGAGAACAGTGAAACAAGGACCTATCTGAAGCTATGTGGGTTCCAAATTGCGAAGCAAAAGAAAAGAGGGAAAATCGAAGCGGCTGAGTGTGTTTCACCCTCAGCGAATTCTGAGATTGTATTCCGGATGTACCTCTTCAGACCTTGTCAGTGTTCCGAAGAATGAGCGTGCCTCTATCCCAAGTGTAAGCCTGCTTCAAGTCAGAATGGCGATTAAAGCAGCAACAGATGTTATCTCTCTCCAATATGAACAGGGTGTGCCCGTTTTTGAGCTGAGTGTGTTGTAAACTCCTCCGAAAGGTAAATCGAGGGTCGCGTTTGAATCTGGTCTCGTTAAGGCTTGTATTCCCTTATTCGGCATTTTGTTTCAAATATGTGTTGTCACGCACATTCCACTTGCATTGTTATGCATCCTTCCACCCGCATTGTTATACACTTCTTATGCTTGCATTGTGATGCCCATTCCAATTGCATTGTTATGCACCCACTTCACTAGCATTGTTATTCTCATTCATTGCATTGATTATGTACATCTATCTTGCATTGTTATGCACCTTTTCACTTGCAATTGTCTTTCCTTCTCCTCGCACGTGCGACGGGTCAGACTTCCTCTGGTTTAGAGCATTTGGAATACGTTCCAATGCTTATCCCTTTTCCGAAACACCGGGATATGTCCCTACGTTTCTCTCTTCTTTCTGAAACACCGGGATACGTCCCTATGTTTCTCTTGCCTTTTCGAAACACCGGGATACGTCCCTATGTTTCACATTCCTTGCGGAACACCGGGATACGTCCCTATGTTTCACATTCCTTGCGGAACACCGGGATACGTCCCTATGTTTCACATTCCTTGCGAAACACCGGGATACGTCCCTATGTTTCTCATTCCTTCATATTCCTTGCGGAACACCAGGATACGTCCCTATGTTTCTCATTCCTTGTGGAACACCGGGATACGTCCCTATGTTTCACATTCCTTGCAGAACACTGGGATACGTCCTTATGTTTCTCCTTCCTCCTGAAACACCAGGATACGTCCATATGTTTCTCCTTCTTTTCTAACCTTTGGGATACGTCCCTAATCTTTGGGATACGTCCCTAACCTCTGGGATACGTCCCTGACCTCTGGGATACGTCCCTAATCTTGGGATACGTCCCTAAACCTTGGGATACGTCCCTAAATATTGGGATACGTCCCTAAATCTTGGGATACGTCCCTAAACACCGGGATACGTCCCTAAACCTTGGGATACGTCCCTAAACACCGGGATACGTCCCCATGTTTCTCCATCTTTGGTTAAGAGCATCTGGAAAACGTTCCAATGCTTATACTTTTCCGAAACACCGGGATACGTCCCTATGTTTCTTTGCATGATCATAAGTTATGTTCGGCTTCTTGCATTGTCAGTTGCATTTTGCCCCTGCCTGCGGGCACATCTTTGTCTATCTTGTCTGCTTTGTCTAAGTCTTCAGCCTTGTCAAAAATGGGTCGTCTCTGGGCTTTAACATTCACTCCCGTCATTCTTATGACTTTCGAAGTTCACAAAGAGGGGCAATCAGAGACACCCCATTTTTGACCGACCTTAAGACTCAGACGCACCGATTGAGCGCTTGGTGATGTTGCATATTGTGCTCGTTTGAGGTTATGGAGTCCCGGCATGAGCCTTGCCTCCTGACTTCCTGGACTCTTTTGTGCTTTGTCTCGGTTCATAACCAGTGCCCCTGCTTTTCTATTTTCTCTTCCCAAATGGAGGGAGAGGTCTCGTAGACCATCTCTCAATGGCCGTAGGCTACGTTGTGTGGTCGTAGGCCGTTTTTCCTGTTTGGAGCCCGGTTCCCGGTTTTTCGGAGCTATCGACCGTGTGCCTCGGTTCGGGACCGCTTAACCACCTCCGTTTGCTTCGGTTTTTGGCACACACCTTATTTCCTCCCTTTTGAGGGACACTGTGGTCTGAGAGACCAACTTCATGGTCGGACACCACTTCCGGTGCCTAACAGCCCACTTTCGGGGCCCCGAACTGCGTGTTTTGGCTCCCGAACCTTCATTCTGCATTTTTAGGCTCCAACCCAAACTTGAGATAGTCATATTTTGAGGTCCTTTTCATGTTTGATTAAGGACCTTTTGCCGTTTGAGATCTCCTACTGTCACTTCCGTCTTTGCCCCCCTTTTGGCCCTTCTCTTGCATGATAGTTTAGGCCTACTTGTATTTATTTTCGTGGCTTGTCATAAACTAAAAAGTGTCTTATTTTGAGCCCCTCTTCAACTTTTTTGAAGGGCTCTTCAGTTTGAGATCTTCCTACTATCTCTTGCCCCTTTATCTCCCTTTTTAGGTTAATTTTGGGGGAAATTTGAATTTCATTTCCCCATTTTTCCCCTCTTTTCCACCTCTTTTGCTTATAAAACCAGCAGCTCCCAGCTGTGTTAGGGAGTTAGAGATTCTTGTATAAGCCTCTCACATTAAATTTCTCTCTCTCTCTACTCCAAACCTTAAAACCCCTTAAGTTCTTAACCATTTTTACACACCATCACCTAGCACCACACCACCAATTCCATTTCCAGAAGCTTGGAGGTCTTCTCAGAGGCTAGGAGGCAGAAAATTTGGTCCAAGAAGCTGCTAAAGATTGGTCTACAAGGGTGAGTTACCATTTCCCTCTTTTCTAGCCTTTTCTTGGTTCATTTCTAAGCCTTGCTTGCTTGCTTTTTTGGGCTCCGACCCTAACTAGAACTAGGCTTATTTTGAGCCATTTGTCATGTTTTTTGAAGGGTCTTACCCTGTTTGAGACCTCCAGCCACCACTTTCTTCATTACCCCTCTTGGATGCCATATTTTTGCATGATATTTTTGGCCTATATATAATCTGTTTTGAGCTCTATCATAAACTGTGAAGTAGCTTATTTTGAGCCCTTCTTCAATATTGAAGAAGGGCTCATCACTGTTTGGGACCTCCATGTGTCACTTTCCATTGAACCCCTCTTTGGACCCCTTTTTTGCATGATTTATTAGCCTATTTTGTCTCTGTTTTTGGACTTTGGTCCGAACTGAAAATGGCCCTATTTTGATCCCCTCTTAATGTTTCATTAAGGGTCTATGGCTGTCTGAGACACCCTTTGTATACTCCATGTTATAGCCCTCTTGGTGGCCTCATTTTGCATGATATTTTGAGCATACTTGTATACTGTTTTGGGGCTGGTTCTAAACTGTGAAACATCATATTTTTGGCCCCTCTTCAATATTTTAGAAGGCCCCTTCTCTGTTTGGGGCCAGCATTTGTGACTTGCTTCATTACCTCCCTTGCGGAGCCATTTTTGCATGCTAATTTAGTCCCACTTGTGCTCACTGTTTGGCCATGCTTTAAACTGTAAAAATGCTAGTTTTGGGGCTGCCTTGCTTCTGCTTTTACACTCCATGTACCAAGTATGCATGCTTTGTATAGCTGTAGGTCATTCCGTATGCCTAGTTTCATGTTTCGGGAGTGATTCCATGCATCGGGTGTCATTTCGCCTTGTTTCGGGGCTGTTTGCATCTCATTTTGCTACTGATTTGCATGTTTGCATATCATATCCCATGTCTTTCCATGTCTTGTTAGAGTGGCATTTCCGTGCCTTAGGGTCAGTCCTCGGTTTGTGTGCACGTGTGCACGTATCCCGAATTGTCTCATTTTCATCATTATGGCCTCCTATGTGAGTGTGGCCGAGGTCCACTTGTGTTGGTGTAAGCCCATATTACATTGTGTATGCCATTTCATTCCATAGCATTGCGTATGCTAGGTCGTATATTAGCGCATTGTGTATGGCATGTTTCCTCGTGCATCGTGTATGCCATTTCATAGCCTTTCGCATGTTAGGTTGTATCTTAGTTGCATTTCATGCATATCATGCATATTGCATCGTTCGATAGGAGTTAGTCTCGCACGGAAACGAGGTACGCCTGCATCTCGAGTGACGGAACGTGTCTCAATTCCCCACCACCTATTAATTCGGATTATCCATGATGGAGTTAGGTTTTGTTGTATTTTCATATGCATTCATTTCATATTGAGTTGTGCAATTCGACTCGCCATCATGCATTGATATGCGATTGGTGGCACGAGGATCGAGACATGCATACATTTGTGAAAATACATTGCCATGCCCCTTTCTCGCTCTCGCAAAGAAAACGAAGAATTAGTAACTTTTGAGCTTGGCACGATTTTAAGAACAGTGCAAACAGAGGCTAATTGGGGCATCGCTATGGATTTCCGCACAAAGGCAACCCAAACATGGATCATTCATCACCCGAGCGGAATCAAGGCGCCTAGCTTGCATGCCGCTTTTATACCTTTTCTTAGTTAATTTGTTAATTAATTAGAATTTGTACATTATTTGGACTGTATTATTTGGACTGCATTATTCTTTCATTCGGATCAGATATTTATTCGGACCCTCTGCGCAAGGGCATAATTGTAATAAGTGTGCGTGAGTGTGATGCATGTCTTCCAACCCCACGTCTTTCTTCCCTTTTATTTACTTGCGTATGATGGTTAGATTAGGGCATGTTTCAATTAGCATACAGTATGATAGCATGTTTGCATTCATTTATCTGTTTTGCATGCACCGGGCTCGGCGCATCATACTAACTGCATTTGTATTTCAATTCCAAGTTGAATACATGTTAGCTGTAGCATTCCATATGCCATGTTTAGAATAGCCGAGACTGCTATAGTTTGCATTTTTGCATGTGTTGCATTAGGCAATCCTGTATATTTAGGATAATGCATGATTTCTAATGAGTTTCTGTTTTGGCTTAGAGTACTCGGTGAGTTTTATGCTTTAGCATCCTTGCATGCGTGTGAGTGACTGCCCTGATGGCATGCTTACCATGAGGCTATTTGCTTATGTGATATAACTGCTTGAATGCCTGTGGGTGGAGGTTGGGTTATTTGGATTGGAACAATTCATCAAATGTTTGTTTTAAGCCCACTAGACAGTGGCAAAATCATGTTTTCTAAGCCCACCCGAGGGTGGCAAAATCCGCATTTTAAGCCTACTTGCGAGTAGCAAACCATTTTCACAAACAAACATGAAGTGTTTTGTTCCAATTCAGACGACTCAGTCTATACTTGTATGTTGTGCGCATCACATAGTAAATCTAGGCTAATAACCGGAATAAGAACACACAATGTTTTCAAAAATAGATATCATGGTAAGTAGAGGCCAGTCTTTGACCGGGCGAGCGGGGGTGCTCACGAAGTGACCTTCCCCAATCGTACCTAAGTTCCCGAGCCGAGGCAACTTTGGTGATAACGGACACGTGGCCTTAGGCAACGAGTCAGGGTTTCTTAAATTTTCCAAAAATAAAATATTTAGGTGGCGACTCTGTATCTGGCAAAGCAGTCCATGTTTGGCACTTCTTTTCAAAATCGATTTGCCGGATTTGGACTCTTTGGTTCAAGATTAAGAACCGTGACATTTGAGTCCTTGAACTGTAGTGACCCCAATATGAACGGAACTGGACTTAACCCTCCCGGGGCATTCGGGGACGTCTACAGTTTCTGGCGACTCTACTGGGGACTTAGAGAACTTGACTCGAACTCATGATATCTGGTTTTGACTACACTTGTATGTTTCTTTGCATTGCATTTGCATTGATGCGCCTAGGACACCGTGTTTGCCATATGCCATTCTCGAACGATTTGCCGGAGGCTTGTCTTGTCAAGGCATGACCATAAGGCTGATCGGCTATGGGCTCGACAAAGATGGGAACACAAACCCGGTTTTACCGGCACTCTTTGACCATTCGACCTAATGCATATTCGGATCCATAGTGACCATTCCAAACTAGGACAGTTGCTTACCCGATATAGGTTGTTTGAAACCGCAAGGCATGAAGTGAAACCCTAGTTCCTGACAAAATAGGACAGGGAAACCCTACCCCAACATAGGGGTGTTCTGGCTCTCACTTATCTGTTATGTGCTTGTTAGAGTGCGTCTCTATAGGGAATGCATGTATCAGTTTACAAGCTAGGCCCAATCTGTGCCTCTTCATTGAGCCAATCCCAAAGACTCGCCGACAAAGCGAATCGAAAGTAAGAGCAGGGCCAGAGTTTCTAGTCCTCCATGTCAGTGGCATATCGGGCAAGTCAGGCGCCGGACCGAAAAGCACTGTACTCAATCCTCGGCGGTAAGTCTGATCATGGCCAAACTGGCGCTGGAACCGGAATGAAAAATAGAACACACAGTGAGTCAGACCAATCAACTGGACCCCAGTCTGCCGGGACATGCTATAGCTCATTGCTAGAAGATTGAGCCAAGGACAGCGCCAAGCAATGCGGTCAGCAAACAAATTGCACATCCAGTTGAACCACCATCCCTCATCAAGCACATCAACCAGGCGTTGCCGAAAGAAGTAGTTGCGGGCTGAGTAGGCAGGGCAAGAGTCCACAACCTGCAAATTATCCATCAACCATACCTGGGGAGGGATGAAAAATGAGAGAATGAAGAATAGAGAGGTGTGCGATAAGAGAACAGTGAGACAAGGGTTTTGAGAGAAAAACCGAGCCCGAGGGCCGAGTGATGTGATCAAATACATATGTGAGATTGGGTGGGAAACATTACCTGCAGCAGCAGTGGACTACCCGCAAATCTGGTCGTCTCCTGACGGTGGAAAGCGTTCAAGCACATCAACGTTTCGGCCAATGCCATAGCAATACAGCTCTTCCCTTCCTTCAAGCCCTGAGCAACTTCAATCAAACGGATGTTGGGTCCACCCAGGCCCGGGGCAAGCAGGAAGTAAGATAGCATGCACAAAGCAGAGAGCATGTTGTCGGAAACCTTGCCAATGGTGGTCGCCGTGGTCACCGGTACCAGAAAAGCGATGGATCAAATTGAGGATATCCAGTTCCCCATTACAGATCAAAGACCGAGCATCATGCGCGGTAAGTCCACACATCCGCCCTAAAGCTTGGGCGTGGCCAAAGCAAAACTGAGGCAAGATCTCTTCCGAACGTTCAGACTCCATCAAAACTTGAAAATCTTCAAAAGTTGGACATACCTCTTGCCCGCCAAAGCTAAAGACATGCGTCACTGGGTTCCAGAACCTTGTTACGGCATGGAGGAAAGGAAGGTGCAGCGGAGTACGACTCAGCGTGAAAAGTGCATTCAAGCCGAAACCCCGGAAGTTCAACTTTTCCGAGCCATCTAAAGAAGAGATCCAAGATGTGAGATTTTCTATAAGGAATGCCTCCATTTTTTTTGTGCAAAGCAGTGATGAAATGAATGAGTCCCGAAGTTGGGACTTTTAAAGAGGATAGGACACCATTCGGGGAACACGTGTCGAAAATTTGGCGGCTGCCGAGATAAGTGGCTGGCTGGCCACCTTTTCTAGCAGGCCGGCCACATTTCTCCCCTCACATACCAAAAGCTGGCCGGCTGGCCCCCAAAAGTGGCCGGCCATGCTCTAATGTGTTTCTTCAATCCTGTTTCAAGCATTGCCATGCAACGGGTATGTCGAAGGCCTCCACTTCCCTCTGTTTCGGATGCATTCCGTTACCCAGATCGTCCGAAGCACACTTTGTTTTGTTAAGTTTTGTTTATCGAGTTGTTTGTCGAGCTGTCGTGTTTTCGTGTGTTTGAGTTGGTACTCTTTGTTTAAGCAATTTTCTTGTTAAGTTTTGTTTATTAAGTTGTCAACACTGTTGTATTTTGCTTATCGAGTTGTAAACTTGATAAGGTTTTGTTGTATCTTAGTAAGTTAAGTTGTTGCGTCGGTTCACTACCTGACTGGGCAAATGCACAATGCACATTTTCATTCAATCTCATTATGGTGCAAAACGATGCGATATGATGTTAAAAGTTTAAAATACAACACTTTTTTTTCAAAAGCTGTTTCATTCCATCATGCTTCATTTTGCAAACAAAGGGCATAAGTTTTACAAAAATAAAACTACCTAATAATGTACAATGTGTTACAACTACTAGCAAAAAGGTAAATAAAACAGGGAACCGCAACATCAATGCTCTCAAGAGCGGGAATAAGAGGCCCTTTTCATCCTCTTCTGCAAAGTAGTCTCTGCACCCCCATCACCATCCGAGTCGAAGCTGTCATCCTCAGGATCCCCCTCGGCCTCGCCTCCACTCTCGGAGCCAAGACCGGAGCCCTCCTCCCTGTCAGCAGATGTCTCCGACTGACGATCTGCAGCCTCATCCTCCTCATCCTCACCGGGCTCCTCCTCTATAATGTGTGCTCTGCGCCTGTGAGACGACCCTCCTCCTCGGGCTCCTCGAAAAGGCCTGGATGGCCCAGCTCCTCGAAAAGGCCCAAATGGTCCACTTCCCCGAGAAGGCCCAGTGGCCCTACCATCGAACATATACTGGAGGCATCTGAAAATGAAAAATGCATTTTGAATACATCAGCCAAAACATGTATATCAGATACAGATGCAAACATGCTACGCAGGGTGGATATACACAGGAATAATGCATGAAGGTGGTATGTATCAGATGTGCTCTACGCAAGTAGCCTATTAATGCAGTAAAATGTCCAAAATCAGCATGTTATCAGAAGATACAATGCTAGAAAATTAAAGGGTACCTGGAAGCCTATAATGGACAACTGCGCCTCCCTCTGCAGTACCATCCCCTCAAGTGAGGCTACCATCTCGAGCACCTGATCCATGTACTCAACAGGGGGCTGCAGATGCAAAAGGCAGGGGTATCAGTAAAGGAATGAGTGTCCAAGTATCTGAGTAGTGAATCAAAGCTGTAAAACATACCGGTGGTGAGTTGGGGTCTCTGACATATCGGTGGCTAGGCATCGGAGGCTCTATTGGGATCGGAATGGGAGAAGTAGTCCCATATTGCCACCTCATCAGCTCAGTCGGCATATCCGGCCATCCAGGATGATGATAAGTCGGGGGAATCGGGGGAACCAATCTACCCCCACCTCTAGATGTACTAGCCCTGCTGGTAGAAGGAACGTCCACAGCCCGAGCCTGGGCCTGGCTCGAAGATGGCATACCAGCAGGCCTCATCGTCGGAGTACGGACTCCCGTCAATGGAGGCATCAGATATATGTGACGGTAAGTAGCATAATCCCCCTCCTCAAGATGGAGCAAGGCATCAGTACCCAGCATAACATTAACAACATCCCGAGAAGAGAGCCTATCAGCGATCCGCATCTCGACTGGGGGTGCTAAGGGAGGGTCCTGAGAAGTATAGCCCCATACCTGACGCAAGAAGCGCCTCCTAAACCAGCCCTACCAATCGCCCTTCAATAGAATCTCAGATCGAGGCACCCGCCTCCAAAGAACCGAATCAAGACTCACCTAAGGGTGCCTGTGGCTCTATGTAATCGAATAACCAATCAATCAAATCAAGAAGGTACAAGACAAATCAAAGATGAAAACACAAAGAACCGAGAGTTCGAATACTCCGCCGACCGCACATCAGGTCGAAATATCGCCAGAGATAAAGGAGAGACTCCCGAGGTCTTGGCCGGCGCTGGCCTTCAAATACAAGTGAGTACGAGGTCACAAAGGGCCCCTCCACCACCAACTCTGGGGCTAATGTCGGGAAATACACATAGACCCATAACTGTGAAAACAGTGCAGAATGTAAATGCAAAGTGCTGAGGGCAAAATACAGAGTGTAAAGTGCGCCGTGCGTGCAATATACAAATAATGAGGGGCAGAAATGTGAATCAAAAGGGCAGAAAGTACCTCCCAAGCTCTCCAATAGCCGCCAAGTAAGTCCCCCCATCCGCGGGAGGTCGCACTCATATAGCAGTAAAGAGTAGCTAAGCCGGCGCCACCCCAATCATACCATCTGACCTGTGACAGGTCCACCAAAGCGCTCAATAGATATAGCCCAACAGTGTTCCCCCTATCGGCAAACGAAGTAGTCCCGAAGAGGAACATCAGAAAACCACGTGCATACCGTGCTGCCTCCTCAGGAGTCCCGGGCTCCATCTCCACCCTCCGAAAATGGGAAGAGAACCAAGTATATCGGACCGCTCAAGATCTATCAACAAAGCGGCGAGCCCCTCAAAGAATGTATCCAAGCGGCCTCCCATTGACCCATGTCCTCGTAAGGAATGGGCCAACCTCCCACGCCAAGGCCACCAATACAAAGAAAGTCAAGCGGGGTCATAGTCAAGTCCCCCGTGGCAGAAAAATGAAAGGAGTTGGTGGTGTCCCACCATCTCTCTACCAAAGCTGCCATCAACGTCCTCTTGGCAGGACAACGAGAAACCCCAGTACAGAAGGGCCCAAACCCTGCCAAATCAACCAAATCCCGGACAGCCTCCGGGAGCTCGGCGTACCAATCTCTAGCTACGGTGGAGCCATATCCCCGCATAGTGCGAGAAGTCACCTGCATTCAGAATGAATACATACTTCAATAAAATGAATGAGCTGTGTGCAAATAAAATGAATGAGCTGTGTGCAAATGAAACGAATGAACTGTGTGCAAATGAAACGAATGAACTGTGTGCAAATGAATAGGCCGCGTGCAAAGTGAAGTGAATGAGCCGCGTGTTTAGATTTCAATTTAAGCTGCGTGTTAGACATCAGTTTGGGCTGCATGTTCAACTCTCAATCAGTGTGTGTCGTGTGTTCACCTTCAATTTAAGCTGCGTGCTAGACATCAGTTAGGGCTGCGTGTTCAACTCTCCATCAAGCAGTGTGCCGTGGTGTTCACCTTTGTTCAACTAGACAAGGGTCATGGTTCAACTCTCCATCGTGTGTGCCGTGTGTTCACCTTCAATTTGAGCCAGGTGCTCGTAAAATCGTTGTTTGGGTCGCGGTTCAACTCTCAATCAAGGTGTGTCGGTGTTCACCTTCAATTTAAGCCGTGCTAGAAATCGCTTAGGGCTGCGTGTTCAACTCTCAAACAAAGGTGTCGTGGTTCACCTTCAATTCAACCGTGTGTTCGTAAAATCGGTTTGGGTGCGTGTTCAAACTCTCAATCGCAGGTGTCATGTGTTCACCTTCAATTCGAACTGTGTGTTCAGAAAATCAGTGTTTGGGCTGTGTGTTCAACTCTAAATCAGTGTGTGCTTCACCTCTAGTTCGGGCTATGTGCTCAAAAAATCAGTACTTGGGCCGTGTGTTCAATTCTCAACCAATGTGTGTCGTGTGTTCACAATCAATTTATGGGCTGAGTGTTCAGAAATTCAAATGATTGAACCGTGTATTCAGAATGTAAACAGAATGCATGAAAAATTCATAATATGTTGCAGAAAAGGTGAAAACGAAGTAAATACCTCTCGTGCCTCATGAGAGAGGTGATACTCTGGCTCCTGCAGAAGGAGATCCCCGGGTGCTCGCTCGTCGAAATCGGTAAAGTGATAGAAAATAGCCCGCGGAAGAATATGTGCCGGTGGGTCATACCTCTTGGGTATGAAGGGTCGAACCCTCGGAGGCAGAGCTATGATATCGAGATCACCTCCGGCATTCGCAGGACCTCCATCATGAGGAAAATGACCGGCCATTTCAGAAAATCTGCAAAAGGGACAAAAAAATGAGCAAAAATTGGAAAAAGTCAACAAAAGTCAACTCTCGGGAAATGAAAAAGTCAACAAAAGTCAACTCCCGAGAAAATCTTCCAAATGTTGAGATAAACTCACCTCGAGTGGCGAAAATGAGAAAAGAAGCACCGAAATTAAAATTTAATCGGTTCAAAGTGCTTAAAATTGAAAGATTTCGCGAAAACAACTTGCGTGGGGCGTTGGAAAACGCGTATAGAGCTCAGATCTGAAGAGGAAAATGGTTTGGGAAGGTAGAGGAAGTATTTTCGGGCTGCACTTGTGAGCTCAAAGAGTTTGGCCGAATGGTTTTAAAGAAAAGAGGGTGAAAAGACAAAAATGCCCACGGATTTGGACAAGTGGCCGGCCGGCCACTTTTTCTGGCAGGCCGGCCATTCTCTTTTCAAAAAGTGGCCGGTGGCCTCCCCTGGGAAATAAAAGTGGCCAGTAGCGTTCCCCACAGCCCCCCAAGGTCTCTGCAAATTTTGAGGAAGATTGGAGTCCCCGGGACCTGAAAAAGTACAAGAGAAGTGCACTTTCTGTCGCGAAATCACTCCGCCGGAACTTCAGCTTCAACTTCTGACGTGTGTCTCGTCATTACTCATCAAAATCAAGGTGTATCCTTTTTGAACATGTTGTAACCTCTCTGGGAGGTGAACCGGAGACCGCGATCAAGTCGTCCTCGTCGAAACGCGCATTTCCTTACTCGCCATTTTGTGACAAAACGCATCCTGATTTGAGCTTGTTCTGCATTGTTGTGCACGTAACTTGCATTCTCAGGAACATACTTGCATTGTTATGCACGTCTCTTCGATATCACCAAGCCTCCATGCTTAAACCCGCGTTGTCACGCGCGTTTCTTCCCACATCGCGATGCACCTTTCTACCGACACTGCATTTGTCTGCATTCAAGATCACATTCAACATATGTTGTCAAATTTGTTGTGCTTGTTGAGTTTCCTTCTTTTGCAGGCACGATATTGTATGTACGATTCATTTGAAGCAGGTGCGACCAGACGAATCGCGCAGGTATCGTATCTTCTCCGTGTAAGACGCGACGAGAATTGAGTGATTCTCCGCATTCCTAACTACATGAAATGTAGTTGTTGCTTTGGATTCTTGCTTAAAACTGTTGCATCTATTTGCGAATACTTGCTTCTTTACAGCTTGCTGCATTTGCATGATCATCAAGTCACATCTGGCCTTGTGCATACCGTTTTGCATTTTGCCCTTGCTCATGGGCATGCTCACGCACATCTCTGTTTATCTCACATGTTTGTCTAAGTCTTCACTTGTCAAAATGGGTCATCTCCGGCTTTGACATTCACTCCGCCACTTATGACTTTCGAGTTCACAAAGAGGGGCAAATCAGAGACACCCCATTTTTGACCGACCTTAAGACTCAGACGTCACCGATTGAGCACTTGGTGATGTTGCATATCGTTTTTTCGCTTTGCCTCGGTTTCAGAACCAGCTCTGTTTTCTCTTTTTCTCAAGGGAGGAGAGGACTTGTAGATCATCTCTCAGTGTCCGTAGGCTACGTTTCGTGGTCGGACGCTATGTTTCCCATTTCGGAGTCTTCGGTTGCTGAGTCGTCGAGCCGAGTGCCTCGGTTCGGGACCGCCTAACCACCTCCGTTTGCTCCGGTTTTTGGCATGCATCTTATTTATTTACTTCCTTTTGAGAGACACTGTGGTCCGAGAGACCAACTTCGTGGTCGAACACCACTCCCGGTGCCTAACAGTCAGTTTTTGGGACCCCAGACTGCGCGTTTCAGCCCCCGAACCTTCATTTTGCATCGGTTTGCGTTCATTTTTGGCAGGGACCTCTGTTTCATCACTAGGAAGGTCGTAGAAGGGTGGGAGGCCAGTAATTGTTTCAACAACCAGTTATATTTCCTCATCGCCCCTCCATCGCCCGTTTTTTCTCACTTGAAAACCAATGTTGACCACCCTAAGGCCACTTTTTCAAGCTCCAAACCACATATTTGTGTTGTACACACTTGGGAGGCCACCAATATCATATGGTCGGCTAGTAATTGCGATTGACCCTTTTGAACCCTTCCTAAAAGTGGCCTTTTCTCTCTCATGGTTCACTGTTGCCAATTTTTTACTACATGGTTGTGTTGAGAACACATGGGAGGCCACCAATTTGTGGTGGTCGGCTAGTAATTGTACTTGGCCCTTTTGAACCCTGGCCGGCCGGCCATAGGGAGAGCCGGCCGGCCACCTGTAACCTAGATAACTGGCCGGCCAGATTCCTTACAGTTGGTACATCACAAAAATACATTTTATTTCTCCCCAGATTTTGTATCCGGGGGGCTGCCATTTTGGGGGGAAACTTGAATTGTTTCCCCCCATTTCCCCCCCCCCTCTTTTTGTCTATATAAACCAGCCTCCAGCTCTGGTTTTAAGGGTTAGAAAATTTGCTTTGGAGCTTTGCATACATAAATCCCTCATCTCTCCCTTTCAAGCATCAAAACCTCTCAAACCTTACCCCATTTCTACACCATCACCTAGCACCACACCACCACTCCATTCCAGCAGCTTGGAGGATCTTTTCAGAGATTAGGAGGCAACATTTCTTGGTCCAAAGGCTGTCAAAGAGTTGGTCTTCAAGGGTAAGTCCTCTTCTCCTCTTTTTGACCCTTTTCTTGGTTCATATCTTAGCTCTTTGTGCTTGCATATTTGGGCTCCGACCCTAACTATAAAACATCATATTTTGAGGCCCTTTTCATGTTTGTTTAAGGGTCCTTCCCTGTTTAAGGTCCCTAGCCACCACTTGCCTCTTTACCTCTCTTGTATGCCTATTTCTTGTGTAGTATTTTAGGCCTATATGTAAACTGTTTTGAGGCATGTTGTAAACTGAAAAGTAGCTTATTTTGAGCCTTTCTTCAACATTTTTGAAGGGATAATCACTGTTTGAGGCCTCCATCTGTCACTTGCCTTTGTATCCCTCTTTTGGCCTTATTTTTGCATGATTTGGTAGCCCCTTGTGTTTGCATTTTTTAACTCTGGTCTGAACTGTAAATGACCTTATTTTGACCCCCTCTTCATGTTTTATTAAGGGTCTTTTACTTTTTGAAGCATCCTTTTTATACTTTGTGTTATAGCTCTCTTTTTGGCCTTATCTTGCATAGTATTTTGAGCATACTTGTATACTGTTTTGGGTTTGATCATCAACTGTAAAAGGTCATATTTTAGGTCCCTCTCCAACTTTGTTGAAGGATCTTCATCTTTTTGGGGCCAGCATGCATCACTTACTTCTTTGTCCTCCTTTAGGCCCACTTTTTGCATGAGAGTTTTTCCATACTTATGTCTGTTTTTGTGGCTTGTGGTAAATTGTAAAGTACCATATTTTTGGCCCCTCTTCAACATTGTAGAAGGGCCCTTCTCTTTTTAGGGTCAGAAGCTGCCACTTGCTTCATTATCGCTCTTTCGGGGCCATTTTTGCATGCTAGCTTAGCCCCATTTTTGTTCACTATTTGGCCTTGCTTAAAACTGTAAATATGCATTTTTTGGGACTTCCTTGCTTCTGTATTCATGATTGATGTTCAAATAATGCATGCTTTGTATAGGTATAAGTCATTCCATGTGCCTAATTTTGGATTTCGGGTTTCATTTCATGCATCGGGTGCACTTTTGCCATGTTTCGGGGCTATTTTGCATCAATTTTTTGCTACTGAAATTTGCATTCTAGTATGTCATATTCCATGTCTTGCCATGTGTCTTGTTAGAGTGGCATTCGGTGCCTCAGGGTCGGTCCTCGGTTTGCGTGCACGCGTGCACGCATCTCGAGTTGTCTCATTTTCATCTAATGGCCTCCTATGTGAGTATGGCCAAGCTCCACTTGTGTTGGTGTAAGCCCATTATGCATTGTGTATGCTATTTCATTTCACAGCATTGTGTATGCTACGTTGTATATTAGCGCATTGTGTATGCCATGTTACCTCGTGCATCGTGTATGCCATTTCATAGCATTGTGCATGTTAGGTTGCATCTTAGTTGCATCCATGCATGTCATGCATATTGCATTGTGTTTGGGATAGGAGTTAGCCCGAGCACGGGAAACGAGGTACGTTTCGTACTCCGAGTGACGGAACGTGTCTCAATTTCCCAGTCACCGACACTCCGGATCATCCATGATGGAGTTAGGTCTTGTTGAGTTTTCATGTGCATTCATTCCATATTGAATTGTGCAATTCGACTCCTCGGCCATCATGCATCGAGATGCGTGATTGGTGGCACGAGGATCGAGGCATGCATACATTTGTGAAAATACATTGCCATGCCCCTTTCCTGCTCTCTGTTGCAGCAAATCAAGAATCAGCAGTCTTCCGGGGCTTGGCGCGCTTTCCAAAAACCATTGCAAAACAGAGGCTAATTGGGGCATCACAGTGGATTTCCGCGCAAAGGCAACCCGGATATGCATCATTCATCATCTGAAGAAGAGTCAAGGCAGTCCCTGGCTTGCATGCCAGTTTATTGTTTTCTTAGTTAATTTGTTAATTAATTAGGAATTTGTACATATTTTGGACTGTATTATTTATTTGGACTGCATTATTCGGAATCAGATATTATTCTTCGGACCCTGTGCGAGGGCATAATTGTAATAAGTGTGCATGTGTGTGATGTATGTCTTCCAACCCCACGTCTTTCTTCCCTTTTATTTACCAGCTTATGATGGTTAGATTAGGGCACGTTTCAATTAGCATACAATATGATAGCATGTTTGCATTCATTCATCTGTTTTGCATGCACCGGGCTCGGTGCATCATACAAACTGCATTCGTATTTCAATTCCAAGTTGAATACATGTTAGCTGTAGCATTCCATATGCCATGTTTAGAATAGCCGAGCCTGCTATAGTTGCATTTTTGCATGTGTTGCATTAGGCATTTCTGTATACTTAGGATCATGCATGGATTTCTAATCGGTTTCTGTTTTGGCTTGGAGTACTCGGTGAGTTTTATGCTTTAGCATCCTTGCATGCGTGTGAGTGACTGCCATGAATAGCATGCTTACCATGAGGCTAATTGCTTATGTGATATAACTGCCTGAATGCCTGTGGGTGAAGGTTGGGTTGTTTGGATTGGAACAATTCATCAAATATGTGTTTTAAGCCCACTAGATAGCAGCAAAATCATGTTTTCTAAACCCACCTGAGGGTGGCAAATCCATGTCTTAGCCTACCTACGGGTAGCACCATCAAACCATTTTCAAACAAACAAACATGAAGTGTTTTGTTCCAATTCAGACGACTCAGTCTATACTTGTATGCTGTGCGCATCACATAGTAACCTAGGCTAATAACCGGAATAAGAACACACAATGTTTTCAAAAATAGATATCATGGTTAGTAGAGGCCGATCTTTGATCGGGCGAGCGGGGGTGCTCACGAAGTGACCTTCCTTAATCGTACCCAAGTTCCCGAGCCGAGGCAACTTTGGTGATGACGGACACGTGGCCTTAGGCAAACGAGTCAGGATTTCCTAAATTTTCCAAAAATAAAATATTTAGGTGGCGACTATGTATCTGGCAAAGCAGTCCATGTTTGACACTTCTTTCAAAAAAATCTGTTTTCTCAAAACGATTTGCCAGATTTGGACTCTTTGGTTCAAGATTAAGAACCGTGACACAAAATCGAGTCCGAGCTGTAGCGAGGTCCCCCGCGGGCTTGTTACACCAACTAGGCTAGGCCTAGTTGGTTAAAGAACCAAAGATGTTGATAGCCTCTGTTAGCTCCACGAGCAGTGATTCATTTTTGAAATCACAACTTGGTTGGCTGCTCATGGTAACTCTATGTAAATTTTTGCAAGGATCTGGAGAAGGAACTTCTTTGTTGTCCCCATTGGAACCATTTAACAGATCCTCCCAGGAATCCATAGCCCTTGTGCTTGTCAATGGGTTTTTGGTAATATTAGCAGGCAACAAAGATTGGCCACCCATTCCATTGTAAGCAAAATGACATTGATTAGGATTTGGCACTTGTGGTTGTGGAACTCCATAACCACTCTTTTCAGTGAAGTTTTCTTTATAAGGTTGAGTGAACGAGTATATTTGGTCGTTCAACCCAGAATCCATCATTCTTTCAATTTCTTTGGGGGTATGATCATGATAACCACACCAAGGCTTCCACAAACTAAGACAGTTAAATCTCATAGCCTGGCCTTATTTTGAGATATATGAACTAGACATAAGCCTAGGGTAGAATTTTCCAACCTGAGGCCTTCCTTTCAATCTAACATTTCGATGATTCCCCATCTCAGTGAGCCCAATCCGATGGTTACGAGCGTGGTAAGAACAAGTCCTCTGGGTTCTCATATCATTTGCAGCAAATCGATGGTTGCAAATGCCATTATGAAAACCACCCCACACCCTACCGTCATACGAAGACTTGGTTGGGTAGACGCTTGTAACCAATTGATTGCTGCAAGCAAGTGGTGCAAAACTGGTATTTGTCCGATCACATGATGTTTTCCCTATCTAAATTTCTCAGCTCAGCACCAGAGCATGGTATCAAATCCATATTCAAACCTCCAACACCATTTGGAGATCTGTTACTTGAAATCGGACCGGGCCTACTTGTTAAACGCTACATAAAACTATTCGTTTCAACACAAAGATTCCCATCTCTTGGATTCAAGGGATAAGAATGAGACATTGGCAAGGAATTGATACCCAAATTTTTATTTCTTTGAAATTGACTGTCCTTAAATTCATAAGCTAAACTGTTTGCCCAATATGGGTTATTCACAAATATCAAGTCTCTGGTTTCATGGATCAAAGGGCCTTGTGGTTCAGAGGTTAAGTCTTTAAAGGGTTGATTAAATTTTTGGTTTCCACTTGCAAATTCTATCTTAGTTTGATCAAAAGCTAACCCTAAACCGCCACGAAAAGCCGATTCCTTCGGTAACAACCCTTGTTTCAGAACCATTTTTCTCAATGAATCATCACTACATTGACACCGAACACCATTCTTAACTTTTACCACCACTCTACATCGTCAAATTCCGACTCTCAAACCTATCACCATTCACAAAACGATCACTCACACTCTTCAAACCACCAAACCCATTACAATTTATACAAGAAACCCCAGACACACCATTCAAATTCTCAGTTTCAACACAGTTTTTGTGTCTATAAACACAGCCATTGTCATTATTACAAACAAAAATCAAGAGCCTAGAGGGTTTAGCGAGCAATTTGAGCTTGTCAAACTTATCGATCATGCACCGAACGTCGTCGTCCGAAGTGATCAACAAAAGATGGACTTCATCGTCGTTGATTGGGAGTTGGTATTTGAGAGAGAACGAGAGTAGGCCATTGTTAAGATCCGAAATCTTCGATCGGAGCCTTGAAAAGCCGATGTTTCAGTCCACCGAGACGATTCTAGTCTTGTCGCCGGTGTAGAGGAGGTTGCCGGAGGAAGGTCGAGGAAGGAATGTGCCGTTAAAACTGCAAACGAGCTTGAGTTTCTTGGGGTGGTTGGGTCACCGGCAACGAGAGAAAAAGGGGTCTTTCATGACGATTTGTAGAGAGAGAAAGTAATCTCTGTACGTGAATCTTTGTGGATGAGTGTGTGTGAGATTGGGTTTATATAGAGAAATGATACATCCCTCTAACTTGGGTGCTCTAAAGAGCGTTAATGATATGGAAATTTTTTTAAAAAAAGTCAAGGCTAAAATATCACATCACATGGGACCCACACATCAATTAGAATTATTAGAGCTCTTAATTTAGAGCTCTAAATCTTTTTTGGTTTATATATAGGAGTGTTGGGTGCCATTTGTTTTCAGCTATCACAGTCTGTAATAGATGAATAGTAAAGATAAAGCCTATTTGTTTTGGTTTGAGAGGTTTGGATTCGTAGTTCGAATGGACTATGGATTGGCCTTGGCGAGGGTATTAGCAATCCGAAGTGAGAGATGGTATTAGCAAACTAGTCCATTCAGACTGGGTATTATTGGATGTCTGCCCGGAAATCTAGTTGGTCAACCAGTCAATGCAATTTTATTTTATTTATTTATTTTTTTAACTTGTTGAGCATTTTTTTTTAAATATTAATGTTTAATGTTTTTGTATTTTTTGTTAAGTAAAAATCATAATTTTATTTGTTTTATTATTTTATATTTATTTTATATAAAAATAATTTAACAATTCCCTCATTATCAATCCCCTCACTAACCAAACAAATACAATTTTACTAATCCCCTCAATATGAAAACAAACACAATTTTACTAATCCCTTCACTATCAATTTCTTCCATTCTACTTTTGAAAATAAACGGGGCCTTGGAGAGAGGACGGCAGGTTTGGAAATTGGGCTTGAGGTTGTTGGTATTTACAGAATAGCCACTTGGGCCAAGTGTATTTTGCTTAGGATTTGGAGATGTGGATGTATAAGATTCTATTATTTATTATTTATTTATTTATTTATTATTTTATACTAATTAGGAAATTAAATGGAACTCAACATTTTATTTTAATTTACCATTAAAAATCTTTTGATTTTTAAGAAAAAAATTGAGTGATCTTAGCCCATGTTTGGGATTTAGTTTTTTTTTTTTTTGGCTAAAATAGTTGAAAAAGACAAAATAAATTAAAATAATTAATAAAATAAAATATCATATTCAAACTATACTTATTTTACTTTTTTTTTCACAATTATCAAATCAATTACCAAAAAAAGTTAATTATCATTCCAAACACAACTTTTTAAAACAGTTTAAAATAACAAAATAAGTAAAAAGTCAATTAAAATAATCAAATTCCCAAACGGGGCCTTAGAAAGATTGAGGGTTGACTTATATTCCATTTGTTTGGATTGAAAATATTTTTCAAAAAACATATTCTTCTATATTTTTGGTAGTGGGGGTGGGATGAAAGTGGAGGTAGAGATGGCAACAATGATGGTGGCAGGGCTGTAGTGATGGTGGTGTTGTGGTGGGGGTGAGTGAGAGTGGTGGTAAAAGTGTGATAATATTGATAAAATTTTAGTCTAAAAAATGTTTTTAGCCAAAGTGAAAAATATTTTTACTCAAATAGACTTGAGATTGTTTGAGAAGTATTAGAATAGTATACTTTTTAACTTTTTACTAAAAAACGTAAATTATGAGTTAGGTTTGAAGTGATTTGAAGTGATGTGGTAGAGAGATGATGTGATCCAAATAAGATGATGATGACCTAAATAGGATAATGTGTTAAAACAGCATGTATTGTTTTAGCACATACCAGACAATCACTTATTTTTTACTAATTGTAATTTTTCGTTGACTTTTATTTTTTATTATACCAAACACTAAAAAATATTATAAATATTTTCCACTCAAACAAATGGAATATTAGTAAATGAGATATTCTCATTTGGAAATTTGACTATTTTAGTGACTTTTTAAGTATTTTATGAGATGAAAAAAAAGATGATCTCTATTTATTTTTTATTTGTAATTGAATAAATGGTTGTAAGAGAAAAAGTGATTGATTAATGTGTAAAATGTGATATTTTATCTTATTAATAATTTTAATACTTTAGTCTTTATTAATTATTTTAGCCAAAACTAAATATCCCAAACCAAGCTAGTATGATGTTTGAATAGAGTTTGTAAATACAAATTTGTTTTTCCGACTTATATATGATTAAAATAAAATACACTCGACAAAGCACACAGGTTTGACATATACAACTAGTGGCGTGTATAATTAAATTAATAATTTTAAAGAAAAATCAAATGTGATAAGATAATAAATGACAAAATTAATTGCAAATTAAGAATGTTAAAAATAGTTCTCCTTTGTACTGAGAAAAATGCTAGCGATACTAACAATCTTATTAACATATTCACAAGTTGATGTGGGTCCCATACCAAGTGATGTTTGATCTTATCAAAACTTATGAGTGTGTTAGTAAGATTGTAAGTATCCCTAGCATTATTGTTGTACTGGGCACTTATGTATTTGCATTTTATTGATTTGTAATTAATTTTTCTATTTTTCATTTATGATTTTTTTTAAAAATTTTAAATCAAGATTCTCAAATTCATGAAATATGCTAAATAAATAAGTTTGGAACTATATTTTTTATTTTTGGTTTGGTTTGAGTAATGGAATTTTGACATAATAAATTTAAAAGAAACAAAAATTTATTCAACTATAAGTTGAAATACCTTCTTGTTACAAAAACTACCCACTAAATTCATTAGCAATTTATCGAAATTCATATTGTAATGGAATTTGTTCAAATACGGCAAAACATTAGAAAATTTGAAAATGTTAGATATTACCCGAACTTTTTAATTGCCTTAAAAAGGACTTAAAAATAAAAAAAATCTTGACTTATTAAGGATTAAAACAACTCTAAACTTGTAATATATTTGATTAATTTTGCTATCACCAGCTTAGAAGAATAAGTTATTGAATTAATTGGAGAAAATGATTTGGCTACATCCACATATTTGCAACTTCTATGTACACTATTAGTGGTGGATGTAAACATGATATGTTTGTAATTTCACAGCTAAATCTTTGAATGGTTTGTTAATTAAGGTGTGATTTAGTGAATAATAAAAATAAAATAATAGTTTTAGATAGTTTGATGAAACAGTTATTGGATGTAATAGTTATTAATACAAAAGGTATTATTTAAAAAAAAAAAATGACAATCTTTACCAACTACCTCAAGTGTAGACTTTATTAATATATATAATTCATAAAAAAAAATAACAAATTTTTCAAAACTTTTTAAGGGTTGCACCAAAACAATGGAAGAGTTACCTCACTTCACAAGTGGAAATTACATTTAGGAGAATTTAAAGCTGAGAAAAAGTTGAAGCAGCAATTGCATACTTCATGGCAATGTGGTTAGGTCATGTGCAGAACGTGATCGAGCAACACTAGTTCATGGCATCACAATTACTCTCTCTCTCTTTTCTTATTTATTTATTTATTTTTCCTTCCTTTTGGGATTTAACTGCATTATCCATGGAAATAACTAGACTATGAATTTAAATATTTCTCTTATATATATTTTTTTCTTTTCAAATTATTACTTAGATCCATGAACCAATCATAATCTTAAGATCTATGTATGATGCTTTACTTGGTCATCCATACAAGAACACTAAAAGTGATATTTTATGCTGAAAATTATGTGAGAATTTTAAAATATTAGAATATCGAGACATAATTTTATAATTGAAAATGCATTAGGACATAGATAAGGATTTAAAAAGGAGAAGAACTTCTCCCCAGTCTACTATTGTGGATTGGATCGTCTAACATGACATCGTGAACTTATTATGAGTCATATTTCAATAATTTGAACTGTTCATTTTATAAATTTCTTTTTATTATAAATCATGCATAGAAAATTATATTGGTCCGATAATTGTTGATAATTTAATGTATAGAGAAAGATAGAGTAAATTATGTATTGAAAGATAGAACTCTTGTATATTTGTTGTATGAAGAAAGAGGTACACTCTCCGTTATATAGGAGAGAACATCACAAACATCATCATGCCAAAAGGGGCTAAGTGGCGCCGAAAGCAAGGGCAAACCCAGGATTCGTCGATGGGGTGGGTTAATATTAAGGTAAAATCATATAATATATTTTAAATATAACCACGTAAGAAAAAAGGAAATTTAATAATACAATCTAGATTAATATTTAAATTTATTAATTAGAAACAATCTAACTAAGTTGTACTCGATGAGTCTTTAAAGATTCGAATCCATCGATTACAGAATCTATCGATTACAGAACCTAGATCAATTTTCAAAAAACATGAAAAATAATATGCTTTATCCTTTGAAGGAGAATACTCTAGTCAGGAAAATTATTTAAACCAAATATGTTGAAATCGGCAATTCTACTTTCCAAATGAGGACCTAGGATACTCAAGTTTAGGTTGATAAGGCCCCAAGTTCACATAAGCTCGTCTAACCTCATCTCGTTGATTAACCAAATATTCACAAATTTGCAAGCGTAAACCAGAATTCCGTTCAATAACAGTTGAATCAAATTCGCTTGGTTTATTTGCTTGAGGCATGGAAGCGGTTGCACATCAGAAAATGAGATTTCAACAACATTGGATGTTATATTACTAGACTTCTGTTTTGATTGATAGAATTAGAAAAGGGTTTTGTCTTTTTTGAGTGTGGAGGTTCCATTATTTATAACCTAAAAAAAATTTTAAAAAAATTTAGCCCTATTTAATATTAAACCAGAGTATACTCGTAATAATTTTAAATATTAGGATTTTTATATATATCCTCAATAATTTTTATTTAAGCTTTCATTATTTTTATGTATGACCAAAAAAACTTCTTCAAAGTTCAAAAACTAAGAGCAATATAGAACATTGAACAAGGCAGCATCATAAAAAAACTAAGCAATATAATATTTGTTGCATAAAGACAAAATTTCAAAACCATTGTTAATCAAATCCATTCTCAACCAATGAAATAAAATAATTGGTTAATTATACTTACCAAAAATATTAGGAAAGTGAAGCTGCTGCAAGGCTGCTAGAGACAACGGAGAGAGTCGTTGCCTATCTATTAGAAGATGTGAGGATTGTTTTAGAAGATTTGTTCTTTAAACCAATAAAAATCTATTGGGCTGCCTATATATATTTTTTTGGGGTAAGTATTGGGTAATTATTGGACTGCCTATCTAAAAAACAAACAAAAAAAATGTTGGCCCTTATTTGGGGCAGGGTTGGGCTAGGAGAGGTTGGGACGCTGGGTTGGGTTGGGAAAAAAATTTCTACAGATTTTTAAAATTTTGGGCTAGGCTGCAGCCACCTATGTCCAGCCCTAGGTCCGCCCTTGGCCGAAAGTAATCCACTAACCGAAAGCAATCCACTAATCTATCTAAAGCAAATGCTACACTAATCTAATTCTACATATTATATTACTAATGCTACACTACATTATATAATATACATTAACAGCCCCCCTCAAACTCAAGGAAGATATGTACCAACCAACTTGAGTTTGAAGAGAGTAACAAAACCTAAAAATAAACTGATAAATAAAATAGGATAAGATACACTGTATGGTCGTGTCAGACTGTTGTAGAAGACACTGTGTGGTCGTATCGAACCACTATAGAAGACACTGTATGGTCGTATCAGATCGTTGTAGAAGAGACTATATGGTTGTAGCAGACCAGTATAGAAGACACTATATGACTCGTGTCGGACCGGTATAGAAGACACTGTGAGGTCGGGTCGAACCGTTGTAAAAGACACTGTATGGTCATATCGAACCGTTGTAGAAGACACTGTGTGGTCGTGTTGTATCATTGTAAAAGACACTGTATGGTTGTATCGGACTGTTGTAGAAGACATCAGGCGGTCGTGTCGCATCATGCATACAAGACACTATGTGGTCATGTCTGACCGTTGGAGAAGACACTGTATGGTCGTGTCGGACCGTTGTAGCAGCTATTGTGTGTAGAAGACACTGTATGGTCGTGTCAGACCAGTGTTGAAGACACTGTATGGTCATGTATATGAGTACAACATCACGACCAAACTCGCCTTATAGGTTTGGCATCAGAATCGCCAAGAATCCGTAGATTACCAAAGGCCTCTGAACAGATTAACAAATAACAAGGGGCTGCGGAAGCAAATATATAAAATAAACAAGGTCCAATGAGCTGTGATACTGAACATGAAACAGAACTTCTCAAAACTTATTTATATACAAAAACATGCTAGTCAGATACATCAATATTTACAGAGAATAGTCCCCAAAACCTGACTTTACATAACACACATACAGACTAGCATGGTCACAAAAAATAGCCATATCAATAGGCTTCAAGCGGAACCTCGGAAGGCGCAATGTTTGGCTGACAAAATAGAATTGAAGGCCGTCAACTCTGGCCTGGGTCATGTGCCGCCTCACCTACATATATATAGTAAACTGTGAGCGAAAGCCCAGTAAATAATAAACAGAGTAAAGGGGTTTCAATGAATGAGTTCGTACAGATTTCAGAAATCAATTCATATTGTATCAAAATCATATTTGTTCAGATCATATACAGACAGAAATCATAAGTCATGGTTACATTTACGTGATACATCCACTAGCATAACAGAACAAGACGCATAAGCGTAAGGTTATGAATAACTAGTTCCAAGAAGGAACCTCCGGATCCGAGTCACAGAACAGGACAGCTAAGCCCCCATGGCGGGCCTCCGGTACGGGTAATAGTGCACAGACAGGACGCATACGCGTGAGGTTACGAATAACCAGTTCCATAAAGGAACCTCCGATACTGGGTAACAGCTATAGATATCACATGATACTAAGGATGTCACGAATACATGTCAGAAATTGAACAATCATTCATTGTACCGAACATATCATTACCGAAAACAAATCTCATTTTGCCACACAGAAAATAAGTACAGTTGAACATATCTTTACTATGTTATTACTCACAGTGGGCGTTGAAACAGACGGACGGAGCCAAAAGGTCAAACAGAGTGCGGCACGTGACCTACATAACACATAACAGACATATACATGAAACACACGTTCTAACTATACAAAACTTATGTCCTTGGTTCTAAGTGTGTTTCTACCATTGAATTCCCCTTATAGAGTCTTAAACATGGCCTAGGAATGTCTAGGATGGAATGAGAATGCAAAAATGCACTTTTAGACACTTTACAAAATTTTCAGAAAACAGGGGTCTCGCTCGAGTGTGGCTTTCTATGCTCGAGCAGACATGTAGACAAAGGAGCTCTGCTCGAGCGTGACTTCCGTCGCTCGAGCGGATCAGAAGCTACTGATGAAAATGGATGCTCAAAATTCACGCCGACGGCGCCGATCTCGCCGAAGCGTGAGACACTGAAGTCCTCGCCGGCGTGAATTCTCTCGCCGAGCGGACCGCAAGCTCATGCAAAGTACTGGATGCATGCATTTCACGCCGGCGTCACTTTACTCGCTTCGAAGCGAAGGCATGATCACAAGTGTACGCCGGCGTGGAGTTCTCGCCGGCGTGGGTCCAAGATTTGGAAATTCCAGATTTGAACCTCAAGCTCAAAACTACATTTTAATGCATAAATTCCGCTCCTCTTGGGCTAATTTTTTGGAAAACACTTGTAAATACATAGAATAACATGTTTCAAAACTCAATTTGTAAAACCAAAGCCCAAGGGTAGTTTAATTAAATCCAATTTCAAACCAATTTTCATGAACAAGATGAACATGCAACATGCATGAATTTAAACCACTTTCAAGCTTTAAACACTTGCTCTAATGAGCCAATTCTTAAAAAATCAAGATGAAATCATGGTCTATAATATAAACATGAACATGCATGCAAGATTTCCATGAAATCAAACCTCACAATGCAAGGATAAACACATGCATGCATGAATTCTAACTCAAATCAACATATGAAGCTATTTCATGACTCAATCCACTAAATTTGACATGAATCATGTAAGAACAAGCTCAATTCATAAACAAGAGGGTAATTACACTACCTTAGGTCTAGAATTAGAGGTATGGAAGCTTAATTTTGCAATCCTCTCTTCAATCTTTCAATTTCAAGCAAATCTCCAAGTTTGAACTCAATTCTCTCACTTTCTCTCTCTCTATGGTCGGTTAGAACAAGAAATATGGCTGATGAAATTGTTTTGGTCAAGTGTAATGAAGCTCACAAATGAATCATGTAGTGGACCACTCATAATGGCAAGTTGGTAAATACTCGGACTTGGTAATACAATGTTATTTAATCTAATTTAATCATACCAAATCACTTTTCAGATAAATATGCCATAAAATCACATAAAATCCAACTAACATGGATCACTAATTAATTTCGGAATCGAGCACTGATAAGGCTTTCAATTCGCAGTTTGAAGTTTAAAGCATGAACAGATATTTCGACACTGAACAGATAGAGGCACATAAAACATGCAACACATATGCAAATTAAATTCCAGATTTCCTTTTAATTACTATTAGGCATAATTAAGTATCAATTGACGTTAATCAGGGTCAGGGTTATTACAGCTGCCTAAAAGATATACATATATGTATATATCACGCCCTCAAAAGTCGCGCCGGTCGTCAAATGTCGTACCCCGTCTTCAAAAGTAGTGCCTGACACTGTGGCGTTGGGTGGCGCGCGAGGCACGTGACCGACAGAGCGTCGTGTCTGCCTCGGCTCATGCTCCCGTTTTGTCGTCTTAGTTCCTGTATTGTCTATTTAAACCAAGGCTGAAGCTGATTAGAGATTGAAAGCAAACCAAAGCGACGAACTCTGCAACCCCTTTCGTCCACTCTATAACCCCTTGCTTGTGCTGCCTCTAATATGGCCTCCTTTTCCTGTAGTTCGCTCACCCTTTTTCCTGACCTAAACGAGTCCACTATAGAAATAACCGGTTCTGTCGCCCTTGAATCGCAACCAAGCATCGCAACCAAGCGCCCCTGGACCAAGCACCTCTGTTTTTGCTCCGTTGAACTTTCTTATGCTATTAGTTGAGCAAATAATGCCAGATCAATCTGATATTGAGGCCAACCATTATACGTTGAAGTCATGTGTGGAGACCATGACTGCGGTCACTAACTTGTCTCACCGACTGCAGAATAAGACAAGTGAGGTACAGCAGTTAAATGCCCAACTCTCTTTGTTGCAGTGCATATACAAAGATGTGTGAGCAAAGATTTGCACGTTAAAGGCGGAAAACAATGAGCTGAAATGGAAGGCTACCGTCATGTTTCGATTTGCAGGGCTGCCATATACTGCGTTTGAGGAGCAGCGGGGAGTCAACTCGCTCGGTGGTTTGGGAAGCACGGAGGCAGTGCTGTCAAGAGTCGCCCAAGACAAAGGCAAGAAGAAGAGATCGGCAGTAGAGGAGGGGAAACGACAAATGTATAGGTGTTTGAATGTGTTTTTTTTTTTTTTTTTTTGGGATTGTGGTGTAGAACTAGGATCGAGGTGTTCCCCGGCATGATTAAAACGATGTTGGTTGTGCAAATCCGTATATATGGAATGTGTGCAAGAAATGATGGGCAAAAGAAATGATAGGTTTGAGCGGTTAGATAAAAAATAATAATAATAAATAAAGACAAGTGGGTAGGGGATAGGTGGTGGTGCAGGACAAGATTCGTCCATTGTGGAGGCACTATGTCCGATTGATAACACCGACAAAGTAAAAGTGAGAAACCAAATCTGGGGAGCCCAATGGCCAAGCCAGATGAATCCCATGTGATTGCTTGTAGATAAGATAAATCCACAAAATGGCGTAAGTAAGATGAATTCCATTGATACCAAGCAAGTTAGGTAATCAGAGGATCTGATCTTCAGTTTGATTTTGAAAATGTAAAGAAAAAGACATGTCCTCCATGGCCACTAACGGATCGTCTTTCTCCTCTCATATCACACAGATACACATGTAGCAGAGAACCTCTGCAGGGAGTATATCTGGAGAGTAGTTGGAGAGGAGAATGGCCTTTAATCTGAAATAATTGGCAGAGGCAACTTGAGGAGCCATTGGAGCACTGGTGAGCACTACCATACTCTACTCCGTTGGTCCATTTCAATCTTATCATTGTGAGGTGTTTGAGTTTGGAAATGGCGGTGGGAAAACCCTCCTCCCTCTTAGTGATGGCCGGAGCCAATGGGTTTGTGGGTGGCGCCGACGGCGTATATGCAGCGTCTGCCAATGGTGGTCGATCTCAGACCGCGGTAGTCGCAAATGTGTTTTTGGTGGTGGTTCCGTCATTGCTTGAAGTTGCCGGTATGTGTTTAGCTCATCGGTTGGTTGTCTAGGTGGTCTCCGGCAGAAGTTCACCGGTTTCATCGTCAAGCATCGCTACAATGAGCGTGGCAAACCCAGTGGCCGTGATAAGCCCACAATATTGCGCACCGTACCCAGTTGATCTAGCCATCGTGAGGAAGCTCCTGACCATAACAGAGGGCAACTTCGCAGTCATCGATGTCAATGGAAACATCATGTTCAAGATCAAAGGCAAGACTGAGTACCATCCATGGATTGGTGTTAGGAGAAAGAAGCATAGATCTGCACAAAGGGTTATTTCTGATTATCAATCGTAGTGTAATTGCACGACATCATCTTTCACAAACCTTTGTTGATTTTATCAACAGAATAGGTTGAGGTCCGGCGGGTGGTCAAGGCGAGGCTGTTGCCTGCCGGTGAAGCGAAATTACTAGGTTCTTAATCTAGCTCTGATACCAAGATAATTTAATATATAAAGAAAGAATAAGTTATGTATTGAAAAATAGAACTCTTGTATATTTGTTGTATGAAGAAAGAGGTACACTCTCCGTTATATGAGAGAGAACATTACAAACATCATCATGCCAAAATTGGCTAAGTGGCGCCGAAAGTAATCCACTAACCGAAAGCAATCCACTAATCTATCTAAAACAAATGCTGCACTAATCTAATTCTACATATTGTATTACTAATACTGCACTACATCATATAATATACATTAACAATTGTAATCATTTTATTTACCACGTTTGTATGCAAAAAAAAATAGATGAAAATAAACTACCCACTTTTTCGTAGATAAATGTGATAAATCATGTAGTTACAATTATCAAATTAATATATAATAAGGTTGGAATTTATTATTATTATTATTATTATTATTATTATATGAGAAGAAACATCGCATTAATAGAAAATTGATGAAGGAATATCAACTCTAACACTTTGTTTGGATCGGAGGATGAGAAAAGTAAAAGAAAAAAATGATTGTAGTCTATCATTTAAGTGAGAAGAGAAAAAGAAATTTTTTTTTTCATTATTATGTTTGGATGAATAAAAATAAAGTGTGTGATATAAAGATATGACTGAAATCTTCAATTGTATTTTAATTAGTAATCTTGGTAATCATGAAAAATACACAACTAATTAGTTTGTTTCTTACCAAATCTCACCCCTTTTGATAAGAAATGAAACCTATAAGAAAATTATATTTCTCACTATTTTTCACCTAATAAATTAATTAAACATAATAAAAGAGTTATCTTCCTCACTAATTGTAATAACAAATTAGTAATGTATGAGCACGAAATAATATTTCTCGTATAATCCTGTTGATCAAGTTTGCACTCCTCCAAACGTCATTTTTTAATCACCTGAAAATACGAACGTGAGCTAATCGGCGAGTGTGTGCCGGAAACCCTCTGATGTCTAAGTCAGCAAGTTGACAAGAGATAAAAAGCTCTGTGAATTTAGATGTAAGAATTGCAATACCTGGGAATAGGTTCTGTCATGAGTTTTTATAGATTCCGCGTGATACAATCCTAATAGAACTCTATTTCTCTTTAACAGAGTCCTCCTAGGAGTCACATTCCTAAAAGATAATGCTTATCTTCAGAACATCCTTCCTCATTGCCAGTCAAGTGAGATGGCAACACTTTGCTCGGCTATTGATAACTAACCGAGCTACCTTTACTCTGTTTTGGCTCTGGCCGAACCATGCAAACTTTGTTTGCCCAATGGTGCACCATCGAGCTATAGCTAGCTTGGCCTTCTTTCCCTTGACATTCAATCTAGTACCTCGGCCTGTTTATGGATCGTACGTGGATAGCTAGTTCCAAGCTTTAACAGTCCCTCACTGATCGGCCTATTACAGGTTCAACCCAATACCGTGCTATCTAAGCTCTTATGTCGAACCATTGTGCTGTCCAATCTCCAAAGAGGATCCCACTTAGCTCGGCCCAATTTATTTACGCAAATTGCCCTCTCAAGTAACGTGGGGAATTACTATTACGAATAACAAGTTTTATTTTTATTTTTATTTTTCCAGAAACTTGTGTGCATTAAAGTATTGGGTTTTATGGTGGATTTTGTGTTATATACTATTTTAATTTTTTTTTCTTTTTTGGTAATTACATAATGTTTTAAAATAAAAATATACAATGTCTAAATGCGTTATACTATCACCAACTCAAGAATAAGGTCTCGTTTGACAAGTGGTTGTTTTAGCTTAAAAGTTAAAAAGTTAGTAAAAAAATCAAAAAACTAACAATTTATACCAAAATGTTAAAAATTCTATTTTCTCTCTACTTTTTGCACATCTTTTTGTAAAAAGTCAAAAAGTCATCCTAAACATAATAGTTTTTTTTTACCTCATATTTTAACCAAAAAGCTAAAAAATTACTAAAATAGTCTATTTCCAAACAAGGCCTAAATATGAATTATATGTATTTAAGAATGTGATGAGGAAAAATGTCCAATGGCAAATAGCACAAACCGACCAAACATTACATATACCAATCAATCATAGACACACACACGACTATAACACGGATAAAGGATTGGGGACTAAATGTTCAATTTAGAAATTTTTGAAACAATAGCTTTTTTTTTTTATATATATATTTTAAATTGTAACGACAAAAATAAATAAATGAAAATTAAAAGAACATTACCCTTACTTTTGAGGTGAATTTTTGGACGAATTTTTTTGGTAATCAACGGTGATGATTGAGAATAGAAAGAGAAATTACAAATAAATAAAAAAAAAGTGTAAGGGTAAAGCTAGTCAGCTCGCCATTGTAATGCCATGTTTGATAACTTTATTTTTTTTGACATCACCTCGGTTGGCATGTAACACTTTTAATTTAAAAATAAAAAAGTTATTAAAAAAATTTAAAAGTTTTTAGTTTATACAAAAAAAAAATTAAAAATTCTCTTTTATCTTTATTTTTTGTACATCTTTTCGTAAAAAATTAAAAAATATTTCAAACATACTAATTTTTTTTATCTCATATTTTAGCCAAAAAATCAAAAAATTACTAAAATAGCATGTTTCCGAACGAGGCCTAAAATAGTTAAAAAGTCAATAAAAAAAATCCAAACTCAAAAAGCCACTAAAAAATTTTAAAAATCAAAAAGCAACAAAAATGAAGGTTAGAAAAAATAGGCAGAATGGATAAAAAAAAGTAGATTTTTTTTTTTTTTTTTTTTTGGATTGGAAACATTTCACATCCAACAATAAGTCATTCAAAAAAAAGTACAAGCTGGATCTCAAAAAAATAAAAATATCCTCCATGTAAAAAGAATAATCATAATAAGTGTATTTTTTGAAATGATTTAAATAATTTTTTTTTTTATTTTTTATAAAAAAATATGCAGAAAAATAGAGAATTGATGAGATTGACTCAAATAAGCGCACTTATCTAGATAAGTACACTTATTTAGAAGGTACCACATAAGCTATAGTCTCCCTACACAAAGAAAAATAAACTTTCTTGTAAAAATGAAAAAGCCTCCATAAATGAATATATATATATATATATATATGGAGGGAGACACAAAGGCAGGAGTTCCAAGAAAAAATAAAAAATAAAAAAACAATAATAATAGAGATTCTAAAATCATGAAAATTTTAAAAAATGATACTAATTGAGAGAGTGCGAACGTTAGCACATTGAAGAAATTGTGGATTGAACATTGGAGTAAAAAGTTATTTTTGTTTCAATTCCATGAAAATCTCATATGCCCCTGCTGTATCCTTACTAGATAAAGGACTCCCAAGATTTTCTCAACTTACTTGATTTTCAACGATAATATTTTAGTTGGAATATTGTTAAGTGGGCCAACTTGATACCACATAGCATAATGTCCTTTTTAGTTGAATTAAATCTCACATTGAAAAAAAAGTGAAATGCTATAATGGGGTTATTTAGTTTAATTTATGGAGCTGTTTATAATTTATTTATTTAAAAAAAATTAACAGAGTTTTTGGTGTAACTTCTATTTATATAATTTATGAGACAAAAATAATTTAAATAAAAAAATTAATTATTAAAAAGCAAATAGAGAGATACTTTTAGTTTCTACCTCTAATTGTTAGTTTTCAATTTGTAAAAAGTTATAGCAAACAAGTTCAATTTTACCTTTTTTAATTAAAAAAAATATTATAGATAATTGAAAAATTTTATCTATTTTTTTTTTATCACTAGACAATAGATACAAGAACCGAGTTCTATGTGTATTTATTAATGTGAATTTTACAATTTGTATCTAGTGATAAAAGAGTTAGTTAAAAATTTGTCTATATATAACATTACTCTTTTTTTATAAACAGACACATACTAATATGTCATTTGCTATTTTTAGTTTAAGTGATTGAGTTGATTAAAATATCCTCTTCGTTGGTTGATCTATGATTGTAAAAAATAAAATTAAAATTTAATATAATTGAACACTTAACACTCTAAATTAAACACAAAATGACTACTTGAATTCTAATTTTACTATATAATAATTAATAAATAAAACATATAACCCATTAATTCAGTGACTTAACATTCTCATTACATAAAATATTTTTATTCATATGGTGGAGCTATCATGAGGAGAATACATACCAAAATGTTGAAAGAAAGTTGCATGCAAAGGTGGCCAAATTGTAGATTGGCGTGCGCGCGCACACACAACCCCCCCCCCCCCCTCAAAAAAAAAAAAAAACAAAACAAAAAAGAACAAAATCATAATACTAATATCCTAAACTTCACCATCAAGTTTGGCATATGCTTAAATTGTATTTAGATATTATTTGGCATAAATTAAATAAGTACACTTATTTAGATAAGTGTACTTATTTGGGTCACATCACTTCTTTATTTTATTACATATATTTTTGTAAAAAGTTAAAATGTATACTTATTTAGATTATTCCAAACAATCCTTAATTAGGAGATTTAAAAAAGAATTTATAAAGAATAAAGGAAAAAATAAATGAAACTAAATAAAATATATATTTTATTTTTTTCTTTCTCTTTCAAAATTTTTCTCCAAATTTTCTAACCAAATACAATTTTAATTATGGTTGGTTTGGGATGTTCTAAAAAAGTGCACTTTTTGACTTATTGGTTTATATGGGTTGAGTTTGGGTTGGGTTTGATGTGATGTGTTAGAGAGGTGATGTGATTTAAATAAGATGATGTGACTTAAATAAGATAGTGACTTTTTAACTTTTTGTATTATTTAGATTATGTCAAACTTGGCCTTAATTTCCAATTCGTGACCCCACCCAAGACCATTACGTGGACACGTGAACCATTGAGAAGCCTCACCTGAAAGCAACAAAGATAATAACCGTATAATTTTGTTCTCTTTCGGCTCGATGATTGTGTAAAGACAAAGTCTACTTTTTTTTTATCAACTGGGGTAGTAGTCAGCTAGGCGTATCAAGATCCCCCACTGCATGTGCGCCACGTAGATAGAGATGTCTGAAAGTGTGGTCCCTATTGATGAGGACACGTGGCATGACGGGTCTGTGATGTTTTATTGTTGTGTTGGGACAAGTGGGAATGTGAGAGTGGACAGAGGATTGAAGTCCGAGATATAAAAAGGCACATGACGATTGATGTGGGTCCGATCCACTTTAGCTTCTTGCCTTGATGAATAGCATTAGCATGATCGCTTGGAATTATTTGGTACAAATTATTTTGAGAGTGAGTTCAAGTTATTTATTGTAGTTTTTAGTTACAAATTATTACTCCTTCCGTTCTAAAATAATAGTCTTTTTTGAGGAATTTAATTTTTTTTGATAGTACAATTATTACTTTTGAAAAAAGTTAATTTTTCAAAATTATTCTTTTGATAATATATTTTTTGAGAATATTAATGTCATAATTGTACTTTTTATATTGTTTATTAATTTAAAAGAAAGGCAAAATATGAAATTTATATTATTTTTATACTTAATTTTTGAAGAATGACTAATATTTTAAGATAATAAAAAATGAAATAAGAGACTAATATTTGGGAACGAAATGAGTAAAAAAAAATAAACTTAAATAGCTTGAAAAGAATTGATTATCTGGAGAAACAAATTACACGTCAATGTTTTTTGTTTAAAAAAAAAATTTAATTACACGTTTATAAAATGGAGTGTTTATTTATTTATTTTTAATTATTAATAAATTACACCAAATATATTCAATGTTAAAAAAATAATAATTTTAATACACATGTTACATACTATATATATACTAGTGTATGTCCGTGCCTCCGTGCCTGAAGGCACGGTGTAAATAAAAATAAGTGAATAAAAAAATAAAAATAAATAAATAAATAAATAAACAGGGAGGAAAAAAAGGAAAGGGGAAAATAAAAAAAGAAAAAGAAAATGAAGAAGGTGGGATCATGGGATCATTCATGGATTATTTATGAGATCATGGGAAAGGTGGGTGAGAAAAGGAAAAAATAAGAGAAAAAAGTCGGAAAGTGAAAAATGTATACGTAGGATACATCACAGTAGTTTTGTAATTTGAACAGATCTGAGCCGTTCAAATGTCCTAATAGAACAAAAATATATTGAAGATTCAAAAACCCTCTTGTTCAGGAATAATCTAAATAATTCCACTTATTTGATGAATATACTTATTCATGTCTTATCCCTTTTCTATTTTTCTACATATTTTTTAAAAAAAAATTTAAAAAATACACTAAATAAGCAAATCTCAAACAGCTCTTTAATATTTATTTTTCTCATATGAGTTGTTATTCCAAAAATGTTTTCATTCATTTGTTAGTAATTTTTTTATCTCATTTCCGCTCATAAGTTATTTTCTCAAAAATAAATGGCAAATACATAATTTCAAAATTTTCCCTATAATTCAATATTGTAAATATTTTTTTAAAAGACTAATGTTATACAAATAGAAAATTTTATATATAATAATAGAATTGATTGTGAATTTCTTATTTCAAAATAAAATAATATAAAAAATAAATTTATTTATAATAATCACATTATCGTATTATTGTCAAAATTTATTTATTTATTTTTTTTTTTTTGGGGGTATGAATTAGAATAGAGATCAGATTGAGAAGCTTTTTTCTTCCACTGGACTAATAAAAAAATTAAAGAAATCAAACACAAACACAAACACAGGAAGCCTTCAAATTGGTCCCAGATTTGAAACGTTCAATTGCGATCAAGATCTCGTCTGCTTTTCTCTACCCAACTCTGTAATTCACTTCTCTCTAATACATAGATCGACTGATATATACACACACATATATATATATATATATATACATTTCCAAAGACACATAGTTTTCATTTTTCTTCTTTTTTCTCTTCTTTAGGATCTCCAAATTCCTCATACATATACACGCACATTTGCAGAGATATATATATAGATACAGATCAATCACAAATTTTTCTTCTTCTTTCTCTCCTCTAGAATCTCCAAATTCCTCATACATATACACACACATTTGCAGAGATATATATATCTATACATATAGAGATACAAATCAATCGCAATTGACATACACATTTCCAGAGATACATGGTTTTCATTTTTCTTCTTCTTTCTCTCGTCTAGGATCCCCAAATTCCTCATACATATACATACATTTGCAGATATATATATAGTTACAGATCAATCACAATTTGTATCATCATCAAAAACCCACACTTTCTCTCTTTGTACGAAAATGGCTTCAGCGAGGATTTTTCTCTGCATTGCTAGTCTCGTTTGGGCTCTCACAGCGGTGGTAGAAGCTCGAATCCCCAGAGTTTACATTGGCGAGCTATGGTAGAGTGATCACGCCACCTTCTACGGCGGCAGCGACGTATTCCAAAACAATCGCCAAAAACCGACCCTTTTTATAAAGAATCACTAAAATATGTACACAAACATATGGAGAGAGATAAATATATAAGTGGGTGAGAAACGTGGGTGAATTGTTGTGTAGAGCTAGGGTTTCGATCTGAGAGAGAGAGAGAAAGAAGCATGGACGTGGGTGAGAAGCGTAAGAGAGATAGAGAGAGAGAGAGAGATGGCTTTGAGAGAGAGAGCGTGGACGTGGGAAAGATGTTTATGGGCAGGAATCTAAAATTCTTAGATTGGTTCATACATTTTCTGAGCGTTGGATATTGTTATTAAAAGTTATCTCAGCTGTTCAAATGTCCTAGTAGGACAAATGTCTCTAGGATAAATTTAAAAACTCTCTTCCCTTATTATATATATATATATATTTATATTTATACGTATTTCATTACACTTAATTATATATTTTTCAATATTAATCATCATATATTGGTTTGATTTTATCATTTTGCAATTACCAAATGAAAAATAGTTAATAAAGCACAACAAACATTGGTATATTCTTAAATGCCTTTAACAAATGAGGCTTAACGCAAACTAAGGCCTGGTTTGGTGGTTTGGGATGTTACAAAAAAGTAAAAAAGTTATAAAAAAAAAAGTAAAAAAGTTATCACTATTCACAAATTAAAAATATAAAAAAAATTAATATACATAATATTTTAATACAAACTAACTTTACACTGTTTTCGGGATTGACTTGATGGCTTTAGTACTGTGAGAGGAACCAAAAAAAAAAAAATTACACACATATATATTTATTAAGTTGGACGATAATGTTGGGCCCATGGGGGCCATCATGGGTCCCATTTTGATAATCTGAACCGTTGAATGTGTAGAACTTGTCCAGTACTATATCACTATAAAAAATCACGTTGATCGGATATCGCTAACTATATGATAAAATCAGTTTTGTATAAAAAATGGATAGTGTTATAGTTAACAGTTGACAAAAAAAACTAATCCAATCAGATAGCTACAAATATCCGATCAACGTGATTTTTTATAAACATATAATACTCGACGAGTTGTACATATTGAACGGTTCCGATTAGCAAAATGGGACCCGTGGTGGCCCCCATTGGCTAAAGAACACCGTCCAAATGATTGTTTGAAAAAGAGGCAACCATTTCCTATTACATCACTCAGCAAACCAAACCTACTACCATACAGTCAAAAAGTCAAAACTTTTTCTACACACTAATTTATACATTTTTTAATACATATTTTTTCATAAAAATTCAAAAAGTCAACTCAAATATTCATATTTTTTTCTCAACTTTTTAGTTCAAAAATTCAAAAAGTGCATTTATTTAAGACACCCCAAACAACCCCTAAGTTTGGATAGACTCTTACCCTGCTTGAGTTACAATTTTATAAATGGACTTTTCTTTAGTGTGCAACCCTCAAGGTTGCACACCATGTGCCACTTACACAAAAAGTGTAAGTAGAAGGTGAAAACAAAAGCAGGACTTCAAACAGAAAAGACGTAAGTGTAAGGCGTAAGTTGCACACCATAACAGGACCCTTTATAAATAATCTCATAAAACTTCTAAAATATAAGTGAACAAAGAAGAATGGCAGCATGTAAGGGAACAAATGATCTCGATTCATAGAAGATCAAGTTTGGTAAAACTCTAACCTCTCCCTTCTCGTGCCTCCCATAGAAAAGGTAGTGTAGAAAACGTAGTATAGAAAACGCATGCATAGTATCATTGATCAATAATTCAATCATGTATGTTAGGTTATAATTAATTGACGATACTATGCATAAATAATGATGTCATACTGCCATTACACACTCAAGGTACTGTTTTTTCTTTTTTTTTTTTAAACGGGCTACACAAAAGTTTTACTTGCCTCCGATGTAGCAAAAAAATGTAGCCATAATATGTATATTTGTTTTTAATTATTAATTTTATTTTTCTGGGTGAAAGATGTATGGGCCAGAGTTGGCATACTGCTCTAGGCAGGCTAATTATGTGTATAGCCCACCTTATGAACCTGGCTGGGCGTTTGTGGACTAACAAAGGAGAATTTTGGGCTGAGTCATTTAAGTGCAAGTGCAAGTGTCCTTTGCAAATTCTAATTTTTGACATGCCCAGAAAAACCTATATTTTGGTGGGAGAAACATTGTACCCTGTTTGGTTTTGGATGAAATAGGCACTTTTTCTCCAGCTATTTCGGGCCTTTTTTTTTTTTTTTGGGGGGGGGGGGGGGGGGGTGTGCTTATTTAGCTGACAAAAGAAATAAAGCAACTTTTTTTAACTCAACTTTTTCATTTAAAAAAAAAAAATTGTTTTAACATTTGGAAAATGCATCAGTTTTTTATTGTTATTTTTTTGTTACTTTTTCCTAAAAAAAGAAGTAAAATACCTAATGAAAAAACATTTGTCAAATAGGTATGGGCCTCATTTAGGGATGTATGCGGTATGATTGAGACAGTTTGAGAATAAAATTATAAATCTAATGACGGATTGAACAATTATGATTTGGACGATTTTGAACGAATTGGTAGATTAAAAAACATTCTAACTAATTATTAAACATGTATATAATATATAATACTAATTTATATAATATTTTTCATATATATATAACACAAACTAATTTATATGTAACTGCTAATTTATAACAAATCTTACATCTTAAATCTTTTTCACCCATTTTTCCTTTAATATTTCATTAGACGTTAAAAAATATATATGTATAAATTATAGTGGAGCAGAACAATTTTGAAAGCGAATTAAAAAATTTAAAGTTTAATCCACAGTTAGCGAATTAAACGGTGCAAATTGATACAAATCACTGCAATTTTAACAGATTATGCAATATTTTGCACGGTCCTAGGCCTCAGTTTTTGGAACTCTTCCCATGTTTGTTTGGATCTTAAATAGGTGTTTATTATTTCTAATGGATAATTAATTAAACAACAATATTGTTTCACAAAAAAAAAAAAAAAAGTCCTCCTGCACGAGACTCCATCACTACAAGATTTAGAGAGGGCTATATATGTACACACCCTTTCGTGTGCAGAGAGATTATTTTGTGGCTTGAACCAGTGACATCTTGATCACAACGGAGCAAACACAAGATAATCGACATTACTCCTGTTAGAATCAATAATGGATGGTCTTCTCAAAATTGGACACAATATGAAAAGAATCACATTTGGTGTTTGGCAACAATCCTGAATATATTTCTAAAAAATTGGCAACAAAATAAAATGGACAATTTAAACTTCTATGGACCAAACTTTTAATTGCACATAATTAACATCAAAATGTTCTATACAACACAACCCACAACCTTTGTTGTTAACCAATGCAAAGCAATTTCTGGCCCTAGAGATGGACAAGGCTGCGATCAAATACGCAAAGTGGCAAAACAATTAATCAACCAAGGACAATTGAATTTACAACCATTGTCCCACATGATGATATCTTTGGTTCTTGAGCCAGTTTCTCATTTTCTTCTCTTTACAAAGCGCAATGTAATTGTTTGTATATATAAACAATGAACGTACCTTACAGTAGCCTAGCCTCTCCATTATCATATTCTTGGATGGTACATTGAAACAACCTTACCAAACACCAATTAAGCAAGTATAGAGAGAAACTCAAGCCTCCCATCAACACTCAATAACACACGACTTCAAAAGGTCCATTACTGATAACATAGGTGCTGTCAAGAATGTTGCTGGGCCACTCTTATCCGTCTGTCAAGTATCATGATATGTATTAGCACTTTGAACGAACCATCTACTAGAGAAAATAGAGATATGTAGAAATGACTTTGACCATGGATACCTTGAATTTCATTTGGTTTACGCCTAGCACAAAACCACATGTATGGACAAAATTATACTCATTCTAGTTGGCATAAGGTATGCAATACAAAACACAGACAAGTTTGTTGCCAATTATATTGAAGCAATTCTATATCAATCCAATTTCTAGATCACAGATTTTGCATCTGAAGATATTTTCCTTGCTATGTTTACTTATTTTATCCATGTTATTTGATCTTTTTGTCCTCATTTTGCAGTTGATGAATCCTTCTCAAGCATGACATGACAATCTAGATAAACTTATTTTTTGACATTTTAGCTACACAATTTTCGATGGTCATCTATCAAAGCCCCAACATTGTTTGAATACATTAACATAATCAATGCGGTCCTGGTAGCATGACATATGCTATGAAGACACTAATCGAACGTTTACAGCATAATACTCATCACTCAACAAGGCATTTAATGGATCTCCTAAAGATTACTTTTGCAAGTTCACTTTGATACCAGTACTACATATTGAAACTTGACAAACAGAAAATTGTTGCTAGAATGATCATTCACATCAATGTTAAGCTTCAAACTGGGGGCACAGTGAATCTCATCTCAACTTCGTTTCATTCCTATTCATTGTAGAACCAAAACAACAATTTCACAACTTCCTAAATACAAAATCAAACGGCTCACATTGAGGACCTGGAGGTCAGTTTGCTTTAAGTCAAATTTCAATTAATAAACTGAGTTTCCGTTGCCTACAAAAGATTAGATGCATGGTTTTGTAATCTTATGAAGCTCAGTGTCTACAGAACATAAATGAACTTAACAAATTCCAACCGAGCACCCCCACTAGAACCTTCATCCATGAATCTATATGTAACTTGCCATGATTTCGAGCAAATACAATTTCACATAGTTTTTGTGTGTGTGTGTGTGTGCGTGTGCATGTAATACATAGTTTAGGTATGTACGATTCAAACTACCCACTATGAACATTATGAAATCGTTAAGATATCCAAAACTATTGAGCACATTGACCCTTAAATTTAATTTTGTTAGACAAGGACCGGTCCCTTGCACAACAAATTTATACACCAACATGAGTATTCAAATGAAAATTACATCAAACATCTTGTGCCTACAATGTGACCCTCCAATTCACTACTCTTCAACAAGATATTTTTATTTTTGGACACACACAAATAGGTCTAACGTGGTTGAGCATTCCTCTTATATTTGATGGCTACACAAATTGGCAATAATTTCACAATTTAGCTACATATAATTATCAAAGAGAATCTACAGTAATGATGGATTCAAAAGTTGTACAACTTCACATACAATTGTAATAAATAGATACCGCGATCGAATTCATATAGAAAACAACTCTGCTAAAAGAAATAAAATAGAAACAATTGTAAATCCAATCCTCTACCTCTTAATTGTAGTAATAACCTTTTCCCAAACAGTTGAGACAGCGTTGTACCCTATAATTAAGATCACAAATTTCAATCCATATAATTCTAGTCAGCATGAACAATTTGGTTTCAAGAAATTGTGCAAAGTTTAAAAGAACCATTGGAAAAAAAAAAAAAAAGAGTTAATTTTATTTTTATCTTCCAAACTATTGTCATTTTTTCCATTTCATCCTAAGAGTATTAATTTTAATTTATTTAGCCCCTAAGTTTCTAATTTCAACTAATGTGGCCCAATTGAAAATAGTTGTCCAAATCGGTAACCATTAAAACCCTTATTTAATGAGCGAAAAGATCACTTCAAAATTTGAAAAACTTAAACTGTACAACCAAACAATCATTTTTGTATTCATCATTTTGAAATGAGGGGTGGAGAAGAATATGGGTGCTTGATTGTAAGGTATAAATTGTCTAATATAGTGTAAGTAAAAAAGGTGGGTGTTTAGTTGTATGATTTAGATTGTCTAAATTATAAAATTATCTTTTTTGCCCATTAGATTAGGTTTCCATCATTACTATTTTGGACATACTATCTCCAATCGAATCATATGAACTGAAATGATAAACTTTCAGATAGAATTGATAGTTTATGAATGAAATTTAAAAAAAAAAAAAAAAATGGCAATGTTTTAGAGGATAAAAATGAAAATAACCAAAAAAAGGAACAAAAAAATACAGAAAAGAAGAAATGAGTAAAGAGAGTGACCTGTTTCCATCACAAGTAGGGCAAAGACAAGGGTTTATAACCAGAGGATCATACAGAGGTGACCAATGTATTGTTGATTTCCCTTTGCACAATTTGCAAATGTAAAACCCTTTTCCCTTGCACACTCCACATGCCAATGCAAATTTCTTCTGCACAAACCAAAACCCCAAAACTCAAAATTCAACAAATTTACTGTTCTATTACAATTCTTAGATACTATAAACACTTATATATGAGAGAGAGAGAGAGAGAGAGAGAGAGAGAGAGAGAGAGGAGTCTAGTTACCTGTTTGGCATCGACGATTGCTTGTAGGGTTCGAATGGTGGCAGAGGTAGCTAGAGAGAGAGTGAGAGCTCCGCCGACGAGTATAGCTGTGGCCGATGCTAACTTGCGCAGTGGGTGTGGAACACCCGCACCGCCACCGTTCGCCATTGTCAAGGTAGTCTTCTACTGTTAGTACACCAATAGATTGGAAATACCTGTGGTGTGATTTTGGGGGTTTGGCTGTGAAACGAAATCTCAACCGTTAGATTGTCTGATCAATCCTGTCCGTTCATCACAGAAGAAGAGTAACCAGTTAAAAATTTAAAAAAAAACCTGACTCCACTAACCTGGCAACAATTTCACTTTTTAACTCCTAAATCATCTTTCCGACAACGGAATCGAATGAAATGAAATGAAAATAGTACGAGAGTATGTAATAAAATATTTAAAATTTATTGGTATTTTGAATGATTTGAATGTGTCAAAATGATTGTTTTATTTTTAAAATGATGTTATTTTGAGACATTCGAGCCATTCAGACTATGAAAATTCAAGTTATCAAGCATTGTTGTAAAATATTGAATGGAGTAAAATATTTATTCACATTTCATTGTTTAGTTGCATGGAATATGATCATAATTTTAATTTTTATGTTTAGTTATACCTATTAAATTAATTAAATGAAATAAATTTTTATTAGTTTTATGTTTTATAACAAGTTAATAACAAATAAATTAAAATTTTATATAGATCATAATAATATTGATAATTATGGAAATGATGGTGGGAGTCATGACAGTGATGGCATTGGTTGGTGATAATAGTGGTAGTATAATGGTGGTGGTCAGTTGTTGTGGCATTAGTGGTGGTGGTAAGATGATATTGTGGTAGTTGTGGTTGCGATAGTGGTGGTGGTGGCAGCGCTGATGAGCAATGGTAGCAGAGTGATGGTTCTTGCAATGGTGATGGTGTGATATTTGTGAAAGTGGCGGTGAGATAGTAGTTGTGGCGATGGAGGCCATAGTAGTAGTGAGAGCAGAGGCAATAGGGTAATGCTTTTAATAATGGTGATAGTGGTGGTTTTATAGTTATGGATGTAGTGGTAATGATGGTTGTTGTGGGTAACATCAGTAATACGGTAGTGGTAGTATGGGGGTGTGGTGGTTGTGAAGGTGGTGGTAATGGTGGTTGTGGTGGCAATAGGGTGGTGGCAACAGTGGTACGGTGATGGAATGGGTGATAGTAGAAGGAAATGGCTGAATGATAATATTTTTTATTCATTAAGTATCAAAAATAAAATAAAATTTTGTGATAATTCCATAATGGAATGAAATGATCATTAGTTATGTTAAAATAAGGAATAAAAGCGTTCCCACAATTTGTTAATTTTTAAATTTAGTTGATTTCTTAAATTTTATATAAAAATATGTATAAAAAAATAGAGAGAGTGATAACCAATTAGGTCTAGCCTAGTCTAACTAGCCACCATAATTCTCCTAAGGACTTAGTCTCAATGAGGAGGTCATGGGTGCAACTTTTCCTAGGAGTGAGTTAAATTAAGAAGCAAACATCTGGTGCTTTGCAAGAGTGAGGAGATTAACTCCCACAAATCTAATTTTAACAACAAATAACTGACTTTTGTCACTCAAAAAAAGAAAAAGAAAAAAGGAGATGATTTACATGTATGTCTTAATAAGTGGATTCATTATCTAATATATGATAGTTAATGACGTTTTTTATCAAACACTATTAAAAAACGTCACTAATTGTTAATTTTTAATAATAGTTTGAAAAATGTTACAAAAAATGTCACTAATTATAAGTTTTAGCATTAGTTTAAAAAAATCGTCACAAAAAAGTCACTAATTTTTAACTATTAACGACAGTTTGAAAAATTAATCACAGGCACTATAGGAAATTAGAGTTTTTAGCAGCGTTTTTAAAATGCTGCTAAAAGCTTGAAAAACACCGTGAAAATTTACAGCGACGTTTAATATTTTTGTTGTTGATACAGCTACCGTAATAACTATACAACATTTGAAAAATGTCGCTAAAAATACTAGATGACATTTTTTAAAACGTCACAAAATCTTTAACGTCCGTTACAATTTGCATCACAAGCTAAGGACGTCATAATGACGTCATTTAGTAGCATCCAGAATGCCATGAGGATAGCAATTCGGCCCCCTAAAGAATTTCTGTTATTTTAATGTCAACTTCCAATCAAAGAACAGAAAACTGAAAGCTACATTTTTGTTCTCTAAATTTCATCACGTAGAAAAATAAAAAAATGTCATGTTATATGTAAGAGTAGTGTGCATCAAATACACACATATATGAAGCGCCTTTTCCAATGATCTGCAGAGAGAGAGAGAGAGAGAGAGAGAGAGAGAGAGTGTGTGTGGACAAAGTCAATATAGTTATGTGTTTGGCAGGGCTCCCGCTTATTAGCCATCAATAGAGATGCAACTACACCAACCTGTCAATGTAATACGGGACCCAAACATAGGTTCCGTTTGGTAGAACTTTATAATTATGATTTGAGAGTATAAGTTGTATTTTGAGTTTGTGAGATTTGAAATTATGATTTGAGTGTGGAAAATTTATTTGGTTAAGAGTTTTGAAAATAGTTTTGATTTGAGTGGAGAATTGTTGATGTGACATTTGATATTTAATACAAAAATTTACAACTCATAACCAAACATACAACTCAAAATTATTTTAAAGCACATAAAAAAATTTTAAAAATTCGAAAAATATTTTTTTCAATTATATAAAAATTAACATATCAATTGTAAAAAAAAAAAAATCACTATTCCGGTCAACCAGGCAGACGACTGGTTAAGCAAAATTTGTAAAAAATTTTTTTTGAAAATCGCGCCCGAGACAAAGTTCTCTGCAGAGTTTTGAAAAACTGATTCCAAAACTTCTTCCAAACATCATATTCAAATATAGATGTAGAATTATGTTTTCAAAACACAACCAAACGGAGAGTTTTCCATCCCACCCCCTCCCCTATCTTTCAATCTTTTCCCAAACAACTCAAAAACTCCTAAGATAATGCTTAAATTGTTGCTCCAAAAGAGAAAATACATGTTTCTGTATCTGTCATTGTAATACATGTACATGAGCATGTATATGTTTATAAGATACTCAAACTCACTTAAATTCACCGCCTACATTTGCACATTTTAGGAGATTTTTACTACACAAAATATATGTACTCTTCAATCCAAAAATTAAAAATTAAAAAAAAAAAGATTCACCAACTTCTCACAGAGCTCAAATGCCTGAAACAAGAGAGACACATGATGTGACTCTGGCATGTTTGAGTTAGTCGATGGAGATTTGCTTGCCATTAAGGGTTTTGATGCCATCTCTAAAGTCTGAATACACTAGCACAAAACTTATATCTCCAAATCGTGAAATTTCCACACAAAAATTAAAAAATTAAAAAAAATAACGAAAATTCAGATTCTATCATCACAAATTTGTCCTTGGATCCTTAATCATAAACATAATAATAAAAAATAGCATATAAGACTGCTGCTGCATTAACATTTGAAATAGGGCAAAATTTGTATAAATAATCTCAATTAGCTTCAGCTCATTCCAACCTCTATGGTTTGTTTTCATTTTTGTTACCTAATTGTTGCGATGCAATCCATTTTCTCCTTTCAAGTGATCTTTTTTTTTTTTCAGCACATTTAGTTTGGAGCCTTGAAAGACAACCACCCTAGCTTCCTAGGGATTCAACTTCTGTTCATCCAAATTTAGTTCCTCCACTTTCTTCCTTTGGTGAGCTTTTTCGATGTCCTAGAAAGCTCGCAACTAATTGTATGCACATTCCATCATAGTTATATGATACAGGCATATCTACATGCACTAACAGATGTAGTTATTAGTTACATCCCTACTATTTTAGAAAAATCATCTCTATTAGGTTAAAAACATAAAGATAGAGAGGTAAAACACTCACTTGCAGCGTAAGTAAACAACAATAATTACTGCTAGACTGCCAGTCATGACCTATTTTAAAATTTTAGGATTCAATGATATTGTGCTACCTGAGATGAGGAACAGGCTGCATTATTTGCATCCCCATGACAGGAAACTATCTTCAGGGTTCCAATTAGGCCCATCTTTTTATACTTCAAATCTGGATTACTAACTTGCCAGTTGGAAGGGTAGTAGTATAAACAGGCAATTTAGCATCACACAAACATAGGTGGTATAACAAAGTAGAATCCAAATAAAGAACCCCATTGCATGTAAACTAAATTCTGAATCAAATGTTAGAAAAGCTCCAAACTACAATAAAATTTTTTCTTTTTCTTTACCTGCTTCCGTACAATCATCAAGAGTTCATTTGTAATGGAAGATCCAAATGACTCGTTACTAGACCATGCAGACAGTGCCAGGAGGCTAAAAACTTCATAGACCTGCACTATGAGAAAGGCTGCTGAAAGAGCAGGCAGAACTGCTTGAGTTATAATAGGATTAAATGACAATAACAGTAACCTTGTGCAGATTTTCAACACTAAATTCAAGCTTGTAGGGAGACGTAGAAATGCAAGGATCTGTTTGTTTTTCAATTCAAATGATTAACTGGGAAAAAGTCTTTGCAGAATAGTGGCTCCAGAAATTATTGTGAGATATCTGCTTTCTTCATGCAGAACAGAAAGCAATGGAAACAACATCACCTTGAAAGGTTTTCCTCAAGATCAAAGTATATCCATCAAATTTCTAAATATAACTGCATGCTTAAATAATAATTTTATGTAGACAAGATATTTTAACAGAACTGGTAAAAATGCATACTTCTCTGTTAGTACCTAACTACCTATTCATATGGGATCAACTGTGACACATGTTTTGCCTAAGAATCATCAAAATTATAAGCAAAAATTAGAAACCTGTTTGGAAGTGGAGCCGTAAAGGCCAGAATTGAAGGAAGATGATTTAAAACCCCTGCCATGAACTCTTCTCCAACCTTGGACATTCCATGCTTAGAGTGTCCACCGGATGCCATAAATATATCTTTCCCATTTTCCCACAAACTGAGATGCACATGAGATCCAGAACCAACATCATCTAATGCATACCTGGGGCAAACAAAAAAATGGAGAAAACAGTTAAGAGACATAGCTTGAAGAAGAAAATTCTGCAGGTGAGGAAATGAGTAAAGTTCAACTTTGAGTGAGTATTTTTAACACTGATGGATCCTCTTGCAGAGCGTTTATGAACTATTACAACAAAACATAAATAATAACCTTCATTATATTAGTGAGACATTAAACAGTCCAAAAAAAAAAAACTCTATTTACAAAGTCTTAGACATGGAGCCTGTACAGTACCTTAGGAGGGATTTGCCCTTTTTCAAGATAACCAACATACTCTGAAACCATAGCTGCACTGCAAACAATCACAGGGTGGTCAGCCACAAGTTTTTGAATTCTAGGATTGCCCCCTATAATATTACAAAGAAAAATATACCTTAACAGAAAAGTATGCCCACACATTTGGCTTGATTTTAAAACTCAGCTCCTGTAAAAATTCCAATGACTTGGTAAATGTTTATAATGTAACGACCCCCCCATTTCATAAAATCGCCTAATTTCTAGTTTCTAGTTAAATAGGCACAGGAAAATAACTGACATAAATAACAAAAAAAATTATAAAGATTTTCAAATAAAAAACCCAAATCTGGTAAGATTAGACCAGGAATTCGCCAGAGAGGAATCCCCATTCCCATTGCAACCTGTGCTGCTGGCAGATTTATTTCAGCTATCCACTCAGTGACGGTGTTCTACCTACAGCAGAGCTTGTTGTAAGAAATTTATAATGATCATGGTGAACATACTGATAAACGATTTCCCATGCATTTATAACTCATTTGCAACAGAATGAAATCAAAATTGGACAACCAATTAGCAGCCAACCAATGGCCGAGTCTGCCATTCGCAGTGGCAACAAATGCACAAAACCAATTCAAAAAGAAAATAAGATGAGATGACACATAACAAAAATGGGAAAATGAATATAATATGGACCAGCTTTGACGTTGAAACTGGTGTGACAAACCTGCAACTGAGGGTTGAGCTCTAAGAAATAGTACTCCCCAGTATCCATACTGTACAGATACTCAACAGTAGCAGCTCCAACATAATTCACACACTTGGCTAATCTTCTAGCTGCCTGCTCCAACTTTTTCACCATTTCTAGAGGAGCTACTGTAATTGGACCTTCCTCAATAATCTATTAACATAAATGACTAAGATTAGTGATGACATATATCAAAGATAATGCCAACTGTTATTCAATAACAAAAACCGAAAATGAAATTAAAGAAGAAATAATTTCTTGAGGCCCAATTCCCTAAGGAGTACCCACGTTGCATAGAACGATTTCGGCAAAGTTTCACCTTTTGGGAATGCATATCTCTCTATCTATATATCTTGAAAGTATTCATTGCAGAAGTGTTTGTCCATGAACAGATAAGTATCTTTCTGTTTCCATTCAGAAATATTTCTAGTTCAATTCACAACAAAATTACATATTCAAATTAATAAAATTAAGAGCTACACTAATATGATTGGTGATAGCTAGCTCATTAAGCATGTATTTATCAACATGAAACACTATGAACCTAAATTTCCGTCTCTCAATAGATGCTACATTTCAGAGCACTAAAAAACAAAAAATAGAAGCTAAATTTCTTGTGCAACCCAATTGATATCCGACCAAATTAGGATTCTCTGAAGCCTCAGGAGAATATAGGTGGATAGGTAAAACCGTCCCTATCAATTCTGATCATGGATATAATAGCACTTTGTAATTTTTGTTTTTTGTGTGCGCCAAGTGTTAGCTTATCTTAGAGCTCACCTAATTTGCATTCTTCCATGGATATATTTGTATGTTCTGGTCTTTTTTTAACAACAATTATCATCTTACCGAGGGGGAGAGGGGGAGTTGGGATTGGGAACCCCGACGTCACGAGTTGCACATCAAGTTCTTCCTACTGCACTGCTGGCTCGGGAGAGAACCTTGTTGAAATCCTTAAATAATCTTCTTTTATAAACAATTTTTATGTAAACAAAATTAATCTAAAATCTCATTCTAATTTCTGCTCCTAAACAAGATATAGATGAAAATGTTTGCTCTTCGTCATGCATTATATAATTGCTTGTGTGTCTATGCATCTACAAAATAATACACCTGTGTATATTCTATCTTTAGAGCTGAGAGTTCATTAGGGAGATTTATAGGGGACTTTTGCAAATTTTAGTCATCCTATCTTAACCTTTCATGTTGATTATTTAAATTTTACAGGTATCGTATTCATAGTCCACTGGGAATGTAAAAGACCTTGTTTGAAGGTTTGCAATCACCATATATATTTTTCTTTTCATTTATTAGCAAATGAAATCTAAGAAAAAAATATATGAAAGACAATACATGAATTTATTAAATTTTCTGAAAAATGTACCTGAGATAAAGAGCAAGATAGATCTGATCTGATTCAAACTCGATTTTGGATTTGTGATTTGCAAACTCAAGATGGGAGCTAATAGCAAGAGAGATCGAGTTCAAGTTCGATTAGCCTCAAGATCGATGAAGAACAGAGATCAATGAAGAACAGAGATCATTGCGATTAATGAAGAACATCTAGAGCAAACTGCTGTGGTTGAGTTCTGTGTGTTTGAGCTAGGGCTGCAAACGAACCGAGCAGAGCCGAGGCGAGCTTTGCTGAGCTCGAACTCGGCTCGTTTACTTATTGAGCTCGAGCTCTGCTCGATAAGAAATTGGGCTCGAACTTGGCTCGGCTCGGCTCAGCTCAATAAATTTTTTTTAATATTATTTATATTATTTAAATAAAAAATATTAGTTATATTATTTGATATATAAATAATATATTTATTATATAATTTAAATAAAGGTAAATGAGCCGAGCTTAACGAGTCGAGCTTATGTGAGCTCGAGCTCGGCTCGTTTACTAAACGAGCCTAATAGTCGAGCTCGAGCTCGACTCGTTTAAACGAGTCGAGCTTGTTCATGAACAACTCGGTTCATTTGCAGCCCTAGTTTGAGCTTCAAATCGATGGTTGTTTGAGCTTTGATCAACATTGATGAAGAACATACAATGCAAAATCTGCAATCGAGCAAGCGAGAGAGAGAGTTTGTGTGTTTGAGCTTCAAATTGAGGGTTTTGGAAGAGAGAGAGAGAGAGAGAGAGAGAGAGCATCTGTGTTGTGGAAGAGACGAAGAGAGTGAGAGACGGAGTTTTAGGACGGTGTCAATATATTGACCCAATACGACGCCGTGTAACTGAGATCAAACACAAATGTTTTCAAAACATTGTGCGTAATGAATCTATAATGGCGTTTCCGTAAACGCCATAAAAAAAACGTTGCAATATGCCGTTTTCTGTAGTAAGAAAATGTCACTAATTATAATTTTTTGCGACAATTTATAAAAACTGTGACAAAAAAGTCATTAATTGTTAATTTTTAGTGACATTTGTAAAAAATCGTCACAAAAAATTTTTTACCAACAATTTATTAGAACTTATTTTCAATAGGATTGGATGAAAATTAAGTTTAATTATTATAACCTATTGGTGGTTTACCCTAAAAAAAATAGAGAAAGTAATATCACAACTTATAGTAACTTTTAGCTAAAAAATTATCATCCCAAACAAAGTCTTATAGTTATTTTGGAAAATATTTAATTTTTTTTTAATTTTTTTATGAAAAGACATTTAGAAGAGTAAAAAAAAATATTGCGATACCTAACAATGTCAAGTCCTCATATTGTGCCAGTTAAGGTAGCTATTCAAAAACGAGGAGTTAAGGTAGACTCAGTTTGCCCAAGGTGTAAAGAACATGATGAAACATTGGAACATTTGTGTTTTCAGTGCTCGTTTTCCAAAAGGATATGGTTTGGATCAAAGCTGGGTCTTAATTTTGATATCGAATCAGAATTACGGGTAGAGGATTTGATTGATTTTTGGTTTCATAATGCACCCGGCGAGAGTGCTATAAGCAATCAAAGTTCTATGGGGTATTTGGGTTCATAGTGGAAAATTTAAAAATTCCCTAGATATTGATTTGTGATTATGTAACAATTTTAAGTATTAAATAATAATTCCAATCAAACAATCAAAGACAAATTGACACAACAATTTTAACGTGGAAAAATCACAATTGGTGATAAAAAAACCACGGCTAAAACCACAAAACAATCCATTAAGAAGACAAAAGGAATTATACAAGTGTACTCTCAATTACCTAACGAATCCACGCCTGGATTGAACCGACCCCTATATGCCTCTTGCACCACGGTCTTCACCTTGGAATTGTCTTGCCCAACGTTGAATCTACAACGTCGATGTCGAATCCACGACGATGAGCCACTCTAGAATCCACTAAAGCTTCAAGCTCGAATTCCCTAGAATCCACGAAGAAGAACACTCTCTTTTGTATAGAATTAACAAATAATCCTTTGATGTATACTTCTTAAACCAAGAGTTAAATACTCAATCAAACATCAAACAAAACTAGCAAAATAGCCCCAAAAGAAAACCCTAGAACCTTCAAAGAAGATCTGAAAGCAGTACCCTAAAATCTAACTAAAACACATTTATAGAAAATTGAATCGCGATCTTCGCTTGAGCGCAAGAATGGCCGCTCAAGAGGATCTCGCTCGAGTGCAGGAAAGTTCGCTCAAGCATAAAATCCCAACTTCCAGTACTTTTGTAGACATGTCAAACTTCTGGAACCAAGCTTTCTCCGCTCGAACGCACAAACAGCCGCTTGAGCGGACAAGCAACTTCAAGTGCATTTTTGCATTTTGCTTCAGGGGCATTGTCCCTGGACCCCTCCTGGGTGTTGCCCCAGACCCGTCAAGGAGCACTGCCCCTTGGACCCCCGTGAGCTGACCGGGCAGCTCGATTCTCGACATAGTCAGCGAAGTAGCAAACATGAAAGAATAGACACCACATACTCCTCTGCATAGACACAATTCGAATTGGATTCACATCTAAAACCTATAGCCTTACTGAAATAAAAGATCGAATAAAATTACAATTGAAAGGAGTTTTGTCAAACGAGATTACCAAGAATAAAAACCTAACACATAGAAATCGAGTTGTGTTTGATAATCACATTATTGATCCACTTTCCACTATCCAATGGATTAACAATTTGAGATTGGAAAATTTTCTTGATATGACTTTCAAAACAATGGCCAAAAAGGAGATCGGAGGCGACTTGAATTTTTTTGTTGTCTAATGTTGTTTCACGGTGTGTAGATCCAGCGTATAAAATATTTTTGCACTACAAGGAAAAGCAGTTTTGGCGACCAAAAACCAAGTTTTCGTCACTGAAAGTAGCACAATTGGCGACTAAAATGAAATTAGTAGCCAAGACTAAAAGAGTTTAGTAGCCAAATGTATAGTTATTGGCGACTAAAAACAGATTTAGTCGCCGAATGTATGGGTTTTAGCGAAGAAAGGTTTTTTAGTAGCCAAAAGTGATGGTTTTTGGCGACTAAAATAATTTAGTAGCCAAAAGTATAGGTTTTGGCGACCAAAAAACAGTTTGGTCGCCGATTCTACGTGTTTTGGCGACTAAAAATAGTTTGGTCGCTGAAAGTGAAGCTTTTTGGCTACTAAAAAATATTTAGTAGCTAAAAATAGGCAATTGGCGACTAAAATTCAGCTTAGTAGCCAAAAAGGGACGTTTTTGGCGACTAAAAACAGGTTTAGTTGCCAAAAATGCTACTTTCAGCCGGAACTTATTTTTTTAGCGACTAAAAAATATTTTAGTAGCCCAAAATTACATTATTGGCGACTAAATAATATATTTAGTCGCCAAAAGTGGCTTCAATTTTTTTTAGTAAATAATTTATTTTTTACATAAATTATATTGCATAAAAATAATTATATTTATATATATATTTTCATATTAATACGGGTCAATATAGTATATAAATAATATATATTGCATATATATTCATGTGATGTTGTAGTGGTATAGTGTGAGGAGTGTGTTGTTAAAGGTTTAGAAGGTAGAAGTTTGGTGGTTCGAATCTCAGAAAAAGCAAAAAAGTTAGCTTCTTTTTTTTTTTTTCACCGAACAACCTTTGGCGACTAAAGTATTGGTCGCCAAAAGTATTTGTTTTGGCGACTAAATAGTTTGGTCGGCATTCCATCAACTATTGGCGACTAAAAGATTAGTTGCCAAATGTATAATTTTAAACAGTGGAATTGAGTATTGGCGACCAAAACTTTGGTCACTAAAGACCTGTCTTTTTGCCGACTAAAACCTTTTTAGTCGTCAAAACCTTTTGCGACCGTTTATTCGCGACAAAACCGGCGACTAAAAAATTTAGTCGGGGAAGGTAAAAAGGCGACTTTTGGCGACTAAAAGTGGACCTTTGGCTACTAAAAATTTTATCGCCAAAGGTGATTTTTCTTATAGTGTTGGTGGATGGCACGTGGTATCAAGAGATAGAACAAGCTGCTGCTATGTGGGTGGCGGTCAATAGAAATGGATGTAAGGTGGCTTCTAGAGCATTTTCATTCCAAGCACATTCAGCTCATGAAGTCAAAACCCATGGTTGCATGGATGTGCTTCAATGGTGCTTTCTCGAAATCTCAGAACAGTGCTAATTCAAATGGATTGACAAGGGTTGATTAATAGTTTGAAATCATGTGTTACTGTTGACTGGTTCTCTAAAGCTTTAATAGATGATATGTAATATATGTAAGAAGATGGACTATTTTTTAATTAAGAAGGTGAGTCGTACTATTGTAAAGTCCGCTCGTATGGCGACAAAAGTTGCCTTGCATAAAGGTAGCCAATTTTGTTTGGTTTGTTGGTTTTATATATCTATATATGTAAGAAGCACTTATCTGCTTGAGATTGGTATTTTTTTTTGCCTCATCATTTGACCCTTCTATTATTGTTGATACTTCATTATTGCTTTAGGCTTTTTAGATAGTTTGGTCATTTTCTTAGATTTCTTGGTAAATTACGCTTTCTTTATTTTATTAACTTTAACCTCTTGTATGGCTCAATGATTACATTTGAGGAAAATTATTTTTATTATTCTTCCTACTTTGATAATATTATAACTCACATTTGTTCGTTCTGCCAAATGTAATTTTTTTTTGGTTTTGGAGGTCCTTTATAACATTTGGATATTTTCATTTCATAGAATTTATTACTTTCTTTTTGCACTCTAGGACATGTGATTTTGTAAAATATCAATAGTCAAAGGAAGTTTGAATTTCTCTCAAATTAAAATTGAAATTTGGGAGAATTTGAGAGATTTGTGAAGTTCATCATATGTACTATTTTGATAAAGTAAATCGACCACAACATTTTTTTATTGCATTTGTTTTCAAAAAAATAGATAAGTGTATTTTTAAAAATAGACCACTATTTTCTTTAGAGACAAACACAATAAAATAAATAAGTTACAATCGGTGGATCAATATATATTTTTTTTGAATGATATACACAAAGAGTCTTACAAAATGAACGGTTTAAATTATTAAAACGGGAGTTGTAGTTAACTCCATGATCCCTTTAAGTTCTCTCAAGATTAGATTCGAAGGTAAAAGAAGCTAAAAATAATCACATATTTTTATTCTATCATAAGAATAACTTCAATTATAGAAGTGGCAAAGTCATTTTTTAACTTAGTGTAATTTTTTTTTGTTATTGGGAGAATAATCTCTGGAGAGGTCATTTTGTGGTCTATGAGTAATATTTTACACCACTTATTATTTGACACTTATCTAATTATTTCTCAATATTCTAGCAAGAAGTACTGAATCTTACAATTTTAATCAATACTATCAAGTAGAGGCACCATATGAACTTGCCTGTGGACCATAACATAATTTTTCATAGTCTTTATAATAGTCAGGACCAAAAGTATTGTAAAGTCCAAATCTTTGTTTGATTTGATTTTTAAAGTCTATTTTTAGAAGGAAAAAAAATTGTAAAAAACTAAAATTTATTTTGGTGATGAAAAAAATTAAAAACATTTATCATTTTCATGTAATTTTATCTTTTTAAAAAGTAAAAATTAATTTTAAAATTTTCAAAATATCTTTTTGTTTCTTTTAGTTTGGTTGGTGAATTACTTTGGGTGGAGAGCCCTTGGAATTTATATAAGAAAATTGGATTAATTGTAATTAGCCTAATAGTGCAAAGGTTGAGTTGTTTTTTTTTTTTTTTTTTTGGTAAATTACAAATACATCCTCTAAAGTTTGTCTCAAATACAAATTGTCTATTGTAATTTTAAAAATTGTATTATGTCTTTTTTTTTTTGGCACATGAGGAAATTAAGGTGGGACCCACGAGAAAACCTCACCTAGGCAATTGCTGACTAGGGAGGTTCCTCATGGCCCTTATATTACGTTCCTTGAAATTTTAAATTTCATAACAAATAATCTCTTTTATTAATAAATTATTAGGTCAATTAATAATTTTAATAATGACAGAAATTTATTTAAATTAATAATTCAGGTAATTTTATTATTGTATAGAAAATCAGTTAGAAAATTCATTTTTTTCAATTAATTCTATTACTTATAAAATTCTAATAAGGAGGGTATTTGTAATTTTTTAAATCATAAGAGACAATCTATATTTTAAGCAAATTTTAAAGGGTATATTTTTAATTTATCCTTTTTAAAAAAAAAAATTGATGCTACAGTGATTATTTGTATGATTGTTATATTCTTAACTTTTAACTATTGTATCTTCAATTTTTGTATAATTAAATACCAGTCAGCTAAAAAAAATTCAAAATTACTTAACAGAATTCGAACTCGTAATTAAAGTTGTAATAAAGGCATATAATCATTTCATTCTATCCCATTTTAATTAATCAAATACAATATAAGAGTTCATAAAAAAAATATTATAAATAAAATAAAATGATATATAAATATATAAGGTCTATTCTATTATACATATATTTTTCTATTAAACACACACCATTTTAAAATTAAAAAAATAAATTTTTAATAAAAAAATTTAAGAAAATTTAAATTTTAATAAAAAAAATTTAAAAATGAGTAACTCGCCGTGCAAGACACTGTCTCCGTACCTAATGCACATATATATAGAAAAATGATGGGGAGCTCTAATAAAGGAGCTTTAGGCTTGGTTTGGAAAGTGTGTTGACTTTTTGACTTTTTTAGTTATTTTAGCCTGGAACTAAAAAGTTTAATTTGCAAAGAGCTTTTAACTTTTTTGACTTTTTTATGAGAAAAAGAATGTAATGATTATGAGTCAGATGTGATGCTTTGTCTTATTGGGCAAAAAAGCTTATTTTATTTTTTGTGGCTATTTTAGCCCCAAACCCACCCAAACCCATGTCCCAATCCAGGGGCGGAGGGAAAGAGGGCTTAGGGGGGGCACGTGCCCCCCTGAGTTTTGGAGTTTTTTTTTTTTTTTTTTTTTTTTTTTTTTTTTTTTTTTTAAGCATAAAGAAAATATTTTATACAAAAAAATTATAAAAATATTATTTAGAGTGAAATGTCAATAATATTTTTAAAATTATAAGAACAATAATGATTGTTTTGATTAAAAATAAAGAGACTACGATATTATTATCTATGAGAATTTCAATATACTGGTGATCTCTATCATTATTGATATGTAAATATAATTAATTTTAATGAAAATATAGAATTTATTGAATTGTTAGTTACATTTAGTATACAGGGTTCACCCTCCATGTGTTTCTTTATTATTGATTGGTAATATCACATGTCAATGATTGCATTGTATGACTATTATATTGAATTTTTACGCATATTTTGTATAAAAAAATTACTTTATCATTATATAATTTATTTTAAAACTTTATATCCATAACTTTTTTTAATGTTATCCATGATACACTAATTACAAATAACATATTCACTTTATTTGGTTTGAGTTTTCTGAAAACACTTTTTAAAAAATTCTACGTTTTTGTTTTTCGTATTTTTTTGTTTTATTGAATTTTTTTAATATTTTAAGTAATTTTTTTAATTTTTAGACACACCTAATATAAATATACTTAAAAAGTATAATTTTTGAAAAAATCTTTAAAAAAGTCACTAAATATAAAAAAAATACAAAAAATCAATACATTTTTCTTATTTTTATGTATTTATTAATTTTTAAAAATATTTTTTCACAAATATTTTATTTTTTTTAAATACGTCATGTACCTAAAAAAGTAAAAAAAAATGCTTAAAATTTTAAAAATATTCACTAAAAACAAAAAAATAAAATAAAATAAAATAAAAAATAAAAAACTTAATTCAAAAAATTCAAACCAAATACGTTGATTTTTTTTTTATATTTATTTTATATTTCTTGAAGTCAATTGTAAAAATTTATATGAAATATTTTTGTAAATATTTTTAATGTTATAATTAAGAAGTGCCTCCTTTGACTTCTTTTCTTGACTCCGCCACTGTCCCAAACAATGCCTTAATGAGCTCTAATAGGAATAAACCCCACTGTGATAGAATGTTTTGGTCTTATTTTTATTTATTTTATTCCTTACCACATCATTAGAATTCAGTTAGAATTTCAAAATTAAAGGGATATATCATTAGTTCATATATATATATATAGTTGCTGTTTTTTTTTTTTTTTTTTTTTAAAAATAACTTAAGTCACATCATCACATCACATGCATGGCCAACTTCTTTATTATTATTATTATTATTATTATTTTTTTATTTTTTATTTTTTAAAGCATATTGAGCAAGGATCCTCTAGAGTTTTTTTTTTTCTAAAATTTTCTAGAGTAGTGCATTGTGTGGTTGAGATTTAATGACAAGTCACATCAATTTTTCAACATTAAATCTCAACCACACAATACACCACTTTAAAAAACTTTAGTAAAAAAACACTCTAAAGGATCCTTGGTGATTAAAGTCTTCGCCGCAAGGTAGAATGCCACATCGTCACATCACAAGCATGGCCAATTTAAATTTTTTTTTTAAAGCATATTATTAAGAGAAATTATTTATAAAAAAAAAATACAAATTTTATAATATTTGAGTTACACCACATCACAAAATAAGTTATAGTCATAACTTTCTCAAAATTCTATACAATATTTTTTTATATTATTGTAGGGACATTTTTTGAATAACAACACGTGGTCGAAGTGTCACTGAAGTGCCAGCCGGGGTGCCACGTGTCCTGGTCATAACGCCAAGATGATCTCGGTTAGGCCGAGCTTATCTGCGAGAATACCGGAATTCGGAATAAGCGAATAAAGGACAAGAGTCCTAGAATGAAAGAAGACTTCAGTTTGAATAAAGATGAGACTCTTAGAGAGTTTATTCTAATCCTGCTCGGAGTCTAAAATTAGCAATAATCCTAAGACCATTGAAGCTAGGCTTCTATTGGGATTAGGTCAGTGTTGGCTATAAAAGAGAGGCACTCTCATGGGTTTAATGTATGTTTTTTGTGATCTGAATAGTGAGTTAAGCACTTTTGCTATCTTTGACAGATAACTGACTTGATCGTCGGAATGTCCCCGGGTGGTCAAACCACCGCTGGAATCTCTTCTTTTTGTGACAGGCCGTTCGAGCTTAATCTATTCTGCCAGTGTTCTCCAGCTGAGTTCCAATTTGGCAGTGTGATCAGAAATCGACTCACACAATTATTTTTAAAAATTTTCTAACATTATTGGTGTTTGTAATTGTCACAAAAAAAAAATAAAAATAAAAAAATTTACTGTAATAATGAATTTTTCTCTAGCCAAATCTAGTGAATTGTTAAAAAAAGAAAAAAGAAAAAAAAGACCATATATTGAAATTATAAAAAGTGAGAGAAATTTCACAATTTTTTTTTTATTGTAATAGTGATTTTAATTCTAGTAAATTTAGCCAGTAAAATTTCTTTAACCAAATCTATTGAATTGCCGAAAACCAAAAAAAAAAAAAAAAAAATCATCTACTAAAATTATAGAAAGTCTGAGAAATTTCACTAACCAAATCTAATGAAATTGCAAAAAATAAAAGATAAAATCATTGAAAGTCAAGAAATTTTACCGACTAAATACACTAAACTTGGAGAAAATTAGAAATTCAACTAACTAATTTCATTCAGACTTACACAAAAATCTATTTTTACATCATTACAACAAACAATATCTATTAAACAATAATACAAAAATCAAATAGAAGAGAGAGAGAGAGAGAGAGAGAGAGAGAGAGAGAGATAGGGGTAAGAGAGAAAAAAGAAAAAGAAAAAGAAGGCAACAAGTGAAGTTGGCGGCAATGAGGTCATAATGGTGGCTGCAAACAACGAACAAGGGTTCGGATTTCATTAGTGGTTACAAACAACAGCGACACAATTCAAATCTATAAAATTGTTACAAGTGGTGAGAATTATTTGGAGTGTTGAGAATAGTAGCAGTAGAGATGGAAGTGGTTAAAGGCAACGATGACGGTGGAGATGGATCCCATTGAAGGCGGCAGCAATTAACGGTGGTTATAGTTGAAGAAGTCATCCATTGTAGAAAGAGATAGAGAAAGAGAGAGAAAGCGTGAGAGAAAAATCTAGAAAGAAAGAGAAAAAAATCTACAAAAAAAAATATTGAAAAGTTAGGGTTATAAGTTGCAAGATCATCTTTTACCATTTATGTCAAAAATTGTCCTTATCTTTCTAGAATTTGAATATTTAGAGCATCTCTAACTTATTAGGCATATATGTTTGTTAGTTGAAATGCCTAGTATGATTCACTTTTTTCAACTCTATAAGTAGGCATTTTAACTCGACACATTCACTAGCTACATACAGCTAGCCTTCAAAGGCTCAGCAAAATACATTTAATTATTAGGAATATTACTGATGCGACATTCTATAAAGTTAATAATATTTGGATAAATAACTAAAATAAAGAGTATGATTAAAGTAGAAACATGAAACAATTGATAGGCAAAGTAAAATATATAGTTTATAATAATGTTTAGCGCTGGAGATGCTCTTAGGAACTTTTATTGGTTACCAAACTTACTTATGACACTTAAATAAGTGATTTGATTAAAATGTCTTTATATTTTAATTGTGTTAATTAAGTTCCCAAACTTATTTAAAGTTTGTTTGGGATGTGAGTTGACTTTTTAATTTTTTAGTTATTTTAACCAAAAGCTAAAAAACCTCGTTTGGGATAGGCTTTTTGGCATTTTTGACTTTTGTGAGAGAAAAAATGAAATGATTATGAATTGGATGTAACATTTTAGAAAAATTCTATTTCTACACATTTAATTAGCTCAGGGCACACACTTAATAAAATATTAATTTAATGACTATAATAGACATCTAGCAATATTCATAATATTATATGAAAAAATTCTCTCTAGACATCTTTTAAGAACAAATAATCATACATAATAATGAAACCCACTAATTTAGATTCAATAAATCCAAATAAACTAATTCAATTCAATTAATTTTTAAACCTATTTAATTGAGATATATATATATATATATATACACGGGCAATTCTTCCGTGTCCAAGACACCCATTGCCTGTGCAAGCACTCAAAAGGCTAGTTAGCGTAAATTCATTCCGTTTCGCAATTGAATTTCTCATTCGATGGTAGAGTTCCAAAGACAAATCAATCTTCCACTCTTGTGCAAACCCAGTAATCATTGTTGTCCATGAGACTACATTTCTCACAGGTATTTCGACGAACACTTGATATGCACTGCCTAACTCGTTGCATTTGCAGTAAAAACTGATCAAAGAACTCCCAATATAGAACATTGGTGAAAACCCCGGTTTTAATTGCCAAACAATTGTTGGATTTCAACCCAATGTAATGGAGACACCACTAGATAGTGGCTCTCCCATTTGCTCCACTTCACCCACCCCATTAGAGACTAGAGAGTGGTATGGGGTTGGTGGTGGCCAATCACCATTCTTCATTTTGTGTATAAATAGATGGTGATGGTGAAGAGCAAAGATATAACAAGCAAGAGTAACACACGGCTGAGAGAGAGGCACAAACTAAAGAGAGCTTCTGTTTGTGTTTATCAGAGAGTGTGAGAGAGTGAGTTATATAGAGAGACAGTGAGTTGAGAGTGTGTAATCTCCTCCATTTGTTGATATATAACAATATCGCTCCCGTGGACGTAGGCCGATTTGCCGAACCACGTTAAAAGTCTTGTGTTTTTGCTTGATTGTATCCCTGGTGTGCCACTCGATCCCCAACAAGTGGTATCAGAGCCCGGGTAGAGAAAAATCGAGTTTTTTTCCGAAAGTGTCCAGATTTCGAAGTGGTCGAAATCCACTTTTGAGCATACGGGAGGAAATTTGGGAGGAGAGAGTCGAGCAGGAAAGACCATCCCGAAGACTTCCTTGGCGTCACGCGCTATCGGAAGTCGTCGTGACGCCAGCTCTCGCCACGCCGCGCGCCGTTCGAAGGAAAACGGCAGTGGTCTGCAGCGTGGTCTTGGCGTCGGTAGCGTCATCTTGAGCCGAGCAAAGCGGCGGCGAGCCGTTGACCTCGAGCCGTTGATAAGCAGCGCGCCGCCCGGCCCGTAGCCGGCCGTGGCCGCGTTGACCAGCCGTTGACCGAGCTTCCAAGTCGAGCCGTGCCTCCGTTGGCCGAGCGTTGACTGGCCGAGCGGTGTTGACTGAGCCGTTCAAAGCCGTTGGTGAGCACGGAAATTAATCCGGTGTGCGACTGTCTGCGACCTCAGATCTGAGCCGTGAAAATTGTTTTGGCTTGATCTAAGCCATTTGAGATCCGATTTTGACGATCCAATAGTGGTTTCTAACTATTTGGAGTATTCTGGACACATCGGTACGGTCAGATTCTTGAATCGAAATTTCTTTAAAAAGGGAAGAAATTTACAATGGCAGGACAAGGCGCAAGTTTCATGATTGAGCCATTTAATGGCAATAATGACTTTACCCTGTGGCAGCAAAGGGTGAAAACCATTTTAACACGAGAAGGTCTGGTGAAAGCTCTTCTCAAAAAGTCCAACAAACCGGAAGACATGAAGGATGACAAGTGGGAGGAGTTGAGAGAATTGGCAAACAGCACAATTCAGTTGTATCTCGGGAACAACACACTCCGGGAAGTCATCAATGAAGTAGATCCGGCGGAGCTATGGGCAAAGTTAGAGATGAGGTATAAGTCAAAGTCTTTGACAAACCGGTTATCTCTGAAGAGACAGCTATATACACTTAACATGCCAGAAGGTGCGAACCTCATAGAACATCTGAACGAGTTCAACAGGATCACAATGGAATTGGACACCCTTGGAGTGAAGACCGAAGAGGAAGATAAAGCTATGATCTTACTGGTCTCTTTACCTTCATCATATGAGCATCTCAGGACTACTCTATTGTACGGGAATGATGCTCTTGGACTGGATGAGGTGGTTGCTACGCTCATTTCTCATGAGTCGATGAAGAAATAGGAAAGTAGCAAACACCAAGAAGAAAATGCCATGGTTGCATCAGACAATGAGCAAGGCAGAGGCAGGTCCAATGATAGAGGGGGTAGGTTCAATGATAGACGGGGTAGATCCAAATCAAGAGGACGTTCGCAATCAAGGCCTAAGCCAGGAAGGTGTTATTACTGTGATCAGGAGGATCACGTAATAAGAGATTGCCCAGTGAAAAAGGCGGACAGACAAGCCAAAGAGAAGGCTAAGGGACACGAAGGTCCCTCAACTACAGCAGTTGCAGTGAATTACTCTGACGGTGAAGAGGTGCTGCTTACAGTCTCGTCAGAGTTGGAGACACCCAGCTGGATTTTGGATTCAGGGTGTACGTTTCACATATGTGCGGATAGGAAGCTTTTCTCCACTTACCGAAGAGTCAGCAATAGCATTGTCCGGATGGCCAACAACACAGTGAACAGAGTTGTCGGCATAGGGACAGTGCGGTTCCTTACCAAGGATGGAAGAAAAGTAAGTTTATCTGAGGTCCGACATGTGCCAGGAGTACGGAGGAATCTAATCTCCCTGAGTATGCTAGATCTAAAAGGAAATTGTTTCTCATCTAGTGGCGGGGTTCTTCATGTACACAGAGGTGATAGAGAAATGTTGCAAGGCAAATTGTGCAACAAAGCTGTCTGTTGGAAGGAGAAGTTTTGACAAAGATGAGTGTTGTCACACGCCGTCGAAGAGTACAAAGAGAGAACATACATAACCAAAGCGTATGGTGAGCAAGGCTTTCAAAGAAGAATCTTGGGAAAAGGTGCACGAACGCATAAGGAGGCGATTCGAAGGTGCATCTGATTCGAGCTTGATGAAGTCAATCTTGAAGAAAGTTCAGAGCAAAGAAACCAAGTCTGAGCGTGCTAGTGAAGAAGCGAGTTTCTTTTGCTCCGTGTTAGAGACATTTTGCAACCTCTCAACAGATGCATGGAAGGGAGGATGCAATCTCGAGTCGCAAAGTGAGCTTTGCATGGCACCCGATGGGGGTGCGAGCACTATGCACAAGGTTGCATAGTGGTAACTATCTGTACCGGTGGGAGTTGTCTTGGCAGAAAGGCTAACTGTCAAACATCAGTACGGACGTACAAGATAGAACCAAACATCAGGGATTGCAGCACAGACAACGAGCGTATGTGGAAACGCTAGGAAGTTGTTTTGAAGTGCAGAAAGCAAAGGCTGGTTGTTCAGAAATAAGCTCCGAGCAAGGAAAATTGAGGATGATGATGTGTCAAACTCTGAAGTTTTCTAGTTGCTCCCGTGTTCATCATGCAAGGAGTTGCACGGTAATGCAGGGTATCCTAAGCAGGGGGTGCAGGGCATCCAATCAGGGGGTGCTATTGTGGATCACCTCATATGGGTTGAGGGGGTGATTTGTTGGATTTCAACCCAATGTAATGGAGACACCACTAGATAGTGGCTCTCCCATTTGCTCCACTTCACCCACCCCATTAGAGACTAGAGAGTGGTATGTGGTTGGTGGTGGCCAATCACCATTCTTCATTTTGTGTATAAATAGATGGTGATGGTGAAGAGCAAAGATATAACAAGCAAGAGTAACACACGGCTGAGAGAGAGGCACAAACTAAAGAGAGCTTCTGTTTGTGTTTATCAGAGAGTGTGAGAGAGTGAGTTATATAGAGAGACAGTGAGTTGAGAGTGTGTAATCTCCTCCATTTGTTGATATATAACAATATTGCTCCCGTGGACGTAGGCCGATTTGCCGAACCACGTTAAAAGTCTTGTGTTTTTGCTTGATTGTATCCCTGGTGTGCCACTCGATCCCCAACAACAATAAACTTGAATTTCAAAAAAGACTGTTTGGACACCCATAAGAACTCAAAGCGTGAGACAGAACAATTGGGTTGGCTCTCAATTCTTCCCGGTTCAACCTAAACAATATCAAAATAGGACCCTTCTTTGAGTTCCAATCAATGGGTTCATGTGAATTTGTTCACAAAATGTCTTGAATAAGACGAAGATGGATTTGGCGACCACTGTGAATAACACTTGGTTCAGACCCATCAGTCAATCTTCCCTTAAAAGGTTACGATTTTTCTAGCGCAAAGAGACCAAAGTACCAGCAAGAGGAAAAGCCTTGATTTCAACAGATCTAAGCATAACAATTTCTAAGTTTTTGTTTTGAATTGTGGGTTATCATCAATGGTTTTCAATAGAGGTCTTCTATACAAGTCTTCAATGGAGCAAATTTCACTTCTGACTAAAGTTTTTTAGGCGTGGGGTTCTATAAATGTGGAAGTAAGGTCAATCAAAAGTGCGTGGAAAGGAAGGTTAGTGGTGTGTACAATGATTAAGAGTGAATGGTATAATTGTAATTTTAAGTGTGTGGATTGAGAAAATTAATAAATAATCAAATTAATAAGTGTGTGTATTGAAAAAAGATGTGCTCTGATCTAATTTGGTGTGTGGACATAGAATTTCCCAACATTTTGTCCTATTTGACTAAAATAACTTATTTTATCTTATATGACTATTTTAGGCCCAAGGGATATGCAAAACGAGCTCTTAGTGTTATACGTGGATTGATTAAAATGTCTTTACTCCCGTTATCAATGGTAGAAAAAAAATGAGGTGGAGACCATTTAGTGACGAAATTAGAAGTTTAAGACCAAATTGAGACATTTGAAACATCGGAGATCAAAATTCTACGAAGGATAAATTATATCGATGGCCCCTACATTTTGTCTATGTGTCCTTTTTGTCTTTACACTTTTAATTAGCTCCATTAATTTTAAAATGTGTCAATTTGGTCCAATTGATAATACTGTTAGTAATTTTAATAAAAAAATTTCACTGGATTGATTTAAATTAATTCACTGAGTTGAACAATTTTATAATTTGCCTAAAAATCATGATACATGTCACTTATATGTGTATTTTTCATTAAAAATGCTAACAATTATAAGCAATTTGACTAAATTGAGAAGAAATCATAAATTCAGAGTCAAAATTGAGCCAATTAAAATAATGAGAACTAAAATAACACAAAATCCAAAATACAAGAACTAATAATGTAATTTTTCCTTCTACAAAATACATATTTTGAGATTCATTTGTGTAATTAATACATATATATATATATTACTAGTGAGGGGGTTGCGTGCAAAGCACGCTAACTAATGCCCATTAAAATGCCTATTAATGTAGATAATAGGTCCTCTCAACTTTAAGGTGGAGTTATAGGGAAACTTAGATGTAACTTAATCCAGCAAGGTTTTATTGAATATTGCATTGGAACGACACAAATGTACTGCACAATGTGCTTAGATTTGACAATGCCTCATGAAACACCTATGTATTTAAATGATTATTACTCAGTGAATTAGTAAGTGAGTATGCCTCATGTAGAAGCTCTTACTCAGTGACATAAAACATTGAGTGAAGTTCAAAGAGAGTAGCTGGCATACAAAAATCAATTCAACTAAGCAAGCATATTGCAATTGTCAGTTTACATAAACATGCAGATTTACTTCATCTAACAAACTTTAGATAAGGTAACACAAATAAATTAAAAGTTCAACTGAAGTTTCCATGGTTACTGTATGGTAGATTGCTCTAAGTTTTGGAAGTTGTTTTGGACAAATGACTGACAGAGAAATAGAACACTGCATGGAAAAGTAATGGTCAGCTGACTTTGGAAATGTTCATTATAAGTAAAATGTTCTGGTTAAAAAAGAGCTACATCACACACATCATATTATCATCTGCACACATCATAAGAATCAACACATCATATTATTATTAAGTTCAAACTATTAATGCAAGAAGAGAATGAGAGCTGTAGTAGTGAGTGGGTTAGTACCCATTGTAAGTAATATTGGATAATTTACTTCCATGAGCAGTAAGAAGCAAACCAAACCAAAAGTAATATTGAGTTGTGTCTAGCACATTGTAGTTGCAAACAGGCAACAACAAAAATATGTTACAAACCAAACCACTTGAGCCATACCAAAGCAAACCAAAAATATGTCACATTGTAGTAACCTATTACAAAAATATTATAGTGTAAAGTGTTCTTTCTAGAGAGATTTTGTAGAGGGTACACTCGTTGCAGCAGAGATATGAGAAGCAGAATTTGTACCAACAGCAGCAGTTGAAATATCAGAAGCAACATTTGTACCAACAGTTGATGGAAAGAGTTCTTTCTTTGCCTTGGGTTCTATTTGGACAGATTGTTGATGTGGTTTTGAAGCAAGAGTTATGATGGAGGGTTCTGCATCATCATTGTTCACTGATGTGATGACATGTTGAAGCATTACTTGTCCACGAAACTGATATTGGCGAGGCTTTAGTTGAATAATGTGATATTCTGGCACATTCAATTTTGGAAGGGCGTCATTTGAAACTTTTCCATCCTGCATAATATATGTAGAATATTTTTAAAATTGGGAAGAAAAATAGTGAATTTGAAGATGAAGCATGTTAATTTATTTGACCTGTGTTGTATGCTTCATTAGGTCAGTAGATGAAATTGAAAAGAACTTTTCTGCATGATCCTGGAATATTGTTGCCATTATTGAACCTGAATTATCTTTGAGTTCAACTTGGAATTTGACTCTGTTTGTTTGTAATAAGTTATATGTTAGTTTTATTAAATATAAAACATTAGTTATATTAAAAGGTGTAGGGTTAGTTTGTTGTTACCTCGGTTCTGCAATGACTTTTTTTTTTTTACAGTGGAAACAGTTGAAAACAGTTTGATATTTTGCATTTATGGATTTGTAACAATTGTTGCAGCTCATGTACCAAAAAGATTGATCAAGTGAGGTGATGGACATAGTTGCTTTCACCCAGTACATTTTCTAGTAACAGGTGATTAGCAATGGTTACTAATGATATATTTAAGATGCTTAAAGAGTAGAAGAATATGTATGAAGCTTACCGCATCTGGAGAAGATGGAATGCTGCTGATGGAAATGATTTTATCTACTTTGGGACTTGGAGTTGTGATGTTTCGAACATGAGTTTCAAGTGGAGAAGGTAAAGTTCTAATGACTTCTTCATTTTGCACGCACCTGCATCAATTTATTTTGATATTAGTGTTCGTGAGAAATTATTGTTTGAGTTAAAGTATTTGAATTAGATGGTACCAATTGTGAAGTTGGTGTGCAGCTTTGAAGTTGGGGTTGAGCACAAAAGCTGATGTTGGTTTTGTTGATAATGATTGTCCTGTAAAAAATAAATTAAAAAAAATATGTTTTATATATTTTTAATATTTAGTATAATGTGGTAAGATTATAATTACCGCGAAACGATGAGACTTTAAGCCTGACTGCAATTAGAGTTGGGAATGATTGAGTTATGGCTTGCAATATTTCTCCTTCATTAGTCACAAATTGACCCCACAAAGTTAAAACTATTGGCATTAACCTGCTACAATTAAGAGAATTTGTTAGTATTGAAATCAAGTTATACTAAATGCAAGTATACAAAATACTTACTCTTCATTAATGAGTACAATTTCTTGTGCAGTTGTTGTTCCATTTTCTGTTGTGATTGTTTTTGGTGGCTTAATTTCAACAACTGCTGCAAGAATATCTGTTATAGATACAAAAACAATAAGAGTATCTAATGAAAAAGTAAGTTGATAATTATTTATGTTGATCTAAGAAAATTACCTATGGATGATGTTTCATTGCCAAGATGGTTTAGAGAGTTCATTGAATGGTACGAAGTGATATGTTGGGGCATTGTTATCTTCATTACTGTTTTCAACATCTCGAATAAGTGTGCTAGCAGTGATTGTCCATTGCCATTGCCATGATTGTGGTGTGATACGGTATTTTTCTTGTAGCAACTTGACAGCAGCATTTGAGACATAATATGAGTTAAAAACTTTGAAGGTATCTTGGAATTGTTCTATTTGATCTTCATAACGTATAGCTTGAACTTGTGTACCCTATACGAGTGGCATGTATAACAGAAGTTCATGAGGCAATGGATTATGTAATTATGAATTAAATGAAAATTGTTATTGTTAAGAACCTAAAAAATGAATATGGTAAATATGGTATATATTATAAAACAAGAATTTGAAAGTGTAACCTCTGCATCAGCCAAAATGAGCCTTTGATATCTTGTTGAGCCTGTTTTTGGGATTCGTGGATTCCACTTTTCCAAAACACGAATCTTTGCTGTCCATTGTTTAGTTGTGCTAGTTATTTTCTTGATAGGTGTTATTTCTTCATTCATCCTGCAAAATTTGTTGTAAGAAATAATTTAACAAGAATTTAATACAAGGATATTAGATAATTATAATAAATACAAATAAAATTAAAATTACACTACGTAAGAGGAAATTTACCAAAAATTTATAACAAAAAAATGAATTATATACAGCCTGCAAGTGTTAGTAGTTCTTCATAAACAACATTTTTTGTGGTATTGTTATCTAAAGCATGTTGATTTGTTGGCGGAATGAGAACTTTAACATCTGCAGCAGTTGTAGCTCGTGATAGCGCAACATAAAGTTGTCCATGGGAGAATACTGGCTCTCGTAGGTAAAGACCTACTTTTTGTAATGTTTGGCCTTGCGCTTTATTTATTGTCATGGCAAAACATAACTTTACTGGGAATTGTGTTCTAGTAAACTGAACTGGGTATTTTTGATGATCTGAGGGTTGCAATGGTATTCGTGGTATGAAAACCATTTGTCCTTTCCGATCCCCAACAGCAATTTCAGCACAAATGATGAAATCTTTGAGATCTCGACAAATAAGTCGCGTTCCATTGCACAAGCCTATTGAAGGATCTATGTTTCTTAAAGTCATGATCGGACTATTGACTTTCAATTCTAAATGATGAGGTGGGAGACCATTTGGTTCAAGAGAATTCAAGAAGTCTTCATATTGTCCTTGATCATTTGGATCGATTGTCTTGTCGATGCTTGTATATAATCTACCTCTTGTTGGGAATTGTTTGATCAACAAAGCATTTATTTCTTGTACACAATCATTTTTTGGAGTGAGCACAACAGAATTAATCATTGAAATTGGATCTTCTGAGTAGTTCTTGAGATTTGGAAAGACTGTTTGAATCAAGTCTTTGATAGAATTTTCAGCATTTGAAAAATTGTTAGAAATTATCATAGATGCTGGTATTTTGATTTTGTTTTGATCATTAACCAATTCAGATCCATTGCCAATGCGCAATAAGTAATTGCTGAAAGAAGGATCATGCCTTGCTCGCATATTTTCAGTCAACTTTATTTTCTCAACAGATTTCCATAATTCTGAATTGACCAAGCTAGCATCAATTGAATCAAATTTTGTTCCTTTGGGAATGACTGGTGGTATTTGTCGAAAATCACCACCCAAAACTACAACTTTGCCTCCAAAGAGTAACTCTGAGTCATTGATATCCTTCAGCATATCATTTAATGCCTCAATGTTTTGCCTCTTGGCCATGGGTGCCTCATCTCAAATGATTAGTTTTGCAGTTCTTAAAAGATTTGCAAGCCCAGTTTGTTTACCTATGTTGCAAGATTTATATGCATCAACATCTATAGGTATTTTGAAACGAGAATGGGCCGTGCGGCCTCCTGGGAGAATAGAAGCTGCTACTCCAGATGTTGCTGTTGCAAGAGCAATGTAATTCTTGGATCTAATTGCTGCCAACAATGCCTTGTATAAAAAGGTCTTACCAGTGCCTCCAGGACCATCTATGAAAAAACACCCTTGATTTCCTGAGAAGACCCTATTTAAGATTTTGTCAAATGCTACTTTTTGTTCTGAGGATAATAGAGAGATAGACTGGTAATCAGCTTCAGAAACAACAATATTCATTTCTTCTTCAATTTCGCGACATGTATCTTGATTATCAGATGAGAGCATGTTGTCAGAGCAAATATTGAAATCTTTGATATCTTTGCCCATTGATTGAAGAGTTGAATTGATGCTCTGTAGAACTTTTTTGAAAATTTCTTGTTTTGAAAGATTTGTTGTTTTGGCATAATCCTCTGCTATGTAGTCTTTGAATTTTTCCCACAACTGCTTTGGATTATTAGGAGCACAATGAATGAGAATGGTTGCAAACAATCTTCTTAGAGAGTAAGGCATTTGGTAAGAGATTGCTTCCTCCAAGCATTGTTCAAGATTGTTGTCTGATTGTAAGAGACCATAGAGAAGGGCAGCTTCTCGAAAAGTTTTTGCTTTTCTTCCATTTATGGTTCTCAAGGATTCAAATGATGTAGGGCCTCTGATGTTGTTTAGAAGTAACCTAAGGTAATATCTTTCACCTTGTGCAGGATGTGCTGTGACAATGCGCCCAATAACATTGCCCTTTTTTCGCTCAGTCCACATTTTATCTTGTTGCCACCAAACAAAATGTTCAGGGAATTCCTTATATAAATATTTTCCAAGCTTTGCCTTCTCATTTGACTTGTTCATCAAAAAGAATTCAGTCAACATTGTTTTCGAACAGATAGGATCATTTAACACAGAATTTAGGTCATCTGAAGGATTGAAAGTAACAAATTGTTGGTGTTCAAGGTGGATTTGAAGATGGATTACTGATGGGTATATGTCATTCAAAGAGAATGCATAAATTCTCCACATTGCCTCTGGAGGTGATATCCATCTTGCGAACTGAAATTGTTGGATTTCATCTATGATTTCTGATTGATTTTCTTGAACAATATGGAATGCAATTTTATCATGGCCTTTGTAAATATACTTGTACAAATATTTGACAGCTTTGATTGTTGAACAAATTTCGACATTAATGTGGCAATCATATTTGGCAAGAAGATATGGATTATACGGAACTACCCAACGGTTATCCAAAATTTGCCCTCTGATTTTCACTTGATTACCATCAGCACGACGCTTGTATATTGGGTATGAGTCTTTGGAAGATCTTGTTATAGGTTCAAAATTTTTGGGATAATGATTTTTGCATTTTCCATTCTTCATGCAAATGTTGTTTGGATTCATTTCACCACAAGGTCCATGCATCATATGTTTCACCACCATAGAAAACAAATGAGGATGTTTTTTTTTATCAGGAAGTTCAGCAGATACGATTGAATCATAAGTATCAGGAGATAAAGGCTTTTGTCCAGGTGCTAGAATTAACAATAGATGCATATGTGGAAGACCTCTCTTTTGAAATTCAATGACATAGACATATGCAATGACTTTCCCAAAGATTTGATGTTTTATGATGTCATCCTTCAGTTGTTCCATTTTTGCTCTAAAAACGCGAGAGGTTAAATCTGGTCTATTTTGAGCTTCTTCATTAGGTCCTAACTCAGCTTTAATCTCTGGCCATGCTGGATTACAAGTCATTGTAAGAAAGATATCAGGTTTGCCAAATCGCTGGACCAAAGCCATTGCATCAACATATCGACGTCTAAGATCTCTTGGACTACCTATGAATGATGGTGGTAGTATAACCCTGTGACCAATCTTTGAACCTCTACCTTCACCTGTTGTGACGCTGTCTATAATTCCTTGATACAAATCAGCTCTAATTTCTCTTTGTTTGTTTCGAAAGAACTGAAGTCTAGATGTTTCAATCTTGACATACATATCAACACAATACTGCTGAAAGAGACGACCAGAGCGGAGTAAGATTGAAGAATCATTGGGTCGTATTTGAAGCTTGTAGCAGTAGTATTCACGACAAGAAATGGTAGTTTTCTTATTCTTTTGTTTCTGAAACACTGAAATTATTTTTTTTTTAGTTAGGAGTAAAAAATTTTTAATACTATTTAATTGATAAGGAGAGGATCTATTTACCTTGGGCTTCTTTTATGAGAAGGTCTGAAGCAGTAGTAGCTTGATGAACACTAAGAATAGATTGTTGATGGCATGTGATTTTTGTTTGGTTTTTGTCAACTCTCTTAATACCATAATGCCATCCAGATTCACCATATGGAAATAACAATGGATATTGTAATGGGTCATAACATCCAAAATACCATTGAACTTTTTCACTATGACCAGAAATTTGATGAACAACAATATCTCTTGAGATTTCGTTGGTTAAGACATCATTTTCAGACCAAATTGCTGCCACTTGTGAGGCCAAAGGTTGATTGTAGACTCTCTGATCTAATGATACATCAGATCTAATAATAATTTGTACAGAGTTCAAAGGATCTATGTGTTCTAATCTCCTGAAGAAGATTGAATATGGATTCAAATGTGAAATCTTTATGAGCCTTTCAAGAATAATAGGATTTAGCTTTTCGGAAGATTTCATTCTGTTTTGGATTTCATGATCAGTGTCATAAAAGTAGAGCTGTAGATGACTAAGATTTTCATCAGAAGATGTAAGCTCATTAATGAAGTGATAAACTTGACCTTGTATCCTGAATGTATAGATTCCTTTATTTCTCCGACACAATTCCTTGTCATATTTGACTCCAAAAGATGTGAAAGCAAAGCAATTGTTATATGTTCGAACATACGTACGAAATTCTTTTGCTTCCTCAGATCAGAGTTAGAAGTATATAACCAGTCAAGTTCTGGAGGACAGTTACTGGGAACCAAAGAGACTTGTCCACCCATACAACAAAAGCTATTAGGCTCAAGGTAAAACTTTTTCGCACCACAGAAGTTGCAAGGTCTTTGTAGTGGTAAGATAGTAGGTTGAGTTGGAATGCCGTCTGTTTTTTTGTTAGAAGCCTTCCATATTCGCGAACTACAATTTTCTATGAAGCGGAAGATATAATTTTGTTATTTAGAAAGTTAAGCAAAGAAATTAATTTGTAAAGAATTTAAATTTAGAATCAACCTGCATTAGGTTTTGAGCGATGATTTGTTCCGGAAGTGGAACCTATGAAAATTAATTTGTGTTAATGTTAGATTTGTTGCTATAATTCTATTAGATGATTTATATAAAAGGAATAAGATTCAAACCTTTTTCATAAATACCGAAATAACTTATGTGGGATTTTCCTCTGTTGTCATGACATGTAACAAAGCCAGTTTGAACAGTTGAAACATGATTTCCTAATAAAAATAAGAAGAAAAAGAAAGAAACTAAATGAAATGTTTATCATATGATTTTAAAATTACTATGTTATTATGTATTCACGTTCAATATTTTTTGTTATCAGTTACCTATATGCAATTGTTGCTGATTTGAGTTGCTCCCTTGAATCAATAAATCTCTATTTTTTGTTGACGATGTGCGTTTCCTTTTTTTATTTTGACGGATGTCTATGGAATGTATCAGTAATTAATATGGCAAATATGTTAGATTTACAAGAGATGATATTTTTAAGCTAAGATTAGTAGTAAGATAACTAATCTTGATTTAAATCTAATGTTGATTTAAAGGAAAAATTAATACCAACAGAGTTTTCAGCTTGCGAAAGCAGATATTGTTTCTTTTTAGCATATGCCAATCTTCTATTTTTTTCAAGTCTTTGTTTTTCTGTAAGCAGAGGAATAAAGTATATATGTAAAAAGTTAGTATTTTAATGTTCTTTTCTTTTATATAAGTTATGGGTAAATATGTGTAGAACAAATGTTTGAACAAAAGTTAAAGTCTTAAAGTAAATTGTTTTGTACTTTTAACCAAAGATTGATCAGTATCTTCCTGGTCGGCACATAATCTTCGTTTTCGCATTTTTGCGTTGCACAACTACATACTAAAACTACATAAAAGAAGTTTATATTTGTATTAGTAGAATGCATGGATTGTATTGAGCTATGTCCTATGTTTAACAATACTATTTATGTGGAAAAACATTAAATGGTACTGATTGATATATTTATATCATAATATTCTAAAGATAAATAAATTAAAGAATGATAATTATTTGGAATATAACATGCAAAAAAATTATGAAAGGAACAAATTTTTAATTGTAGCTAAACAGTTAAAGCAAAGAGACAACCTGGCAAAGCTCAGTTAACTTGGTAGGAGAGTGTGGAATTGTGACTACTGCAGATAGAAAAAGAAAGGTAGTTTAGAAATTGAAAATAGCCAAATGGTTTGGATTGGACAGAAATCAAAAGATTGACATTTAAATTAAAGAAATTTATTTTTTGTTATAACACTCAAATAGTGGATATTTTTTTTAATTGTCCTTTATAATTATTAATAATACTATAAAAATGAAATTTTCAATTTTAAAGAAAAGCAAAAATCATATTTTAGCAAACAACAATTATGGAAAAAAAAAAGTAACATTTTATTTTAAGGATTTGTAAGAGAAATTTACAGAAGTTTAATATGTGTTTTTATTTTATATGAAGTAATTTTAAAAAAATAGTTTTACTTTGAAAATTAGGACTAAATGCTAGAATAAATGAATAAATCTTTGAATAAAAAAGTATATGCTGGTACAGTTTACAATCATGTCACAGTTGTAATATACGGATAAGAATACTGAGCAAAATGCAAATTGTTTTGGTTAAGAAGGAAAAGAATGTCTTTGACAGTGAAAATTTCCTTGATTTGGTGAAAATTTTATCTCTGTTGATTTTATACAAGTTTGATGAAAGGATTTGACCTCATTTTCACAAAAAAAATTCATCAAATTTTGGGGTTTGGTGAAGAATTGAAGATGCTGTAAACAGTTAAAAATTAAAGAGTAATAAATATAACTGAGAACTTACCATTCAATGCTGAATACTGCAAAAGAAGAGCTCCTTCGAATTTGCTTTGTAAGTACTAAGGACAAACTTCATTTGCACCAGAAGTGATTAGAGCAACTGTGAACAAGTTCTGATTGTATTTCCTTGTTAAATATGAATATAATAAGACAAATAGGACTGTGTATGGTAGTGATCATGACAGATGTATGGCATAGATGTAAACTGGTGGATTTTTTATTTTTAGTTTTATTTAGCTAAGGGATTTCTTTGAAAGTAAAAGGGTAAAAATGTAAAATAACAATTATTGATATCAAACCCTACAGATGAAGATCTTTAATCCATATCTTCAATCCAAAAATTGATTGGACATATATTTAATGCAAAAATCAACATGAAAAAGAATATATTTTTGTGAAAGTATAATGATAAAAAAGTGAGGCAATTAGAGATTAATTTTATTTTGACATCACTCAAACTTTTAGTATATATTATAAATGTGATTTAAATATAAATTTATAAAGAAAAATCAAATATTTAAATATAAAAAAAATTGATGCCAAAAAAAAGTAGTTGACATGTAAACAATTAAATAAAATGTATATTTGAATAATTTATTATTGTTTATAACTTAAAATCTGAACATCTAATTTTTATTCAGAAATTTATATTTAAATACCATTTATGATGTTTATTCAAAATTTGTATGGTGTGGAAATAAAATTCCTTAAGTGAAGATGATTAATTTGTGAATTGATTTAACATTTATTTAATGCAAAAATTAGTAATAAGAGGAGTATATTTCACTTGTATCACAAAGTTATGAAGATTATCCTTATATGAAAATAAATAAAGGGGTAAAATAGTGAAAGGTGTGGATAAGTATGAGATTTGTCTAAAAATATAATGGTAAAAAAAATCAACTAATAATTTCAAAGAGTCAAACATTTTAAGTGGAGATGATCAATTCATAAATTGATTTAACACATTTAATGGAAAACCCAGCAGTAAAATTGCTATATTTCACCTTTGGCTCCCATGGAAAGGATTTGACACACTAAAAACATTAATGATTAATGTCCATTTATTGATTGAACACCAAATGGACAATGCAACATGATAAATACTATATTTTTATTTAATATATAAACATAAATAGTGGTTTATACAAATTGTAATGTATATATAAACAACAATTAAAAAAAATAATTTGGTTGTGCATTTTGTTAATATAAGTATTAACATTTAATTTAATGCATAAATTTAATTAATTGTTTTTTGGGGGGGTATATATTTGACTGAAATTTATCCTATTTATTTGCTGTTGGATATTTTATATTTTTTAAACTAAAACAGTCAAATAGCAAGGTTTAATTTAATGTATACTCTCATAAATATTATAAAACATCCTGGTTCAAAAGGACAAGATTAGAACTTCATTTTATAAATGTTATATATTTGGTGCAAATTAATGATGGTATAGCAATAACTCACTGCTCAAACCTTTGGAAAAAAACATAGCATAGCCAAAATGAGACAATATCACATGCAAATCAATAGAAATTTTAATAATATGTTAATCTAAGAAAAAAAAATTAATTAAGCACATTAAATCTAGAAGAAAAATTTATATGCACTAAACTTAGCACAAGGTATGACCACCTTAATAAAAGGTAACACTGTACTTGAGAAAGTTTAAATGCAATTGAAGTAGGAGAATATTAGAAGAAGAAAAAAAATAAATACAGATAGTAGAAGAAAAATAAAGAATGCATACAAAAAAGTAGTACAACTTTTTACATGTGCATAAATACAAAAGCCAACAACTATAAGTGCTTAAAATATTTGAAAATTATGTTTGGATCTTTATAACAAACACACTGAACAACATGAAATATATATCTATATATAAAGAACTACATAATACAAAAATCTAAGACAACTAAGATGAGGCACTACTTTCATCATAATGCAACTCAAATTCAGAACCATCATATCTCTTTATAAATTCTTCTTTTTTTTTAGCAATATCTTCTGAGATCTTTTTTTCATATTCAGTAAGTAGCTCTAGCTTTGGGTGTTCGGTGAGTAGAGCTGGCAGAGTTCCAGTTGATGCCTTGTTATAATAGATCTCCTCCCTCTTAAACCGTCGAAAGAATTCCTCGATTTCTTGTTTTAACTGAACAAATTCATTGATAGGTTCACTTGATATAGATGGTTTGGAAATCTCAGAACAATCGGGATTAAGGGCAACACGAGTTGTTGATTGATTAGTTGATGGAGAAAATGCAGCGTTTTGCTTGCCATTGCCTCCAGTAAGAGGCCATGAATGACCTTTCATATTTAATATATGATTGCTAGAAGCAAGATAAAAAAATAAACAAAAGGGGCAAATATGAATATTTTGAAAAAACAGTTAAAAATATAATGAATTTAAATAGACAACATTCACATTAGTTTTTAACATTATGTGTTTTCAACCAACACATTTTAATGAATATGAATGCAATTCAAAGGCAACAAGTTTATCAAAGAATATTTCTTTCACAATGCGAAAGAAAAAAGAAAAAAGAAAAAAGGAAAAGATAAACAATTCATTCCTATGTTTGGTTGTACACTTTAAAATACACATTCATTCCTATGTTCTAAGCACATTCATTCAAGTTTTTATCAAAACCCGTAAACCAATGTAACCGCCCATTAACAGTCCCAACTATAACCCATTGAACCCCCCAACATCTCATAATTTTAGACCAAACCACCGATCTAAAGAATTTGGATATAATAAAAATAATTTTACAATATACATAATTCATCTCATATCCTAAACATATTATATCTCATTATATCCAAATCCAATATGGACAACTAAACAAGGCCTATATGGCTAGAACCAACCAAGCAATAAAGTAATCCAGTTTACAACTTAATTATTGGACTACAATTAACTACAAAACAAAGTTAACATGCAATTAATCCAGAATAATGTTGGCACTGTTGACACTGTCTGTATTGCTACTGATCAATTAATCTAAAAAAACAAGTGAATTTGTGATTACTGATCAACTAATCCAGAGACACAAGTGAATTTGTGATTTTTGACAATTTAGGATCATGTAAGTTTTGGTGGGTATTTCATTTATAAATTGACTGGATAATTAATTATACACATCATATTTTAGACTTACTTCAATCTTTATTTTTTTGAAATATCACTAACTTGGTTGTTATTGTGTGACTCAAGAGGATTTCCTTTGGACTTTTCTAACCATTGAAGTGAGGATACTACATATTGTTGGCTAAGCATCAACCAACATACTGTAGTTTAGGTATAAATGAAACTTTATGAAGTTTGATTTAGGCAGTAAGATTTAAAAAGTAGGAAAAAAAGAAACACAAACACCCATTGAAAAATTGATATTCATGAGTAACTAAAATCAATCAAATAAGTTCTTAACTAATATTAAGTAATACTCATCTCTCTCTAGACATAAACACAATCACTGATGGGTTGAAACACTATATAAATAGATAAAACACATATATAGTGAAAGACATTAAGGTGTTAGAAAACAATTTGAGCTAAACGATGGCAATGGTGAGGAGTTTTAATTAGTACGTTACAATTTTTGGATTAATATCATAATTTAAAGACATTATAAATATATATAATTAAGAAAAATTATAAACATATATAAAATTCATCATACAAAACGATGGCAATGGTGAGGAGTTTTAATTAGTACGTTACAATTTTTGGATTAATATCATAATTTAAAGACATTATAAATATATATAATTAAGAAAAATTATAAACATATATAAAATTCATCATACAAAAAAAAAAAAAACTTGACAAGAATGATATGGTAATGTCATTATTATAAATAAATCAATTTTCAATAGTGTTTTGTTTTGAAATGAAATACTCATAATGAATCACATTATTATGTATGAATTTTTTTGTTTGTATAACATTATTCATTAATTAATTATATAGTAAATTCAATCATCATATGATCATACTAATAAAAAAAATAGATCTATCAAAAAATATCTATCTATACTATATATAAAGTGAACAACTCACTTAGCTGTTTAGTTCATTAAAATAAAGTGGAATTGAATAATTATTCTATCAAAATATTCATTCAGATGTTTGATTTGATTAAAAGAATAATAAAAAATATATTTCAAATGGAATCGTATTCGTCATTTAGGAGTTTAAAGAATAACCATTCCATTGAACCAACTAAAGCATTAGTGGCCTCCTGAAATCCTAATATTAAGCATAGAATCCCAAAGACCGCAGCACAGAATATGATCAACAAAATTAACTTTTTAGCTCAAATTGTAAGTCAAATTGTAGAATAAAAATGAAAAAAATTAAATTAAATTAACTAATGAGAAAGAAAAAGACCACAGAACCAAAGAAAATTAAAAACGGGAAAATATGTTGGGTTAACAGGTTAAAAAGAAAATATTTCTATTAATTATAATTTTTGATAGCTTTTGAAAAAAAATGCTATGGACGTTAATAAATTAAAGCATTTTGGGCGAAAAATGATGTGAACACATGTTATTAAAAGTTGCTTCTATTGTAGTACAAATCAAATCAAATGCACTATTATTATTAAGGTTTCAACTGAAGCCCAAAGGCAAAGAGTAAAAGGTCAACTATACCTTTCATGATGAAAATTTTGCCCCCATGCGATATTATACTCACCCACACCCACACCCACACCCACACTAACACTATTTCACCAGGGCCATACCCATCACCTATGTTTTAACAATGAATCTAAGAACATACAAACCAACAAATTTTTTAGGTATGGCCACACTTTGTGAAGTTATGTTAAAACATGTATTCTATGTTTGATTCTATATTTGATTTATGGGTTCCTACACTTATTGTTATTTATAGAGTTCCAAAAAAATAACAAAAAAAAAAATACTAACCTTGTGATCTACAAAGGAAATAAAAAGGAACAACATGAGGGTTCAACTAAACAGAAATTTCTCACATGGCAACCAAAGAGAAAATAATTCTTGATTGATTTTGAATGTCGTGACACAACCAAATGATAGTTAAAAAATTTGTGAAAAGTTGCAACTTAAATTTTTTTCCAAATGAATCCAAACAATAGCTAAAAAATCTGTCAAAAGTTGCAACATAAATTTTTGCCAATGAATCCAAATGATATGTACCAGACTCAAAATTATAGTTTCAACACCTAACCTGAAGAATTCCTCTGCGTCAATTTCTGGATCAAAATAGCATCGCGTGTTCTACATGCCTTGCCTGCACCATAAAATCAATGAAAATACAAAAATATTATTAGTTAGTTATTCATGTCTGCAATTATGTAGTTGGGCTAGTCTGCAGATACCAAAAAACTTTACCAAGACATATTTAAGCTTTTCATGGAGTATTTGTAGATCAAAAATATAATACAAAACCATTAATGTCATGAGTACAACGTGTAGGCATAATTTTTATTTATTTATCTATTTATTTTTGTGTAAAAATCGATTTTGGGATGGGAAAGTGGAAGTATTTATATCAATTTACGATTGGAAAAATCAAGGTTAAGTGATGTGCTTATGGTTTAAAAAATAATAAATTCCGGAGATGGTGGGCTACTACCTTGTAGGGAAAAAATAAATAAATAAAAATAAAGAAAAGCCATAACTTTGAAGGATTTTTTTTTATATTTCCCCAATGTAATCAAAGTATAATCTAAAATTTTGTGAAAAACATATTATATTCAAAACTCTGTACAGAGAGGAATGATTATCAGTTTCACACATGACTCTTTTTCAGGTTTAGGGAACTAAAAAAGAGAAAGCAAAGCTTGTAGCATCGCGTGTTCTACATGCCTTGCCTGCACCATAAAATCAATGCAAATACAAAAATATTATTAGTTAGTTATTCATGTCTGCAATTATGTAGTTGGGGTAGTCTACAGATACCGAAAAACTTTACCAAGACATATTTAAGCTTTTTATGGAGTATTTGTAGATCAAAAATATAATACAAAACCATTACTGTCATGAGTATAACATATAGGCATAATTTTTATTTATTTATCTATTTATTTTTGTGTAAAAATCGATTTGGGGATGGGAAAGTGGAAGTATTTATATCAATTTACTATTGGAAAAATCAAGGTTAAGTGATGTGCTTATAGTTTAAAAAATAATAAATTCCGGAGATGGTGGGCTAGTACCTTGTAGGAAAAAAATAAATAAATAAAAATAAAGAAAAGCCATAACTTTGAAGGATTTTTTTTTATATTTCCCCAATTTAATCAAAGTATAATCTAAAATCTTGTGAAAAACATATTATATTCAAAACTCACTACAGGGAGGAATGATTATCATTTTTCACACATATGACTTTCTCTTTCAGGTTTAGAGAACTAAAAAAGAGAAAGCAAAGCTTGTGCATTTTTTTAACCTTTCTCTAACTAATATTGCAATTGGAAGGTTTTATATTTCTATTAATATCATAAAGCATTTAATGAGTAAAATACTTAGTTTTGACTCAAATGTGTTTAGTAATAAAACTTAGTATTAATAAACATTGAATATAAATCATAAATGTCATAAATTTACCACTATAAAGTCTTAAAAATTGATAGATTTCATAAGTAATATAGATAACATAAATGAAAAGATGAAAAAGACAACCCTTCTAAGTTAAAAATATTATACTCACCAAGAAAAGCAAAAACCAACTAAAGAAATATATCAAGCACGATAATAACACAAAAACTAAAATCATAGATAAGTATTACAACTCTAAACATTACCTTCACATCATGAGTATCTCAAGCCCTTACCTTTTACCCATATAAGATTGAATTCCAGAATAAATACAATATAAACCCTAAAGATATAAATATGAAGAAACCCTAATTTTATTAGGCAAAATCCCAAAAACAATCTACACAAAAAAAAAAATTTCTTTCTATTTCGAATTGCATCCTCTTTAGTCGATTTAGGTATAAAACATCCCCAAAAAAATAGGTAAAATTAGGGTTTGGTCCTTGCAATTTTTTTTTACAACTCACAAAAAAAAAATTAAAAAAAAAAATTAGATTTGTATGTATGAAACTTTTTTTTGAAAAAATTTATAAAAAAATAAAAAAGTTATATAACCCAAAATAAATTAAAAATCAAAATTTGACTTTTAACTAATTTCCCAAATTAGGCCTTTATCAATTGAGTTAACTGACACTTTTTTTGCTCTCAAATGCATTCTAGAACTATTAAAAAAAAGATTGGGAAAGAAGAGTTCTATAGAGTTTTAATGGTGTGAGAGTTTTAAAATGATGTGATATTTGTGTCTTGTTCTTTTTTTCTTTTTTTTATTGCTAATTCATTAAAACTATGTTTAAAGCTTTCAAATTAGAAGAATGTATATCATTTCTAAATAGTGATAGAGCAGATCAAAATATCACTTTCCATAACAAAAAAGAAAAGCAAATCAAAATATCACATCATCATGTGGCATACACCATTATTGATCATTTCTGTAAAAAAAAATCCCTTATCAATGTGAGAAATTAAAAAAGTTGATAGAGAATGATGTTTTTACTCCATTTGAGAGGAACAGAGAACAGAAAAAAAAAAAAAATCAAAGAAAAATGAACAAGACAAAAAAAATCCTAATATTAAGCATAGAATCCCAAAGGCCTATGATCAACAAAATTAATTTTTTAGCTCAAATTGTAAGCCAAATTACATAATAAAAATGAAAAAAATTAAATTAAATTAACTAATGAGAAAGAAAAAGAACACAGAACCAAAGAAAATTAAAACAATAATAAAATTGAAACCCTAATGAAAAACAAGAAGCCACAAAATATACACGGTAAACATCAAGCAAACAATAATAAAAAGAACAAAACCCCAACTAATTAACAGAACCAAAGAAAATTAAAACACTTTACAAACCCTAACTGGATCAAAATAAACCTAAAATCGAAATACCTAATATTCTTCATCTATGTCTTTACCTTAATAGAAGCTTGTGTCGTATTCTTCCATCCTTGGGCTCAATTTTCGTTTGATTCGCTGGTGAACACTATGAACACCCACAAAATCAAACAAATTGGCACCACAGAGGAGACGTCATCCGTGGTCGCCAGAGGAGAAAGGAGGGAGGAGATCGGTGAGAGGAGAGAGGAGGGAGGAGATCGGTGAGAGTAGGGAGGAGGTGCTGGAATATCGGGGTTTGTGGAGGGAGATCGGCTTTGAGAAGAGAAGGGAGGGTTTGTTTTTGGGTGGATAAGAGAAGGGAGGGTTATCTGGAGAGAGAGAGAGTGAGTACATGGATCTTTCATTTGATAAACAACTGTGCGTAATTGGAAGATATTTTTCCATACAACTGTGCGTAATTGGAAGACAACTGTGCGTAATTGGAAGATATTTTTTCATTAATACCCTGGCATCCAAAGAAGCGAAGTGATAAAATACAAGGGCAAAATTGACTTTTCAACTATTACAAAACACTGTTCATAAGTGGCTGAAATTACTGTTCACGTTGGATTCGTGCTTTATATATATTGTATAGATATATATTTCTTGTCAGAGAGCCTCTCATGAGTGAACTCTAATAAAACATCTTGTCCAAAGGCCCTCCACAATGGAAAATTATTGGATTTGGGGTGATTGCTGTGCAATTCTATGGGTTCATTTGGAGCTTATTTTGATAATCCAAAACGTTTATATTTTAGATTATATAGAATAGAATATACCTATAAAAAAATTAAATTAATCAGATATCGTTAACCGTTTCATTCACTTATATTTGTATTCATTTTAATATTTTAAATCACAATTATCATTTATTTTTGTAGATATAAATGTGAGTGGATGAAAAGGTTAGCGATATCTGATTAACTTGATTTTTTGTAAGCATGTTCTACTTGATGTGAACAGTTTAGATCATTAAAATGGGTCCCGAAATAGACCCATTTGACTACACAACAACCATCCCAACTCTAAAATTATTAGATACTGCCATGTTTGATTCACAAGCTTAATAGTGAGGTATTAATAATCCTATTAATATAGTGTAGTATTCATTATCCAATTGGATTAATAGAATAAATTATTCATTGTGTTTGATTGGGTGGATTAGAGCATGGGATTGAGATTATTAATCTGTGGGCCCAATTATCCCATGTTTGTTTTAACATTTTGGTTTAGGATTATTAATCCAATGGATAATTAATCCAACAAATTTGTAGGATTATTAGTAATGGGGTTGGGGTGGGATTATTAATCCAATGGATATTAATCCAATTGGATAGTGAATACTACACTATTAGTCTTTTGAATCAAACATAACCTGAATTATTAGTATTAATAGGATTATTAATACTTCACTATTAGTCTTTTGAATCAAACATGACCCACGTATCCATTTACTAATCATTATTCACCATGTCTCTTCATATTCCTTAATCACCCAACACAAAATCATAATATCTCACATTCTCCATCAATCATATATCATGGAACACCATATGATCAGAATAGTATCATAAAATACCACGTTATCTTGTTCCGAGAATACCTTAACAAAACTCTTTTATCCAAAGGCCATAAAATATTCAAAGACTGCGATCAAGAAAAACTTGTTCAAAGGCACTTAATAATAAAAGCTATAAATAACACCAAAATTTTTAGTTATAAGAATAAAAGAAGAAAATTAAATTTTAAATTAAAAAAAAAAAATGTCTCGTAGCTCAAATTTTGTGGCTCAAAAGTGGCTCAAATGGCCAAAACGACGTCGTTTTGGCCATTTTTATGTTGTTCTGTACTCAAAATGATGTCGTTTTGGCCATTTGAGCCACAAAATTTGAGCTACGTAGCATTGTCGATTAAAAAATTATAATATAATTTAAAAAATATATATTTAAATATAAAGATGGCCTCCAAATTTGACCTTGTCCAGCGTAGACTTCATTTACAGAAAACCCAACAAAAAGCTAGATATCCAATTTCACCATAGTCAGTTAGTCAGCCAAAGTTTGGAAAGCTTATTTAGGATGATCTAACTTTTTATAAAAGGATATGTAAAAAAATAGAAAGGTATTGTGACTTAAAAAAGATAAAAAAATATACTTATATAAAATCATCTCCAACCATTCACCAAATCCATCATCAAATTCAAATCTAGTGAAAAAAATGTGCTTTTTGTACTCCAACGGTTGCACCAAAACGGTATCAAAATGAGAAAATATCAAACATTTCACCAAACTGAGAATGACTTGCCATTTTAGTAATTTACTGCTGTTGAATTGGACTCACCGGACGACTGGCCGGATGTCCCCTCGGATGACCGGTTTAAGGTAAAAATTTGTGAAAATTTACAGGTCGATCTACCGGTCGACCCCTAGGTCGACCACCTCAACATCTTTTTTGATTTGGAATTCTCACTGTGTAAATAAGAGAGATTTTGAGGGAGTCAAGACCTTGCTGTTTTCATAAATATCAAGTTCACCAGTTTCCACTCTTCTAATTTATGCATGGGTTCAGGGGTTTACTAAATGATCATTTAAGAAAAATTAGATTCACATAATTAGAATAACAACTAACCTTCCTATTCTGACTATTGCCGGGGAAAAGATAAATGCAAAACATCTATCTTTGATCAATATCATTCAAAGATGCAGATTACAGTAGCAAACCACCAAATATGTGACTTGAAGGAACCTGAAATGCAGTACCACACCAACAGAATTAAGTTATTCCTGCAAAATACAAAAAATTGTTTCTTCATTACAGGACCCTGGATATCTGGTATGAACAGTTTATGGTCATATACCCAGACATCCACTTCCGATCCATGATGAGGGAGGCATACATATCATCTCTAAAGAATTCTCACTATGGATATTCTGAAGAATTCTTATTTGAATTGAGAAAACATAAATGAAGGCAAAAAAAAAAAAAAATTAATTTTGCTCTTGCCGGTTGACCGGCCGGACGTCCTGTGGTTTGATGAAGACTCCGTTGGAGTGTCTGATATCAAATAGAGGAATTGGTCATATTTTTACTCAGATTTGATAAAATGTTTGATGAACCGTTGGAGATGCTCTAACACACCCCAAAATTAAGAATACAATAATATCATGTTGAGAGTATATTTATATATATATATATATATAGAAAGAAAATTACAAAAAAAAAAAACTTTAGGGTTTAATGAGTTTTTCAATTTAAATCTCAGAAATTTAATTTTATCAATTTAAATCTTGATTATTTGATTTGGTTTCAATTTTTTTTTTTTGGATAAATAAAAGACTTCATTAAAAAAGTACCAAGGAGATGTCAAACATACAAACACCCCCAATTTGGGGAGCTGCCAAAACCTAACCAACGACACTATCCAAAAAATCTAAGAAAGTAAACATGTTTGGATTAACCTTCCTCTCCAACCAACTATATAAAACTAGTAAAAGACGACCCTCAAGCTAAGAAATAGAGTGATGAATGTCTTGAAACATCCGCCTATTCCGTTCCAACCGAACTAACCACATTAAGCACAACAGCGTGAACAACCAAAAAAGCTGCCGGTGACGCCCAACTCAAACCCCTCACCAACACCAAAGCATCTCCAACACCCCTTTCGATTATACCCAAATAATCCTGAAAAGAGAACAGATGAGCCCCTACAGTAGTGAAACCACTGATCAATGAAGAAACAAATGATCCACCAACTCTGCATCCGCACAACACATATAACATTGATTAACTATAACACGATCACGCCGGACCAAATTATCAATCGTTAAATTCCGACCTAAGGCCACCTTCATATAAAGAAAGCCACCTTCAACGGAACTCCCAGCACCTAAACACTCGTCCAAGGAAATACCCTTCCCACCCCTCCCACCATACTCCGATAGAAAGAAGAAACCGAAAAACACCCCTTAGCACCCCGAACCATTCCACATCAAGACATCCTCTCCCACCCTAGTAACCCCCAACCCATACAAGAAGCTCCACAAATCCACCAACTGATCAACCTCCCAATTTTGTACCTACCTACGCAAATGAATGTCCTAAACCACAGCTTTGCCCCCCAAATAAAAAGCCACCATAATCTCCCGATCCACAGTAATGGCAAAAATCAAAGGGAAACGAACTTCCAAACAAACCTCACCGCACCATTTATCCTTCTAGAAACTACCCTTGTCCCTTTACCCACCCAAAAGACCATCCTATCCCAAAACTCTACCCAATCCATCAAAATTCCTTTCCACAAACCACAACCATGAGAAACACACACATCCCTCGATCCCCGACCTCCCAGCCCACCCCACATTTGCCAGCCACCAACCTCCACCATAATCGATTTGGTTTCAATTTTAACCATCTGTTCATTTTTGTTACTTTGGCTAACGGAGAAAATTTTTAAGGTACACGACACTATTTCATTTGCTATCTTAACTTGATATTACTCATATACTTAATTACACCAAATTACAATCACTATTAATCATACATTTATTAAATCTTAGCAATCCATAATAAACTTATCATGAACTATCACATACATGGTATCAAACCCCATTACTCCTCATCACCATCTACTCTCATTTATTCTCCAATACCCAGGTAACTCTCATTTTCCTTTTGATCAGCGATCATCATCTTCCCATTCCCTTTTCTACTGGCGACCATCATCCTCTCACTTCCCCTTCCACGATGATTGTTACCCCTTCGTTTATTCTTCTTCTTTCACTAGCCTAACCTAACTCGTCTTTGTGCCATCACCGGAGATGGATTCAGCATAGTTCACCATTGCTGGAAAATGTGAATCGGCGATGGATATGTAGTTGCGACTTCGACTTTAACTTCAAATTCTATCCGTACCCAGCCCAACATCTGCCCTTGTGCCGTCAATTTTGGGGTTTCTGTTTTGGCAAGGTGGAGAGATGGATCTAAATCTTAGCCCTAAAATCTCTCAATTTCATTTGTATATCCCTTACCCAAAAGTTCACTCTTCATACATACATGTAATACATATATATACATATATATTTAGAGAGAGAGAGAGAGAGAGAGAGATATTCTTGAATTGAGTTGGGGGTTTGGAGATGGCGATGTTGTTGGACATAGTTGAATTGGTGGAGCCATGGTTGAGCTTCCTCAAGAAGAGATGAGGTAGTGATGGAAAGTGGATCTAGAAAAGGAGGTGATGATGTATTGCAGGTGAAGGTGGCAGGTTGTTGAATCGGTAGCCACCTACCTCGTCCCACCATCTTTCTTTCTCCGATCATCCCTTCTGACGTTATCTGTTGCTCTAATACTCTCCCAAACTAGTAAACCCCTTCTTTGGCGACTTCTCTCTATTTTGATTATTCTTTCTTGTTGCCCTAATCGACAAATTGGGGCAAAATTGAAACCCTAATTGATGAATTGGGACTTTTAAATGGGATTGAGGCAAAACAATGTCGTTTTAGGGAAAAAAAAATGGAGGTTTTCGTTAGTCCATCAATCGAAGATAGACGAGGGATAAATTTTGATACGGAAGTAACATCAGGGTTTAAATTAATAAAATTAAAATTTTGGGGTTTCAATTAAAAAACACACGAAATCCTGAGTTTTTATTTTTTATTTTTTTATAAGTTGCCCAAAAAAAATAAAAATAAAAATTTAATCATACAAAAAACTACTCTAAAAATCTAGATTCTGGTCAATGACCATTACAACATATAAGAGTTTTTAAGACCAAACTTTTTTGTCTTTAAAAGTGAAAATTTTATTATAAAAGACATTTATGAACCAATTTCTATTGTCGTATAGATAGTGACTAAAAGGCCGTCCCGAAAAGTCATGAACAAAGCTTTTAGCAACAAAATTTTGAAAATGTCGCTAATAAATACACTTTTAGGGACAAAATAATTTGATCTAAAAAAGGTTTATTTTTAAGACAAAAAACTTGGTTGCGGCAATAAAAATATCTACAAAAGCACAAAAAACTTGGTGCTACATCTCCTAATACATCACCCCTATTTTGACCTCTCATGAGTTGGAGGAGAGAGAGAATAGAGAGAGATAAAGAGAGGAGGGATGAGGAGTGTGGGTGTGGTCCATTCCACGTCATTGGGGGTGGATTGGGGTGCTCAATTAGAGCTCCCAAGCATTTTTTTTTTCCCTTTCAATGCATCACTTTCTCTTTCTTTTTCTTTTTTTTTTTTTAATTACTTTTATGAATTTTGTAAGATGATTAAGAAATTTAAATTTTCAGGCTCAGTTGGTTAATGGACAAGAAATAGCAGTAAAAAGACTTTCTAGTAGCTCAAGACAAGGATTAGAGGAGTTCAAGAATGAGGTTATATTGATCTCAAGGCTACAACACTGCAATCTTGTTAGACTTTTGGGTTGCTGCATGCAAAGAAATGAGAGGATATTAATATATGAGTACTTACCCAACAATAGCTTGGATTTCTTTCTATTCAGTTCGTTACTTTGCTACCTTCTATTGATCAATTGCCCTTGTGATTTCTTCTTGGTCTCCAAGTTTCTTATGTGTATTTATTTACTCCATGCAAATTTTATGGCAGATATGACGAAACAATATTTACTAGGTTGGAAAATGTGTGTTCGTATCATTGGAGGAATTGCTCAAGGACTATTGTACCGTCACAAGTACTCCAGATTAAAGATCATTCACAGAGATTTGAAAACCAGCAACATTTTATTGGACAAGGACATGAATCCGAAAATATCTGACTTCGGTATTGCCAGAATTTTTTGTGACGATGAAAATCAAGCAAGCACAAAAAGAATTGTTGGAACACAGTAAGTGAGATAGATGTTTCAAACATGTACAAATAAAATTTCTTTATATACATATCAAATGCATTGGATTTCCATAATAATATAATCTATTGAATGATGGAAACAGTGGTTACATGTCCCCTGAATATGCTATGGATGGTCTCTTTTTTGTGAAGTCCGATGTTTTCAGTTTTGGAGTCATGATGCTAGAGATACTAAGTGGGAAGAAGAACACAAGTTTCTAGCGGTCTGATCGTGCATTGAACTTACTAGGATACGTAAGTAATTGAAATATCATCCAATTTTATAAAATCTCTCTGTTCGTTTTTCGGGACTGACTTTGTATGATATTTTTACGAACCTGTTTAGGCATGGGACCTTTGGAAAGAAGGGAAAGGTTTGGAGTTAGTGGATCAAGCATTAGTTGAAACATGTTCCATAAGTGAGGCTATGCGATACATTCAAGTTGGTTTCTTGTGCGTTCAAGAAATTGCAGCTGATAGACCAAACATGTTAGATATTGTATCTATGCTTACCACTGAAACAATGGTTTTACCTACTCCTAAGCAACCTGCTTTCTCTAAAATCATGGGTGTGACAAATGTAAGTACGCCTAAAACCCTAGAACTTTGCTCTATAAATGATGTCACAATTTCAGAAGTAGAGGTTCGATGACATTTATGCCTGTATAATGAATATTGTCTATTGAATAAATATATCATTGTAAACGTTGTCATAAGTTGTAGATAGAAATGCTTGAACATAACATTTGTGTTTTGTAATACAACGACAATGTTGATTATGAGATTGAAATGAATGTTGTAGTTTGTATTACTAGGTTGAGATGGTAATTGTAGTAGGACGCATATTTCTAGTTCTAGTTGTAGCAATAATAAATCTAATTAGCAAAACTATATTTTTGTTATAAATCTCTCACTTTGCAGTATTCTTCACTGAATTGCCTTATAAACTTCTAGGGACCTTTCAAGACTAGATTAAAATCTCTATACAATAATCAAGTTAACCATACGCTTGTGGGCTATCAAATAAACCATTTAAGCTCCTTTTTTTTCCAAGACAGGGATGCACATAGTCAAAGTAAAGCAATCATTTGATATCATCAAAAATCATTGTGGACTTAACATGGTTTCATGGAAATATATAAATAAATAAAAAGAACAAGAAAATGGTGGGGAAAAAATTCTCACCTACAAACACAGTATCAAAGGTGACCATTGTATTGTTGGATTCCGTTTTGTACAATTTGCAATTGTAAAACCCTTTTCCTTTGCACATCCCACATGCCAATTTCAAATTTCTTCTGCAGAAACAAAAACCCCAAATCCCCAAAACTCCATGTGGGAGCCGGGTAATTAAAGGGACGAAGTCTGATCGCCTGAGGAGTAGGGTGTTGAGCGGCTCCGCGCTCGCCAAGACGCCGAGTAGGATCTTTGGGCGAATATCTTTGGAAAAAAGCGTGACAGGATAAATGAAAGAATACATAAACAAAAGAAAAAGTAGACTCTGGCCCCGAGGCTGAAAAATGACTATAAATACAAGAGCTTCAGATTAATAAAGGTATGTAAGAAACACTTCTAAAAACTTAGTAAGCAAGCTTTCTGGAGGAGAACTGACTTGTCCGTCGGAGTGCTAATTCCGGCACCCCCGACCGGAGTTTGTATTTTTGCAGGTGACTAGCAGAGGATCGTTGGCGTCTTCCAGGATCTGAAGAGTATTTCCAAACCACATTCACCACAATTGGCGCCGTCTGTGGGAATACTCAAATATATCCATGAAAGACGTGACTAAAGATCCCCCGATAGCCACCGACGAGACCGGACGGAGAGACGACTTCACTCCGGCATTTACACTCGGAGAGGCAACCGTCAGCCGCTGACGCCCGCACTCTAGCTCACCAACGATTCTAACACAGGAGACGATGCAAGCGACCATGGAACAGGCCAGACAGACCAAACAGAGTTTGGACAGCATCATCGGCGAAACAACGCCTTCGCGACGGCCTTAGAAAGCAAAGTCCCACCAGCAAGACTTAAGGTTCTCGGCGATCCCCAAAGGCGGGTCCTCGGCGACCTCGCGACCAACAATATCTGCGGCGCCCGCCTCAAGGATTACGTTGAGGAAGTGACGGAGGACGATGTCGTCCAAGAGCATCCGCTGACACCGTCCATATGATATACTCTGCCGATAGCCCGGACTGACATACACCAATCACTTCAAGCCCTCAAAAGCGACCACCACCAAAGAAGCGACCCCGAGAAGCGCACGCATCACCTTCGACGACTCGATTTGGCGGTGTCACACTCCTCACGTAGATCCTCTGGTTGTTACGCTTCTGGCGTACATAGGTTCTGAGAACGCGTCCTTATCGATCGAAGTACTTCAGAGATTATGTACTATCGAACCTTCCTCAAACTCGGGTTCAACGATTGGATCTAACTCGGCTCCTATCCACTATTCGGCTTCAACGCCAACCCGAGTACCCATTGGGAAAAATCACCTACCGATTCATGGCTCGAGCGGTGGTCGCAATTCTTAGTCGTCGGGCTACCATCGCCATACAATCTAATCATGGGGCGATCGTGGTTACATACCTGCAGCCGTCCCAAGCACCTACCACTACTACGCTTCCCAACGAGCATGGCGTTGAGCGGATCCGTGGCTCAAAGAATCGGCCAAGCATGTTACCTTCTCGCCGCCAAGGCCGAAGGAACTGCAAGTAAACTCCGTCGAGGTGCCCAGTCGAGAAATCCTGGAAGACGTTGGGCGTCAACCAAACGAAAAGGCCACGGAAGGTTTAGGCGGGTTGACATCGATGGAAGCTTAAAAGTTTTTATGATCGGCGCCTCTCGAGCCAGTCGACAAGCGACAATCGATCACTTTCTTACTCGGCAACCTCGGCGTCTTGCGTGGACCCGTATGAAATGCCGGAATAGACCCGGTGGTCTCGCGAAGATCACCTCAATGTCGACCCTCGGCAAGCCGATCATTCGGAAGGCGGCGATCCTCCAGAAACACATTGCCGCCGTTGTCGAGGAAGTTGACAAATTGCTTGACGCCGGGCAATCGGAGAAGTCACCTATCCCGTGGCTCTCCAACACGGTGGTGGTGAAAAGAAGAATGGCACTGGCGAGTGTGTGTCGATTTCACGGATCTGAACAAAGCTTGCCCCAAAGATCGCTTTCCTTGCCTAGAATTGACCAACTCGTCGATCTGACGCACGCCACCGCCGCATGAGTTTCCTCGGCGCCTATAGAGGCTACCATCGATCGCCATGAATCCAGATGATCGGGACAAACCGCATTCCTCACTCCAAGAGGAACCTCACTCTGAGGTTATGCCTTTTGGACTAAAGAATGCAGGGGCGACTTACCAAAGACTGGTCACCACGATGTTCAAAGAACAACTCGGGCGCACTATGGAAGTATACATCGACGACATGGTGGTCAAATCTAAAGAACAAAACCATATAGCCGATCTGGAAAAGACATTCAACACCCTACGCAAGTACAGAATGAAGCTGAATGCTTCCAAATGTGCATTCGGAATCGGCTCGGCAAATTCTCGGCTACATCGTCAACCATCGAGGAATCGAAGCCAACGAGGCAAGTCACGCAATTTTGGAACTCGGTTCCCGTTCGATCAAAGAAGTCCAAAAGTGATGGGAATGGTCACGACTTAACAGTTCATCACCGATCTCTGAGATCATTGCGGATAATTCTTTCAGACATTACGCCAGAGCGAGCTTTGAATGGTCCGTCGAATGCGAGCGACTTTTAACGGGCTCAAGACCTACCTCGGACGATACCTCTTCTAACAACACCCACGGTGACCCCTCATTTTATATCTGGTTGTCTCGAGTATTGGCCAGATTGTTAAAAAGAGGAGGAAGAGACAACCAGTGTACTATGTGAGCAAAGGCGATGGTGGGCCAAACACGCTACCTACCGCTAGAAAAACTCGTCCTAGCCACGGTCATGGCAAAGAAGAAAAGCGATGCACTACTTCCACCTGACATCAAGGTGCTATGATTTCTTCGATCAAGATTCTAACGCATCAGGCGTGTTTGAAATGGGCTCTCGAACTCGGCCAATATGACATTAGGTTTCACCCAAAACCGCAATCAAGGCGGTGCTTGCCGACTTTGTGGCGAATTCACGGAGGGCTTGCCGACCTCAAGCACAGGGACCTCCACCAAAGGCGAAGTTAGGTCAAAGCAGTTGGAGAGTCTACGTTGGGGACATCCGCAATTATCTGCGATGGATCGTCTAACCAGCAGGCGTGGCAGCGTCGTAATTATGTCCCCAGACGGCGCGATCATTGAACAAACCGTCAAGCTCGGCGAAGCATCAAATAACGAGGCGAATATGAAGCCCTTTTAAGCGGAATGCGAACGCATGTTCTCGGCGCATCGTTGGTATTTTGTGACTCTAAATTGGTAATCAACCGGTGAAGGGGAGTATCTGGCGAAGATGAGCGTATGGCGGCCTATGAAAAGCGGCTAACTCGTTCTTTGGCGAAATTCGACCATCACGAACTAAACCAAATAACACGCGATCAAAATACACGCGGATGCCTCGCTTGTTTCGCCTCCGCCATCAACTCCGAGCTCAAGCGTACCATCGAAGTGGGCTTCGTCCCGAACCAAATGTCGGCCCTCGGAGACCCACATCAATATCATAGAATCGGCTCCAAGTTGGAAAGACCCCATTCTGCATTCCTTTCTCGAGCAACTCCCGGAGGATAAAAAAGCACACAAGTCTGAAACAAGGCTCTGCGATACTACCTTGATCCAAGGGGACTTTACAAAAATCCTCTCTGGCCCATACCGAGGTCGTGCACCGGACAGAGTAGAGGGCCGCCATCGAGATACATGAAGGCGGTGTGGTGCACACTCGAGCGCTCCCTTGCCCATCTAAGCGATAACGAGGATATTCTTGGCCGACTATGAGAGCCGGCACAAAATTATGTCAAGAAATGCGAACAATGCCAAAAGTTTTCCCCACTAACCCATCACGTGAAGCTTTGAATTCAATCACTAGCCCCTGGCCGTTTGCTCAGTGGGGACTTGATATTGTAGGACCATTGCCCAGGGCCCCAGTGAACAAGCGATTTCTAATCGTAGCAGATTATTTCACAAAGTGGGTGAGCGAGGCTCTAACCCATATACGAGAGACCCATATTAAGCGTTTTGTGTGGAGGAACATCATTACACGATTCGGCATTCCAAGAGCATTGATCTCGGATAATGGCACTCGGTTTGGTATGGCGTGTACTGAGTCGCGGCAAATCTTGATATTGTACCTTACTTTTCACGCCATTACCCCCAAAGTAGCGGTCGGCGGAAGCTTCGAACAAATCCATCTTGGGCGGTATCAAAAGAGGTGGAAAGTGCCAAGGCGGTGGGTCAAGAGTTGCCAAGTGTACTATGGGCCCATCGAACAACACCAAGACGATCCACGGAGAAACACCGTTTGCCTTGTGCTTTAACCTGTGCAATCTTACCCCGAGATCGGCCTACCAACCCTCGGATCGCAAGCCTTGACACGTCGAAATGACATGATGCTTGCTTTGGACCCGGTTCTCGATTGAAGAACGAAGAGATCGTGCCTTGGCGCCCATGGCTCGCTATCGCCAGCAGCCGCCAAGTCATACAATCGGCGAGTCCAACAAGGCCGCTACAATCCAGAGAACCGGTCCGAAGAAGGTACACGGCCGACGGAGGTCGACCGATGGAAAGCTTGGTCCGAATCGACGGCCCTTATCAAATAGATTCCGCTGCAGAACAGGGCATATCGGTTGTCGACATGTCAGGAGAAACCCGCCACTACCGTGGAATTCAACACATCTACGAAAATTTTATCAATGACCCGACCAGGGCTTGATATTTGTACACAATATCCTCAGAATCCAAGATCTCGATTTTCACATGTTTAAGCTCAACACTTCAAAGTCCAATAAGTCTCCGGATTCGAGCCTTTGGTGCATGACACCTTAGGGTCAATAAGTCTCCGGATTCGAGCGCCTTCGTGGATATCACGATTGGCGAATAAGTCTCCTGATTCGAGCCTCTTTGGTGCATGACACCTTAGGGCGAATAAGTCTCCGGATTCAGAGCGCCTTCGTGGATATCACGATTGGTATAAGTCTCCGGATTCGAGCCCTTTGGTGCATGACACCTTCGGGCGAACAAGTCTCCGGATTCGAGCGCCTTCGTGGATGTCACGATTGGCAATAAGTCTCCGGATTCGAGCCCTTGTGCATATCACCTTAGGGCGAACAAGTCTCCGGATTCGAGCGCCTTCGTGGATGTCACGATTGGCGAAATAAGTCTCCGGATTCGAGCCCTTTGGTGCATGACACCTTAGGGCGAATAAGTCTCCGGATTCGAGCGCCTTCGTGGATATCACGATTGGCGTAATAAGTCTCCGGATTCGAGCCTTTGGTGCATGACACCTTAGGGCGAATAAGTCTCCGGATTCGAGCGCCTTCGTGGATATCACGACACGTAATAAGTCTCCGATTCGAGCCCCTTTGGTGCATGACACCTTAGGGCGAACAAGTCTCCGGATTCGAGCGCCTTCGTGGATGTCACGATTGGCGTAATAAGTCTCCGGATTCGAGCCCTTTGGTGCATATCACCTTAGGGCCGAACAAGTCTCCGGATTCGAGCGCCTTCGTGGATGTCACGATTGGCGTAATAAGTCTCCGATTCGAGCCCTTTGGTGCATGACACCTTAGGGCCGAATAAGTCTCGATTCGAGCGCCTTCGTGATGTCACGATTGGCGTAATAAGTCTCCGGATTCGAGCCCCTTTGCATGACACCTTAGGGCGAATAAGTCTCCGGATTCGAGCGCCTTCGTGGATATCACGATTGGCGTAATAAGTCTCGGATTCGAGCCCCTTTGCATGACACCTTAGGGCGAATAAGTCTCCGGATTCGAGCGCCTTCGTGGATATCACGATTGGCGTAATAAGTCTCCGGATTCGAGCCCCTTTGGTGCATGACACCTTAGGGCGAATAAGTCTCCGGATTCGAGCGCCTTCGGATATCACGATTGGCAATAAGTCTCGGATTCGAGCCCTTTGGTGCATGACACCTTAGGGTCGAATAAGTCTCCGGATTCGAGCGCCTTCGTGGATGTCACGATTGGCCGTAATAAGTCTCCGGATTCGAGCCCTTTGGTGCATGACACCTTAGGGCCGAATAAGTCTCCGGATTCGAGCGCCTTCGTGGATATCACGATTGGCGTAATAAGTCTCGGATTCGAGCCCCTTTGGTGCATGACACCTTAGGGCCGAACAAGTCTCCGGATTCGAACGCCTCGTGGATGTCACGACACGTAATAAGACTCCGGATTCGAGCCCCTTTGGTGCATGACACCTTTTGCGGCAGATGATTTATTCAACGTTATAAATGTATCGAACACCTTCAACGAAAGCGAGCCTCGGTGTGAACTATTCGCTTTTTAACGCCGAGCATCGCCCAACGGCGGGCAGATGATTAATCTAATCGGCGAAGTATTCAACGATGCCTCGGCCAAACTCGAGTGTGAACTATTCGCTTTTTAACGCCGAGCACCGCCCAACGCAGGGCAGTTATTAATCTAATCGCGAAGTATTCAACGATGCCTCGGCCACCGAGTGTGAACTATTCGCTTTTAACGCCGAGCATCGCCCAACGCAAGGCGGTTATTAATCTAATCGGCGAAATATTCGACGACTCGGCCAGCTCTCGGCGTGAACTATTACGCGCCGGGGCGCTTCGTTAAAACGCACGCGCGATTCCAGCCCGTGAACTACAGTAACGCCAGCGGTTAAGCAGCGAGGGGGCCAATTAATGAACTAGACCTTTCACGCTCGAGCCGAGCCATCCAAGGGAACCGGCATATTTGGTTTGAATTGATTTAACATTGTATTATTCAACGATGCCTCGGCCAGCCCTCGAGTGTGAACTATTCGGCTTTTAACGCTCGAGCACTGTCCAACGCAAGGGCGGATTTATTAATCTAATCGGCGAATTATTCAACGATGCCTCGGCCAGCCCTCGAGGGTGAACTATTCGGCTTTTAACGCTCGAGCACTGTCCAACGCAAGGGCAGATTTATTAATCTAATCGGCGAAATATTCGACGACGCCGCCAAATTTCGGCGTGAACTATTCGCTTTTAACGCCGCTACCGCCAACGCAGGGCGAATCTAGCCCGTGTGAACTAGACCTTTCACGCCGAGCCGAGCCATCCAAGGAACCGCATATTTGGTTTGAATTGATTTAACATTGTATAATTACAAAAATAAAACGTCACCATAAAACTACGGAAACATCATCACATTGCATAAATTGCTAACATTTTATAATTACAAAAGGTATCAACGTCCATTGTCAGATCATAAACACAAAATACCAAAACCACCCGATGTAAAGTACTTTGTGTATCATAAACATCAATCCTCCGAATCGCTCCAATGGATCGATGTCTACTTGCTCATACGGTATTGGCACATTCAAATAAACGCCACCGCAAAGAAGGGCCCTGTACAACCATGTTTGAATCCTCGATTCTCAAACCGGAGACCTGGTCCACATACTTCATGAGCCCAAATTTCTTCCCGCTTCAAAAACTTTTGACTCTAAGACTCTTTCGCCGCTTTCACCTTCGCTAACTCGGCCTCCAAAGAACGGCTTTTTGATAAGCAAAATGCTTCCTAAGTCGTCGCCTTCTTCTCGCCTCCGCTCAACTTATCCGATCACGAGCTTTCTCCACCGCCTCGCCCGAGAAGCTTCCCGCCATTTAAAACTCGTCCTCGCCCTTTTCTCCGCCCGCTTGTTTCGCAGTTTACTAATCTCCTTGATGGCGTCGAGATGGCGGCGCCCACATCGCTATCCTACCAACGGCCCGCAAAAGAACAACTCAAAACAAGCATAACGCGAACAACGTTTGAATGAAGGAAAAATCGAATACACACCAAAAGGGCCGATCGCGCGGCTAACATTGTCGATTCAAATCCGGCCCACCGAAAGCCTCCGTGACGAGCCGGTAATGACAAAGACGTTACACGCCAACGCGACCTTCGGGTCATTATGCCGAGGCATCCGATGGAACCGCATATTTTCACCATCGGCCGAATCACAAAGGGCACGACCACCGATCCCACCGCTCGAGGACGTTTGCCACATCGATCTTCTAAACCGACCTCATGATCTCTAGAGCGTTTCTCCGACGTTCTCAACTTCTCGAATCTTCCCCAACCGGCTGGATTCGCACTTTACTCGCCGCCTCAACAATTTGCAAGGATTTCGATTCAAGAATCGAGGAACGCCGAGATTCAAGAAGGGCGGTTCGGTTGAAAGGCTCCGCTCTTCTCCTTATGACCAACCTCTCCGTGATTCGCTTCTTAGCAAGCTTTGTCGCTTAACCCAAATGCCAAGCAGAGCTCGAGACGGAAGGGTTATCTCAGACGTTGAAGAGCGCCGTCAACAGAACGTTCCCGCACCAAAGCGTATGGACGATCGTCAATCCAATACCTCCTCGATTGGCCTCCGAGTGATCCGATGCGGCAAGCTGGTACTTCCAGATTCTCCGAATCGGACCTTCAAATCCTATCCGCCTTCAAATTTTGAAGTCGGACAAAATACGAGCGACGAGAAAATCTTCCCTTTCGAATCGGTATATTTTCCGCATTAAAAGGTCGATACGAGGCTCGTAGAGCAAAGCGTAACGTGAGCCGCCTCTTCCTCGCTTATAAAGACCGCGACGGTAAATAATTAAGAGCAATCGATGTCCGAAAGAACGACGCCGCCGATTGAAGCTAGGACTTTTTCAACTCGTTCCCTGCATAAGATAAGCCGTGAGATTCAAGAAAATAGGGTATGGCAGATACAAATGTTCAATATCAGCAAAAGGGCATTCGGCGACCTGGTTCGCCCCTACGTCTAGGAATAGGATCGACGTGATCCTCCCCCTCGCCAATTCCTGCCACGCGACAACCACCATGACGTCATCGACTCGCTTTTCCGTGAGCCGAAAGCATAGTGATCAATCGATGATCTCGTCCTTAGCTCGAGGAAGTATCGTTCGTCATCGCCAGAGGATCCGGCGAGCATAACAAAGGCCGAATGGCAGGGATGCCGAGATTAATACCAAGGCGACGGTTCAACGCAACGACCCCCATTATAATTCTAAAGAAATTTACATTGGGCTGGGAAGGGATCAAATCCCAATGGCGGAGAACAGCCCTCAGAAGCGGGTGTAGGGGAAAGTGAACTCCCTCTCGCGATCGACAAAAGGAAAGACAATCGAGGTTTCTTCCTCCTCTCCATGTCGAGAGGCGGTCCGCCACTAACGATAGGTGGACATCGTCAGAATGGAGAAATGACGTCTAAAATCAACAACTCGACTGAGTAAGAAGGTCTCTTAAATACTTTGCCATAATCTATTGATTATAAGAATACGCGACGGAGTAAACAAATTAGGAAAAGCTTCAGAGTTGAGAAGGGGAAAACTTACAAAAGTGAAGAGTATCGCAGATGGAAGGGGTGCAAGAATGATTCGAAGAGCAGTCTAGCGGCCAGCGTCATAGAACATGAATTCGAAGGGACACCAGGCTCCAAGTCATAATGAATAGGCGTGCACGAAGGGACGGGAGTCTGAGGCGACGATTCAAGGGGGAGTAATTAAACAAATCACAGAATAAGTCGAAGCCCCAAGAACTTCGGTTTGTAGTATTTGAAAATCAGAGCCAAGCACCTCGTCCAACTGCCGTTGACAAGATGCTTGGGGGGCAATTGTGGGAGCCGGGTAATTAAAGGGACGAAGTCTGATACGCACAGGGAGCCGGGTGTTGAACGGCTCCTTCGCTTCCGCCAAGACGAGTAGGATCTTTGGGCGAATATCCGGAAAAGCGTGTCAGGATAAATGAAAGAATACATAAACAAAAGAAAAAGTAGGCTCTGGCCCCGAGGCTGAAAAATGACTATAAATACAAGAGCTTCAGATTTATAAAGGTATGTAAGAAACACTTCTAAAAACTTAGTAAGCAAGCTTTCTGGAGGAGAACTGACTTGTCCGTCGGAGTGCTAATTCCGGCACCCCCGACCGGAGTTTGTATTTTTGCAGGTGACTAGCAGAGGATCGTTGGCGTCTTCCAGGATCTGAAGAGTATTTCCAAACCACATTCACCACACTCCAAATTCAACAAATTTACTGTTTATTACAATCCTTAGATACAAACCCACATACATATAAACACTTATATATATATATATATAGAGAGAGAGAGAGTATAGTTACCTGTTCGGTATCGAAGATTGCTTAGGGTCCGAATGGTGGCACAGGTGCTAGAGAGAGAGTGAGAGCTCCGCCGATGAGTATAGGGCTGATGCTAACTTGATGGGTTTGGAACACCGCCACCCCCATTTTGTCAAGGCGTCTTCTTTGTTAGTACAACGATGGATTGGAACAAGACACGTGATTTGGGGGTTTGGTCATGAACCATAATCTCAACCGTTAGATTGTTTGGTCAATCTGTCTGCTTCATCACAAAAAGTAACCGCTTAAAAATAAAAACGACTCCATACAGAATAATTACAATTATAATAAAGTTTTGTTTTGATTCGATTATTTTAAATTGGATGATTTGATTTTTACATTTTAAATTTAATTTTAATTTGATCTTTTTGATTAAGTTAGAGATTAAAATTAAAATTTTGAAATACTTGTTAATATACTCCCATGAAAAAAAATGAAAATTTAAATAAAATGACTTAATTAAAATTGAACTTAAAATATAAATATTGTTTAAATTAAAAATGTAGAAAGAAAAATAAAATTTAACTCAACCTATAATAATTCCTGTAACTTATTACCATACACTTGAACTACAAGATCAGACCCCTCTTTGTTTGCTGGTTTTCCAAAACGTTTGTTTGGCTCTTTGGGAGGAGGGATTGGATTAGCAATCCGTGGGACCCACCAAACCCATGTTTGTTTACACTACAATGTGATAGGATTAGCAGTGAAGGGGGCTTAGTAATCCCTCCCTGTAGGGGGATTAGCTTGGGTGAATTTTAGGTGGGATTAGGAAAATAGTGAGGGGATTGAGTCTATTTTATATAAAAAAAATTGTTTTTTAATTTCATTTTTTTTTACCAAGTGCACTTATTTACTTTAATATTTGTTTTAATTTTTTTTAATATAGAAATAATTTATTTATTTATTTTATATAAAAATAATTTAACAATCTCATCATTAATTATCTCCCACACTATCATCAAAACAAACACACTTTTACTTAATCCTCTCACTAACAATCCACACATTAACAATCCCTTTACTAACAATCCCTTCACTAACAATCCCATCCAACCTAATCCGCCAAACAAACGTGGCCGGGAAAATGATGGCATGTTGCTTTTTTGTTTAAAAAATCACTCAAATGCGTTTGATTTTAATTTTTTGAATTTATTTTTTTTTAAATTAAATTTTTTATTTTTTATATATTTTTATTTTTAGCGAATATGTTTAAATTTTTTAGTAATTTTTTTACTTTTTAAGATACACCTTATTTAAATGTATCTAAAAAGTAAAATATTTATAAAAAAATATTTTAAAAAATTAATAAATACATAAGAATACGAAAAATGTACTGAATTTTCGTACTTTTTATTTTTATTTTTGGTATTTAGTGATTTTTTTTAAGTTTTTTTCACAAATATTATATTTTTTAAGTGTATTTATGTTAAGTGTATCTAAAATTTTTTTTAAAAAAATTGCTTAGAATATGAAAAAAATTCAATGAAAACAAAATAAATACAAACAACAAAAATTTTAATTTTTAAAAAAGTGAACCTTGAAAATAGGAACCAAATTTTCGTTTTTTGTCAAGCATAATCAGACAACAAAAACAACGTATGCACATACTAGCTGCATATATTACATAAGGTGGTCGTTTTGGGAAATGTTCTAGAGAATGACCTCAATAGTTTAGAGTGGTCGTCCTAATTTAGAGTGGTCGTCCTAAGGGATGTTTTGATTCTGGTTGAGATAGTGTCAAAATGGCTTTGCACCATTGTAATGTGTCAAAACATCACCTAGGGGAGAAAATATTACAATTTGAAAATATGATCGTTTGGAAATATTTTTTTTAAAATAATTTATTATATATATATATATATTAAAAATAATTTGATTTATGTTTTTTAAAAACATATTTGCAAATGCATGTCAATAAATGCGGCATATCAAGTTAGTTTGATTGATTAGTTAAAATAAAAAATATGATTGGAATGTATACTAACTTAATTAGTCAAAATGAAGATTGACGTGTACAAGCCCACAAAGGCCATGAACCATTATAAACAACCCAAGCCCATCAATCAGAGCCCAATACATAACCCAGCTAGTGAAATCCAGAACAGCTGGAATCCAATATGGCATAAAGAGCCAAGGGCATTCAGACACATGACAGGTGAAGGACGAGCCACATCAGCAGACAAAGATCTGCAAAGTTATTGCATCAAGACATCACCATTAATCTGACCCATCACAAAGATTTATTACGACAACATCTTCCCGTCGGAAACCCTGAACAAGGTAAGCTACAGCATAGACTTTCAGCGATGAGGACAGGTCGGAAGAGACAGCGAAATGATTACCAAAGGATATAAGCAAACGTTGAAGACAAGAAGAAGGTTAAGCTTTTCTATCTCTAAACTCTCTCTACACTTGACTTCTCCTTCTAACTTGCTCGTCGGAGGGTCCACTGGGGGACTACCCCGTTCCTCGTTGGACTTGTTCGCAGGTTATCCGGTGGGCTCGATCGTTCGGATGTGGGCATTGAGGAGCTTGGACCTGTTTGGCCCATTCACTGGAAGAAACTGCATCATCAGTTGGCGTCGTCTGTGGGAACGTCTTTGCTCCATGCGCCAGTTGTGCTCATTGTCGTCGGAGACCCAGTCCCAATAACCTTTTCCTCATACCCATCAAAGTGTATGGTCACGACTAGATCCATGGTTTCTCATAATAATGCTGCCGACCATCAGGCCGACCCCCCCATCCAAACAACCCCCCGCAGTATTTTATCGAGCTTACCAACAGCATTAACCGCATGGCCGAGCAAAACCAGGCCCTGATAAATGCTTTACTCCAAAGAAACCTTCCGATGTCCTCACCACTACCTCCAGATATCGCATCCAACCAAGAAAGAGCCCCGAGCCATACTGCTCTGCAACCCTATCCACCCAACCTGGAAGGTTTGCAACCTCCTCCTCCTCCACATATAAATCTACCACCTCCACCCCCACGTCGTGGTACCGGTATGAAGGAAAGCCAAAGAACGCCCATTTCATTTGATCGAATTATGGTGACAACATTTCCCTCTGGGACGCTGAACTAAGGGGTCATGCAGAACATTCAGCATAAACCCTCTACCATGGCAAACTCACCATTTGTTGTCTCCACCGGGGACAAACCTCTGTCCGCCAAGTTCAAGATGCCCACTGGTACGACGGACCCAGTCGACCATCTAGAGACCTACCGCACCCTCATGATCCTCCATGCCTTCCCTGACGAGATCATGTGTCGGGCTTTCCCCGTGACATTGAAGGGGCTTCGGTGACATTGATCGATTACCAAGCAGACTCTATTTCCACTTTCCAGCACCTTAGTGACTCATTCCTTAGCCATTTCATTAGAGCCCAACGCCAACGCCGCCCGGCAACCCAACTCTTCAACATCCCCCAGACCAAGGAGTCATTGCTAGCTATTCCGCTTCAACACAAGCTCAAGTAGCGGAAAATGATGACAAGGTCATCCTCACGGCTTTCATGGCCGGGTTACGATCGTCCGATTTCCTCTTTTCCCTCTCCAAAAACCCCCCGACCTCCATGGCAACCCTACTCTCCAAAGCCCAGAAGTGCATGAATGCTGAAGATTCACTAGCCGCTCGGCAGGATCCAATAGCTAAAAACCCGACCCTCAGGGAAAAGAGAAAAGACTCAGAACCCAGAAACACCCAATATAATAGCCAAACACCCCACTATACAGACCGACTTCACAGAGATCGGCTTTCGATCGGTTCGAGCGGTACACCCCCCTTAATTCTCCCATGGAACAAGTACTCAACCAGATCCAACGGGACTACCCTCTCAAATGGCCTCTACCCTCACGGACCCCTTCAAATTGGAAAGATCAGTCCAAATATTGCCGTTTCCACTAGGACCATGGCCATAACACTGATGACTGCATCAACCTCAAGGATCAGGTCGAGGCCCTAATACGTCAGGGGCGTCTCAGTCGCTTCACGGACACCTACCCACAGCAGAAGCAAAGAACTGAGCCCCCCAGAAACAACCGGCGGCGCACTCCACCCAGGCAGCCACCTCAACCTAACCAAGGCCATGATCGCCCTCCACAACAGCCCCGACCGCCAGGTAATCCCCCTCCTCCAGTTGGTGAAATCCGGGTCATTTCAGGTGGCCTTGCTTATGGGGGGGCCATCCCACTCGGCTCAGCGAGCAGGACTCAGAAAGATAAGGCAAGGCTCAGACAAAGCAGTTGCCACGGTAGACCGACCCTTCAAACAGCCCAAGCAGTGGACAGAGCCCATCACCTTCACGGACGCCGACTGTACAGGTATTCGTTACCCTCATGATGACCTCCTTGTAATTTCTGCCCTCCTCTCCAACTATAAGGTCAGACGGGTTCTCATCGACAACGGCAGTTCTTCAGACATCATATTCCTCAACTGTTTCCGCCAGCTCAAGATTAGGGAGGAAAGTCTGTCGCCCTTCCAAACCCCTTTGTTCGGTTTCACTGGCGACCGGGTGACCTCCATCGGCTTCATCGATCTCTCTATTACCATCGGCGAATACCCACAGCAGACTACAAAGTTGCTCACTTTCCTTGTGGTCGACTGTTCTTCTGCCTACAACATCATCCTTGGACGCACGGCCCTCAACGCTTTCCAAGCTATCACTTCAACCTATCACCTCGCCATAAAGTTCCCTACCGACTGGTGTCGGACGAAAGGGAGAGGCATCGTAACCAGGGAATGTTATGTCGCCTTACTCAAGGAAGCCAAGCTGAAGGAGGCCATGATAAATGAAGGACTTGACGCATGAGACGAGGACCGGTCGAGGGAACCAGTGGAGGAGCTCGTTGAGGTTCCCATCGATCCCACCAACCCAATTAAAACTGCCAAGATCGGTAGTCAACTATCCCCCCAAACTAAGGCCGACCTCACTGCCCTTCTGACCGAGCACAACGATGTATTTGCCTGGACTCACTCAGACATGCCGGGCATTGACCCCTCTTTCATAACTCACCGCCTCAGCATTGAACCTCATTTCCGATCTTACCGCTGTATAAAGCAGTATTTTTCATCCAAATACGCAATACTCTTATAACCGCAGAAGTTGACAAACTCCTTGAGGCCCAATTCATCAAAAACGTGGACTACCCTAAATGGTTGTCAAACGTAGTCCTAGTCCGCAAGAACAATGGCAAATGGCGACTCTGTGTCGATTACTCTGACCTGAACCGAGCTTGCCCCAAAGACAACTATCCTCTTCCCCGCATAGATCTATTGGTCAACGCCACGACCGGTCATCAGATGCTCAGCTTCATGGCTGCTTTCTCTGGTTACAACCAAATCCTTATGCACCCATCCGATCGGGAACATACATCCTTTATTACTGACCAAGGTACCTACCACTACCGTGTGATGCTATTCGGTTTGAAGAACGCTAGGGTCACCTACCAACGGTTGGTCAATGTCGTTTTCCATCACCAGATAGGTCGGAATATGGAAGTATATGTCGCATTATCTTTGGTCAAGAGCAAACTCTCCACCGATCATCCGACCGACCATGCGAGAAACTTTCGCCACCCTCCGCAGAAGTACGAAATGAAGCTCAACCTAGAGAAGTGCGATTCATAGGATCCGGGAAGTTTTGGGTTTTATGGTCAACAATGGCATTGAAGCTAACCCTGAAAAGATCAAGGCTTTGATCAAGATGCAGTCACCCAGAACGGTTAAGGAGGTCCAAAGACTCATCGCCGAAGTCATCATACTTAACCGCTTCATTTCACCAGAACGGATAAATGCCTGCCATTCTTCAAAGTTCTTCAGCAAACTTTTGAGTGGACGGCTGAATCCGAAGAGGCTTTTCAACAGTTGAAGCAGTGCATGGCTAATCCTCCCCTCCTTTCACAGGCAATTACGGGCGAGCCCCTCTTCCTCTACCTAGCTGTATCCAACACCGCTGTCAGTGCAGCTCTTATTAGGGAAGACGGCTCTGTCCAACGACCGATTTACTACATCAGTCGGGCCCTCAGGGGAGCGGAGCAGAACTACCCTCTGTTAGAAAAATTATCCTTGGCTTTGGTCACCGCCTCCAGACGACTCCGTCCTTACTTCCAAGCCCACTCTATAGTGGTCCTCACCGACCAACCCTTGAAGAAGGTCATGCAGCAACCAGAACTTTCTGGCAGACTCATGCAATGGTCAGTGGAACTCAGCCAGTTTGACATCTCTTACCGGCCTTGAATAGCAATTAAGGGGCAAGCTATCGCCGATTTCATCCTGAAATTCACTAATCCTACCCCAACCACCGCCTTGACACCCCCACCAACTCCCATCGAACCAGAAGACCCTCATTCTTGGACTCTCAACGTCGACGGGTCATCCCGCAGGGAAGGTAGTAGGGCTGGCCTCATCCTCACCGCCCTCGAGGGTGGTTATTTCACATGCGCCTGCTTCGCTTTGAGGCCAACAATGAGGCAATATGAGGCATTGATTACGTGTCTTCGCCAGCTGTGATATTGGTGTCAGCCACATCCGAGTGTTCAACGACTCCCAGCTCATCGTCGGACAGATCACGGGAGAATTCGATGCCAAGGAGGACACAATGCGGGCTTACATGGATATTGCACTTCCCCTTGTTCGCCTCTTCAATTCCTTCCACATCAAGCACATTCCTCGGGCAGAAAACTCTAAGGCAGATGAGATGGCTCAGTTGGCTTCCGCAGACCAGTCCGATCTCAGCCGTGGTGTCCGCCTAGAATACCTATCCCACCCCGCCATCTGTCCCGACCAGCGCGAAATACAGTTCCTCCAAAATGAACACATTCCTTGGGCGTCGGACATCTTTCTATTTCTGACAACAGGGGAACTCCCAGACGACCAACAGCAAACCGCCAAAGTCAAGGCCCGGTCGTCCAATTACATCCTCATCAGCGGTATTTTGTACAAACGTGGTTTCTCACGCCCCTATCTGCGGTGCCTCAATCCGACTCAAGCAACTTATGTGATGCAAGAAATTCATGAGGGTATCTGTGGCAATCACTCAAAGCAGTCCTGGCCCACAAGATACTTCGCACTGGATATTTCTGGCCTACTCTCAACCAAGATGCGGCTGACTTTGTGCTCAAATGTGATAAGTGTCAGCGTTTCGCCAATATCCCCCATGCTCCTCCCACTGAATTGATCACACTTTGCAGCCCCTACCCGTTCGCCAAATGGGGGATCGACCTAGTCGGTCCTCTACCCACCGGCCGAGGCCAGACCAAATTTGCCATTGTTGCCATCGATTATTTTACTAAGTGGGTAGAGGCAGAACCCCTTGCCACCATTACCGAGCGGAACACAACCAAGTTCATCTGGTAGTTGATTGTTTGCAGATTTGGCATTCCTCAAGCCATTATTTCCGACAACGGTAAACAATTCGACAACGCCAAGTACAGGAAGTTCTGTGCAGACCTCCAAATTCAACCATATTTTTCTTCCCCCGGCTATCCCCAAGCCAATGGCCAAGTTGAGGTCACCAACCGTTCTCTTCTGAAGATCATCAAAACCAAGCTAGAAGCTGCTAAGGGGCTTTGAGCTAAGGAACTACCAAATGTACTCTGGGCTTACCGAACTACAAATGGACGGCCATCGGGAAACTCCTTCCGCCTAACATACGGTCTTTGAGGCGGTTATTCCGGTAGAAGTCGGTCTGTCTACCTCTAGAGTTTTATATCTGGATCCAGCACTAACGGAAGAGCTCCGTCGGGCAGACTTGGACCTAATTGAAGAACTCAGAGAAACCACTGCTGTCAGACTGGCCTCATACCAATAGAAAATGAGAACACGCTACAACCGCAAAGTCCGACCCAGGAGTTCGGCCAGGGAACCTCGCCTTGAGAGAAGCAACCCTGCCACCAAAAATCCGACCGAGGGTAAACTAGCACCAAATGGAGGGACCTTACGCTAGAAAGTCCGCCCACGCTCGCACTTACCGACTTCAGATATGGAAGGTCGAGATCTCCTCATCCTTGAACGTCAACACCAAGCGCTACTTTCAATAAGTTCCTACCGTTGTATTGCTCATTGTTGTATTTTCTTTTGTTACATAATGTAAAACTTGGGTCGATCGGATTACACTATCCATGACAACAATTCTATACCTTAGCTATCGTGTGTGTCTCAATAACATTCTCATTTGCAAGACTTATTACAAGCCTCACCAGATCGAAAGCACTAAAAGCCACTACCAGATCGAAAGACTACAAGAGCCTCACCAGATCGAGCACTAAAAGCCACACCAGATCGAAAGACTACAAGAGCCTCACTAGATCGAGACTAAAAGCCTCAACAGGCCGAGCACAAAAAAAAAAAAAAAACCTCAGCCAGACCGAGCACTAGAAGCCTCAGTCAGACCGAGCACTAAGAGCCTTTGCCAGACCGAGCATGAAGCCCTCAACTTGCCCAACAAGTCTTAGCCAGACTGAGCGCCACAGTTTGAGGGTCAGACACAGGTTATTTTCTTCTCAATCAAACTCTCACAAGTTAGCCCTCTTCTCCTCCCAAACCAAGCCTCACTCCATAAACCACTAACTTACTTGAGCAGTGTGGCAAACACAAACTTGTAATTTTACTACATTTTAAATTTCACTTTGCCTTGAGGAGTTCCTAACTTTACCCTGCATTGAGTTTTTATTACAAGTTTAACTTTACTCTGCATTGAGTTTTTATTACAAGTCCAATTTCACTCTGCATTAAGGAGTCCTTAACTTTACTCTCTACTCAGTTCTTATTACAATTTCAATCCCACTCTGTCTTGAGGAATTCCTAAATTCAGTTTTTATCACAAGTTTACCACAAGTTTTTATCACAAGTTTTCATCAATTTCAGACGCACAAGCAAAAACAGTCAAATGCAAAACACAACTGAAATTTTATTTATTCACAACTTTGTACATAAGTTCATTACAGCATTTCCAAAAAAAAAAAAAAAAAAAAAAAAAAAACAAAAACCATGTCTGTGCAACGTCTTCTTCACCTTCTTTCCCAGTTACTCCTCTTCACTGGAGATGAGGTCTTTTTCTTCAATACCCTCATCCAGGGGGGTTTGGGCCACATCGTCCTCACCAATTGTTACACTACTGAGGTCTAAGTCTGGGAACAGCAAATTTCTACGCTTTGAACATCTTCCAACCATCGTCCGTAACTCACCATTTCGTGTTTATAAAAGTCCGATCAGAAGCTCTCAATAACTTTTGCTTGATTCGCCTCCAAATAGCGTCTTTGATGGGCCCGCGCCCTCCAAATTCTTGCCTAGCCAAGCTGCTGGCGACGGTGGCATCAACTGCTATCTGAAACTTAGCAGACCCTTTGAATTGCTCCACTGCTGCGACGCATAGATCGGGATAGGCCTCCCTCTCAGAGGCTGCCTTCGCCCTCTCTTCGTCCAGTTCCTTCTGCATGATCGCCCTTTCAGACGCAGTCTTTGCCCTTTCCTCCTCCAATTCTTTCTTCAGGCTTTCCTTCTCCGCCATCGCCTTCGCTCTCTCTGCCTCCAACTCCTTCTGTAGCCTCCCCCTCTCCTCCACTGCTTTGGCCTGCTCACTCTCCAGTTCCTTCTGCAGATCGCCAATCCTGACATCTGCCTCATCTTCGCCTGACCACTTCTTCATTGCTGCCATTGCTTCTTCATGGCGCCGATCGCGATCACAGAAGCTTTTTGGGCCTCATCCACCTCTTCTTCGCGGCCACCTGGGCTTGAACTCGAGACACAACCGACGGCATGTGTTCTCCAGCTCCACCTTGATCGCTTGCAGATCAACAGGATGATCTCCCAAATTTTGCACTCTCCTTCTTCAACTTGGCAAGCTGAGCCTTGGCCTCATCAGCTTTGAGTTTGGTAGCCCCCGGCTTCCTCAGCAGAGCCCCTGCTAAGGTGGTTACCTCAATTTGGGTAGAGCATAACCCTCCTCGCTAGCTCGTTGAACTGACGCTGGCGCTTAAGGTCGCCTCTTCTACAATTCCCACTGCTGCCTCGCCTCGCCGGGCCTTCTTCTCCTCCAGCCGCCTCCACCGCCTGAAGTGGTAGATCGCTGTGGTCAGACTGACTCACCCTCCTTGAGGTGCAGGTCCCTCCTAGGGCTGTTCTTCCCTTCTTGGCCCAGGGCCACTTGCCCTATCTTCTACTTGCCCTTCAAGGGCAGCCCTCACGACCCTTGCGGCGATCGCCACCACCACTAGCACCACTTCCATGCCCTCTGAGGCAACGTCCACCACTTCTGGGCCACTTACCCTTCCTGGGGTCTCCTCCACTCCTCCTCCCTCAACCCCCTTGGCAGTGATTGTATCCCTCCTCCTCTTCTGGGCAGGCTCTTCTTCACTCCGTCTTACCCTCTTCTTCTTCTTTACCACCCCCAATGCCTCTATCTCCTTCAAAGACCTCTCCTTCAAAGGGTCTATTGGGAGCGGTCGTGGCACAAATTCGCCTAAGTTTTTCTCTTCCAAGGGTTTGGGGCGAGGGCGAATCCTCTCATTTCCAACCAGTTTTGGTGGTCGGTCGGCCTGGGACTCTTTGAATTTTTGGGCTTTGGCAAGGATAGTCTGATCCTCCGCCTCTTGAGCTCTTCTCCTCGCCTCTAACTCCGCTCGGTCGAGGTCCCCACCGCCGGTCAGGACCCAACCGCCCTCAAACAATGCAGATACCGAACGAGCTCGTCCCATTTGGCCCCTTCTTTCTCCCTCCACTCTTTTACCCTCTTCACCCTCTCCTTCGCTGCTGCCCCCAGCTTTGGCTCCATGGACTTGGTGGGCACCTTCCAAATGGTGCACACCCCAACTCCTCTACTGGCAGACATGTAGAACCACCGTGGTCTCCACCCCTTGATCGACGACGGCAGCCCCGCCACCAAATTTCTTTCCCGCAGAGTGACCCACGCCTCTGTCGCCTCGAGGCCTTGTAGTATGCGAAGAATTCGTCCACTGTCATGGCCGCCCCTTCGTTCGCCTTCGGCCAAGCACTTGCACAGGACAACAAGATCTTCCATGCATTGGGCATTAGTTGGCCCGGCGCCACCTCCAAGCGATTCAGGACATCTACTACCACCTGTGGCAGGGGTAGCCTCAGTCCTCCTTTCAATGCCTCCTCATAAAGGGCAAACTGCCCTGGCCTGGCATCGGATGGCCTCTTCGTCGACATCGGCAACGATAACTCTATTTCGGTAGGCACTTGGTATTTGTCACGAATAGCCTCCAAATCCGCTGCAGTAACCGTTGATTTATCTGCCTTTGTGTGCCAGTGATAAGGTTCCGCCTGGCTGATAGGCTTTGGAGCTGTTATCATGGTGGAACCATGGGATCGTACAATCGACTCCCCCACCCTCTCCATCCTGTATTGTTGCGCTAACTCCACAGCATCATCGTCGCCAAGTGGATCTACCCTGACATTCGCAGTTTTTTCTTGGGCCATTTCTAAGGTATGTCTGCGAATCGCTTCGGAGGCAGGTGCAAGGAAATTGAAAAAGTGTTGCAAAGGTGTATTGTGAGCAAGAAAGGAATTCACACTTGGAATATGTTGATTTTTCGTAAACAAGTAGGTGAATCGAATAATGCCAAAAGCCCACGGTTTACCCGTATTCCAAGGATCCCAATTAATTTTCACCAACTTGAAAAATTTTCAAATCATCCGCCAAAACTGTCTTTTCAACACCCATAATAACCTAACGTTTCATTTCAACACCCATAGTGACCTAACGTTTCATTTCTGATCCAATGCCTAATCTTTCCCCATCACGGGGTATTGCCATGTGTACGACCACGATCCACTGTCTCCTGCCCTTACCCTGTCTTTTCCACTTCACATCACCACGTGACACGCCGCCTCTTGAGCCCCACGTCCCTCCACCTCACCTTTCAGAGGCCGCTTTATGGTCGGCCCTCCCGCTCAGCCAACCCTCATGGTCGTCCCTCCTCGTGCTCGACCTTCCCACTCGGCCAACATTCACGGTCGACCCTCTTCGCGGTTGGCCTTTTCACTCGGCCAACATTCGTAGTCGACCCTCCTCGCGGTCGGCCCTTCCACTCGGTCACCTTGAACGGTCGGACCACCTTTCGATCGGTTCACCCGCTCGGCCACCCCCATCGGCCGACCTCCATATTACCATTCCCTGACACCCTCACACTCTTCATTACTATTCCCTTCGTTGGACTAAAGTCAACTCCTGAATGGGGACTATCGACGATGTATAAGCCTACAAAGGCCATGAACCACTATAAACAACCCAAGCCCATCAATCGGAGCCCAATACATAACTCAGCTGGTGAAGTCCAGAACAGCTGGAATCCAACATGGCATAAAGAGCCAATGGCATTCAGACACATGGCAGGTGAAGGACGAGCCACATCAGCAGACAAAGATCTCGCAGTTATTATCAAGACATCACCATTAATGCAGCCCATCACAGCATTTATTACGACAACACCTTCCCGTTGGAACAGGACCCCCTTACCTTGAACAAGGTAAGCTACAACATAGACTTTCGGCGAGGAGGGCATGTCGGAAGAGATAGCGAAATGATTACCAAAGGATATAAGCAAACGTTGAAGACAAGAAGAATGTTAAGCTTTTCTATCTCTAAACTCTCTCTACACTTGACTTCTCCTTCTAACTTGCTCGTCGGAGGGTCCACTGGGGGACTACCCCATTTCCCGTTGGACTTGTTCGTAGGTTATCCGGTGGCCTCGATCGTTCGGACGTGGGCATTGAGGAGCTTAGACCTGTCTGGCCCATTCACTGGAAGAAACTGCATCATCAAAGATGATACTTTTATGTGTACTTTTACAAGGCATTTTGCCTCTTAGCTTTAGACATGCTCTTAATGTATGAAAAACAACCACTTTACTTGATATTTGATATATGGTATAATATTTTGTGAGTAAATTGTGAATAATAACAAGAGAAAAGAGTGGTAGCTCGAATACCGTGGCTCGAAAATGGCCCGAATTTGTACATCTTTATTCATCTCTCTTTTAATACATTGTGAACACAACAACCAGGGAAGAGAAGGCGAAGGAGCAATCGGAGGAGTCTATGAGAAAAGTCATGAACTTGCCTTTGTTGGTTCCTCTAATCAATTATCAACCCAACAACTTGACTTGGGCAAAAAAAGAGTAGAGAGAATAGCCTCTGTCTATATCTAAAACAAAAGGGGGGTTGGGTTTGATTTTTTGACAAAGAAAAACAGAGACCTCTCATCCCTATCTCTGATTTGGGTTTGATTTTTTGATTTTGATTTTTTTTCCCTTTTCTGAAACTGTTTTTTTTTTCTTGCTGGGTTTGATGAATTTCTTCTTCTTCAACTTCATAAATCAAACCCATTTTGTCTGTTCCAAAAAAAAAAAAAAAAAAGAGAAGAGAGGGAGATGGTGATTTTGGATCTGTGATGAATTGATTTTGGATCTTGTGGTGATGGTGATGGTGATTATGAGATGTTGTGTTGATGAAGAGGTTGTTGTTGATGATAATGCTTTGTTGTTGATGATGAGATGCTGTGTTGATGAAGAGGTTGTTGTTGATGATGATGATGTGTTCACCAGTTGCTTCTTTCTCTTCTTCTTCTTCTTCTTCTTCTTCTTCTTCTTCAGATCTTCAGAAAACGAGAAAAGAAAAGAAAAGAAATATATATATATATATATATCAAAACGACGTCGTTTTGATTTTCGGGCCAATCGAGCCACGCAGATTTCGAGCTACGTAGCGGGGTTGTAATAACAAATTACAAAAAATTATTGTTTCAGACTTAACATAATTGAGTCTCAAATGGTTCGGTCGAGTTTAGTTTTATCATTTTTATGATTTGGCTCAGTTGCAAATCTAATCTTAAGCAACAATTTGGGTTTTAATTTTTTAATTTTTTTTTTTAAATAGAAGCAAATCGAATCATGCTCACTTTTACTTCCACTTCTACTTCTACTTCCTCTTCTACCACTCCCATCGCTCCCACAACACGAGTCGATGTTTATCACACACGAGTCGATGTTTATCATTTTACACCTTCGGTGGGTGTTTACCAGTCTACATGAAACTTTCAATAATGCATAGCAAGGAAAAATCAATTAAGATTACTTTTTTTTTTCTTCTTCTTATTCTTCATGTTTGGTGTGAATATATTATTACCACAAAAAAAAAAAAAAAAGGGAAAAAAAAAAAGAGGAAAAGAAATACAAGGGAGCTCAGTGGAAAACCCTGAAGGACAAATGAAAGCAAGAAGCTTATAGGTCCAAAAGACAACAACTAGCAAACTTACCAGCTAAATAAATTGCTTATTAACTTATTTATTATAAATTGTCATATTATTTCTTTATTTTTTTACACATATTTTTATAAAAAGTTAATAAATCACTAAATAAGCCATACGGTTTGGTTTTATAAATAGGAAAATGCTATGGCATGCATATCATACGCACTTTACTACAAAATGTATAACTTTATTATAAAATTTCATAACATTAATCACAAAATGTGTAATTTCATCACAAATTGGTGTAAGTCACAAACTTTTGCAATATCAACTATAAAATTTTTGATATTTTGTTATGCCAATTTATGACGAGGTTACAAATTTTATAATTGATGTTAGGAGTGCACACCATAGAATTTTCCTTATAAATAAACTAAAACCAAATCATTGTTACAGTTTCATAAAAGTTTAAATCAAATTGAATGAAAATTTTGAAATCAAATTAAACTAATCCATAAAAATGTGAGGCGATTTGATTTAGAATCATAATTTTTATAAATTTTATTATTATTTACAATATGATCATGACATGTTCAAACATAAAATAGTGTGTTATTTTATAAACAATAATTATTCAAATGTAGGTGAAATGTAATTATATTTCATTCATTTTTTTCTTTTTAAATTACTACCTAAATCTATGATTTAAATTCCTTGCGTGTTTCAAGTGAAAATTACATCACTATAAACAACATTGACTAATATATGTATATTTTTTTTGGAGTCATTTTTTGTATGATTGAATTTTTTTTGAATGTACTCTCAATGTAATACTATTATACTCTTAATTTTTGTATAATTAAATTTCAATCATACTAAGATCTTGTCAAACTTAATTGGTTGATTGACTATGGTGATTTTTTTCTTTTCAATAGATAGGATAATAATTACATTATAAAAAATATTTATATCATCAAACAAACAGTTACCTAGCATTATGGTGAAATTGGATATCAAGCATTTTGTTAGGTTTTCTTTAAATGAGTCTTTGATTATTTTATGGCCTTTAGATAAAAGAATTTTTTTAAGCCTTATTTATAGGTTTTTATGGCCTTTGGACAATAATTTTGTTGCATAGAGTAAACTCAATTGTGTTAACTCAATGAGTTAGCTCAAATTCTAGAAAGGCAACTGGGCAAGTTGCATTTAAAAGCTTGCTAGATTCTATGCACTGTGCATCTGCAGAAGCAACTTGCAAGCAAGTTGCTATGGCCAAGTTATCAAATTGTCCCCAAAACTTTGTGTATAAATAGGGTTCAAGGAGGGAACAAAAAATCAGGTGAGTGAAGAGTCAAAGCAAGCAAGTGAAGAGTATCAAGTCTTTACCAAAAATGGTAGAAAGAGAGTGAGTAAGGTGAGGTTGAGAGAAAGAAATAGCCTTGTAATTTCTTTATTCAGTTTAGTAAAATTATGTTGCTTGTGGACGTAGACGATCTATCAAACGACATAAATCTTTGTGTGTTCTTGTTTGGTTGCTTGTTTGTGTTTGTTTTTAGGCCCTAGACACAACAAATTTTTGTTTTATATAGCGATCTTGATTTAGACCCGACCCACTTATTACCTTTGAATCCGAGAAACCATATTCGTGATGGTCGTTCTTTTCTCCTCATGTTGGTTTTGGCTTGTTGGTGTCGACACTGTCTTCTTTTCCTTGCCTTGTTCTATTCCATGGGTCGACACCAGTCTGGGAGGTGTCGACACCTTCTGGCTGCTATGTCCCTGGGCGGCTATTGAAATTTAGGGTCGACACCAACCTTGGTAGTGTCAACACTTGCTTCTTTTGTTGGCCTCAAGGGTCGACACCAGTCTGGAAAGGGTCGACTCTTGTCTATTGTAGAATCTGAGGTTTGCTTGTTGAAATTTAGTGTCGATACTTTGGGTCCAAGGGTTGACACCTTGCCTGCTGCCTAACACAAGTGTCTCAGCTTTCCTTCTTGAGGGTCGACACCACTGTCACAGGGGTCGACCCCTATGACTCTTTTTTCCAGATTTTGTTCGGCTTGGGCTTTACTTTTTAGGGATTTTTGACTTATTCTTTCATTTGACCTTGGAACTACTATTCTACTAATACCTAGTCACTATATATAGACTCAAAGTCTTCTTTCTCATAAGTTGTTTCTCTTTTTCCCTCTCTCACCCGTAACTCTCTCTCTTTCTCTCAACAATTACTTTTTCTCACTTAAATCCTTAGATCTACTCACCAAGAGGTGTCTTCTCACCTCAATCCTTTGAGATAAAGTATAGATCGCGTCAAGAGCTTCCCTTTGATTTGAGTGATTCTTGATTTCGTTGACGTTGAGTTTTTTCAAGTTCTTCTCTTTTGCCCTTCTAAGCTTGAGGTAGGGATTCTTCGCACCTCTTTATGAGTTTTAACTTAGCTATTTATTTTTATAAAACCACCTTGCAAAAGAAATGGACTTTTGAACAAATCTTGGATTTTGGGTTTGAAACTTAAAAGAGGGGTTTTCAAATGGTTTCATGGAAATGATTATGGGGTTGGAAATGAGGTGTAGAGATGATAACATGGTTGGTTTTGAAATTTGGAAGTGATTTTGGAAGAGGGGTTTTGCCCTAAATGTGGATTTTGTATAAATAATGATATATATGTTGGAATATGGAATTTAACTGTTATTGATTAAGATGGTGGAGTTGGGTATGTATTACCACTCGTATCTCGAAATTTGGAAAGTTTATCTTTATGGAAATTATTTTATCTGTTTAGAAATATCTGTTTTGGGCTATTGGTGGAGGATAGCTATGATTGTTGTAGAAATTGCATGAAGACTAGGAGAATGAAAACTATTTCTCATCCATTGCATTGAGCATTGTCATACATTTATACATTCGTAATAATTACATTGTTTTGAGAAAATGGTGAATACTTGGTTAATCTGGGTAGGGGATGTGGTTACTATGATAAGTTGGCCTATGTGTTCTTAGTGAAAGACCAAAAGTTCACGCGGATAGGGGTCGAGTCTTCCGGTTAATACCGGTAAAAATGACAAAAGAGTAATGCTTGTATAGCCTGCTAGCAGATACGTACCTAGAGATTCACATAGTTGTATTCACAAACTAGTTTTCCATAAAAAGGAAAGTGTTTCATGAATAATAATATAAACTTGACATGGCATGATTTGAAAGAGATATAAAATGTTTTGTCATGAGTATTGTATGTGCATTTTACCCTTATAGTTTTGTTAAGATTCATATGTTGTGTTGGATTGTTTCTATATAGGGAGAAACATTTTCAAGTGTAGATGATATGCATCCACCAAAGTAATAGCTTGGGAGGACATGGAACAAGAGCTTCATTTTGTTTAATTGTGTAATTGTTTTGTACAAGCCAAGGACTTTTATATGTTTGGAATTTAAATCCATTTTGTTGTAACCAAGTACTAACTTGGAAAGTTGTAAGCCTTTAGGGCCTTCTCTTATTTGTTTACCTTTCGTTTTGTTCCTCACCATGTATCACATGCTGTAGATTCAGAGTTAGGCTTATGAATGTATAGTTGCATATGTTGCTATTTTATATAAGAAATTTGAATTAATGGAAGTGCTTATCTCTTCATATGTCATCTTTTAATCACTATTCACTACAAGAATTTTCACTTTTGGCGACTAAATGTTTAGTTGCCAAAAGTTAATTTTTCGTCGCCGACGGGTTTCAGCAACTAAATTATTTGGTCGCAAAAGTAGTCGTTGAAGAGTTGTCGGTAAAGGTAATTAGTGACTAAAATTATTTTAGTCGCCAAATGTATACAATTTCCGACTAAAATTTTAATCGCCAAAAGGTTAGACATTAAATTAAATTAGTACATTTTCGGCGACCAAACTTTTAGTTACCTAAAGTTCTACATTTTTAGCTACTAAAATTTTAGTCGACAAAGAGTTCTTGTTTTGGCTACTAAAAATTTGGTCGCCTAAAGTTCCACATTTTTGGCTACTAAATTTTTAGTCGGCAAAGAGTTCTTGTTTTGGCTACTAAATATTTGGTTGCCTAAAGTCCCACATTTTTTGCTACTAAATTTTTAGTCGGCAAAAGTGTTTTTATTTTTTAGCTTTTGTTTTTAGCTACGAAATATTTTAGTCGCCAAATGTTTGATATTCTTTTGGCTACTAAACTTTTAGCCAACAAATGTCTATTTTTTTTTTCCTACAAAAATTTTAGTCGCCAAATGTGTTTTCCCAATTTCTTTTTAGCTACTAATTGTTTAGTCACCAAAAACATGATATTATGTGTTATCGCAAAATTATAATTTTTCCATAACCTGTCTATAATTCATGCAACCTATAATACGTATATAAACAAAACGATACATAGTATCAATCATTCCACAATCTACATCCATATACAACAAATAAATAACTTTAAATGTTAAAGTCTATACAAACCAACTATTGTCCAAACTAAAATAATAATTCCATACAAAATATATCATACAAAAATCAAAGCCCTTCGTATACAAAAAATACATTTACTACCAAGCGAAATTACCATTTGGCATGGTACAAATTACCATTGTAATCTGTACCACGACAAAAGGTGATTAATGTACCACGACAAGTTCTCTATAGACCATAACAAAAGGTCATATATGTACGCTGACAAATGGTATATATGTACCACGACAGAAGGTGATCTATGTACCACAACAAAAGTTTTTCTATAGACCATGACAAAAGGTCATATATGTATGCCGATAGAAGGTGATCTATGTACCACGACAGTCATTATCTGTTGACTGCCAAAAGTTTTCTGTATCAGTAATAGTGAACTACACAAAAGCTGAGGACGACAAAAGTATTGTATTAATTCTATACAAAAGCGAAAATTCTTCTCCATACACCAATATGGATTATCCACAAGTCCACACAATAAAGGCATCTACAAAGAAAAATAAAAAATGAAACATTAGAATTGGTTACAAAATATCAATTCAGTTAGCCATATAAAACATGTTCTAACATGCATTTAAGGTAGAACAACCTAGAAATGTCTTCTTGGAAATAAAAGGAAGTATATATATATGCATCATGCAATATTTATTCCAACCAACTGTACAAACAATCTAATATGTAAAAGAAATTTTCCTATACATATAAAAAGGCAATTATTAGAATATGTAGATGTTATTTTCATAAAGTTGTCGTTTTTTAAACTAAATGTTGCTAGTTTTTCGACTAAGTGTAAGGTGTATTCGGCTCAAACTCCAAGCCTACGGGTCCTAATTACATTCTGTCAGTTGTCACAGGTCGTAATTGTCATGGGGAAGTGGTCCGTGAGAGCCACACGGTGGTTCGGGGGCTGTTATGAATTTTTGTCCCCGGAAAGCTCTTTTTCAAGTAAGTTTAAGGCGTATTCGATTCTAACTCTCTAGCTACGGGTCCGAATTATGTTCCATCAGTTGTCACTAGTCTTATTTGTCATGAGAAAGCTGTCTGTGAGAGTCACACGGTGGTTTGGGGGCTGTTTTGAATTTTTGCTCTCGAAACGCTCTTTTTCGACTAAGTTTATGGCGTATTCGGCTCTAACTCCCAACCTATGGGTTCGGATTACATTCCGTCAGTTGACACAAGTCCTATTTGTCATGGGGGAACTGTCTGTGTGAGCCACATAGTGGTTCGGGGGCTGTTTTGAATTTTCGCCCCCGAAACGCCCTTTTTTTACTAAGTTTAGGGCGTATTCGGCTCTAACTCCCAACTTACGGGTCCGGATTACATTCTGTCAATTGTCACAAGTCCTATTTGTCATGGGGAAGCTGTTTGTGAGAGTCACACGGTTGTTCGAGGGCTGTTTTGAATTTTCACCCCTAAAACACCCTTTTTCGACCAAGTTTAGGGCGTATTCCGCTATGTTATGGAAAAAAAAAGAAGAGGGAAAAAGAAAAAAAATTAAAAGAAAAGCAATCAGATGGACTTGAGTTCCTATTTGCAGATATAATCAAGAAACCTCCAAAGAATAGAGGAAAACTACCAAAAAAAAAAAAAAATTATATCAAAGAAGGAACAAACCAATTTTTGTCAAAGTCATTTATGAACCTGTCAATCTAGATCTACCCTACCATCTTACTTTTAAGACCACATCTTTCATTAAAATAGAATTAGTATTATGCCTTCATCTAACCAAATGCCCATTTACAATCTTTGGTATACCTATTATCTTTGTTAAGGCTTTCATTCAACAACAAACAAAAGATCCGAATAGTTTCATTACACAGCCCAAGTAAGGGTAGTGAATTAATTCCAAATTTCTAGTACAACAAAAATAAGAAGGCATTCATGGAACACTAAAAAAATGATTGAGTCAAGATGCTAAATTATCATTTCACATGCTACACTGTCAAATATGTACAAAAATTATCTCAGGTTTACAAGAAAGATGACAAAAACCGAAAACAGGGAATTCAAATCAATGTAATTTCCAAGAAACAAATGAATCAGTGTTGGAGGGTGCTCAGATGTTTGTATTTTGTACAGATTGAGGCATCAGTAAAAAATAAAAATAAAAAAAATCATAAACTGAAAAAATTGCTAACTGCCAAAGATTTGGAAACTGGTAGACAAGGTTCCATGGATACAAGCTTTTCCATTCTAGTGTTGATATAATAAAAAGCATGTTAAATGATTTATGATAAGCCATTTACATTACAACAGTGTGACATGAAGAAATTGAGAAAAATATACCTTGGTAGGCTTCTTCTAGAATTCATATAATTGTTGTGTTGCCATTGAAAATGGCAGATAACAATATCAAATGAGGATGTTCTATTTGTCAGTTGTCACAAGTCCTATTTGTCATGGGGAAGTTGTCTGTGAGAGTCATACGGTCGTTCGGGGGTTGTTTTGAATTTTCGCCCTCGGAAAGTTCTTTTTCGAGTAAGTTTAGGGCGTATTCGGCTCTAACTCTCTACCTACGGGTCCGAATTATATTCTGTCAGTTGTCACAAGTCCTATTTGTCATGGGAAAGCTTTTTGTGAGAGTTACACGGTCGTTCGGGGGTTGTTTTGAATTTTCGCCCCCGGAAAGCTCTTTTTTGAGTAAGTTTAAGGCATATTCGGCTCTCTACCTACAGATTCGAATTACATTCTGCCAGTTTTCATAAGTTCTATTTGTCATGGAGAAGCTGTCTGTGAGAGTCACACAGTCGTTCAGGGGCTGTTTTGAATTTTCACTCCTGAAAAGCTCTTTTTCAAGTAAGTTTAGGGCGTATTCGGCTCTAACTCTCTACCTATGGGTCTGAATTACATTCCGTTAGTTGTCACAAGTTCTATTTGTCATGGGGAAACTTTTTGTGAGAGTCACATGATCATTCGGGGGTTGTTTTGAATTTTCACCCTCGGAAAGCTCTTTTTCGAGTAAGTTTAAGGCGAATTCGGCTCTAACTCTCTACCTATGGGTCTAAATTACGTTCCATCAGTTGTCACAAGTCTGATTTTTCATGGGGAAGCTGTCCATGAGAGTCACACAAGCCTATTTGTAAGCCAAATGTAAGTATCTAGAATTCCCTCTTTTCATTTTTTAGTTTTTGGTAATAATATATATTCATAATGATAAGCTTTTATTTAACAATCAACTTTGTAGCTTTGTTGGTTGGATGGCATTACTGTCTTCCTTACACCCTGTACACCATATGGATTTTACCCATCTACTTGTAAATTTTGGGAAGAAAAAATTTATAGGGCAATTCAATTTGAATTCATTGGATAGTCAATGTCTAGTTAAATACATTTCTCTAAACTTAAGAATTACTGAAAAACACAGTTATGCAATTTTTTATACCATCGAGTACAATTCTATGGTAGCCTAAGACATAACTGTGTGGAGAAACAATGTGTAGTTTATGTTGCTATAATATTAATTTTAATTTTGGTTTTTGAGCCCTTGTTTTTAATTAGTTTATGTTGCAAGTGTTCCTTCAAGACATGAAATCTTTACTTCTATTAAGTAACCTCATAATTGAGGGGGAGATAATCTAATTGATATGCAATCTAATTGAATACAACTAAAAAATAATTTAAATATCAACCAAATATTGGTTAATTTTTCTTTCCCTTTTTTCAATAAATAATCACAAACAAGGATCAGGTTGCTCTGATATTTTATTCCTTAGTAGTTAGTTCGATTCTGTAAATAACTAGATCTCAATCTTTCTGAAATATTCACAATATATTAAGTGAAGTTGATCATGTAGAGACCTCAATCCTGTCTTTGTCTATTTTATTTTTTCTATTTCTCCTTACACGTTCATGTAGCATCACATTCTTGGAAGAACTCGTGGCTTACAAACTGAAAGCACCAAATCCATAAGTTAGTCATGCAATATGCATCCATGGACCACGTATAATTTTATATTTCACCAATCAATCTTGGTCTAATCAATTTTGAAATTGTAATTAAAAAAAGTTAGAATTTGAAACATTACTCTTATATGTTTGATTTCCTCGACATTACCCCAGGAGGTAAAATGACAACAACAAAGACCTCATAACGAATTTATATAGTTCTCTTTAATTATCAATATGTGTGCTAAGCATTCATGAAACTATACAAATAGGCTATAAAATTCTTGCAATTCAACAAAATCACAACGAAGTACATAGCTTTTACCTCTAATAAGTACCAGAAAAATAAAAAGAAATGGGCTCCAAAACAAACAATGGCATAAGTCATTTTTCAAGTATATCCAAGTAGCTGGTGAAACAAGACAATAAAAGAAAAATCAATGGCACAAGTCATTTTTCAAATAGATATAAATTTGAAAATCCTATAAATAAATGAAAACCTTAAGCGCCTTTATTCAAAGCAGGTGTAGAAAACACAAGAAGTAAATCACTCAAAAGGAGGAAGCAGAGAAAGGGGAGAGAGAGAGAGAGAGCGCGACAAACACAGACAGAGACTGTGAGTGAGTGAGAGAGGTTGAGCAAGAGAGAGAGAGAGAAGCCTGCAATACATGTACAAAGCATTATATATACATAGACACACACGTATTAAACATCATCTTCGAAATTTTTAATCAATTACAGCCACATATTTGAATGAACCCTACAGCAACAATGTCAGAAAAGGGGGAAACACAAAAACGGTGAGAGAGAGAGAGAGAGAGATAAAGACAGACATATAGACTGTGTGAGAGAGCTCGAGCGAGAGACAGACGCACAGATAGACTAAGAAGCAGAGAGAGAGAGAGAGAGAGAGAGAGAGAGAGAGAGAACTTGTGATGTACGGTTGCGACGGTGGTGATTTGCGCCGGTGGTGGTGGTCATGGCCGTCGCAATGTCACCCGTACAGTAGGCTACGGTGAGGGGGGTGATTTTTGTGAGATTTGGTGAGGTGTGTGTGTGATACACTATTGTGAAGTTGTGTTGCCTAACAGATCAACGTGTGCGTAGCAATAAAAGAAGTGGCGCGCGTTGAAATTTCAACCTTTAGCGACTAATTTTATTTTTGGTCGGGAAAGGAATCAATTATGCTGACTATAATGCTTTGGTAGCCAAATATCATTCAACAGTGACAAAAATATTAGTCGCCAAATGTCCTCTTTCGTGACTAATTTATATTTTAGTTGGGAAAAAGCAATATTGCAGATTAAATTTATTTTTTTAGCCTAAAATGTATACTAACAGCGACTAATATCCTGTTTAGTCGCTAAACATGGAATTTTTGCTGACTAAATTTGAATTTAGTCGCCAATAATAAATATTTATCAACTAAAATATTTTAGTAGCTAGATCTTGAACCAACGCCGACAAAATTAATTTTTAGTTGCCAAAAATTGTACTTTTGGTGACTAAAAATGTTTTAATCGCCAAAAGTAGTCGCCAAAGGTGCATTTTGTTATAGTGATTGTGGATGGGTTGTTATATTTAATTCAAGGCATTACATTTTATTTGAGTTCCCTGACAAGAAATATATATAAATATATATGAGTTAATAACACAAATAGTTCACAAAATATGTATTTCATATAATTTTATCTTTGATGTTTTAAATGTATCAATTTGGTCTCCAATTTATTAATTTTATCACTAAATGGTCATTACCTCAATTTCTGTCCACAATTGATAACAGAAGCTATGACATTACCTATGACACTAAATAAGTTTGGACTAAATTAACACAATTGAAAATATTAAAAGTCAAAATGAAACAAACAACATAATCTAGAGACAATTTTTTTCTTCTTTTATTAATTTTAAATATAATTCAAATCACTAAAATAGGTATAAATTAATCCCACCCACTTCAATAAATTCGAACACTAAAATTGTTCATAGTACGATTTCATTGCATATACTAAAATAGGCCAACTCCAATTTTCACGACACATTAAGGATTTGTGTTTGAACTTGGCATTCACGCTTTAAGGCCCACTCCATAAGAATTGGGTTTTTATTGCTTTAATTAATTTACACAATAATAAATTTTTATGTCATGTTTTGATTATAAAATTGGGTAAGAATTTATTTAAAAAAGAAAAAGAAAAAGAAGAGAAGAGGTGTGTAAAAAGATTTGAAAGAGAAACAGAATAGATATCTATATACATAAGGGAAAATGATCTTTTTAAGAACAATGATTGTGGAAGCTCTAAACTCCCAAACTAATTTTGTTAATTTGTTAATTTTTAAAGAAATACAAAAAAGTCTATTGGTTAGTTCCTTAAGTCAAAAAATCAAAAACAAAAAAGGTTCGAATTATCTACAATTTTGAATTTTAAAATTCAAAACAATATGATAAGTCACTCTCATTCTTTCTAAAAATAATGTTGATCAAACCAATTCAAATAAAAAAAAATAAAGACACTAATTATCTATGATTTTGAATTTCAAAATTCAAAATAATATGGTAAGTTACCTTCATCCTACTCTCACCTTTTCCGAAAATAATATAAATATAAAATTTAAAAAACCCAATCAAATTAAAAATTCAATACAATTCTCTCTTTGAAATACTCAATATTTGATTTATTTATTTTTTTCAGTCCGGCCAACTTCTCCCCAAATGTAATGATGCAATGGTTATTCTCTATCTTTGTCAATAGTCCAAACTTATTTCAAATTTGTTTGTTTGTATTTTTTTTTTTCTGACTAAATTGATAATAAATATATATTTGTTAACTATCTTTGTTTTGGGAGTTGATTTGAAGTTTTTTTTTTGGTGGATGTTTGGGTATTTTTTATATTGTTGTTATTATTTCTTTTGATATATGTGAATTGATAATATAGTTATCAGTTTTTTATTTTATTTTATTTTATTTTTATTTTATAGAATAAGGAATCTTATATTGTTCTTTATGATTTGATCATTTTTAAAAAAATTTTGAAAAAAATTTCAAAATTTTTATTTGTAAAAAATTAAAAGCATTTAATTGACTTGTCCATCAATAAATAAAATTTTAAATAATGAACACTATTCCATAATTTGTGGATTTTAAGAAAAAAAAAAAATCAACACCCATATATGGAATAAGAAAATCTAAAATCATGCATTTTTTTATTTTTCATTTTTAACTTTTTAAAACTCTAACAATGACTTTTTATTTTCACAACATTGTCTTTTTATACTTACAAAGATAAAAAAAAAAAAAAAAAACTAAACCAGAGTTGCATAATGGTTAGTGGATGTGGTGAGCATGGCAACAATAAGGGTGATGATGAGTTCGGCCAGAGCGCTGTATGGGTGAATTTTGAAAAGATGAATATTAAAAGAATAGTAGATAATTTGGATAATGAATTGATTTAGAAAACTAATATGTGATTGAGATAAAGTGTGAATTTTACCATATAAAAATTGAATATGGATCATATATTATTTTTTATATATAATTTTGGGTACTTTTGTATAACTATAAAAATTTATTGTGATCACATGTTACTTATCATTTGATATATTATTGTTGTATTATCGTAATGAATTTTATTATTAATGTCTATTATTAATGCAGTGGTGAGACGTCACATGATAAATAAAAATATATTTTGTTATTATTATTATTGATAATATATTTCTTTATTTACCTTTTAAAATGTTCAAAAAATTAATTTATGTTTATTGTTAGTTTTTGTAGATGAAAAGTCAAAAATAAATTTTAACCAAATTCAAGTTCTAACTAATTTGTGATTGAAAAGGAAATTTCAAAAGAAATTATAATTATATATAATTTTAAAATATTTTTTAAAAAGTACAAGGAAAATTTGAAACTATAACTTAAAAATTATCAAACTACCTAATTCTATGAAAAAATTTAAATGAAAAATTGATCAAATTTGAATTTATAATTATTAAATATTTTTAATAAGCCATTAATTTTTTATTCAGGTTTTAACTTGATCTGGTTTTAAATAGTTTTTCAGATATAATATATATTAATATTCATACAATCAATATTAGACATATTTTAAGAAGGGTAAATTATATCGATAGTCCCCGCATTTTGTCTCTTGTGTCAATTTAGTATTTGTAATTTCAATTAGTTTGATTTTTAACTCTAATTTTAGATTTTGTATTAATTTGGTCTAATTAATAATGCCGGTTAAGATTTTTGAAAGAAAATAGTTATTGAGTTGGTTGAGATTAACTTATTAAGTTAAGCAAGTTTATAATTTTGTCTATGAAAGTATAATAGATGTTACTCATGTGTGTATTTTCAATAAAAAAAAAAATACTAGCAGTTATAAGAATTGGACCAAATTGAGATAAAATTATAAATTTAGGGTCAAAATTGAGCAAATTAAAATTGTAATGACAAAAATAACACAAGAGTTAAAATATAGGGATTACCAATGTAATTTATCCTTTTAAGAATAAATACATAATTTCTTAATTAATTTTGAAATTGTTAATAAATATACCAAACAAATATGTACATATTTCCTATTTTTGTTATAAATTTTTAAAAAAAATATATTTACTAATTAAAAATTAAATAAATAGGTAGGTCTACTAACTTATGGATTAGACATGAACTAGGTGATTTTCTAAGGATTAGGCTTAAATCAAGAATTATTGGCAAAAGAAATCGACTTGAACTAAATTTTCTTGGCTACTTTTTAGTATTTAATCCAATATTAGAACCCCCAAATTAACTCATATCAGTCACAAACTGATAAACTATAATATAATTTAAATATAAAATTTAAATTTGTTAGGACTAGAATATGACCTACAATTTAGGGTAGCTTTATCTTAAATAATTTTTTTTATACATAAATATATATAACTATTCATTTAATTGTTTTAAACATGAATATATAGTTTTTTTTTTAAACTATAGTTCAAACTTTTTAATAAGTATGCATAAAATAAATCCATATTTCTTATTTTTATTATAAAAAAATATTTACAAATATTTATTTACTAATTTAATACATAGATAGATCAAATGATTCATATAAGTTGGGAACAGAACAAGACAATTTTTTAATGATTGGCCTAAATCTAATGTTAAAACCAAATTTAATATCACAATTGAATCCTAATTCATTTTTACGTAAATCCTATAACATAAGACAAATTATAATTTTTAGACATCACAAAACATGAAAAAATTACTATATTAACAAATGAATTTACCACTATCATATGATAAATTAAATTTATGAAACTTATAAGACAAAATGTATTTATATTTTATCATAAATATAATTTTTGTGATTTATATTTAAATTTTTACCACTTAAATTATGACATATATTTGTTATTAAGAACATATAGCACACAATTAATGACATAAGAATAAAGAAATAAAAAATTCTCTTATATGTTTAATTGATTATAGGGTAAATTACAAATACACCTCTTGAGGTTTGCTTAAAATACAGATTACCCCTTGTGGTTTGAAAAATTATAAATACCCCCTCATTAGAATTTTTTTTTGACAAAATTAACTAAAAAAATGAAATTCATAATTACTCTCTGTCACGACCCTAACCCAACCCTATTGGTTTAGTGTCGAATGCCAAGAATCCTTGGATTACCAAAGGCCTCAACAGTTTATCACATATTAAGATGGAAGCAAATATATAAAACATACATAGTCTATTAAGCTGTGTTGACGTAGATGGAATAGAACTTTCAAAAACTTTTTTATATATACATGTGACGTTATAAATATGGTAGTCTTATATCATCCATTTACACAAATAAAGTCAAAAGGGGACTTAGCCCGAAGTACAAAGAAACAGAAAACTTGTTTATATACCAAAAGAAAACAAGTCTTATACATTCACAAAACATGACCACATAGCTTCCGGAACCTCTACGGGAGGCGCAAGGGTTGGCTGACCAAAAACCCAAACTATAGGCCATCAACTCGGGGCCTGGTCATGTGCCTGGTCACCTACATACATAGTATAAACATAGTAAGCGGGAGCCCAGTGAATAATAACAGAGTAAAGGGTTTTAATTGAATGATGTCCCATATCAGACTCGGAAATCAGAGTTCATATCAGAAACAGATACATATTCTTACACAGAAATAAGAGTTCATGCTTAATCATACGTGGTACATCCATTAGCGCTAACAGAACATATGGTGGTTATAAGTAACCAGTTCCATAAAGGAACCTCCAGATCCGGGTAACAGATTACAGAGATATTAAGTTCTATAATGGAACATCCGATATTGGGTAACAACTAACAGATATGTTAAGGACGCCACGAATACATTTTAGATTTGGACAATTATTCATTGTATAGAACATAACATTTCAGAAAACAGATCTTATTTCATCCTATAGAAAATAAATAAAGTTGAACATAGCTTTACTAAGTTATTAATCACAAATGGCTCCGAAAGTAAACAGATAGAACAGACAAATCAGATGGCTTTGATGAGTGACTTACACAAACATAACAGATACACAGATTGTAATACACACTCGGATAATACTTAACTTATTGCATTTTGTTCTTAGTGTGTTTCAACGTCTTATCCTCATTATTATATTTTAATCGTGGCCTGGGAATGCCTAGGATGCAATGAGGATACCAAAATGAGTTTCAAAACACTTAGTCATTTTTGCTAAAAACAGGGTCCTTGCTCGAGTGCAACTTCTTTTGCTTGAGTGGTGGGTCAAAAGTAAAGGTGGTCCTTTGAGCGCAACGTCGGTCGCTCGAGCAGTCTGTAAACTCTGCAAAAGTACTGGTTATGTGATTTTTCCGCTCGACGCACGCTCGACGGTCGATCGAGCATAAGACTGAGATCTTCGCTCGAGCGTAACTCTTGTCGCTCGAGCGTAACTTACATGCATTTTACGCTCGAGTAAACTTTTGGTCGCTCAAGCGGAAGTGCAAAACATAGAGTGGTTGCTCGAGCGCAGGATCTGTCGCTCGAGCGGAGAAGCAGAATTCTGGGATTTTCAGATTTGCTCCTAAGCTCAAAATTCAAACTCAAAGCTGCAAATCATACTCTTGTGGGCCAAAATCTTGAGGAAACACTTGTAAGCTTATAAAACATTATGAATTAAAGATCATATTGCAAAATCAAGGCCCAAAAGCTTGCCAATTGTGCAAAACAAAACTCAATTCTTTGAAAACATAGCATGCATGCATTATCTTGACTTCAAAGCTCCCAAAGATGATCAATTGATATAAAATGGAATCGAACAAGATGAATTCTCAAAATAGAGGTACAATGGACCCATGCATGAGAGGATTCTTTGAAATTAAACTCAAATTGTGATGAAATGGGCATGCATGCATGGTATGATCTATATTCCTTCATTTTAGCTTACTTCTCATATTAATCCACTCAATTCTCTTGAATTCACACGTTATCTAACTCAATGTCATAAATCTAAAGTTAAATTCTTACCTAGAAGCCTTAATTCCCTTTGAATCTTAGCAAGTCTTGCTCAATACCACCAATTTCTTTCAATTCCCCTAGCAATTTCTAGCTTGATCTCACTTCTCATTTTCCTTCTCTCTCTCTCTCTCTCTCTCTCTCTCTCTCACACGCACACATTTGGTGACTCAAAAGATGGGGAAATAGAAGTGTATGGTTAAGTCTAGAGCTTACTTAGCCTTATATGGGCTCAATTAGCATTAGTTAGTTAAGTTTAGTTAAGGCTAATCTATTGTTATTATTTTATTCTAATTTAATCACTTCGAATCGAATTTCTGTCAAACCTACCATAATTTTCTAAAAATTTCAAATTATACATATACTAAGTCAATTTCGTGATCGGACGCCAATTAGGCCTTCAATTCGCAGAACAAAATAGAAACACAAACATATATTCCTACCGCAGACAGATATGAACACAAATAATGTCATACATGTGCAATTAATTCAGAATTTCATCTTAATTACTCATTAGTCATAATTAATCATGGTTTATCAGCTAATCATAGGTCAAGGTTATTACAGTCTTCCCTCCTTAAAGAGTTTAGTCCTCTAAACTCGAATTACCTTCATTTTGGAAGAATATCGAATCCAACGGAAACAAATCAAGGTATCTCCTCATCATATCTTCCTCCGTCTCCCAAGTTGCATAGGTCTTTCCATGGTTTTGCCAATCAACTTTTACCAACGGTATTTCTTTGTTCCTCAATCTTTTGATTCGGCGGTTCACAATCTGAATTGGCCTCTCTTTGTACGTATAGTCATCTTTCAAGAGCACATGAGTTGGTTCAATCACATGGTGTGGATCTCGCAAATATTCTCGAAGCATTGAAACATGAAAAACATTATGCATATGTTCCATGACCGGCGGTAAGGCTACTCGATACATCACTTGATTGATCTTCTCAAGGATTTCATATGGTCCAACATATCTCGGTGCCAACTTGCCCTGTACGCCAAACCGAGTTTGCCCTTTCATAAGAGTCACTTTGATAAATACGTGATCCTCGATTTCATATTCTCGATCTCTTCTTCGGACATTTGCATAACTCTTTTGGTGGCTCTGTGCAGTTTTCAATCTCTGTTGAATCGATTTCACATTTTCGGTCATTTTTTGCACCAGTCCCGGTCCCAACAAAGGTCTATTACCAACCTTGGCCCAACATATCGGAGAACGACATTTGCTTCCATACAAAGCCTCATAAGGAGCCATATTGATACTCAAACGGTAGCTATTGTTATACACAAACTCGGCCAGTGGTAAATAGGTCTCCCAATTGTCTTGAAAGTCTAACACACACATCTGTAACATGTTTTCCAATGTTTGAATAGTCTGTTCAAATTGGCCATCTGTCTGCGGTTGATAAGCACTACTTAATCGCAGTTCAGTTCCTAAAGCTTGCTTTAAACTTTGCCAAAATCTTGACGTGAACTTCGAATCTCTATCAGATACAATGGATACTGGCACACCGCGCAACCTCACAATCTTATTCACATAAATGTTAGTCAACTTATCCGCATTATAAATAGTTTTAATAGGAAGGAAATTGGCAGACTTAGTTAAACGGTCAATAATAACCCATATAGAGTCCATACCTTGAGAGGAGCGAGACAGTCTAACAATGAAGTCCATTGTAATATGCTTCCATTTCCATTCCGGTATTGGAAGTGGCTGAAGTAATCCAGCGGGTTGCTGGTGTTCAGCTTTAACTTGTTGGCAGTGCAAACATCTAGCCACAAAATCAACAATGCTCTTCTTCATTCCAAACCACCAGAAATTCTGTTTTAAATCATGGTTACATCTTTGTGTTTCCTGGGTGCATAGCAAATTTAGAATTGTAGGCATCAGTCATAACTCATTTCTTTAAGTCAAAACAATCCGGTACACAAAGTCTATTATGAAATTTTAGCACACAAATCCCGGCTTCAGTTTTGAGTCAATTTCATCCACAATCTTTTTAAGGACTCATTATCAAGGTCTTTCTCTCTAATTTCTTCAATGATTGCAGGTTGAGCAGAAATGGCAGCTAGGATTTCACCATCTTTACACAAAACTACCTCAATTTCATTTTGTTCCAAATCACACAACAATTCTTTCTGGCCGGTGAGCAAACATGACAAATTGCCCATGGATTTGCGGCTCAAAGCATCCATAATTGTGTTCGCCTTCCCCAGATGATACAAAATCTACAAATCATAGTCTTTTATTAACTCAAGCCACCATCTCTGTCTCATGTTTAATTCTTTTTTCATAAAGAAATATTTCAAAATTTTATGGTCGGTATACACCTCGCAAGTTACACCATACAGATAGTGTTGCCAAATTTTTAGAGCAAACACCACGGCTACTAATTCAAAGTCATGTGTTGGATAGTTTTTTTCATGCGGTCGGAGTTGCCGATAAACATATGCAATTACCTTCCCATTCTGCATTAACACACACCCCAAACCTTTGTAGGAAGCATCACTATAAATCTAAAACCCTTCGGTTTTGTTGGGCAATGTCAGAATTAGTGCAGTTAACAGTCTAGTCTTTAGTTCTTGGAAAACTAATTCCCGCTGATCCGTCCAATCAAAGGGTACATTTTTCTAGGTCAGTTGTGTCAAAGGCATAGTAAGTTTTGAAAAGTCTTTCACAAATCTGCGATAATAACCTGCAAGCTCCAAAAAGCTTCAGATTTTGGACACATTGGTTGGTCTTGGGCAGTCTACAATGGCCTCAATTTTCTGTGGATCCATTGATATGTCGTCTTTGTTGATTACATGTCCCAGAAATGCTACACTGTTAAGCCAAAATTCATATTTGGAAAGTTTTGCATGCATTTTCTTTTCTCTCAGGATTTGTAAGACAATTCTCAAATGGTTTTCATGCTCTTCCATGCTTTTGGAATAAATTAGTGTATCATCAATAAATACAATGATAAATTTGTCCAGAAATTGTTTCAACACCCTATTCATTAAATCCATGAACGCCGCAGGTGCAATAGTTACCCCAAATGACATTACCTAAAATTCGTAGTGTCTGTATCTAGTTCTGAATGCAGTTTTCTCTATGTCTTCTGCCTTGACCTTTAACTGGTGACACCCGGATCTAAAGTCGATCTTAGAGAACACTTGTATTCCCTGGAGTTGGTCAAACAGATCATCTATTCGGGGGTATGTGGACTTGCCTTTTTCTCGCGCCCCTGCCTTTCGAAAAGGGTTTGAAAAGAAGGTCTCGCAGTTCGGACTCCATCGCAGTTTTGAATCTAGTCTCACAAGTGTAATGTGAAACTGATAAACACCAAAGAGGCCAAATCCGGCAAACCTTTTTGGAAAATTGATTTTAAATCAAATAATGCCAAAATTGGACTGCTTTACCAGATACAGAGTCGCCACCTAAATATTTTGTTTTTGGAAAAATTTAGGAAACCCTGACTCGTGCCAAAAGCCATGTGTCCGTCATCACCAAAGTTGCCTCGGCTCGAGAACTTAGGTATGAGAGGGGAAGGTCTTGAAATGAGCACCCCATGCTCGCCCAATCAAAGATCGGCCTCTACTAATCATGATATGTTTTTTATAAACATTATGTGTTCTTATTCTGGTTATTAGCTAACTTTACTATGTGACGCACACAAGCAAGTATAGACTAAAATTGCAAGAATTGAAACAACTCAACTCATGTTTGTTTTCAAAAATGGTTTGAATTTGCCACCCTCAAGTGGGCTTAAAGATGCAGTTTTACCACCAAATATAGTGGGCTTAAAATATGATTTTGCCACAATAAAGTGGGCTTAAAACTCACGTTCGTTGAATTGTTTCAATTTAAACAACAAAGCCTTCATCCATAAGCATTCAAGTAGTTTAGCATTTAAGAACATAGCCTCATGGCAAGCATGCGAAATATGACATTATGGCAATCACACTCATGCAATTATGCTAAAGCATAAAACTTACCGAGTACTCCAAGCAAAAAAAAAGCTAGTTAGAAAAATGCATGATCCTAACTATACAATATGCCTAATGCAACATATGCAATATGAAATTAATAGGCTCGGCTACTAATATGGCATTTGTAACATTTTGATAGCATGCTTTGAAACACATATTCAAAGAAGTGTATTGAAATGACTATGCAGTTTGAATGATGCGTCGAGCCTCGATGCATGCAAGACAAATGAATGGATGCAAACATGCAAGCATAAGGTATGCTAATTGAAAATGCCCCTAATCTAACCATCGAAAGCGATTAAATAAAAGGAAGAAAGACGCGGGGTTGGAAGACATGCACACATACACGCACACTTATTACAACATTATGCCCTCGCGAAGGAGGGTCTGAATGAATAAGAGCTAAGCTAATCTAATCAAACTAATCTAATTAAACTAATTAGACTAATTATTACAAAACAAATGAATAACTAGCAAACTACTAATTATTGCAACACTTAACTAATTAGCAACTAATTAATTAAAACAACATGCACACTAACTAAACATGCAAGACATTAAGCTATACTGCCACATCTCCGCCTCGGGAAGTGGAAGATGCATGCACTCGGTTTTTGCCGTGAAAAGCCACCGTTATGCTCTTGAGAGGCTCTGTTTGCAGGGTTGAGTACACTTCAAAACCTTTCTACTCTAACTTAGCAAATCTTTGCTGAGGATTGCACCAGTAGCTTACCGGCCATAGGAGGTTGCTGTCGGCCAAAAGGGTGACTTGCCGGCTACTGATGAGGAACTGCCGGCCATTGATACTCTAGGTCACCATGCTGCTACAGAGTATAAACAGAGCAAAAATGAAGGTTTTTCCAAGGGTATGTTTGTACTATACCCCTCCTTATCATCTCAAAACCTCAAAGGAGTGGCACACTTGGATCCAAAACCACCAACCAAGCATTTTCAATGCATGATGGCCAAGGAACCAAGGAGTACAATTTCATTGTATGCAAAAAAACAAGACTCAAGACCATCACCTTACCATGTGTGATCAAAGGCAACAGAGACCAAGGAAATTGGCTCATTTCATCACTTTGAGTATAAAATGCTCCAATCTTCCTTGTGTTCAATATAACGTCCGATTGAACACATGCAATGCAACACAATATGCTTATCTTGCTCAAGTTTTACTTATCACTTTTGTTTACTCATTTTAGTAACCAATCCATCCTTTAACGGGTTAAGTCCACGGTGAGTGTCCTCTAATTAGAGAGGTGTCAACCAAGGGATGACTTAAGGCAAGAGAGAGGTCATGCCTTTAGTTAGTAGAAACCCCCAAAAGAGGATTAAAACCATTGAGGACGAACCTCGATCTCAAGCTTAAAAACAACCCGAAGGTTAACCAACCCTCAAAGCAAATGAAAAAGTGAAGAAATGACGGAGATTGCAAATATTTCAGTGCTATTAGGCATGAAAAAGCATTAAAACATGCAACCAAGGCACACAAATGATGCTCAAAGCCCAAGAACACTAAGCTAGTGAAGGAAATAACCCTATAACTATGCAAAACAAGCCTCAAATGAATTAACCAGCCCACAACAAAGCCTAAACAGGTCAAAATAGTGGAAAAACATGTTGAGATTAAGCTACAAAATGCTAGAAAATCATGCTAACATGATAGGCAACTAGGCATACAAGCAAGACAAGAAGGATGGGAGACCACCCCCTCCAATTTTGGGTTTCAAAACAAAGTTTTTACCACTGAAAATCTTCTGAAATTCAGTGCTTAAAAGGCCAAAAAAATTTGATTTAAAAGCTTTGAAAAGAGGTACAAAAGCTTAACAAACTAAGTAGCAAAAAGGGTGAACCACCCCTAACTCAAAAAGGGCCTTAAACCACCATTTTTAACCCATAAAAATAGATATTTTTGGAGGTCAAAACTAGATAAAAAACAACATGTAAAGATGGCAAAACATGTATTTAAATAAAGCTCAAAATACAAGTATTCTACCTCTTGAAGTCCAGATGCAATTTAGGCACCAAAGTCAATCTAAATCAAGCCAAAATCCACCTCTAGAGCTCAAGAAGGACTTGAAGAGACTTCAGCTCCAAGGTGAGAGAGTTTGGTTTAGGGTTGATGTGCAAAAGTGTAGAGAAACTAGACTTAAGACACAAAATAACAAGATAGAGAGAGAGAGAGAGGAATTCTAGAGAGAGAGAATTTTTTTGTCTTCAAAATTTTCTAACCCTTCTACATGCAAGAGAGGGGAATATATAGAAAAAATAAATTCCCTTCACCAAGATCCAGCCACACACGTGTTGGAAGATGCATTAATCTGTGCAAACAGCTGGCACAAAATATTAGAAAATATCTGTTGAATCACTGCTGGCTGGCTGACCATCAGTGGACCAACAAGGGTTCATTGGTGGCCGGTCAGGCATATCAATGGCCGGCAGGCCAAAAGCCATGACCGGTAGCCCTAAAAAATGGCTGGCAGGCCATTACCAACCTCAATCTGAAAGGACCTAAGCATGGTTCAAAAATAAGGCAAAAAGGATACAGGGTTTGGAAAACTCAAACCTGTGGTGTTCCGCCATGGACTTCGAGCACTCAGTGAGCAATCAGATTCGCCACCAGTTGTACCTACAAGGTCATTCAAGTCTTAAAAGGCCGTAAAAAATGGGGTGTCTACAGTTGCCCCTCTTTGATAGAACTTGTAGTCATGAAATGACGTGAGTGAATGTCAAAGCCTAAAGACGACCCATTTTGACAAGACCATAAGACATGGACAGACAATCAAGACAGCAATAAAAGGTTGCGCCCACAGGCTGCTAGGGCAAGATGCAAATAACATGCATGATGGAAGAACACAACCTATGATCATGCAATGGAACTGCACAACGAAACATTTAAAATGCAAACGTTATGCAAAGAAATGCTACAGTAATCTCATTATATGAAAAGAAGTGAATAAACATGAACTAAACCACCTTTCATGTAGAAAGGATGTAAAAAAATTATGTAAGCTTAACTACGCATCACGCAGGAAAGGCAAAGAATAACACAATCTATCGGGCGCACTCGAGGTGTCAAACAAGATCCTAATGCATTGCATGCGGAAGGAGGGAAGGGATGGTGTGAACACAAGAACACACCCGAATGCTCCTAACCAGAGCGGTGATAAATATCGGAACACACCCAAATATTTGTAACCAAAACAAGGAGTGGTATAAGCATTGAAACTCGTCCGAATGCTTTTAACCAAAGCGTCTTAACGCATCGCACGCGAGAGGAGAAGAAAGCGGTGTAAACACCGGGCGTACCCGAACGTTTCTAACTGAAAGCGTCCTAACACGCCACACGTGAAAGGAGAAAGGGGTAATGAGAACACCGGGGCGCACCCAAATCTCTCTAACCGAAGCATCCTAACGCGCCACACATGAAAGGAGAAAGGGAGTGGTGTAAACACCAGAACTCGTTCGAATGCTTTTAACCAAAGGGAGGAGTGGTATAAACACCGGAACTCGTCCGAATGCTTCTAACCGAAACAAGGAGTGGTGTAAACACTGGAACTCGTCCGAATGTTTCTAACCAAAGGGAGTAGTATAAGCACCGGAACTCGTCCGAATGCTTTTAACCAAAACAAGGAGTCGTATAAGCACTGGAACTCGTCCAAATGCTTTTAACCAAAGGGAGGAGTGGTATAAACACCGGAACTTGTCCGAATGCTTCTAACCAAAGCAAGGAGTGGTATAAGCACCGAAACTCGTCCGAATGCTTCTAACCAAAGGGAGTAGTGGTGTAAACACCGAGCATGCCCGAATGTTTCTAACCAAAACAAGGAGTGGTATAAGTACCAGAACTCATCCGAATGCTTCTAACCAAAGGGAGTAGTGGTGCAAACACCAGGCGTACTCGAATGTTTCTAGCCAAAACAAGAAGTGGTATAAGCACCAAAACTCCTCTAAATGAACTGTACATACAATATCGCGCTTGTATAAGAAAGCAACTCAACATGCATAACACAATAAGAGCGCATATTCTATGCAGGAGATTGAAAGCAAATTCTATATGAGAGACGAGCATATTCCATGCAAAAGTACAAAATACATGTTTTTTGCAAGGGACGAGCAAATGCATGTTCTATGCAAGACGAACAATCATGGTACAATGCTAGGGACATGCAACACATGCGAAAAACAAAATGGGAGTATCTTCTGTGCAACGAGAACTAAAACGTGGACTATGCCAAATCGGAATGCACATTCTATGCAATAGTATAAGATGCATGCAGTAATCAATAGTAGAAAATGCATGCTCAATGCAAGATCAATAGCATGTTTTATGCAAAAGGCCAAATGCATGCTCTATGCAAATGGGAAACAAAAGTACGTTCTAGGCATAATGGAAGAGTGAATGCACACTTTATGCAACTAAAGTAAGAGCATGTTCTATGCAATAGTTATAAGTGGAACGCACGTTCCATGTGACAACAAATAGACACATATTCCATGCAATAACAAAACGCATTTAGTAAGATCAATTCAAGAACAACTCCTGATATATCTCTGGGAAGAGCTGTAATATATTAAAAGGATACACCTCGCTTATGCCGATGAGCAACGAATATCGTACCCTGAAAGTGTGATCCCGAGCCTTTGCAGGCACATTCTGAACCAAAAACTGAACATTCTCTTCACTTCTTCACTTCTTGGACACCTGTCGGCCACCAATGTGCCTTCCCGGCCACTAGTGGTGCTTTGTCGGCCACCGATGGTCGGCCAAGGGCAAAAATTGTTTTTTGGCTTGGGTCTTTAAGTATAGGCCATGGCACTTCATTTCCTCACAACCCAATGTCCGAAATTCCTTCCTTTCACTCTCTAGGTGCTCATTCTCTCTAGATCCCCGCTTTCTACACGTTTTTCAACACCTTACACAAACTTTATTCACTAAATCCTCCTAGTTCTCTTCACTTTGAACCGATTAGAATTGGATTTTGACGTTTCTTTCCTCATTTCCACCATTCTAGGCTCATTCCCTTCGAGTTTCTCACGAGTTCTATGCACTTTTCCCTGCTTTGACTTTCTTTGACTTTTTCTCTCTTTCTAGGGTTGACTTTTTTAAAGTTTCACCATTTTCTTCAGTTTTCTTCACTTTTCATCACTTTTCACCTATCCCGCACCCTTTTAAGATGGCAAATGAACTTCTTCATGATGGGGCTCGTCCCGAGCTTCCTCCAGTAGATTTCGAGGCGGACTTCAAGGCTGAGCCCGAGGCTGAGCCAGAGCCATTACCGCTGAGTATACGCCCTTTCGATTCAGCGAGGTATCATCCAGAGACATACATAGTATCCACTGCAGGAGGCATCAGATCTTTTACTGAGTTTACTGAGGATGCACCAGAGGACCTCCTGTTGAGGGAGCCAGCGTCTCATTTATTAGCCATCGCCGTTGAGGTATGAAAACTATTTTTATACGTTCCTGCCTTTAACTGTTTGCATTTCTTGCACTGCCTTCATCTATACACTGTCTCATACACTGCATCGATCTGATTGTAATTCATGGATTGCCACAGGGCGGGACCTGCGCCTTTAGGGGCTATGGTATGACAAATGCCCGAGATTGGTATGGTGAGCTCCCAGCCAGGGTTCATGACATCGTTGATGAGGCAGGCTTTGGTCTCTTCTACTCTACCTTAACTCGGGTTATAACGAGCCGTCCTCTCTTTAGAGCACTGGTGGAGAGGTGGTGGGACACCACCAACTCCTTCCACTTTTCCACTACAGAGGAGATGACGATGACTCCCTACGACTTTGCCATGATCACTGACTTAGGCATAGGGGGTGATCCGATCCCTCTCGACCCTGATATGGGGGAGTGGAAGGAAGCATGGCTCGAGCTGCTTGAGGCATATCCACCGATATCCCGGGCACGTATGGTGTGATACAGTTGGTTTGAGGAGCGGTTTAAGGGGAGTGAGCCCGAGACGATTAAGGAGCTAGAGCAGTATGCGAGAGGCTTCCTCATGTTCATCTTTGGTACCACCTTGTTCTCAAATAGGTGGAACACCATGGGTCTGTATTTGCTGAGTGCCATGGTGGTGCTCCCTCGAGTTCAGTTTTATGATTGGGGCGGAGCTGGCCTCAGCACACTGTACGAATACATGAGCTCCTGTTCCCATCTGCAAGGGACTTTGGTTGGAGGCTATAGGCGAGCTTGGGAGGTACACATCTCAATTCCCTCTTTACATTTTACATTTTCCGCTCAAGCATTTCTTGCTATATATTTTTTCCACGTGTATGCTTTCTGCTTTGCACTTTCTATATCTGTTTGTACTGCATTGATAATATACACACTTCCACATCCTTCTTGCAGTTATGGGTCTACGCATACTTCTCAACTCTCGCTCCTGAGCCTGTAGATGAGGTGCCATTGACAGTCCCCCTTTCTCGGGTATACGATGGCTAGCTCAGATGTACGAGTCGCGAGTCTTTCATGTTTTTTCGCCAATACTTCGACATGGTCGCGGCACACGAGGTAACTTGAGACACAGTTATCATCATTTTACTTTACAACTGTTTTGATCCACGCATTAGCAACTAACAATGACTAACAATACATTCACTTCTATTTCAAATCACATGGTAGCCTTGGGCCATGATGCTATCGGGGCTTCAAGTCCAATACACTGTAGCTTGAGGCATTTCTCAACATCATATTCTTCTTGAGGGCCCGATTTGTCAAGCTTGGTTCCTGGGTGAGCGTTTCGTCTGTCAGACCTTGGGCCTACCTGTCCAATTTATACCGATAACACCACCCGCATCTATGAGAATGACACACAACCTGACTTTCGACGAGGTGATCCAGTTCATGATAGGCCTAAAGGCAGAGTACTTCCGCGTAGAGGGCGATTATGCAGTCTTTATCTAGACACACTTGATTCCACCTCTGACTGGCGTTCGCGGGGGTGAAGGAGCGAGAGCTCCTGCTGTGAGGGTGAGACACAGAGCGAGTCGGGCAAGCAGGGCTCGTGGCAGAGAGACTTCCCAGGCAAGACAGGGGACTGGCTGGCCAGAGCTTCCCACTACTCTTACTTGTTGGTGGCATACTGGGGAGGCTTTCGAGATCCCTATTGAGCTTGCACCAGCTAGGCATGAGTTTGTTGGGGTTCGAGGCCCGATTCTAGTATATACCATACTTTACATTTTGCATGTCAAATTCATTCCAATTATACTTATAGAACACTGATCTTCTGAACACACTTGCAGGAATCTATAGAGTACACCAGGGAGGCTCTCGAGCTAGCGGCTTCCCTGATGGGAATGGTGCAGAGGAGCATGAACCTACTCAGTCTCTACAACATTCGAGTAATTTTCCTTCAGTTTACAAATCATGCCATCAAACTTTCCGTTGATATACTAGTATCTTAACTGTAATCTATTCCACACTGCACTGACCTGATACACTGCACACAAACATTGCATCGGACCCACATTACACTGATACACTGCATCCGGATTCATATTACACTGGCACGCTGCATCTAAATTCATACACTTATCTGACGCGCATATTGTGGCTGATATATGACAAACATCTTTTCAGGTCCCATTCATTCCAGCAACATCAGCGGCAACTGCAGCAGAACCATCAGTATCCCCTCCAGCGGCAGGGAGGAGAGAGAGGGACACTCTGACACGCAGTCGAGGCCAAGCTGGATGCACCCGAGCTAAGAGTGGCCCTTCAGAGCCTATCTTGGGCGACGATGACACTGATACTACTGAGATCGATGAGGTGATGGGTCGGCATTCAGAGTCCCTTGAGAGCAGGGATGGTGATACTGGTTTAGGTTCTGAGAGTGGGGATGCTGATGGCGAGGAGGGCTCTGAGGAGAGGATTGGAGATGGCTCTGGTTCAGATTCTGGCCCAGACTCAGATAGTGGCGCCAATAGAGACAATGCTCCAGAGTCCGCTCCGCCGAGGAAGAGGACGAAGAAGGCCTCTAGATCCTGAGATGGATAGCGCTGAGTTTTGTGTTTTTTGCTTGGCTTCTTTTCGCTAGTAGCGCCAGCACTTTGTACAGTCCTAGATAGGTTTTATTTTGCTTTAAAAAAACCTTGTACTGGTAGACCACCCGGAACTCTGGTCCGCGCACGAGGGCGCGAATTTTAGTTCTAGCTACTACAGTTCAGACTCATGTCACGGTTCTGAATCTAATCTCACAAAGTGCAATATAAGATTGATAAATCACCAAAGAGTCCAAATTTGGCAAATCATTTTGGAAAATCGATTTTAATCAAAAAGCGCCGAACATGGACTGCTTTGCTAGATTTCAGAGTCGCCAACCCTGACTCGTGCCTAAGGCCACGTGTCCGTCATCACCAAAGTTGCCTCGGCTTGGGAACTTGGGTACGAGAGGGAAAGGTCATGCAATGAGCACTCCCGCTTGCCCGATCAAAGGATTGGCCTTTACTAACATAATATGTTGTTTTTGAAAACACATGTGTTCTTATTCCGGTTTATTAGCTAGCTTATTATGTGACACGCACAACATACAAGTATATACTAAATCACTCAATTTGGAACAAAATATTTCATGTTTGCTTTTCGAAAATGGTTTGAAGGTGCTACTCGCAAGTAGGCTAAGATGCGGATTTGCCACCCTCAAGTGGGCTTAGAAAACATGGTGATTTGCCATTTCAAGTGGGCTTAAAACTCGCATTTTGATGAATTGTTCCAATTCAAGCAATCCAACCTTCATCCACAGGCATTCAAGCAATTATATCAGTTAAGCAAATAGCCTCATGGCAAGCATGTTAACATGGCAACATACACATTTCATGTAGTATGTGTAGACCGCCCCGAGGACTCTTGAGCTCCGCGCTGCGAGGGCGCGAAATCTGTTTTGTTCTCTAGCTACTACAGTTCGGACTCAATGTCACGGTTTCTTAATCTGATCTCACAAAGTGCAATGTAAGATTGACAAATCAACAAAGAGTCCAAATTCGGCAAATCGTTTTGGAAAACTGATTTTAATAAAGAAGTGCCAAACATAGACTGCTTTGCCAGATACAGAGTCGCCACCTAAATATTTTATTTTGGGAAAATTTAGGAAACCCTGACTTGTGCCTAAGGCCACGTGTTCATCATCACCAAAGTTGCCTCGGCTCGGGAACTTGGGAACGAGAGGGGAAGGTCATGCAATGAGCACCCCCGCTCGCCCGATCAAATGATCGGCCTTTACTAACATGATATGTCGTTTTTGAAAACACATGTGTTCTTATTCCAGTTAATTAGCTAATCTTACTACATGATGCGCACAGCATACAAGTATAGACTAGATCACCTAATTTGGAACAAAACATTGCATATTCGTTTGTGAAAAATGATTTGAAGTTTGCTACTCGCAAGAAGGCTAAATCGGGGATTTGATGAAGAGTGGTGATTTAGAGCACTAAATTTGAAGCTCTAAAAACACCACTAATGAGGTGGCAATGTAAAGAAAAAAAAATAAAACAAAACAAAGGCCAAACTATCACATCAGTGGTAGGGTCCACATGATGCCACATCATTAGTGATGCATTAGTGGTGCTAAATTAGTGGTATGAAGCATTTTTCTTTGATGAATTGTTCCAATTCAAGCAATCTAACCTTCACCCACAGGCATTCAAGTAGTCACTCAAATAAGTAATTAGCCTCATGGCAAGCATGCTAAACATGGCAACATTAACACACATGCAGTATGCTAAAGCGTAAACACTCACAGTGTACTCCCAGCCAAAACAGAGAACTAGTTAGAAATCATGCATGATCCTAGTTCATGTTTAAGCTGGCTAATGCAACACATGCAAGGATGCAACTAAAATAGGCTCGGCTATTCTAAGATGGCATATGAAATGCAACTTGATAACATGCTGTTGAACACGTATTCAAGTAAATGTATTGAAACACAATGCAGTTAGTATGCTAACCATCGTAAGCGGTTAAGTAAAAGGGAGAGAGAAATGGGAGTTGGAAGACATGCATCACACACACGCACGCTTATTACAACAATTAGCCCTCTCGACAGAGGGTTCGAATAAGAAGCTAACTAGCTAATCTAAGCTAATTAAACTAATTATTACATCATAAAACTAATTAACTAATAGGCTAACTAATTAAGTACAAAACGAAGCTAATTAACTAACAAGTTAACTAACTAGTTATTACAACACAAATTGAATAGTTAAGCACATTAACTAATTAAGTACAAAACCAAAGCATAAACTAGCTAAGCAAATTAGCTAAGTAAAGCGATAAATCAATGTCCTCAGAGAGAGAAGAATGCACGCATGCTTGGTCGCCTCGTTCGGAAATCCGTCGCGATGCCTCGATTTGCCTCTGTTTGCAACTGTTCTCAGAACCTTGCACCAAGCTCCAGAAAGCTTTTAACACACCTTAAGGGCCTGTGGGAGCATGGCCAACCACCTAGGGGTGTTGCCAGCCGCTGGCCGACCAGTTGTTGCTGCACTTTTCCAATTTGCTGCAACAGAGAGCAAGAAAGGGCATGGCAATGTATTTGCAAGATATGTGTGCACAACCACCCTCCCAATCATTTTATGAGCTCAAGGGAGTGTGGTTCTCGACCCTCGGGCTACCAATCACGCATCTCGATGCATGATGACCAAGAAACCAAGTTGCACAATTCAATGTAAAATGAATGCACACATAAACACATAAAGCCTAGAATTTTATCATGTATGATCAAGAGGGTCGGCGACCGAGAATTGAGGTACGTTTCATCACTTCGAGTATGAAATGTCTCTTTTTTCTCGTGTTTGGACTAACACTTAATCCAAAGAAAATGCAACAAATAACATGGCATACACAATGCAATGTGATTATGGTCAACTTAACAAAGCTAATGACATGTAAACAATGTTAATGCATGGACAATGCAAGGCAACATACGCATGCAACAACATGATGCAATGTAACAATATTCACATAACATGCTCGATGGACTTAAACCAAAATGGATAGACCTCAGTCATGTCCAAATCAGTGGCCATAACACCAAAACAAATGCACAAAATGCAAGGCATGCATGCACATGCATTGGCCTATTGACTAGGCCTAAGAGCACAACTCTCAAGAGTGCTCAAGAAGTGATAAACATGGAAGTGTAACAACATTAAATGCATTGAAATAAGGTATGAAATGATGCCAAATCATCCAAACAATACAAGTATAGCATGCAAAGGTCCTAAAGCATTAGAGCTAGCAAAGAGGACTACAAAGGGGGCATGCAATACATGGCACAAATGCATGAACTAAGCATGGACAGAGCTCAAGTAGGTCAAAACAAAGACCAAAACATGCTGAGATGAGGGCTCAAAGGCCTAGGAGAGACGGCATACATGCTAGGCCTAAACAAGGCAACAATGCACAACTCCTAAACCACAATTAAAGAGTGATATGCATAAGAATATGACAATGCTACATGCTCTGAAATCAAGTATTAAATGATGCCAAATCATCCAAATAGCTCAAAGATAACATGCATGAGGCATCAAAACACATGGCTAGTAAGGCCAATTGCACTACAACTATGTAATTCATGAAGCATATAGCAAAGCCAACCCAAAATAGTCCTAGAACATGTCAAAATGAGTCTAAAACATGCATGGAAGGAAGCCAAAATAAGCTAGCATGGTAAGCATGAAGCATGAAATATACAAGGCCAAAAGGGAGGATTACACTACACCTACCAAGACCAAGTATGAGATGGCTTTGCCAACAAAAATCAGAGTTATATCATGGCAAAATAACCCCAAAAACATACTGAAATGATAGCTCGCAAGCTTAGGCATGAAGGCATACACAATGATCCATGTTAAGGCATAAAGGGCAAACCCTCCAACGCATTGAATAAGTGAAAGATGCAAGTGTATGACCATGAAACATGAACTGAAATCACATAACAAATGATGCCAAATCATTCAAATAGGCCAAGCAATGCATACTAGTGGACTTGATACGCAAAGCTAACAAGCTAGAATGCACTATAGCTATACAAAGCATGGCATGCATGACCAAAACAACACAAATCAGAGCTTAAGCATGCTAAAACATGGACAAAAGCTTCTTAGAGTTAAGCAAAAAACATGCTAGAATGATAGTCTAAAGCATGGTATACATTAGGCTAGTGAAGGGAAATGCACTACAAGTGCACGGAGCATGCATGAGCCAACCAAACCAAACCTTACCAGAGGTATGACATCAAAAAACATCACCAAAAACATGCTAAAATGGAGTCAACATAAGCTAGAAAGACATGCTCAAACATGAGGCACACAAGACTAGTTTATGAAATTTACACTACAAGTGTATAGGGCATGCAAGGGCCAACCAAACCAATCCAAAAAAGATCTAAGGCATGTTAAAACAACACCAAAAACCTACTGAAATGGCCCCAAAACAAGCTGGAAAGACATGCTTAAACATGAGGCACACAAAGCTAGTTTGTAAGATTTACACTACAAGTGTATAAGGCATGCAAGGGATGATCAAGACAACCAAAAAAAGTGGCATGCCATCTCAAAATAACCCCAAATACATGCTAAGAACAAGCCAACACAAGCTTAATAAACATTCTCAAACATGAGGCATATATGGCAAGTATACAAGACACAAGGAGAGGGGATGACCCTCTCCTATTTGGGACCCCAAAACCACCTTTCCACCATTGAAAATCCTCTGGATTTCAGTGGTAGAAAAGTCATGCAAAGGCTAGAACAAGAGCCAAAAGGGATGGCTCAAAACAAGGCCTAACAAGGCCTAAGAGGGGGTAGACCACCCCCAACAAAAAAGTGACCTTAAACAAACAATTGAAGCATGCAAAAAAAGAAATTTTTGTAGTTAAGAGTTAAGCTTAAATCAGCATGCAAATAGGTCCAAAAGCTTAAGCAAAATTAAGGGATTTAAGGGTTAGAAGCTCACCCTTGATGAACACCTTCAAAACCACAACTCCAGCAAGTTTTCCAAGCTCAAACCAATTCAACAACACCAAAACCAGCTCCTAAGCACCTTAGCAACAAAAAGATGGTGTTTTAGCATGTTTTTGTGTGTTAAAGTATGATAAAACTACACTTTAAGGCACAAAAATGAAGAACAAGAGCAAGATAGATACAAAGATGTTTATGTATATCTCAAGACCCAAAATCTAAACCTAGAGGAGGGAGAAGGAGGTTCTCTTATATAGAGAACCAAGGCTTAAGCTTGTTGGACAAGCTTAGGGTTCAAGGCCATCCCTCCATACTATGGAGGATGGTTTTAGTGCCCTCCAACTGTGCCAACTGGGTGAAAATATCTCCAAAAAGGTGACAAAAAGCAGCCGACTACTTGAAGTGGTCGGCCGACCACCACAAGTGGTCTCCTAAGAAATAAACTGGTCGGCCATGGTGGGAGAGGGTCTACAGCATGAAAATAATGCAGTGGTGTGGTGGCCGACCAGAAAAGGTGGCCTAAAGACCAAGAAAACCAGTTATCAAACCAGAAAACTGGCTGGCGGGAAGAAAAGTGGTCTCCAAGGGGAAGAACTGGTCTCCCACCCTTGTACCACCTTCCAAACAAAGAAAACAAGGTTTGTACCAAAAACAAACGAAAAAGGACGCAAGATGAAAGTTCGGGAGGCAAAGCGTGCAATCGGAAACCTCAAAAACTAGTCTACGGGCATCAAAAGTGGTCTACGACCACAAAAGTGGTCTCTCGGACCACAGTGTCCCTCTAGGAAGAGCCAACAAGACATGGTTCAAAAACCAAGCCAAACGGAGAACGTTAAGCGGTCCGGAGATAAGGCGCACAGCCAAAGGCTCTGAAAATCGAAAGCTAGTCTCCAAGCGAGAAAAGTGGTCTACGACTACCAAAAAGTGGTCTATGACCACAAAAGGGGGTTTACAAGACCCCTTCCTCCCTCCAGGGAAGGAAAACAAGGTTCGGTCCACAAATCGAGCCAAAGCACAAAGAGTTTAGAGGCCTGGAGGCAAGGCACTCAGCCGAAACTCCGGAAACTCGAAACGAGCACAACATGCACAATCACCGAGCGCTCAATCGATGACGTCTAAGTCTTAAAGTCAGTCAAAAATAGGGTGTCTACAGTACTGCACTTTTGTAAAAAGTAAGCCATGATCGGAATGAAAATCATCCTTCATTTGAAAAGAAAAGCATTGTACTTTTGCATAATAAGCACCACATTGCATGAGATTGAGATTGAATTTGACATTGAAAACCAAACATTTGTATTGCCATAACAGTTTGAATCGGGTAATGAACCAACCAACAATTGTAATAACAAACAGAGTAAAACAACTCGATAAACAACTAAACTACTCGACAAATAACACAACTTGAAACAACTCGATAAGTAGAACAAAATGAATTCAACTCAATGAACATGCCTAAGCCAAAACAAGACTCAAAACAAGACCTCGAAACACACAAACAACAGAACAAAACTACTACATGCAATTGAGTCTTCACAAAGGAGGGAAGCAAGCACAAAAGGAAGGCTGCCAGCCATGTGGGATGGCCTGCCGGCCATGTATTCCTCCTACCGGCCATTAATGTGCCCCTGCCGGCCATTAATGAGCCTCTACCGACCATCAATGAGCCTCGCCGACCATCAATGTGTAGAACCTCCAAAATATTGACATCTGACCTCCACTCACTGCCTTATCTTCTACAAAAGCTCTAGCTTTGTGGTTTCTTCATTCTTGCTCTGTTTTTGCCACAAATGGAGCCATTCTTTGCTGAAAAACTCTCAAATTGGATTACAACTTTAGACAGCTCAAAAAAGCTGAATTTCTTGGATTTCGGGATAAATGCACTGTTCATGCTAAGTTGTACCTCGTTGTGTTTTCTATTCCTTCATGCTGCGGCTAGGTGTTGGAACCTCGATTACACATGTTTTTAGCTTTGAAGGACAAGAGATATGTCCGACAATTGAAGAGTTCCAAGTTTTGATGAAATTCATGCATAACGAGGAAATCCTGCCCCAATCCCATTTTAGTCACATTCAGGCTTTAGGAAGGATGTGTGGGCTCACTTTACAAGATGCCCAATCTTTGGTTCGCAACGGAGAGTTGGATATTCCTGGCCTTATTCATCAATTTTCTGACGCCGGCGACAAAGGCGACCGTCTTTGGCTAAGTTTTAGGCAACATGCTCTTTGCTTGTGTATGTTGGCTCATTTTCTTCTCGCCTCAGGTTTCGAAGGGTCTAGCATTCGCTTGATCAAAGTAGCCCAAGGCTTGAAAAAGGGCAAGAGCTGCATTGGCGTGACACTGGCCGAGACTTTGATGGGCTTGGATGCCTCCCATCGGCGGGAGAGAAACAAACTCGTAGGAAGTCCACTACTTTTGTAGGTACTGTTTCTTACCCTTCTCATATGTGTTTCTCACATTAATCGGCACTCATGCACTGTTTTTCTCTCAAAACCCGTTCTCACTTTTTCTCTCCACATATACCTCTCTATTCTTTAATCTCTCTTATTTTTCGTCCCTCCCCAAATATGGCTCATGGATAGGTTGAAGGTAGTGGACTCTTGCCCTGTATATTCAGCATGAGGCTATTTCTTTCGCCCACGGCTGGTCGATTTCTAGAACAAGGGATGGTGGTGCCATTGGATATGCAACAGGTCCGCTGTTGACATTGCTTTGCATTGCTCCTGGTTTGATCTACCCGAGATGAGCTACAGCATGGCTCGGCAACTTGGCATTCAATTGATTGGGTTGACTCACTGTGTCTTCTACTTTCCATTTCAGTTCAGGTATCAGTTCGGACACGACCAGATTTGCTTAGAAGATGGGGTAAAGTACCCTACTTCATTTCCAATATGAGGTTCATAACTAGCTTGATATCCCACTACATCGAGGACAAGAGAACTTCTGGCTCTCGCTCCTAATTTTAGTTGCGTCCTTTCTGGCAAATGCATAGCTTGGCTTGAAGAAGAGGCACGAACAGGGCCTACTTTACCATCTGAAGCTTCCACAAGCTCTGAGAGAGGATGCAGAAACACCTGACTCATCTGTGCCCTAAGTTTATTACTTTGATCTAACTTTCAAGTTTTCCTTTTGAATGTAATAAAATGCAACTTTGATGTGTATCAAGAGTTAGAGAACTTTGTATTGAAATCAATGAAATTGGAGTTGTGGGCACTGAAAATTTTTCTTTTGGTCCAAAAATGGTCTAAGTTGTAAAAAGATTAATTTAAACAAAATCAACTTTTATTAAAACTTTTCAAAACCATTTTCGATAAGGATCACAACTGGACACACTTGGAATCTATCCACGAGATGTACAACCCTGAATCCAACAAAGAGAAAGTTGCCCCTTGTTTGAATAGGACTGCACTGTACTGTAACCAGCTCTCATAGTGAAGATCACAACTGAACTTTCAGATAATGAGCAGATAAAGATGCCTTGATCAAACAGATGGACACAGTTAATTTGGAAGTGTTTATGGCTGGACTTCAGACTAAAGTTGCCTACGTATCCTAAAGACGGGAATCAAGCCTTACGTAGTTCAGTTCGGGTTCACTCAGGTATTAACACTCTCCTTTTATGTTCTAATTTTTGCCAAGGTTACCCTTTCTGGGTTTTCAACCTTGCGAGCTTAGTTTTTCTTATTTCCAATTTTTTGTGCTCTAACTTTTCCCTAGGTCGCCCTTCCGGATTTTCAGCCTAGCGAGCCACTCAGGGGTAATATTTCTTCAACTTGTCCATGTTGATTGGTTGGGAAAATTTGAGGCCATCTAGATCCATAAGAATGACAGCTTCACTCGACCAAATTGATTTGATGATGTAAGGACTAGACTAATTGGGTCTGAACTTGCCCCTAGGGTCATGGATGGGAGCTCGGTTGTCTTTCACCACCAAATCCCCTTCCTTCAGATTGTTGGGCTTAATTTTCTTGTTGAAAGCCCTGGCGATTCTGCGTTGATATCCTTGGACATGGTATAGTGTTCTTAGCCTCCTCTCGTCGAACAACATTGGTTCCTCAAACCTGCTCTGCTGCCAATTCACTTCTGCTATCTGGCACTCAGCCATAACTCGCAACGATGGAACCTCCACTTCAATTGGTAGAACGGCTTCCATCCCATAAACCAAAGAATACGGAGTTGCCCCGCTAGATGTCCGAATTGATATTCTGTAGCCCCAGAGCAAATGGCAATTTGTCTGGCCAGTCCTTATAAGTTTCCACCATCTTCTGTAGAATGTGCTTGATGTTCTTGTTGGTGGCCTCAATAGATCTGTTGGTTTGCGGCCGGTATGTGGATGACTTATGAAAAGCCACGTTGTATTTATCCAACAAGTCGATCACCTCTTTCTTAAAGTGGAAACCATTGTCTGAAATGATCTAATTTAGGACCCCATAACGACAAATGATGTTATTCCTAATGAACCTGGCTACGTGCGACACTTTCAGCACTGCATAGGATTAGGCCTCGACCCACTTTGTAAAGTAGTCTATTGCCACCAGGCTATACTCATGCCCATTCGAGCCTTTTGGCGTAACTACCCCAATAACATCAATTCCCCAGACTGAAAATGGCCATGGTGATGTCATGTTATACAGCATCGATGGCGGGATATTCATATGATTTGCATGAATTTGGCATTTGTGGCATCACCGAACAAAACTGATACAATCCTCTTCCATGGTTGACCAGTAGTAACCCTGCCTGAGAATCTTTCTAGCTAGCATCACTCCGCTCATGTGCAATCCGCACTCCCCTCTGTATCAATATACAGCTTGTGCATTCCCAGATGGCCTCGTTTATACAATTACCCCCGTAGATGATAAACTGAACAGCCATTCCCCGTATTTCCCTTTTATCTTTGGCATTTGCCCTTGGTGGATAAACCTCCTTTTCCAAGAAGTTCCAGATATCATGATACTAGGGGTTTTGATCTTGTACTTCATCTATTGTGGCGATCAACTCGTAGGCCGGCACATACCTCTATTCAATAATAATTGGATGCATCTGGATTCCCAAAGGGATGTCTATCATAGAAGATAGAGTTGATAAAGCGTCAGCGAACCTATTATTCTCTCTTAACAAATGCGTGAAGGTTAGCTTCTCAAACCTAAGAATCAGAACGTTTAGGGTTTGGTGATAGATTTTCATCATTTCTTCCTTAACCTTCTAGTCTCCTTTTGCTTGAGACACAACCAAGTTCAAGTCCCCAATGATGTCCAACCGTTTTGCCCTTAGTTCCAGGGCGGCTTTTAGTCCAGCGATACATGCCTCGTATTCTGCTTCATTGTTAGATACTTTAAACCGGAGTTTGAAAGCTAACGATATGTGGGAATTGTCAGGTGCTATCAGCAACACCCCTATCCCATAACCGTATTGATTAGATGCTCCGTCAAAATACATGGTCCAAATATCTTCCTTAACCTGTAGAATGGCCTCATCTGGGAACAAATACCCTACTGCTTCAAACTCTTCCACTGGGTGATCTGCCAAGAACTCAGCTACCTCTCTCCCCTTGACAGACTTGAGAGTCACATATTTCAAATCAAATTCAGAGAGAAAAAGTAACCAACGAGCTAGCCTACCCGTAAGTGCTGGTTTCTTGAAGAGATATTTGATAGGATCTAATCTCGAAACCAAAATTACGGAGTGAGCTAACAGTAGTGCCTCAACTTCCTGGTAGCCCATACCAAGGCCAAACAAGCCTTCTCCAGCAGGGTGTAACGAATCTCATATTCCAGCATTTTCTTGCTCAGGTAATAGATGGCTTTCTCCACTCTATCCTCAGATTTCTGCTCAAGCATGCAGCCCATAGTCGTGTCGGTTACTGACAGATAAAAAATCAGCAGTTTCCCCAGCTCTGGCGGTGACAACACGAGCTGGTTCTGAAGATACTGCTTGATCTGCTCAAAAGCAACCTAGCATCAGTCATCCCATTGGATTTTCTTTCCTTTCTTCAGGAGACCAAATAGTGATTCACAAGTCAAGGTTAATTTTGCAATAAACCGTCTTATGAATTGCACTTTTCCAAGAAAGCTTTGCACCTCCTTTTTAGTTCTTCGTGATGGCATTTCTAAGATGACCTTAAGTTTGGAATGATCAACCTCAATGCCCCTCTGTGTAATCAAGAACCCCAGCATCTTCCCTGCTGTGACACCAAAAGTGCATTTCTATGGATTCAATCACAACCGATATTCCCTGATTTGTTGGAAGAATTTCTTCAAGGCGGTATAGTAGCCCTCTCTTTCCTTAGACTTGACAATCATGTCGTCCACGTACACCTCAACCTCTTTGTGGATCATATCATGCAAGATAGTGGTTGCAACCCGTTGATAAGTAGCCCCAGCATTTTTTAAACTGAACGACATCACCCTGTAATAGTAGGTTCCCCACGGCATGTGAAGGAAGTCTTTTCCTTATCTTTGGGTGCCATCAAGATCTGGTTATACCCGAAAAACCCATCCATAAAGGAGAGCAACACATGGCCTGCGGTGAAGTCCACCAATTCGTCGATGTGCGGTAAAGGAAAGTCGTCCTTCGGACTGGTATTGTTCAGATCTCTGAAATCTACACACACTCGAATTCTGCCATCTTTCTTCGGCACCGAAACAATATTGGCCAACCAAGTAGATACTCAGATACTCGCAAAAACCCTACATTTATCTACTTGGTAACCACTTCCTTGATTTTCAAAGCCCAATCCGGGCGTATTCTTTGAAGCTTCTACTTGACGGGTCGGGCCTCAGGGTCAAGAGGGATCTGGTGCTATACAATCTCAGGATTGATTCCAGGCATGTCTTCGTAGGACCTAGCAAAACATCTTTGAAATCTTTTAATAAAGCGACTAAGCGCTCACGTTCCTCCGAAGACAACGTGGACCCGATCTGGACCAGACGTGGATCCTTCTCAATACCCACATTAATTGAAATGATTTCATTAACAAGGGGTTTTAAAAACCTCTCATCCTCTCGATCAATCAAATGTTTTAAAACCAGAGGAATTCCTTCCTCATCGTTTTTATCAAAATTTTGAAAGTCATGATCAATGCAATACACAAGTGGCACAGAAAAGTACTTAGAAATAGCAGTGGTACCATTCTCATTCAAAGCTTCCAGCTCGTCCAATTTCTCGGTTACAACCGACTCAAAAGAAAAGGAAAAAGACGACCTGGACAAAACAATGGCATCCGGGTTATCAACCCCAGGAATACCGGACTCCGACTCAGAAGAATTGGAATCTGATTCTGACTCCACAGACTCTGTGGAATAAGATTTCGGCTCACTACCTGATTCAGAACTACTAGATAAAAAGCCTTCCTCTAACTGCCAAACGAGGGAGGGTGCGATAGATGCATCCAGAATACCACCGGAAGGGTCCATACCTGATTGATCTCCGATCATGGAAACGGTGAAGTCATCTTCCAAGCTCTCTAGTTTGATCTGAGGATCCGAAAGGAGACATGCCAGTGCTGCTCCTATCTCAAGTTCATAGCTGTTGGACTCATCCTCTATACTATGTTTTGCCTCTGCAGGTAAGTTAGTCTGTTTCTCTGTAGCTTCATCCTCTTCTAACTGTAAAGTTGAAGAAAATCTCAAAGCTAGGCAAATGCTGCTTCTCATAGTTCAACCATGGCTTAAGAAAGTCGCAAAATGTGAACTCCTCCCCCTCCTAGACAAAGCGACCATTCAGGGTTCCCTCAATTGGTCTATGTACAAGCTCATAGTGCTTCCCACTTTGCTTTGCTTTGGCTCTTCCTGCCATTTCCTTTCCTTTTCTCACCTAGTCCTCTTTGGTTGGCGTATAGCCCAAGCCAATGGTATGAGGGTTATGTGGCACTTTGGCTAGTACGGTAATGCCCTTTCGACCACCCTTTCCTAATCCCATCCTGGGTACATGTTGTAGTTTATTCATGAGGTAGACAGACTGGGCACTAACATATAACCCCTCATCAACAGCTAAGATGTTTTGCACCACCCGAGCCTCAGAAAGGTAAACCTAGACAGGAAAACATCCTCATCGCCGTGCACAATTTCCAGTACCGGTGTAGTGACCTCAGGCGGAGGATGTATAGAGGAATTTCCAAAAACAATGGCTACTCCCTTCCCATGGGGGTACTTCAGCATCTGATGCAAGGTGGAAGAAACAGCTATTACTTGGTGCAGCCACGACCATCTAAGGAGTAAATTAAAAGTGGCCGGAACATTCAGGATGTGAAACTCAATATCCTGTTGTGCCGGGCCAACCTGCGTTCTGATTCGAACTGTCCCCATCACCTCCCGACTTGTATTGTCATAAGCCCGGATCAGCTGGGCCGTTGGTACAAAGTCTGCTGGCTTCAGGCCAATAGCATAGGCCGTGCGCGACGGACACACATCAATTGCAGACCCAGTATCAACCAAGACAACCGGCACCTACTTCTCTTTACATTCAATGGAGATGTATAGTGGTTTTATGCGTAGACCCCTCGGGTGGCAATTCCTTATCTGTGAAAGTCAAAGTCAGCGAAGCACCTCTCGGGAAGACCAGTCCCACTGACTGCTCGGTAGTTGTGTCGATAGAAAGCTTAGCCTGATCCATTGCTGATAGGACGGCTTTCCTGTGTACCTGTGAAGCCATGAGTAATCCCCAGATGGATACGTCTGCTTGAATCTTCTTTAGTTGCTTCAGTACAGCCTCTTCTTCTAGCAGTTTCTCCTTCTATTTTTCTGCCTCCTTATCTTTTCCAGATGCTTCTGGTTGGTCCAAGTGTGGGGGCTTGAAGTACAGCCCACTCCTAGTCATGTGATCCACTTTTTCAGAATACCAAGTATCATCTGGCAGATTCTGTCCCCAATCTTCATCGGTGTGGGCAAGATGCAAATCATCATCTTCCCACCACATTCCTCCGACAACCGATAAGCAACTGTCCGGTTCCATTGTAAATATTCCTGAATCCACATCACAATCAGTCCCCATAGGGGCTTTGGCTTTCCCAATTTTCTGACTATTCTCAGTTCTTTCTTGTTCAAACCGCTTCAGTGCGCCCTCCTACTCTGTATTAGCTGTACTAACACTACTCAAATCCTAAGCAGAATTCTTAGTACCAGTGATCTCCGGTAACTTCCCCTTGTCATTGACTATTCCGGCCATTGTAACAGTTCCTGCTTCTAGCTGTTCCAGCTTTGGTTGAGACCTCTCATCCACATCCGGTTCATCACTGAGCCACCCCGAATTATCCATTGATCCGTTCATATCAAACCAGTCAATCTTTACACTCCCTAGATCTTTGTTCATCGAAGAACTGTAGATTGTTGATGTCCTCCTCGAGGTCGGCTAAGTCATCCAGTCCCTGGCTTGGTCCATCCTCCCGAACTACATTAACCTCCATTCCTGTCGGCAACTCCAGCTCTGGTTTGGCCTGATTACTTGGCACAACTTAGCGGCAAGGGTTGTATTCTTCTTCAGATGAGTCCATGGAGCCCTCAGGCGTTGAACTGACATTCCCATTCTCCACCAAGGTTACCCCATCTTCCTCTTCCACAGTCACCACCACAGGTTTAGGTTGGGATATGGAGGTGCTCATCATGCCCAAGTTTGTGCTTTCCGGGATGAACAGCGCTGGCTTGGGTATGTGGGAGGGGGTGATGTATTTACTGGGGTCGTCAGGGATGGCCAATGTTTGGATAAGGTTTATTTGCCTGGGTAGAGGGGGTTGGTTATATGGTGTGAGGGGATTTGTAGTGACGTTAGGCTTTTGAGGAGGCACTATCACCTTATTGTCAATGAGATCCTGAATCTCATGACATAATCTGAAGCACTGGTCGGTGTCATGACCATGATGTTGGTGGAAGGCGCAGTATTTGGCCGAGTTGTGTGTAGGAGGGATGAGATTGGGCAATGGGCGTTGTTCTAACGGCTTAATTTTTTTATTAGGACTCTTAAGGCCGCATATAGAGACATGTAGAGTGCGGTGAAAACCCTCTAGTCTCGGGGTTGGTACTTCACAGTTTGTGAGGTTGTGTCAGATGTACCGGCAAAGGGGTTGGCAGTTTTCGGTGTGGTGGTGACCATACCAACATCAGAAGACCTTGCAGCTGCACTACTACTCGTAGCCGCATTGGAACTGCGTGTGAAAGCCCTCTTGGGCTACTCTTTCTCGTGGTCTATCAGACCCTACTTCATTGCATCCTCTATCTGCACCCCTATTTCATGGAGGTCAGCATAAGTAGGTAGAGGTATGACTATCATCTTCTGTAATAGTCTTGGTTGCAGATTGCGGACGACCATTTTGATTTGGTCCTTTTTAGCTGGTCGGGTGGTCATCATGGAGACCTTGGCCCTCCAGTGAGTGATGAAATCGGAGAAGCCCTCCTTCGGCTCTTGGCGAGTTGCTTCAAGATCACGAGTTGTGATCTCGATTTGAGTGTTGTAGGAGTATTGAGCAATAAAGGCCTCAGCCATCTCTTCCCAGCTCCTTTTTATAGAATCTTCAAGTTTAGCATACCAAATGGCCGTGATACTTGACAAGGTCCGGCCAAAGAGGATAACTTCTACAGTTTAGATAGGCCCATCGGCTGCAGAATGTTTGAAATAGTCACAAGTGGACCATGGGATCACCTGAGCCATCAAAGCGGTCTATATGCGGCATTTTAAACCTATCTGGTAATGTCACCGCCGCATCGGTATAGCCATCCTCTATATCCGGGATCGAATTGACACCCTGAGCTCATTTGAAGAGCTCCTCAAGCTTGCTCACTTTTAGTGCAGTACGGTCGACCTCAAACTCAAACGGTGCCTTGGTTGGGTAAACCGGTGCTTTGGAAGTTTCGGGTGGAACTGGCTCTGCTGGAATGTCCGTATTTTCCTGGACATTAGTTGTAACCCCGGGTATTGGAATCCTGACTGGGGATGGATGTGAAGTAGAAGCTATTGCTTGTTGTGGTTGTTGTTGCTGCTGAAGCCTATTGATCAGCTCAGCCTGCTGGGTTACAATTTCTGCTTGGTAGGCAGTGACTTCCACTTGGCAGGCAGCATCCAGCTGCATATTCTCAATAGTTTGTTGAAGTTGACGAAGCATTTCTTCCATGTTGACTAAGGGGTGCTGATCTATCAGAACTAGTGTATACTCTCTTTCCGAAGTGGAAATAGAAAACTAGACTTCGCTGAAGGAAGGTAACTGTCGAACCGGTGAGTTATGCCTGACTCTCCTCCATCTTGTAACTAGGAGTAGCGAGGAAAACACTGGTTGTCCTCCTACAAGATCCCCAGATCGGTAAAGTCACCTTACTCGAGTCCATAGTGCTTGGGGTGTAACTGCCTCATCTAAAGCAATCGTGAAACACTCTCTTGCAAAAAGAAAATAAAGCAAAAAGAAACAAAAATCACAAACCGCACAACACCTCGGCTTAGACAGAAACAACACACAGTTGCAATCTTAAGCTGGATAACCGTTCTCAAACACTGATTTTTGCCCCAAATCCCTACCTCAAAGCTGATATCTTCAAATTGATACCCAGACTTGCAACTGATACATACATTCTTGCAGAGTTTCACTCTAAAAGCACATATCAAGCGAGTGTGAGCCACAACACCCCTATGATGGGGTAGGGTTATCCTGTCCTAGTTTCGTCAGGAATTAGGGGTTCACTACACAAATGTGCGGCTTCAAACAATCTTGCATTCGAGTGAGCAACTTGTCCTAGTTTGGAACAGTCTCTATGGATTCTGATATGCAACTAGGTCGATTGGTCAAAAAGGGTACCTCAGTAAGACTACCTAATATACCTCTCACACCTAACACTGAGAAGTGAAAAGAGGATCAAACGGTACAGCAGTAGTCCAGATCCAAGGGTTGTGTTCCCATCGTGGCATAGCCTACAACCGGTCAACCATTTGGCAAATACTGTGACTTATGCGCATCGATGCAAATGCAATGCAAAGGCCACGTGTCCGTCATCACCAAAGTTTCCTCGGCTCGAGAACTTAGGTACGAGAGGGGAAGGTCCTGAAATGAGCACCCCCTGTGTAATGACCCTCACCCTGGTCTTAGCCATGTTCATGTGCATCTGCATGATTTTGTTTTGTTTAGCTTGTATTTGTAGATTTTGACTTGTTTTGCCTAAAGTAAAGGTCCCTATCTTGTTTTGTGCTTATGTGATTTGCTTGAGTATTGTTTGTATGCTTTGTCCCTTGCTTGGTGTGTTAAGCCTAGGTCACCCTTGAACCTCTTATACCTAGGACCATCTTGGAACCACCTTGGTCGACCTCCACCTTCACCCTGGCATATTGGCCGAGATGTTATCATCTAGGCCGAGGTGTGCATCACCTAGGCTGAGATGTGTATCATCTAGGCTGAGATGTTATTATCTAGGCAACCAACATCCTTGATCCTTACACCTAGTGATCTTGTTCCTGGACTGGTATGACCTAGACCGAGGTGTGGCACAGCTAGGCCAAGTGTTATCCTTCCTAGCCGAGATCATTGAGACCTTATTTACCGAAGCCTATGTCTTGATCCAAGGTCATTGCCTTTTTAGAGTGCCCTTGTCACCTCGCTTGTTATACACACTTTGTCATACTTTTGTCTTGTCATTCTGTCACCTTTTTGAGGAGATCCAATTCGGCGTTGCGACGTGTCCCAGCAGAGGGTTAAGTCAGGTACTAGCTGAGAACCCATATAATTTTGTGTCATACCTTTTGCATTGTAGAGAGAGAAGCTCTAGGAAGAGGAAGAAAAGTTTAGATTGAGAGAGCTAGATCCCAAGCTTGATCTCAAGAGTTTGAACCATTAGATCCGTGTTTTGAGGTTAGATTCTTGATTTACACTTGTTGTTCTTTATGTTTATTCGATCACATTGCATGATCTAGCATGATTCATGAGCCATGCATTGATTTGAAGTTGGTTTTAGAAAGAGAAAATTATGTTCATGTGTTCTTGAAGAAAAGCCTCGTTTTGATCTGAAAGTTTGTATCAAGATCCATGTTTTTGTGTTTGTTTTCATAAAATCTTCAAGTATGGGTACCCAAGTCCATGTTTTTGAACTCATATCATGAAATCTCAAATTTTGAATAAAGAAGTTATGATTTTAGCATTTATGTTCTTCATGTTCATATTCTTCATGTTCTTCAAAAGGAAACCCAGATTTTCCAGACTTCATTTCCCTGAATGTGGTCGCCGGGACCACACCTCGGCCAAGAGGTGTGGGACCTCGGCCAAGACCTGGTTGGTAGCCAGCATGTTTTCCCGAGATGAAAAATAGTGTTCTAACTCCTAGCACATGTTTTGCTTTGTTTTGGCTTAGTTTTGAAAGAAATGTCGAGATCATTTACACTCATGCAAAACTTGTTTTAGGAATGCATTTCATATCCATCTTTGAGCATCTCTTCTTGTATTCTTGAAATGCATTCAATGGGATTTATTACGTACTTGTAGGCCTTGGATCCTTGCTTGTAATCCCTACATCCGAAGAGCTATGTGAGTGATATTTTTAATAAAGCTATGTTCTAATGTTTTAATTAAGGCTTTGCTTGTTTCATTTTGGAAAAGTGTTTGTTCAAGTATGAATGATTATTCCTAGTTTTGTATAAAGTATTATCTTGTTTTGATGACATTCTTGGAAAGTCCTTAGTGCTAGGGGACTATGATGCAACTAGTACCCTTGTTTGAGATATCTCCCTTGCCACCAATGGTCTTGTACAGGTGGGTTTGTCTAATCGATTCCGGGTTGATTATTCCCTTGTTTTGTCAAGAATGTCATCCCTTGTATTATATTGATGCTAGTAAGCATCCCTTGAAGCTTTGAAAGACTTGATAGATGAACCTGGTTCATCCCTTGATTTTGTACAAGATATGCTATGTATTTGTGGGAGCCGAATAAATAGAAGAGTCGGAAGGTCGTACCAATCGATATTATTGCTCCATATTGCGTGACTAGGATGCGAAATCGTTAGGAAGGCGAATAGCGGAGGTCAATAGCTCGAATAAATAAAAGGGAATGGGATAAAAGTAGGCTCAGCCACGAGGCCCGTAAAGCAAGTATAAATGCAAGAACCAAAGATTTAGAAAGGTATGTAAGAATCACTTCACTTAACTTAGAAAACAAGCTATCTTGAGTGTCGAATCGACTTGCCGTCGGAGTGCTAATTAAGCACCCCGAGTGTTTGCATCTTTTCAGGTGACTAGCTGAGGATCACTAGCGTCTCCCAAGATCTGAAGAGTATTTCCAAACCACTTCTCCACAACTGGCGCCGTTTGTGGGAATACTCAAATACATCCATGGCAGGCGTGACTGAAGATCCTCCGATAGCCACTGACGAGACCACACAGAGAGATGACCTCACTCCAGCAAACTCGCTATGACCAAAAACCATCGCAGCAAGACTTGCTTTGGACCTCTGCTCATCTTCAAACCCAACGCAAAAGACAATACAAGCGACCATGGCACAAGCTAGGAAAACCAAACAGAGGTTGGACAACATCATCGCTGAGAATGAATGCCTTCGTCGCGATCTGGCCTCGGAAATGGAAAAATCCAAACAAACAGTGCGCTAGGCTTCTGTGTGACCCCCGAGGGCAGATGATCAACGATCTCGAGCCCGATAGTAGGAAACTGACGGCCGCTATGCCTCAACAGATCCTCTTGAGGCGTTAGCAAAGGATGAACGTCCCCAACAATGCGTCCGGAGGAGTGCGATCCAAACACCTGCCCTTCCGAAAGATGCATTTTCGCTTGACACCGTCCACATGATATACAGCCTGCCAGTAGCCTCGGCCGTGCATACAATCCAATCACATCCAGGTCCCCAACAGCAACTCACGCCAGCAAAGCGGCTCCGAGAAATGCCAAGTATCACCTTTGACGACTCTGATTTGATCGGCGTAACACTCCCTCACATTGATCCATTGGTTGTTGAGCTACGCGTAAACCGATTCATCGTTCAATGCGTTCTTATCAACTAGGGCAGTACTTTCGGAGGTTATGTATTATAAAACCTTCATCAAAGTCGGATTCAACGAGTCAGACCTAACTCCGGCTCTTTATCCACTATTCGGCTTCAATGCCAATCCAAAGTACCCATTGGGAAAGATCAGCTTACTCGTTCGAGCAGGTTCCAGAACGGTGGATGTGGAATTCTTGGTCGTCAGGCTACCATCGCCGAACAATCTCATCATGGGGCGATCGTGGTTGCATACCTTGCAGGCCGTCCCAAGCACCTATCATCAACTGCTACGTTTCCCAACAGAACACGGCATTGAGCAAATCCACGGCTCCCAAAAATTGGCACAAGCATGTTATCTCCTTGCCGCCAGAACGCCAAAGGAACTGCAACTAAACTCCATTGAGGTGTCGAATCGGGAGATCCTTGATGACGTTGGGCGGCATCCAAATGAGAAGGCCACAGAAGGTTTAGACCGAGTTGACATCGATGGAAGCCCAGAAAAGTTCTTCATGATCGGCGACTCTCTGAATCCGGCAAATAGGTAGCAGCTGATCTCTTTCTTGCTCAACAACCTCGACGTCTTTGCGTGGGCTCCGTACGAAATGCCGGGAATAGACCCATCAGTTTCACAGCACCATCTGAATGTCGATCCCAAATGTAAGCCGATCATTCAGAAAGGCCAACGGTCAGCCGCGGAGCACACTGCCACCGTTTTTGAGGAGGTAGACAGACTGCTTGACGCCGGGGCAATTAGAGAAGTCACTTACCCTACGTGGCTCTCCAATACAGTGGTGGTGAAGAAGAAAAATGGGACTTGGCGAGTGTGCGTCGATTTCACGGATCTGAACAAAGCTTGCCCCAAAGACTGTTTTCTTCTACCCAGAATTGACCAGCTTGTCAATGCGACGGCACGTCATCAACGCATGAGCTTCCTCGATGCTTACAGAGGCTATCATCAAATCGCCATGCATCCAGATGACCAGGACAAAAATGCATTCCTCACCCCAAGAGGAACCTATTGCTACAAAGTTATGCCTTTTGGGCTGAAGAATGCAGGGGCAACCTACCAAAGACTGGTCACCGCCATGTTCAAAGAGCAACTCGGCCACACTATGGAAGTATACATCGACGATATGGTGGTCAAGTCCAAAGAAGAACAGAATCATATAGCCGATCTAGAAAAGACATTCAGCATCTTACGCAAATACCGAATGAAACTGAACGCTTCCAAGTGTGCGTTCGGAATCGGCTCTGGCAAATTCCTAGGTTACATCGCCAATCACCAAGGAATCGAAGCCAACCCGAGGCAAGTCAAAGAAATCTTGGAACTCGGCTCCCCCCGTTCAGTAAAAGAAGTCCAAAAGTTGATGGGGATGGTCACTCAACAGTTCATCACCGGTCTACGATCGCGCCGACAATTCTTTCGTGACACTACTGGCGGTAAGGCTTTTGAATGGTCCGCCGAATGCGAAATAGCTTTCAACGGACTCAAGACCTACCTCCGCTCAGTACCTTTCTTGACAACACCTGCCGCTGGTGACCCGCTCATTCTATATCTGGCTGTTTTCGATAGGGCTGTCAGTGCCGTACTGTTAAAAGAGGAGGAGGGGGAGCAACGGCCAGTGTATTATGTGAGCAAGGAAATGGTTGACGCCGAAACACGCTACCTTCCGCTGGACAAACTCATCTTAGCCCTAGTCATGGCAGCAAGAAAACTGATGCATTACTTCCAGGGACATAGCATTTGGGTGCTAACAGATTATCCCCTCCGATCAGTACTACGGAGTGTAGAAGCATCAGGACGTGTTTCAAAATGGGCTCTTGAACTCGGCCAGTACGACATTCAGTTTTTATCTAAAACCGTAATCAAGGGGCAGGTGTTGGCCGACTTTGTTGCCGAATTCATTGGCGAGCTTGCCAACCTCAAACCTGACGAAGTTCGACCAAAGGCTGAAGTTTGACCAAAGCTGAACTGGAGAATTTATGTGGGGGATATTTGGCAATTATATTGTGATGGATCGTCTAACCAAAGGGGCAGCGGCGCCGGAGTTGTAATCATGTCTCCAGACGGCACAGTAATTGAGCAAGCCGTCAAGCTTGACTTCGAAGCATCAAATAATGAAGCCGAATACGAAGCCCTTCTAGCCGGTCTGCAGAATGCGCACCTTCTCGGCGCTCGGCGTATGCTTGTGTTTTGTGATTCAAAATTGGTAATCAATCAGCTAAAGGGGGAGTACGCGGCAAGAAACGACTGTATGGCGGCCTACATGAAAACGGCCAATTCCTTGTTGACAAAATTTGACCATCACGAACTAAACCAAATAACACGCGACCAGAACACACACGCGGATGCCTTGGCGTGCCTAGCCTCCGCCATCAATTCTAAGATCAAACGGACCATCGAAGTAGGTTTCGTCCCAGAGCCGAGTATTGGCCCTTCGGAGGAAATCCATGTCAACGTTATAGAATCCGCACCAAACTGGATATACCCCATTGTTGCATTCCTCTCTTCCAAACAACTCCCAGAGGACAAAAACGAAGCACACAAGCTGCGAAATAAAGCTCGCGATACTATCTGGATCCGTAAGGAGGGCTTTATAAAAAGTCCCTCTTTGGTCCATATTTGGAATGCGTGCACCCCGACAAAGTGGAGGAGCTTCTGACAGTGATACATGAGGGCAGTTGTGGTGCCCATTCTGGCAGATGCTCCCTGGCCCATTGAGCTATAACACAGGGGTATTATTGGCCGACAATGAGAGCTAACACGGAGAGTTATGTAAAAAAATGCGAACAGTGCCGAAAGTTCTCCCCATTAACCCATCTGCCTGTCGAAAGGTTGAACTCTATCACCAGCCCCTAGCCGTTTGCTCAGTGGGGACTTGATATCGTAGGACCATTGCTGAGGGCCCCAGGGAACAAGCAATTCTTAATCGTCGCGACAATTACTTCACAAAATGGGTCGAAGCGGAGGCTTTAACACATATACGAGACGCCGACATTAAACGCTTTGTATGGAGAAACATCATAACGCGATTCGGCATTCCAAGTGCTCTCATCTCAGACAATGGCACCCAGTTCGATTATGGCGTATATCGAGAGTTATGCAGCAAGTATGGCATTCGGCCTTACTTCTCTACACCGGCCTACCCCCAAAGCAATGGTCAAGCCGAAGCCTCTAACAAATCCATCTTGGACGGCATCAAAAAGAGGCTGGAAAAAGCTAAAGGCAAATGGGTCGAAGAATTGCCGAGTGTATTGTGGGCTCATCGTACCACGCCGAGGAGATCCACTGGAGAAACGCCATTTGCTCTATGCTTTGGAACGCAGGCAATCTTAACCCTGGAAATCAGCCTCCCAACTCTGAAATCGCAAGTTTTTGATACGGGCCGAAACGACATGATGCTTGCCCTGGATCTGATTCTAATCGAAGAACGAAGAGACCGCGCCCTGGCATCCATGGCACGGTATCAGCAGCAGCTCGCCAAGTCGTATAATTAGTGAGTTCAGATACGCCGATACACGCCAGGAGAGTTAGTCCTAAAGAAGGTACTTCCAGCCGACCGAAGACCGGCCGATGGAAAATTGGGTCCAAACTGGGACGGCCCCTATCAGATAGAATCCATCGCAGGAACAAGGGCATATCAGCTCTCAGACATGTCAGGAAGAAGCCTACCACGGCTTTGGAATTCAACACATTTATGTAAATTCTATCATTAACCCGACTTGTGGGCTTGATACTTGTACATATTCCACCGTTGCAATACAAAGTTTCTCATTTTCGCAAGCTCGCTCCCAAGCCTTTAAGGGCCAATTAAGCCCTCTAAGGCCAAAATTAAGACTCCGGATTCGGAGCGTCCTTCGTGGATATCATGATTGGCCAAAATTAAGACTCCAGATTCAGAGTGCCCTTCGTGGATATCACGATTGGCCAAAATAAAGTCTCCGAATTCGGAGCGCCCTTTCGGTGCATGACACCTTAGGGCCGATTAAGACTCTAGATTCGGAGCGCCCTTCGTGGATATCATGATTGGCCGATTAAGACTTCAGATTCGGAGCACCCTTCGTGGATATCACGATTGGCCAAAATAAAGTCTCCGAATTCAGAGCGCCCTTTCGGTGCATGACACCTTAGGGCTGATTAAGACTCCAAGTTCGGAGCGTCCTTCGTGGATATCACGATTGGCCAAAATTAAGACTCTGGATTCGGAGCGTCCTTCATGGATATCACGATTGGCCAAAATAAAGTCTCCGAATTTGGAGCGCCTTTTCAATGCATGACACCTTAGGGTCGATTAAGACTCCGGATTCGGAGCGCCCTTCGTAGATATCACAATTGGCCAAAATTAAGACTCCGGATTCGGAGCGCCCTTCGTAGATATCACGATTGGCCAAAATTAAGACTCCGAATTCGGAGCGCCCTTCGTGGATATCACGATTGGCCAAAATAAAGTCTCCAAATTCGGAGCGCCCTTTCGGTGCATGACACCTTAGGGTCGATTAAGACTCCGGATTCGGAGCACCCTTCATGGATATCAGGATTGGCCAAAATAGTCTTCGAAATCGGAGCGCCCTTTCGGTGCATGACATCTTAGGGCCGATTAAGACTCCGGATTCGGAGCGCCCTTCGTGGATATCACGATTGGCCAAAATAAAGTCTCCGAATTCGGAGCCACTGTAGACACCCCATTTTTGACCGACCTTAAGACTCAGACGTCACCGGTTGACCGCTCGGTGATATTGCATACTGTGCTTGTTCAGAAGTCCCAGAGTCACGCGGCGTGCCTGCCGGACTTAGAACCATCTTCTACCTTGTCCCGGTTTGCGAACAGGCTCGGTTTTCTCTGTTTTCTTTCGAGGAAGGAGTGGTCCGTAGACTATCTCCGGTGGCCGTGAGCTACGTTTAGTGGCAGAGGGCCATTTTGCCCATTTCGAGCTTGGTTCGGTTTTGAGCCAGGCGTCCTTGGGACCGCCCAACCATCTCCGAATTCTCCGGTTTTGGCATGTGCCTCTGTTTTAGTGTTCCGAGGACACTGGGGCCTGATGCCCACGGCGAACACCACCGGTGCCATGACCCATTTCGGGACCCCAAACGCGGTTTTGGTCGAAGCTTTCATTGCATCGGCCTTCTCCGGTTTTTGGCGGAGACCTCTGTTTAATATTTCAGGAACCTGAGGCCCCGATGCCCACCGTGGTCGTATGCCACTTCGGTGCTCATAATGGTTTGGGACCCCAAATTGAGCGGTTTTGGTCCCGAGCATTCATTTCGCATCCATTTTCTCCGGTTTTGGCGGTACCTCTGTTTTGTCATTCCAGAGGACACTGGGTCGCAGATACCCACTTGATCTGAACACCACTTGGCACTGCAGCCCATTTTCGGATCCCGATTTGCTCGGTTTTGGCCGACGTTCATTTCTCATTAGTTTTTGTTCAAACTTGGCGGTACCTCTGTTTCAACATTAGAAAGATCCTTTGGGGGGTGGGAGGCCAGCAATTATCCCAGATAACTGGTGCTCCTCCGGAGCCCGTTTTGCTCACTTCCGGGCCAATGTTGAACACCCTAGGGATATTTTCTTCCAACCAAAGCTACATATCTGTGATGAGGGCATCTAGGAGGACCTTAAGGGTTGGTGGTCGGCCAGAAATTCAGGGTTTCATTTTTGGGCCTCTCCTTCAAGCTCTATGTTGTGGCTCCTGCTTCAGTGTTGCCAATTTCCGACCTTGGAACCTTGTTCTACACATCTTGGAGGACACAAAAAGTTGGTGGTCGGCCAGCAATTGTTGGTTTTATTTTTGGGCCTCTTCTTCAAGCTCAATGTTGTGACTTCTGCTTCAGCGTTGCCAGATTCCGACCCTGGGACCTTATTCTACACACTTGGGAGGACACTCCTGCATAGTGGTCGGCCAGAAAATCTTCACTTCAATTTTGTGCCATGGCCGGCCGGCCAGGAGGGGTAGCTGGCCGACCAGGTGGGGTGGCCGGCCGGCCACCTCCCACAAATTTACCTGGCCGGCCAGCTTCCTGCTTTCCAGCCTGTCCCAGCTGTCCGGATATTTTCCAACATATCCCGGGGCATCCGGGGGATATTTCGGGAGGGAAAGATTGGGTGCTTTCCCTCCCCTTTTACACCCCATTTCTTGTCTATTTGAAGGGCCCTCCCTCTCCTTCTTCAAGGTTGGAAAAAATTGTCTCAAGGGATCATCTTCAAATTCCTCCATTTTCATAGCTCAAAACCTCAAAAAGCTTCTAAGTCCCTAGGTCTTCTCTTCATCAACACCTAGCCTCACCATCCTTACTACCATTCCAGCAGCTAGGAAGTGAATTTCAGAGGTTGAGAAGCTACAAATCAAAGCCAAGAATCAAAGAAAGACAAGTCTTCAAGGGTAAGTCTTCAAAACCAACTTTTAGGGCTTTTTCTTGATTCATTTCTATACTCCAATTGGTTGAGAATTGGGGTTCCGACCCCTACTGCTTTTGTGCTTTTTTTGAGCCCCTCTACAACTTTGTAGAAGGGCTCAACTTCATTTGATGCTCCTATGATATACTTGTTTCAATACCTAGCTTTTATGCCATTATCTTGCATGCTAGTTTAGGCCTATTTCCTTTTGTTTTCAGAGGTCCGACACCTACTGGTTTTGTGCTCATTTTGAGCCCCTCTACAACATTGTAGAAGGGCTCAACCTCATTTGGTCATTGTATATACCACCTACTTCGAATTCCATCAAGTGTGCCATTTTTGCATGCAATTTTTGACCTATTTGTGTTTGTTTTTGGGACTTCGACCCCTACTTGTTTTGGTCTCATTTTGACCCCCTTTACATATTTCATGAAGAAAGTTTTGTCATTTGGTGTGTGCATTGCATGTCTCATGATATAGCCTATTTGGAAGCCTACTTTGCATGGATTTTATAGCATGTTTGTATTCTGATTTTGAGGATGTCATCTTCTGCAATTGTGCTTATTTTTATCTCATCTTCAATGTTGTAGAAGAAAGTTTGTCCATTTGGGGTTTTCATATATCACTTGTCTCAATACCCCTCTTTTGGCCACTAACTTTGCATGCTATTGTTGATCTACCTATGCTTGTATTTTGGCCATGTTTGTTACTGAAAAATGCCATATTTGGGACTGCCTTGCTACTGTTCTTGCTGCCATGATCATATTTTGCATGAATAGCATGGCTATAGGCCATTTCGGGGCTTAATTTCACACTCTCGGGATGAATGCATGCTTCGAATGTTATTTCGAATTGTCTCGGGGCTGTTTTCCCCTTTATTTAGGTGCTGAAATTCCATTGCCATGCTTACATGTCATTCCCTATGCCATTTACATCATTTTTGCGTTGCCTCGGTTTGCGTGCTAGTGCGCACGCCTTCCGAGGCGCCCCTGTTTTTATCCGACGGCAGCCTATGTGAGTGTGGTTGAGGCCCTCTCATGTCGGCGTAAGCCCAATTTGTATTTTCATGCTTCTACATCATTGCCTCGATTTGCGTGTCATGCACGCTGCGTTTAGCGACTTTATTTTTATCCGGCGGCCTATGTGAGTGTGGTTGAGGCCCTCTCATGCGGCGTAAGCCCAATTTGCATTTTCATGCTTTACATCATTGCCTCGATTTGCGTGTCCATGGGCGCAGCGTTTGCGACTTTTGTTTTTTAAGACGGCCTCCTATGTGAGTGAGCTGAGGCTCTCCCACGTTGGTGTAAGCCCATTGCGGCATTCCGTGTGCCTTTTCATTGTCTTTCATCATCGCCTCGGTTTGCACGCCTGTGGGCACGCACTTCGAGGCACTTCGGTTTTATCCGATTTTCATCTTTCATCATCGTCTTGGTTCCCGTGCCTATGGGTGCGTATTTCGAGGCACTTCGGTCTTATCCGATTTGCATCTTTCATCGTGGCCTTGGTTTGCGTGCCCGTATGCACGCATTTCGAGGCACACTCTGTTTTATCTGATTTCCATTCCGTACGCCGTTTCCTCGGATTGCGTGCCTATGGGCGCGCATTTCGAGGCATTTTATTTTAGTCTCATTACACATTGTATTTCATATCGTCTCATGCTTGTATGTCATTTTTCTTGATTTGCGTGCCCGTGGGCACGCATTTCGAGGCATCCCACTTTCATAGCATTGTGCATGCTATATCATATGTTAGTTGCATTTCATGCATATCATGCATATTGCACGGGAAACAAGGCGCGTTTCGTACTCCGAGTAACGGAACGGGTCTCAATTCCCAAGTCACCGACACTCCGGATTATCCATGATGGAGTTAGGTTTTCATTGTAGCATTCATGTGTATTCATCCCAATATTGAGTTGTGCAATTCGGTTCCTCGGCCATCATGCATCGATATGCGTGATTGGTGGCACGAGGATCGAGGCATGCATATATTTGTGAAATACACTGCTGTGCCCTTTTCCTGCTCTCTGTTGCAGCAAAATCCAGAGTTAGCGACTTTTCGGAATTCGGCGCGCATTTCGAGAAACACTGCGAACAGAGGCTAATCGGGGCATCCCAGTGGATTTCCGCGCCAGGCAGCCCAACATACATCATCTATCAGAAGCAAGGCAGCCCCTGGCTTGCATGCCAGTTTACTGCTTTCTTAGTTAATTGTTAATTAATTAGAAATTTGTATATTTATTCGGACTGTATTATTCGGACTGTATTATTTATTCGGACCCTCTGCGCGGGGGCATAAATGTAATAAGGGTGCGTGAGTGCGATGTATGTCTTCCAACCCCCATTTCTTTCTCCCTTTTATTTATCCGCTTTGGATGGTTAGATATAGGGCATATTTCAATTAGCATACAGTATGACAGCATGTTTGCATCATTCATCTGTATTGCATGCATCGGGCTCGGCGCATCATACAAACTGCATCGTATTTCAATTCCAAGTTGAGTACTTGATAGCTGTTGCATCTCATATGCCATATTTAGAATAGCCGAGCCTGCTATAGTTGCATTTTGCATGTGTTGCATTAGACATTTCTGTATACTTAGGTCCATGCATGGATTTCTAATGAGTTTTTGTTTTGGCTTGGAGTACTCGGTAAGTTTTATGCTTTAGCATCCTTGCATGTGTGTGAGTGTTGCCATGAATAGCATGCTTACCATGAGGCTAAATGCTTATGTGATATAACTGCCTTGAATGCCTGTGGGTGGAGGTTGAGTTATCTAAATTGGAGCAATTCATCGACTGTTTGTGTTAAGCCCACTAGATTGTGGCAAAATCTGTATTTTAAGCCTACCTGCGGGTAGCAAACCATCTTTCACAAACAAACATGAAATGTTTTGTTCCAATTCAGCAGCCCGATCTATACTTATTTCTTTGTCGAGCATCACATAGTAATCCTAGGCTAATAACCGGAATAAGAACTCACAAAGTTTTCAAAAACAGATATCATGGTTAGTAGAGGCCGGTCTTCGACCGGGCGAGAGGGGGTGCTCATGATGTGACCTTCCCTAATCGTACCCAAGTTCCCGAGCCAACTTTGGTGATGACGGACACGTGGCCTTTTGGCACCGAGTCAGGGTTTCCTAAATTTCCCATTTTAAAATATTTAGGTGGCGACTCTGTTATCTGGCAAAGCAGTCCATGTTTGGCACTTCTTTCAAAAAATCTGTTTTCCTTCAAAATGATTTGCCGGATTTGGACTCTTTGGTTCGAGATCTGGAACCGCAACAAAAATCGAGTCCGAACTGTAGCGAGGTCCCCCGCGGGCGTTGTTACAGCCCCCCTTTTGGGGCATGACACCTTAGGGCCGAATAAGCCTCTTAAGGCCGATTAAGACTCCGGATTCGGAGCACCCTTCGTGGGTATCACGATTGGCCAAAAGTCTCCGGATTCGGAGCCTTTGTGAGATACATTCGGACTACTTCACTGGCCGAATAAATATTCAATGAGAATTGTTCTTAATTCGAGCAGGTTAATGCATGTTTAAACATTTGCATCACGAAACACAAAACTTGCCAGTAAGTTGAAATAATACGTTTAATTAAGCACATAACATTTCATGACCAAATACGGACGTTGAAAATAAAAGAAATTCTATTTGTTCGGCACGAAGTCTGTTCTCACGTTCCAAAGTCTATTTATTCGGCATCCTCATCGTCACTCTTCTCAATTTCGAAATCAGAATAGGGTAAGTAGTGACGATGATACAGAGGCGAAGCCGAATCAATTCCCACGGCTTCGAGAGCTTTCTCAGTTTGAAGGGCCTTGATCTAGCCATGCTTAAATCCACGATTTTCACATCAGCAGACCTCCTCGGCAAGGTCTCGCTTGGTCTTCTCTATCCCGGCCTTTAGGCCGTCCTGAAACCCCTTTGCATAACCCGAGGTCCGTTGGGTCACTCTCTCCTCAACGACCAATTTAGATTGACCGGCCACCACCGACGCGCTCGTTTGAACATTCTTCAGGCTCAAGCTCACGCCTTTTTTTTCCGAATCTCCGCACGCGATTCCTTTCGTCCTTTTTCTCACTCTCACGTCGCACTTCCCGCAGACGCATGCCGACTTTGTGAGAAGTATATAGTCCTTTCACGGCGCCATGTATGCCGTCTCGAAATACTTTGAAATCTTGACGTCCGACCATCGATTGTTGGACTTCCGGCGGGAAGATCTGTCGAGCGAACTCATTCGCCACACTGGTTTTTAATGATAGAATCCGCCTCCGTCATCGGTCTATTCCTCACAAAAATCGCAAAACTCAACGGTCGTGGCGTCGCATCAGGCTTGATTCTCGGTCGCGGGCGCGGAGAATTTCCCCGTTGTTGCCTGTCCTTTCGGGGCGATCTGCTTCGACGATTAAGGGGTTGCTGTGTTTCCCCATCCTTGGACGTTCTTCTTCTCGTACGCATAGGCTTGCTACTGTGACTCATTGCGGCATCTAATTCAGCCAATCTTTGTCCCTCCTAGGTTGCCTGAATGAAAATAAGTAGGGCCTCTGGCGTGCACCCGCCCCATTTATCCTTCAATGTATGCAGCTCTCCTGAGGCAACGTCAGTAATCCCAAACGTGAAAAGTCGGATGACAACTGTCCGGCCCATTCGGCTTCTCAAACCAAGGGCAGATTTACTAATCTGGTGCAGCTAAAACAAGCGGATTTACTAATCTGGTTGGCCATGTTTTCAAGCGCAAGCGCCGACCAATCTGTGCCCCAGCCAGCCCAAGCCAGCCCACGAGTTAGGCCCATTAGGCTTCGCAAGACTCGCGCCCTGGCTAAAGCAAGGGCAGATTTACCAATCTAGTCGGCCATGTTTTCAAGCGCAAGCGTTGACCAATCTGTGCCTCAGCCAGCTCACGAGTTAGGCCCATTCGGCTTCGCAAGCTCGTGCCCTGGCTAAGGTAAGAGTAGATTTACTAATCTGGTTGGCCATGTTTTCAAGCACAAACGCCGATCAATCTGTGCCTCAGCCAACCCACGAGTTAGGCCCATACGGCTTCTGAAACCAAGGACAGATTTACTAATCTGGTCTGGCTAAGGCAAGGGCAGATTTACTAATCTGGTCGGCCATGTTTTCAAGCGCAAGCGCCGACCAATCTGTGCCCCCAGCTAGCCCACGAGTTAGGCCCATTCGGCTTCGCAAGCTCGCGCCGTGGCTAAGGCAAGGGTAGATTTACCAATCTAGTTGGCCATGTTTTCAAGCGCAAGTGCCGACCAATCTGTGCCCCAGCCAGCCTAAGCCAGCCCACGAGTTAGGCCCATACGGCTTCTAAAACCAAGGGCAGATTTACTAATCTGATCTAGCTAAGGCAAGGGTAGTTTACTAATCTGGTCGGCCAGGTTTTCAAGCGCAAGCGCCGACTAATCTGTGCCCTAGTCGATCAATCTGTGCCTCAGCTAGCCCACGAGTTAGGTCCATTCGGCTTTTGAAACCAAGGGCAGATTTACTAATCTAGTCTGGCTAAGGCAAGGGCAGATTTACTAGTCTGATCGGCCATGTTTTCAAGCGCAAGCGCCGACCAATCTATGCCTCAGCCAGCCCACGAGTTAGGCCCATTAAACCCATAGCTCGCGCATACTGCTAAGGCAAGGCAGATTTACTAACTGTCACCAAATACCTAAGCTAAGCAGCCGATCTAACCATAACCGAAAGCAATATCATTCATCAACAACATTTTTCATCAACAACATTTTCCTTAGCAAGTTGAGCACAACTCATGAAATTTTATATATGCAAATTACTAAACAAAAAGCTACAAGCCCGCATGAAAATGCCTAGCAAAAACTGTAAAAACAACTATGACTGTAGCAACACATGAAAAATACCAAATTAAAAACTGTAAAAATACATTCGACATCCTAAAAACTATGTCAGTCGCCCAGATCAGCCATCGGAATCAGACTCCAATGGCTCAACATCCACTTGCTCATATGGTATTGACATAATCAATGAAGCTTTAGCAGCAGCAAGGGTGTAGACGTCCCCGAACGCATCCCGGGGAAAGGGGGAGTGCGAATCCCCCCCCGTTCTAGTTCGATATTGGGTCACTACAGTTCGAAGGACTCAAATGTCACGGTTCTCAATCTTGAACCAAAGAGTCCAAATCCGGCAAATCGTTTTTGAGAAAAATAGATTTTTGAAAAGAAGTGCCAAACATGGACTGCTTTGCCAGATACAGATTCGCCACCTAAATATTTTTAAAATGGGAAATTTAGGAAACCCTGACTCGGTGCCAAAGGCCACGTGTCCGTCATCACCAAAGTTGCCTCGGCTCGGGAACTTGGGTACGATTGGGGAAGGTCACTTTGTGAGCACCCCCGCTCGCCCGGTCAAAGACCGGCCTCTACTAACCATGATATCTGTTTTTGAAAACATTGTGCGTTCTTATTCCGGTTATTAGCCTAGGTTACTATGTGATGCTCGCAGCAAACAAGCATAGACTGAGTCGCCTGAATTGGAACTAAACATTTCATGTTTGTTTGTTTGAAAATGGTTTGATGGTGCTACCCGCAGGTAGGCTAAGACGTGGATTTGCCACCCTCAGGTGGGCTTAGAAAAATATGATTTTGCCACTATCTAATGGGCTTAAAACAAACAGTCAATGATTTGTTCCACTTCAAGTAACTCAACCTCCACCCACAGGCATTCAAGCAGTTATATCACATAAGCAGTTAGCCTCATGGTAAGCATGCTATTCATGGCAGCACTCACACACATGCAAGGATGCTAAAGCATAAAACTCACCGAGTACTCCAAGCCAAAACAGAAGCTAATTAGAAATCCATGCATGGACCTAAGCATACTGAAATGTCTAATGCAACACATGCAAAGATGCAAACTATAGCAGGCTCGGCTATTCTAAACATGGCATATGAAATGCTACAGCTTTCAAGTATTCAATTTGGAATTGAAATACAAATGCAGTTTGTATGATGCGCCGAGCCCGGTGCGTGCAAAACAGATGAATGATGCAAACATGTCATTTGTCATCAGATCGATTGAAATATGCCCTATATCTAACCATTATAAGCGGGTAAATAAAAGGGAAGAAAGACGTGGGGTTGGAAGACATACATCACACTCACCCACACTTATTACAATTATGCCCTCGCGCAGAGGGTCCGAATAAATAATAATACAGTCCGAAATAAAAGAATAATACAGTCCAAAATATACAGTCCGAATAATAAATATACAAATTCCTAATTAATTATCAAATTAACTAAGAAAGTCAGAATCGGCATGCAAGCCGGGGCGCTTTTGACTCGCTTCGATAATGAAATGATGCATGTTGGGCTACTTTGCGCGAAAATCCACTGGGATGCCCCAATTAGCCTCTGTTTGCAATGTTTCTCGAAATGCGTGCCAGACTCCGAAAAGTTGCTGATTCTTCATTTTGCCGCAACAGAGAGTAGGAAAGGGGCATAGCAATGTATTTCACAAATATATGCATGCCTCGATCCTCGTGCCACCAATCACGCATATCGATGCATGATGGCCGAGGAATCGGATTACACAACTCAATATAGGATGAATGCAGATGAATGCTACAACAAAACCTAACTCCATCATGGGTAATCCGGAGTGTCGGTGACTTGGGAATTGAGACCCGTTCCGTCACTTAGAGTACGAAACGTGCCTCGTTTCCCGTGCCCGGGCTAACTCCTATCCCGAACACGATGCAATATGCATGATATGCATGAATGCAACTAATATGCAATCCTAACATGCACGATGCTGTGAAAATGAGATGCCTCGAAATGCGTGCACGCGGGCACGCAAACCGAGGCGATGATCCTAAGGCATAATATGGCATTCGCAATGCAAATTGGACTTACACTAACACGAGTGAGTCTCAGCCACACCCATATAAGAGGTCGTCGGATAAAAAGTGAAGTGCCTCGAAATGCGTGCACACGGGCATGCAAACCGAGGCGATGGCACAAAGGCATGAAATGACACGAAATATGATATACAATGAGACTAAAATGAGATGTCTTGAAATGCGTGCCCACGGGCACGCAAACCGAGAAAATGGCATACGGAATGCAACAGGACTAAAATGAGATATGTGATGCAATATGGGCTTATACCAACATGAGTGAGCCTCAGCCACACTCACATAGGAGGCCAATGGATGAAAATGAAGTGCCTCGAAATGCGTGCACACGGGCACGCAAACCGAGGCAATGGTACTAAAGTATGAAATGGCATTCCAAATGCAGATTGGACTTATACTAACATGAGAGAGCCTCAGCCACACTCATATAAGAGGCCGAAAGGTGAAAATGAGGTGCCTCGAAATGCGTGCACACAGACACGCAAACCGAGGCGATGGCATATGCAATGCAATGAAACTAAAATGGCATACAGAATGCAAAATGGACCTACACTAACGTGAGTGAGCCTCAGCCACACTCACATAAGAGGCCGTCGGTTAAAAGTGAAGCGCCTCGAAATGCGCGCACACGGGCACGCAAACCGAGGCAATGTATTAAAGCATGAAATGACATAGAAAATGATATGCAAACATGCCAATAGATTTTCAGCACTCACAAATGATGCAAAACAGTCCCAAAAGGTGGGGAAATGACACCAAATGCACGAAACGGTCCCGAAATGCGATATTAAGCACCCGAAATGGCCTATAGCCATACTAAACATGCATAATTGGTACATGACGTGCAAAACAGTAGCAAGGCAGCCCCAAAATAGCATTTTTTACAATACAAGACATGGCGAAATAGTGAGCATAGATGGGACAACAATGGCATGCAAAAATGGGGGCCAAGAGAGGGGTATTGAAGCAAGTGATGTATACGATGCTCAAACTGAAAAATTTCCTTCTACAACACTGATGAGGGACTAAAAATATGAATATTTACAGCAGATGACATCCCCCAACTCAGTATGAAAACATGCTAAAAATGTCATGCAATAATGAAGCCAACAAAGGCTAGAACATGAGGTATGCCATGCATTCATCAAACAGCCTTGGACCCTTAACAAAACATGACAAGAAGGAAAAAATATGGATATTTTCAGTACTGATCATGGCCGAAAACAGAAGTTATATAGGCCTAAAAAAGCATGCAAGAATGGGAGTCAAAGAGGGATATAAAGACAAGCACAGCATGGAGACCCCCAACAAGGTTGATCCCTTCAAAAATGTTGTAGAGGGACACAAAATAAGCCTACTCACAGTTCATGAAATGCTCCAAAACAGACTATATGTAGGTCAAACAAATCATGCAAACTTACGGTAAATGTGAGAGATTATGATGCAAGTGAATGATAGAGAGGCCAAACAGGGTTGAGCCCTTCTTCAATGTTGAAGAGGGGCTCAAAATAGGCCCACTCAAAGTTTACATTATGCTCGAAAACAGATCAATCATAGGCTAGATAAAGCATGCAAAAGCAAGGGTAAAACATGGATTTAAAGCAAGTGGCATATGGAGCATGAAAACAAGGTTGATCCCTTCTTCAATGTTGAAGAGGGGCTCAAAATAAGCACAATATCAGTTCATGAGATGCTCCAAATCAGATCACACATAGGCCAAATATTCAATGCAAAATAATGGCATATAAGAGGATATTGAAACAAGTGCAAGATGGAGGGCTCAAACAGGGTTGAGCCCTTGAACAAACATGAAGAATAGCTCAAAAAAAGGCCCCTTTCAGTTTTGGTTGGAGCCCAAAACAATAAGAAAATAGGCTTAAGAAATGAGGCAAGAAAGTGCTGCAAAAGAGAGAAATGGAGCCTTACCCTTGTAGACAAGTCTTGGCTCTCTTTTGCTTGAAGAATGGATGCCTCCTAGCTGCTGGAAAGTTCTCCTAGCTTCTGGAATGGAGTTGTGATGATAGGGCTTGGAGATGATGAAGAAATGGCCCCAAAACTTGAAGAAAATGGAGTTGTATCTATGTATATGCTCCAATCAATCCATGTAGCTTCTTCTCTTGAGTTAGGAGGACACTAATGTATGCAAGAGAGGGAGAGAGGAATCCTTCTTCAAATGGAGGGAAATGAGCTCTATATTTCCCTCTAAAGGGGTCCCCCGGATGAGATGTTTTTGGGGGAAAATCAAAGCACAGCTGGAATGCACACAACCCAAGGAAGCAGGCCGGCTAGCCAACTTTATTGGAGGTGGCCGGCCGGCCACCCCCCATGGCCGGCCGGCCAAGGGCAAAAATGGAAAGTGAGAATTTCTGGCCGGCCACCAAAGGTTGGTGTCCTCCCATATGTATACAACAAGACCCTATGGTTGGAAATTGGCAACTCTGAAATAGGAGAAACAACAAGCCACTTTTAGGAGAGACTCAAAAATGAAAGAAGGAATTACTGGCCGGCCATGTGTTTTTAGGGTCCTTCCATGTGTGTACAACACAAATATGTGGTTTCGGCTCGAAGAAAATGGCCCTAGGGTGTTCAACATTAGCCCGGAAGTGAGAAAAACGGGCGCCGGGGGGCGCCGGAAGAGCATAACTGGTTGCTGAGACAATTGCTGGCCTCCCACCCTCCAGTGACCTTCCTGGTGATAAAACAGAGGTACCTGCCAAAAATGAACAAAAACCGATGCAAAACGAATGCTCGGGGGCCAAAACACGCAGTTCGAGGTCCCGAAAACCGGCCGTCAAGCACCGAAAGTGGTGTTTGGCCACGAAGTGGGTATCTAAGACCCCAGTATCCCTCGTTATGATAAAACAGAGGTACCTGCCAAAAATGAACAAAAACCGATGCAAAACAAATGCTCGGGGGCCAAAACACGCAGTTCGAGGTCCCGAAAACCGGCCGTTAAGCACCGAAAGTGGTGTTTGGCCACGAAGTGGGTATCTAAGACCCCAGTGTCCCTCGAAAGGGAGTAAATGAGATGCATGCCAAAAACCGGAGGAATCGGAGATGGTTGGGTGGTCCCGAACCGAGGCACACGGCCTGACGGCTCCGAAAACCGGGAACCGGGCTCCGAAATGGGCAAAATGGCCTACGGGCACAAAATGTAGCCCACGGCCACTGAGAGATAGTCTACGGGACCTCTCCCTCCCCTCAGGAAAGAAAACAGAGAAAATCGAGTCTGGTTCGCAAACCGAGGCAAGGCACAGAAGAGGGTTCGGAAGTCCGGAGGCAGGGCGCACGGCCGCGACTCTGAGACTTCTGAACGAGCACAATATGCAACATCACCGAGCGCTCAATCGGTGATGTCTGAGTCTTAAGGTTGGTCAAAAATGGGGTGTCTACAAAGGGCTTTGTGCCAGCCATGTTTGAATTCCCGATTTTCAAACTTGGGGACTTGGTCCAAATACTCTGCGAGTCTAGCATTTTTCCCAGCCTCGAATATTTTGGAAGACTCCGAGTCGGCTGTTTCCTTCACCGTCTTCATTTTAGCCAACTCAGCCTCCAATTTGGAGACCGCCTTCTAGGCCAATTTGAGCGCATCTTCGCTCGCGTCCGCCTTCTTCTCGGTATCCGATCTCAATTGATCCGCGCTACGAGCCCTCTCCATCTCGGCCTCGGCCCTTGAGGCTTCCTTGTTCGCCCTCAAAGCTTCAACCTCGGCCCTTCTCCTCTGGCCCTCAACTTCCTTTCGTAAACGACCAATTTGTTTGACGCCGTCGCGATGGTGACGGCCCATATCGGCTATCCTTCCGACGGTCTACAAAACAAGAATTCAAAACCATAACTTCAACAGTATTCGGATGAAGTGAAGCAAAGTCCGAATATGTACCAAAAGTGCCGATTGGGCGACTAGTGCTGTCGCATTCAGATCTAGTTCCACCCGGAAAGCCTCCCTGTCAGACAGCAACGACACGGACGTAGCCAAGCTGAATGCGACTTCTGGATCTTTAAGCGCCGAAGCATCAGAAGAAACCGGCATGTTTTTTTATCATCGGCTGAATAACAAAAGGAACGATCACATTCGATCCCTCTAATCGAGGACGTTTGCTGCCTCGTTCTTCTGAGCCAGCCTCAAACTCGGCAGGGTGTTTCTTTGCCTCTCTCAACTTCTTGGCCGGCCTGCACGATCAAAGTAGATTCGGCATTTCGATTTTTTGCCGTCTCCATCTCAATAACGCGCAAGCTCTTTGATTCGCTAACAGGCAGGGAGAGTTGAGATTCGGTGGCGGGTGGTACTTCAGACGGAAGGGCCTTCGCTCTTCGCCGCGCGGCCAACCTTTCCGCATTCGCCTTCCTGGCAAGTTTTGTCAGGCTTAACCCGGCTATGTCTTTGGGGCCGGCGGTGGGAAGATCCTCTAAGTCGGGGAAAACCCCGTCAAGTGAAGGATCACCTCGGCCCGAAGTGGATGGAGGATCGGCCGAATTCAATACCTCGTCAGACTCGATTTCGGACTGATCTGATTCGGTAACATTAGCTACATCCCGCTCCGAATCAGACCTTTCAAAAACAACCTGCCTCAAGTTTTTGAAGTCGGACAAAATAAGAGCGATAAGAGAATCTTCACCCTCCGGAATCGGGATATTTTCTGCCGCCGAGAAAGTCGTATATGTCGGCTCGTAACGAAGCAGAATATGGGCAGCCCTCCCTTATTTCTGAAGACTTCGACGGCCGAAATACTTGAGTGCGACTTTGATATCCGAAAGAACGGTGTCGTTAGTTGAAGACAGGACTTTCTTCAAATCGTTCCCTGCACAAGCCAAGCCGTAACATTTCAAAGAAGAGGCTTTACAACAAAAATGAACAAATAATAAAAGCAAGAAGGCAATCGGCCACCTGGCTTGCCCCTCCGTCTAGGAATAAGGTCGACGTGATCCTCCCCTTCGCCAAATTCCCAGTTACCTTGGACAACGACCATAACATCATCAACTCATTTTCCATAACTGGAAAGCATAGTAATTAGCTGATGGTCGATATCCTTGGCCCTAAGGAAGAAACGCCCGTGCTGACCAGAAGATTTAGCCAAGGCATAGCAATGCCAGATGGCTGGAATGCCAAGGTTAATTCCAAGGCGACGGTTGAGCGCTATAACCCCCATTATAATTCTAAAGAAATTCACATTGGGTTGGGAATGGATTAAACCCCAATGGCGAAGCACAGCCCTAAGAAACGGATGAAGGGGAAAACAGACTCCACCCTCTGCGATTGACAAAAAAGGAAAGACAATCGTGGTTTTGTCCTCCCTCTCCATATCAAGAGTGCCATCTGCCACAAGCGACAGACGGACATCATTAGGAATGGAGAAATAGCGTTTAAAGCCAGCAAATCGATCTGAGGAGAGAAGGGCTTTTAAATGTTTCGCCATACCCTACAGTTTATAAGAATATGCCAAGGAAGGAATAAACCAGAAAGAGTCTTCGAAGTAAGGGAGGAGAGAACTTATAAAGGACGAAGAGGATATCAGAGAAGAGAGTTGCAGGGAAGATTCAAAAGGCAATCCAGTGACGAGCGTCATAAAATACATACTTGAAAGGATGTCAAAATTTTAAATCGCAATAAATAGACACGTACGAGGGGACGGGAAGTTGACACGACAATCGAAAGGGATGCGCTTAGATATCCGCATGAAGATGAGGCCAACCGCCGAATTTCGGGTCTGACTTTTCGAAATTCAGAACCAAGCACTCCAGCCAACTGTCGTTGGTGAAGTGCTTGGGGGGCAATTGTGGGAGCCGAATAAATAGAAGAGTCGGAAGGTGCGTACCCCAGAAATTAGATATTATTCGGCTCCATATTGCGTGACTAGGATGCCGAATACGTTAGGAAGGCTGAATAACCGAAGGTCAGTAGCTCCAAATAAATAAAAGGGGAATGGGATAAAAGTAGGCTCAGGCCTTGAGGCCCAGAAAGCAAGTATAAATACAAGAACCAAAGATTTAGAAAGGTATGTAAGAATCACTTCACTTAACTTAGAAAACAAGCTATCTTGAGTGTCTGAACTAACTTGCCTGTCGGAGTGCTAATTCCAGCACCCCCGACAGGAGTGTTTGCATCTTTTCAGGTGACTAGCTAAGGATCACTAGCGTCTCCCAGAATCTGAAGAGTATTTCCAAACCATTTCTCCACAGTATTGTTTTGATAAAGATCTCGAATATCATTCATTCAAACCTTTATTTCTAATATCATTCACTGAGTATCCAAGCTCACCCTCTCCTTATATATATATAGGTGACGAGCAAGAAGGCGGTGATGCCTAGATGTCATTTGCAAGTGTGGAGAAGTGGTTTGGAAATACTCTTATGATCCCGGGGGACGCTCGTGATCCTCAGATAGCCACCTGAAAAGGAATGAATACTCCGGTCGGGGGTGCCGGAATTAGCACTCCGACGGATAAGTCAGTGTATACTCTCTTAATAGCTTGTATCTTAAGTTAAACATGCTAGTTCTCACATACCTTTCTCTGATGGGTGATCCTGCATTAATAGTATTCTCTTTAGGCCTTTGGGCTCGGCCCATCCTTGATCCTTTACACTTACCCCTACTCGACCTCTGTTCTACTGGCTAGTGTGCCAGTTATTTTATTCGGCTCTTCGATGGACTAGGATATGTGCCGAATAAAGGTTACGTTTCGGATCGGACATGCCCATTCGTCCCTATGGATCTGATGAAATTTGGCTCCCACAATTACCCCTCAAACACCCTACTAGCATCAGTTAGTCAACGTGTTTGGCTTCTAGCCTGGGAAGTCAAAAATTCAGCGGTTAACCCTCTTCCCAATGCATGTCAGAATGCGTACATGCTTTTTGGTCATTGTAACGCTTTCTCGCCCCTTCGTACACTGCCTCCATTTAATATGATTTGAAATTGTCTCTTCGAATGTATGTTCTGAATGCTCAAAGATATCTTGCTCGCCCTCTAGTGCAACTTCTCTTCGCGGCTTCTACAACTCCTCGTTTCTCGTTTCTCCCTTCGTCTCTTGTAAGTCTTCTCCTCCTTCATTTTTGATCCCGCTTCCTTATTTTCTTTTAGTTTTCCATAATCCTTGGGTTGGCCAAAAAATGGCAAAACATCTGAAGGAGCTCCTTTCGGAGGATCGAATCTCCGGCTTTCGACGCCATTTTTCTATCCCCGATGATGTCCATCTGTCACTTTTGGCAGACAGCACCACTATATGGAGAGGGAAGATGAGAGCACAATCATCTTTCCTCTCCTATCAATTGCTGAGGGCGGAGTCCGCTTTTCTCTTCACCCACTTTTGAGAGCCATTCTTAGATACAGGGGTCTAATACTGGGGTCCGTTATGTGACTTGATCTTAACTCCTCATTTGGTTTGATTTGCATTCGATATTTCTTGGTATGTGATGATCCCAACTCCTTGTTCTACAGACGGTTGGAAGGATAGCCGAACTAGGCCGCCGCCAATACGATGCCATTGAGAGAATTGGCCGCTTGAAGTCGGAAGCTGAAGGAGAGCGGAGCAGGACCGAGTTTGAGGTGGCGAGAGCCACGATGGAAAGTGCTCGAGCCGAAGCTGAGAATGAGAGGGCTCAGACTGCTGACTAGCTCAGATCCGATGCCGAGGAGAGGGCAAACGCGAGCGAGGAATCGCTGAAGTTGGCCAAGGAGGCGCTTGTTAAGGTGGAGGCCGAGTTAGAAGAGTTGAAGAAGGCCAAGGAAAAAGCCGACTCTGAGGCTTCCGCGGCGTTCGAGGCTGGAAAGAGCGCCGCTCTTGAAAACTATGTCGAAGAAGTCCCCAAGTTTGAGAATCGGGGATTTAAACACGGGTGGCTCAAAGCCCTGCTACCGCTGGAGTTACATTGGCCATGCCAATTCCAAACGAGCAAGTGGACGTTGAGCCACTCGAGTCTGATCTCGAGGCTTGATTTGGGAGATATTTTAGTTTTATTAGCTATTTTCAATTTCAATGTATGTTTTTGTTTAGTAGACTTCTGTTAGTGGAAGGTAATTTTCATGTATAAATTCGTTACTATCTGCGCTCAATTTATTAATGTAAATTTCCCTCTTGCTTGTACGCAATTTTTGATATTGATGAAGAGTTTTGTTCTTTACTACTTTGGATAAAATGACTGCCGATTGGAAGTAGGATCAGGGGATGAGTAGATAAAATAATCCCACTGCATGGCTGCCGATTAGATAACAGTGTAACTTGGCAACTAATTTAACCTTAATTTATTTGAACAAGTAATCCCACTGCATGGATGCCGATTAGATAACAGTGTAACTTGGCAACTAATTTAACCCTAATTTAGTCGAACAAGTAATCCCACTGCATGGCTGCCGATTAGATAAATCTGCCCTTGCCCCAGCCAATGTATGATCTCCGAAAGCCGAATAGCACTAGATTATGGAGTGGCTGCGGCACAAATCGATCGGCGTTGGGCTTAGGTATTTGGCCGATCAGATTAATAAATTTGCACTTGCCCCAGTCCGTTCATGAACTAGTACGCCGAATAAAATGAACTCATGAATGTTGTACTAACGATTCATGGAGCGGTTGGGGCAGTCAAGCCCAATGTATTGATGAATTTGCCCTTGCCCCAGTGGGTTTATGAACTAGAAAGCCGAATAACATAGCTTCATGGGGCAATTGGGGCACATGACTCAATCGGTGCCGGGCTGTTAAGGTTTTAATAGTAATGAGACTGCCTCAAAGGTGCTGCCCCGTAGGGAATAAATGAGTGCGTACTTTGTGCAAGAAGGTCCTATTTATATACTCAGAGTCAGTGGCTTAGTTCAATTCTTTGAGAAAGATTAAACAAGTGCGAATGCCAAATAGACTTTTCTTTAACAGTAGAGGAGAAGCGAGGACGCTAGCTGAGCTGGGAGGAGATATGAGTCGAAGTGGTGAACCTTCGCGCATTGGAAGTAGGACTTCGAGGGATCGGGAGAGACACCAATCCCCTCGTCGTCGAAGCAGGTCGCCCAGGAGGGATAAGGAACCACAAGGCATATCTCCTCAACCCCGTTCTGGAAGGGCATCTGATGTGGCTCTGCGCCCATTGAGTTTTACGGTCTTCGTGGGAAACAGACCAATGACAGAGGTGGATTCGATCGTTCGGGATCCAAATGTAGCAGTCGAATTTGCTGGACAGATTTTTTCGTCCGAAGTCCAACAGTCGATAGTAGGTCGGTAGGACTTTTAAGTGTTTCGTGAAGGCGTTCATGGGGTAGTGAAGGGGTTGTACACCACTTACGAAATCGGCATGCGTCTTCGGGTGGCTTGGCGTGTCATAGAGCAGAGAGATGAACGCATTTGGAAGTTAGAAGCTCGTGCAGAGAAGGCCGAGCGTGAGCTAAGAAAAATCAAGTCTGCCGAGCCTCAGTCAGCCAGCCATCCCAACCCGGTTGCGGAGGAGATGGTGAGTCAAAGGCTGATAAGCAATGCTATTGTCGATCGGAACACGACCAGCATGTTTGCGATTGAGACAGCGAGGACCACGGCCTATGAAAAAGGCTTCCATGATGGCCGAAAGGTCGGAATACAGAAGGCCAAGAAGAAACTCGCTGAAGAAGTGTGCCGATGTGAAAATCGTGGGTTTAAGCATGGCTGGATCAAGGCACTTCAGCAAGCTGAGGCTCTCCAGGCAGCGGGTGTGAATTCGGCATTGCCGTTGTATCAACAAAGCGATTTCCCCTTTTCGGCTTTCGAAGTTGAGAAGAGTGACAATGAGGGTGCCGCCGAATAGAAGCAGACCTTGTAATTTATTAGCTAATTTTAATAAAATGCTTTATTTTCAATTTGTAGCATACTTTTAACTTGAATAGAAGCAGTTCTTCATTTTCGATTTCTATTAACTGGCTATTTATATTAATTTACTTGGTGCCAATCGATTTATCTAAGGACATATTTTATTTGTGTTTACTGGCTATTTACTCGCACGTTTTAGCCTACACTTATATGGCTTGTATATTTACGTATTTCGTTTTGTATATTTACGTATTTCATCCTTTGTTTATCGGCCCAAAGGCGTGATGCCCCGATGGGGCTCCGAATCCAGAGGCTTAATCGGGCCAAAGGCATCATGCGCCGATAGGGCTTAAAATCCGGAGTCTCTATTTGGCCAATCGTGGCATTGACGAAGGGCGCTCCGAATCCGGGGGCTTAATCGGCCCAAAGGCGTCATGTGCCGATGGGGCTCCGAATCCGGAGTCTTTATTTGTCCAATCGTGGCATCCACGAAGGGCGCTCCGATGGGGCTCCGAATCCGGAGACTTTTTCGCCCAAAGGCATCATGCCCCGATGGGGCTCTGAATCCGGAGACTTTATTTGGCCAATCGTGATATCCACGAAGGGCGCTCCGAATCTGGAGGCTTTTTCGGCCCAAAGGTGTTATGCGCCGATGGGGCTCCGAATCCGGAGACTTTATTTGGCCAATCGTGATATCCCCAAAGGGCGCTCCGAATCCAGAGGCTTTTTTGGCCTAATGGCGTCATGCGCTGATGGGGCTCCGAATACGGAGACTTTTTTGGCCCAAAGGCATCATGCGCCGATGGGGCTCCGAATTCGGAGACTTTATTTGGCCAATCGTGATATCCACGAAGGGCACTCTGAATCCAGAGGCTTTTTCGGCCCAAAGGCGTCCTGCGCCGATGGGGCTCCAAATCCGGAGACTTTATTTGGCTAATCGTGATATCCACGAAGGGCGCTCCGAATCTGGAGACTTTTTCGACCCAAAGGCGTCATGCGCTGATGGGGCTCCGAATCCAGAGACTTTATTTGGCCAATCGTGATATCCACGAAGGGCGCTCTGAATTCAGAGGCTTTTTCGGCCCAAAGGCATCATGCGCCGATGGGGCTCCGAATTCGGAGACTATTTGGCCAATTGTGATATCCACGAAGGGCGCTCCGAATTCGGAGGCTTTTTTGGCCCAAAGGCGTCATGCGCTAATGGGGCTCCGAATCCGGAGAGTTTATTTGGCCAATCATGATATCCACGAAGGGCGCTCCGAATCCGGAGGCTTTTTCGGTCCAAAGGCGTCATGCGCTGATGGGGCTCCGAATCCGGAGACTTTATTTGGCCAATCGTGACATCCACGAAGGGCGCTCCGAATCGAGAGGCTTTTTCGGCCAAAAGGCGTCATGCGCCGATAGGGCTCCAAATCCGAAGACTTTATTTGGCCAATTGTGATATCCATGAAGGGCGCTCCGAATCCAGAGGCTTTTTCGGAACACTTTTAAACTATATTTCGTAGTGAGTAAACCAGGATCTTTGCATTTACAAAAGTGGAATATGTACACGTTGAACCATTCAGAACTAGTATCATTCCCCACAAGTCGAGTTTAATGATAGAATTTTCGTAAGTGCGTTGAATTCCAAGGCCATGGCAAACTCCTTCCAGACATGTCCTGAAGCCGATATGCCCCAACCCCTGCGATCGAATCGATCTGATAGGGTTCGTCCCAGTTAGGGCCCAATTTTCCATCAGCCAGTTTCCTGGCCACCGGTAGTACTTTCTTGAGGACCAACTCTCCTGGTGTATAGCAGCACAGCTGAACACATTGATTGTACGACTTGGCAAGCTGTTGCTGGTATCGTGCCATGAAGGCAAGGGCACGGTCTCTTCGTTCTTCGATCAGAACCAAATCCAAAGCCAGCATCATGTCGTTTCGGCCCATATCAAAAACTTGCGATTTCAGGGTTGGGTGGCCGATCTCCAGGGGTATGATCGCCTTGGTTCCAAAGCATAAAGCAAATGACGTTTCTCCAGTTGATCGCCTTGGCGTAATTCGATGTGCCCACAATACACTCGGTAATTCTTCGACCCATTTGCCTTTAGCTTTCTCCAGTCTCTTCTTGATGCCGTCCAAGATGGATTTGTTAGAGGCTTCGGCTTGACCACAGCTTTGGGGGTAAGCCGGCGTGGAAAAGTAGGGCCGGATACCATACTTGCTGCACAACTCCCTATAGATGCCACAATCAAACTGGGTGCCGTTGTCTGAGATAAGAGCTCTTGGAATGCCGAATCGTGTTATGATATTTCTCCATACAAAGCGCTTGACATTAGCATCTCGAATGTGCGTTAATGCCTCTGCTTCGACCCATTTTGTGAAGTAGTCTGTGGCGACGATCAAGTATCGCTTGTTCCCTGGGGCCCTCGGTAATGGTCCTACGATATCTAGCCCCCACTGGGCAAACGGCCAGGGGCTGGTGATAGAGCTTAACTCTTTAGCAGGTAGATGGGTTAACGGGGAGAACTTCTGGCACTGTTCACATTTTTTCACATAGCATTCAGCATCAAATCTCATTGTCGGCCAATAATGCCCCTGTGTTATAGCTCGATGGGCCAAAGAGCACCCGCCAGAATGTGTGCCACAACTGCCTTCATGTATTTCAGTCAGAAGCTCTTCAACTTTGTCCGGATGCACGCATTCTAGGTATGGACCAGAAAGGGACTTTTTATAAAGCTTTCCTTGCGGATCCAAGTAGTAACGCAAGGCTTTGTTTTGCAGCTTGTGTACTTCTTTCTTGTTCTCTAGAGTTGTTCGGAAGATAGGAATGCGGCAATGGGATCCATCCAACTTGGTCCAGATTCTATGACATTGACCTGGACTTCCTCCGAAGGACCAATGCTTGGCTCTGGGATGAAACCCACCTCGATGGTCCGTTTGATCTCTGAGTTAATGGCGGAGGCTAGGTAGGCCAGGGCATCTGCATGCGTGTTCTGATCGCGTGTTATCTGATTCAATTCATGATGGTCAAATTTTGCCAGTAAGGAGTTAGTCGTTTTCATGTAAGCCGCCATACAATCATTTCTTGTCGCGTACTCCCCCTTCAGCTGATTAATCACCAGTTTTGAATCGCAAAATACAAGCAAACGGCGAGCACCCAGAAGATGTGCATTCCACAAACTGGTTACAAGGACTTCGTATTCGGCTTCGTTATTTGATGCTTCGAAGCCGAGTTTGACGGCCTGCTCAATTACTGCGCCGTCAGGAGCCATGATTACTACTCTGGCTCCACTACCCCGCTGATTGGATGACCCATCACAGTACAACTCCCAGATGTCCCCAACATAAATTCTCAGTTCGGCTTAGGTCGAATTTCATCAGACTTGAAGTCGACAAGATCCCCCGGTAAATTCGGCCACAAAGTCGGCAAGCACTTGCCCCTTGATTGAGGTTCTAGGTAGAAATTGAATGTCGTACTGGCCGAGTTCAAGAGCCCACTTTGAAATGCGTCATAATGCTTCCGCACTATGTAGTACTGATCGGAGAGGGTAATCTGTTAGCACCCCGATGCTGTGCCCCTAGAAGTAATGAATCAGTTTTCTTGTCGCCATGACCAGGGCTAGGATGAGTTTTTCCAGCGGCAGGTAGCATGTTTCAGCGTCGACCATTGCCTTGCTTACATAATACACTGGCCTCTGCTCCCTAGCTCTTCCTTTATCAGTACAACGCTGACGGCCCGGTCGGAAACTGCCAGATACAATATGAGCGGGTCGCCTGCTGAAGGTGTTATCAGGAGAGGAACTGATTGGAGGTAGGTTTTCAGACCGTTGAAAGTGGCTTCACACTCGGCGGACCATTCGAAAACCTTGCCCTGCCGTAGTGTATGGAAGAATTGTCGGCAGCGGTCTGTGGAACGACTGATGAACCTGTTGAGTGTGGCGGCCATTGCCATTAACTTCTGAACTTCCTTGACTGATCAAGAGGAGCCGAGTTCTAGGATTACTGTGATTTGCCTTGGGCTGGCTTCGATTTCCCGGTGGTTGACAATGTAACCCAAGAATTTGCCAGAACCGATCCCGAACGCACATTTGGAAGCGTTCAACTTCATTCTATATTTTAGTAGAATGCCGAATGTCTCTTTCAGATCGGCTATATGATTCCGCTCTTCCTTGGACTTGACCACCATATTGTCAATGTACACTTCCATAGTGTGGCCGAGTTGTTCCTTGAACATGGCAGTGACCAGTCTTTGGTAGGTTGCCCTCTGCATTCTTCAGCCCAAAAGGCATAACCTTGTAGCAGTAGGTTCCTCTTGGGGTGAGGAATGTAGTTTTGTCTTGGTCCTCTAGATACATAGCGATTTGATGGTAGCCTCTATAAGCATCGAGAAAGCTCATACGTTGATGGCGTGCCGTCGCATTTACAAGTTGGTCAATTATGGGTAGGGGAAAACAATCATTGGGGCAGGCTTTGTTTAGGTCCGTGAAATCGATGCACACTCGCCAAGTCCCATTTTTCTTCTTCACAACCACTGTATTAGAGAGCCATGTAGGGTAGGTCACTTCGACATTTCGTCCAAGCGACTGTCAACCTCCTCAACAACGGCAATAAGCAGTTTCGCGTCGATCACGCTTTTCTGAATGATCGGCTTGCACTTAGGGTCAACATTCAAACGGTGCTGTGAAACGGATGGATCTATACCCGACATCTCGTAAGGAGTCCATGTAAAGACATCAAGGTTGCTGAGTATGAAGGAAATTAGTTGCTGTCTGTCGGCTTGATTCAGGGAGGCGTCGACCATGAAGAACCGGTCTGGGTTTCTACCGATTTCGACTCGATCTAGGGCTTCCGTGGCCTTTTCGCTCAGGAACCGCCCAATATCATCGAGGCTCTCTCAATCCGGTACCTCAATGGAATTTACTTGCAACTCCTTCAGCGTCTTTCTAGCAAGGATATAACATGCTTGTGCTGACTTCTGTGAACCACGGATTTGCTCAATGCCGCGTGCTGTCGGGAAGCGAAGCAGCTGATGATACGTGCTTGGCACAGACTGCATAGTATGTAACCAAGTCCGCCCCATGATGAGATTATACGGCGATGGCAGCTTCACGACCAAGAACTCCACATCTACTGTTCAGAAGCCCGCTGGAACGGGTAGCGTGATTTTTCCCAATGGGTACTCTGGATTGGCGTTGAAGCCAAATAGTGGATAAGGGCCCGGGGAGAGATCTGATTCAGAGAAGCCAAGTTTGCTGAATGTCTTGTAGTACATAACCTCCGATGTGCTCCCCGGGTCAATGAGTACGCGCTCAACTGTAAATCGGTTTACGCGTAACTCAATTGCCAAGGGATCAATGTGGGGAAGTGTCACTCCGGCCAAATCCAAATCATCAAAAGTAATGCTTGCAGCTTCATGGGGCCGTTTAGCCGGAGTGAGTTGATTTTGAAGGTCAGGATTCGATTGAATCGTATGCACCGCAGATGCAATTGGCAGGCTATATATCATGTGGATCACGCCGAGTAGAGGGGAATCCTGTCTTAAAGCTATTGCTTTGGTTGAGCTGCCTTTGCGGACGTATTGCTGTAGCCGACCATCCTGTACTAATTCCTCCAGGTGATCCTTCAAGGCATAACAACTCTCAGTATCATAACCATGATCCTTGTGATATTTGCACCGTCTATCCCATCTTCGCGTGCCAGGAGGTCCTATCATTTTTTACGGCCATTTGAAGAACGGAAGATGTTGGATTTTGGACATGACCGTACTGATTGGCTCTGACAACTTAGTATATTTCTTGTCGGAGCACCTTGTGCGCCTGCTATCGACTTGCAGCTATTCATTTGCTCGGTGGGAGCATTGATCGCTTGATCGGCGAGAATCCCGTCTCTTATCTCGTTTTGCCCGATGTCGTGGTTCAGGGCTCTGAGGTGTTACAGAATTTAACGGTTGAGCAATTTCAGCAGGAGCCATTTTGTTGGTCACATTTCCGGCTTTAACCCGCAAGGCATCATCTTCCACTTTATAGTATTCTTTAACTTTCTTCATCAACAACCAAACTGTTTTAGGGGGTTGTCTGGTCAAAGAGCTGCGGAGGGCACTGTCGGGATGCAGCCCCATCTTGAAGGTGGTGATGGCCATGGAGTCATTGCAAGCATCGTCTACCAGATTAAAACATTCCAAATACCGTGTCAAATACGCACGAAGGGCTTCCCCCGGTTGAATATGCATTGCCCAGAGGGAATCGGTTTGCTTTGGCTAGACCTCATTAGTGATAAACCTTGCCCTGAAGGATTTTTGAAGTTGGTGGAAGCTTTTAATCGAAGCCGGCTCCAGTTTATAATACCACCTGACAGCTAGTGGTCCCAAACTGCTCGGAAATATTCTGCACATGAGAGCCTCATCATCTGCATACAGCGTCATGGCTTGTTTATAATGGCGGATGTGATTGGTGGGTTCTGATTTACCGTCATACAAGGTAAATGACGGTGCTTTGAATTTCTTGGGTAGCACTGCCTTTGCAATCCGTCGTACAAAGGGATCGTGCTGGTCTTCTTCATTTGAACTATTTCTTCTTCGCTTATGCCTTATACGGGGACTCTCTTCAGAAGCACTAGTAGTTTTAGGTCGCCCCTTCTTCTTGGGCTCCGGGGATAAGGAGTCGGAGTCACTATCAGTGTCGTCTTGTTGGGCTCGAGGTCGTCAACCACCTGCCCTCGAAAGTCGTTCCGGATCTAGGCATACAGCTTGTTTGGACTTCGCCACCTCCAAGGCCAAATCTTGACGGAGATGTTCGTTCTCAACGATCATGCTCTCTAACCTCTGTTCATTTTGCTTTGCTTGTTCCATGATCGCCTGCATTGTCTCATGCTCCGAAGTTGAGGGTGAGGCGAAGTTCAAGGCGCGTCTTGCGGCGATAGTCTCCGGTCCAAGCATGGTTGTTGGAGTGAGGTCGTCTCTCTGTGTGGTTTCATCAGTGACTATCAGAGGGTCTTCTGTTACGCCTGCCATGGATGTATTTGAGTATTCTCACAGACAACGCCAATTGTGGAGAAATGGTTTGGAAATACTCTTCTGATCCCGGGGGACGCTCGTGATCCTTAGATAGTCACCTGAAAAGGAATGAATACTCCGGTCGGGGGTACCGGAATTGGCACTCCAACGGATAAGTTAGTGTACACTCTCTTGATAGCTTGTATCTTAAGTTAAACATGCTAGTTCTCACATACCTTTCTCTGATGGGTGATCCCGTATTTATAGTATTCTCTTTGGGCCTTTGGGCTGGGCCTATCCTTGATCCTTTACACTTACCCTTACTCGGCCTCTGTTCTACTGGCTGGTGTGCCAGTTATTTTATTCGGCTCTTCGATTGACTAGGATATGTGCTGAATAAAGGTTACGTTCCAGACCAAACATGCCCATGCGTTCTTATGGATTTGATGAAATTCGGCTCCCACAGCAAGTTGTTTGGATTCATGTTTTGCTAGCATCTTGAAGATTATGCTTCTTAGCCTTGTAACTCCTTTCTTTTCTATATGTTGGCTCGAGAAGCCTTTTGATCAAGATGTAACATGTATTTATTTTATCAAAGTTGTAAACCATGTCATGATGTATGTCATTTCATTTGATCTATGCACAACTCTTATGGACTATTTAGATTTAAATTTAAATTTAATGCTTCCGCACATGTAAGCCCCATATGTATACTCTGATTGTGTGTGACTTTGTAAGTTGGCATTTGGTAATCTTGGATTACTGGCCATCATGGCACCATTCTACTAGGGGTGAAATGGGGTCGTGACACCCTGCTCGCCCGATTAAAGATCGGCCTCTAACAATTATGATATGTTTTTTTATAAACATTATGTGTTCTTATTTCGGTTATTAGCTAACTTTACTATGTGACGCACACAAGCAAGTATAGACTAAAATTGCAAGAATTTGAACAACATAACTCATGTTTGCTTTCAAAAATGGTTTGAATTTGCCACCCTCAAGTGGGCTTAAAGATGCGGTTTTGCTACCAAACATAGTGGACTTAAAACATGATTTTGCCACAACAAAGTGGGCTTAAAACTCACATTCGTTGAATCGTTCCAATTCAAATAACAAAAGCCTTCATCCACAGGCATTCAAGCAGTTTAGCATTTAAGCACATATTCTCATGGCAAGCATGCGAAACATGGCGTTATGGATATCACGCTAATGCAATTATGCTAAAGCATAAAACTTACCGAGTGCTCCAAGCTAAAACAAAAACTAATTAGAAAAATGTATGATCCTAACTATACAATATGCCTAATGCAACACATGCAATATGAAATTAATAGGCTCGACTACTAATATGGGATTTGCAACACTTAGATAGCATGCTTTGAAACACGTATTTAAAGAAGTGTATTGAAATGACTATGCAGTTTGAATGATGTGTCGAGCCTCGGTGCATGCAAGACAGATGAATAGATACAAACATGTAAGCATAAGGTATGCTAATTGAAAATGTCCCTAATCTAACCATCAAAAGCGATTAAATAAAAGGGAGAAAGACGCGAGGTTGGAAGACATGTACACACACGCACACTTATTACAACTTTATGCCCTCGCAAAAATGGGTCTGAATGAATAAGAGCTAAGCTAATCTAATCAAACTAATCTAATTAAACTAATTAGACTAATTACTACAAACCAAATGAATAACTAGCAAACTACTAATTATTACAACACTTAACTAATTAGTAACTAATTAATTAAAACAACATGCACAATAACTAAACATGCAAGACATTAAGCTATACTGCCACAGCACCGCCTCAGGAAGTGGAAGATGCATGCACTCGGTTTTCACCTCGAAAAGCCACCATTATGCTCTTGAGAGGCTCTGTTTGCAGGGTTGAGTAAACTTCAAAACCTTTTTGCTCCAGTTTAGCAAATCTCTACTGAGGATTGCACCAGTGGCTTGCCGGCCATAGGAGGTTGATGTCGGCCCCCTGCCGGCCAAAAGGGTGCCTTGCCAGCCAGAAATGAAGCCTTGCCAGCCACTGATGAGGCACTGTCGGCCATTGATGCTCTAGGTCACCATGCTGCAACAGAGCACAAACAGAGTAAAAATGAAGGTTTTTCCAAGAGTATGTTTGTACTTTACCTCTCCTTATCATCTCAAAACCTCAAAGGAGTGGCACACTTGGATCCAAAACAACCAACCAAGCATTTTCAACGCATGATGGCCAAGGAACCAAGGAGTACAATTTCATTGTATGCAAAAAAACAAGACTCAAGACCATCACCTTACCATGTGTGTTCAAAGGCAACAGAGACCAAGGAGATTGGCTCATTTCATCACTTTGAGTATAAAATGCTCCAATCTTACTCGTGTTCAATATAACGTCCGATTGAACACATGCAATGCAACACAATATGCTTATCTTGCTCAAGTTTTACCTATCACTTTTGTTTACTCATTTTAGTAACCAATCCATCCTTTAACGGGTTAAGTCCACGGTGAGTGTCCTCTAATGAGAGAGGTGTCAACCAAGGGATGACTTAAGGCAAGAGAGAGGTCATGCCTTTAGTTAGTAGAAACCCCCAAAAGAGGATTAAAACCATTGAGGACGAACCTCGATCTCAAGCTTAAAAACAACCCGAAGGTTAACCAACCCTCAAAGCAAATGAAAAAGTGAAGAAATGACGCGGAGATTGCAAATATTTGGTGCAGCATATTAGGCATGAAAAAACATTAAAACATGCAACCAAGGCACATAAATGATGCTCAAAGCCCAAAAACACTAAGCTAGTGAAGGAAATAACCCTATAGCTATGCAAAACAAGCCTCAAATGAATTAACCAGCCCAAAACAGAGCCTAAACAGGTCAAAATAGTGGCAAAAACATGCTGAGATTAAGCTACAAAATGCTAGAAAAACATGCCAACATGATAGGCAACTAGGCATGCAAGCATGACAAGAATGAGGGGAGACCACCCCCTCCAATTTTGGGCTTCAAAAAAAAGTTTTTACCACTGAAAATACTCTGGAATTCAGTGATTAAAAGGCCAAAAAAAAGTTGATTTAAAAGCTTTGAAAAGAGGTACAAAAACTTAACAAACTAAGCAGCAAAAAGGGTGAACCACCCCTAACTCAAAAAGGGCCTTAAACCACCATTTCTAACCATAAAAATAGAGATTTTTGGAGGTTAAAACCAGCTCAAAAACAGCATGTAAAAATGGCAAAACAAGTATTTAAATAAAGCTCAAAATAGAAGTATTCTACCTTCTGAAGACAAGATGTAATTTAGGCACCAAAGTCAAGCCAAGTCAAGCCAAAATGCACCTCTAGAGCTCAAGAAGGACCTCAAGAGACTTCTGCTCCAAGGTGAGAGAGTTTGGTTTAGGGTTGATGTGCAAAAGTGTAAAGAAACTAGACTTAAGACACAAAATAACAAGAGAGAGAGGAATTTTGGAGACAGAGAGAATTTTTTTGTCTTCAAAATTTTATAACCCTTCTACATGGAAGAGAGGGGTCATATATATAGAAAAAACAAATTCCCTTCACCAAGATCCAGCCATACACGTGTTGGAAGATGCATCAATCTGTGCAAACAACTGGCCCAAAATATCAAAAAATATCTGCTGAAGCACTGCTGGCCGGCCGGCCATCAGTGATGGCCGAGAAGGGTTCATTGGTGGCCGGCTAGGCACATCAATGGCCAACAGGCCAAAAGCCATGGCTGGTAGGCCATCACCAACCTCAATCTGAAAGGACCTAAACATGGTTCAAAAATGAGGCAAAAAGGATACAGGGTTTGGAAAACTCAAACCTAACCAAAACAAGGAGCGGTGTAAACACCGGAACTTGCCTGAATGCTTTTAACCAAAACAAGGAGTGGTATATGCACCGGAACTCGTCCAAATGCTTTTAACCAAAGGGAGGAGTGTTATAAACACCGGAACTTGTCTGAATGCTTCTAACCAAAGCAAGGAGTGGTATAAGCACCAGAACTCATCCGAATGCTTCTAACCAAAGGGAGTAGTGGTGTAAACACCGAGTGTGCCCGAATGTTTCTAACCAAAACAAGGAGTGGTATAAGCACCTGAACTTGTCCGAATGCTTCTAACCAAAGAAAGTAGTGGTATAATCACTGGGCGTACCCGAATGTTTCTAACCAAAACAAGGAGTGGTATAAGCACCGAAACTCCTCTAAATGAACCGTACATACAATATCGCGCCTGTATAAGAAAACAAGTCAACATGCATAACACAATAAGAGTGCATGTTCTATGCAGGAGATTGAAAGCAAATTCTATGCGAGAGATGAGCATATTCTATGCGAAAGTACAAAATGCATGTTCTATGCAAGGGACGAGCAAATGCATGTTCTATGCAAGACAAACAATCATGGTATAATGCTAGGGACATGCAACACATGCGGAAAAAAAAACGAGAGTATCTTCTGTGCAACGAGAACTAGAACGTGGACTATGCCACATCGGAATGCACATTCTATGCAATAGTATAAGGTGCATGTAGTAATCAATACTAGGAAATGCATGCTCAATGCAAGATCAGTAGCATGTTTTATGCAAAAGACCAAATGCATGTTCTATGCAAATGGGAAACAAAAGTATGTTCTAGGCATAATGGAAGAGTGAATGCACACTTTATGCAACTAAAGTAAGAGGATGTTCTATGCAATAGTTATAAGTGGAACGCACATTCCATGTGACAACAAATAGACACATATTCCATGCAATAACAAAACGCATTTAGTAAGATCAATTCAAGAACAACTCCCGATATACCTCTGGGAAGAGATGTAATATATTAAAAGGATACACCTCACTTATGTCGATGAGCAACAAAATTGTACCCTGTAAGTGCGATTTCGAGCCTTTGCAGGGACATTCTAAACCAAACACTGAACATTCTCTTCACTTCTTGAAATCAAAGGACACAAAACAAACCAAGGGAAACATAGAAAACTCCTGGACACTGCGGGCCACGGGAGGAGCTTGCCACCACTGCCAGACCATCGTGCCTTGCCAGCCACCAATGTGCCTTGCCGGCCATTGGTGGTGCCTTGCCGGCCACCGATGGTCGATCAAGGGCAAAAATGGTTTTTCGGTTTGGGTCTTTAAATATAGGCCATGGCACTTCATTTCCTCACAACCCCATGTCCGAAATTCCTTCCTTTCACTCTCTAGGTGCTCATTCTCTGGAGATCCGTGCTTTCTACACGTTTTTCAACACCCTACACAAACTTTATTCGCTAAATTCTCCTAGTTCTCTTCACTTTGAACTGATTAGAATTTGATTTCGACGCTTCTTTCCTCATTTAAACCATTCTAGGCTCATTCCCCTCGAGCTTCTCTCGAGTTCTGTGCACTTTTCCCGGATTTGACTTTCTTTGACTTTTTCTCTCTCCTAGGGTTGACTTTTTCAAAGTTTCACAATTTTCTTCACTTTTCAGCTATCTCGCACCCTTTTTAGATGGCAGATGATCTTTCTCATGATAGAGCTCCTCTGGAGCTTCCTCTAGTAGATTTCGAGAAGGATTTCGAGGCCGAGCTCAAAGCCGAGCCAGAGCCATTACCGCTAAGTATACGCCCTTTTGATTCAACAAGGTATCATCCAAAGACACACAAAGTACCCACTGTAGGAGGCATCAGATCTTTCACTGACTTTGCTGAAGACGCACCAGAGGACCTCTTGTTGAGGGAGCCAACGTCTTATTTATTGGCCATCGCCGTTGAGGTACGAAAACTGTTTTTATACGTTCCTGCCTTTAACTATTTGCATTTCTTGCAATACCTTTATCTATACACTGCCTCATACACTGCATCAATCTGATTGCATTACATGCATTGCCACAGGACGGGACCTGCGCCTTTAGGGGCTGTGGTACAACAACTGCCCAAGATTGGTATAGTGAGCCCCCAGCCATGGTTCGTGACATCGTTGATGTCGCAGGCTTTGGTTTTTTCTGCTCCAGCTTGACTTGAGTTATAGTGAGCCGTCATCTCTTAGGAGCACTGGTGGAGAGGTGGTGGGACACCACCAACTCCTTTCACTTTTCCACCACGGGGGAGATAACGATGACTCCTTACAAGTTTGCCATGATCATTGGCTTAGGCGTAGGGGGTGATCCGATCCCTCTCGACCCTGATATGAGGGACTGGAAGGCAGTGTGGCTTGAGCTGCTTGGGGCACATCCACCGATATCCTGGGCAGGCATGGTGCAATACAGCTGGTTTGAGAAGCGGTTCAGAGGGAGTTAGCTTGAGACAATTGAGGAGATAGAGGCTCCCTCATGTTCATCTTTGGTACCACCTTGTTCTCAAACAGGTGGAACACCGTGGGTCTGTATTTGCTGAATGCCTTAGTGGTGCTCCCTCGAGTTCAGTTTTATGATTGGGGCAGAGCCGGCCTCACCACACTATATAGATACATGAGCTCCTGCTCCCGTCTACGAAGGGCTTTGGTTGGAGGCTATTGGCGAGCTTGGGAGGTACACATCTCAATTCCCTTTTTACATTTTACATTTTCTGCTTAAGCATTTCTTGCTTTATATTTGTTCCACACGTATGCTTTCTACTTTTCACTTTCTACATCTGTTTATACTGCATTGATAATATACACACTTTCACATTCTTCCTGCAGTGATGGGTCTATGCATACTTCCCTGCTCTCACTCTTGAGCTTGTAGATGAGGTGCCATTGACAGTCCCCCTTTCTCGGGTATATAACGGCCAGCTCCACCGTAGGACTCGTGAGTCCTTCATGTTTTTCCACCAGTACTTTGACATGGTCGCGGCATACGAGGTAACTTGAGACACAGTTAACATCATTTTACTTTACAACTGTTTTAATCCACGCATTAGCAACTAACAGTGACTAACAATACGTTCACTTCCATTTCAGATCACATGGCAGCCCTGGGCCATGATGCCGTCGGGGCTTCAAGTCCGATACATTGTAGCTCGAGGCATTTCTCAGCATCACATTCTTCTTGAAGGCTTGATTTTCCGAGCTTGGTTCTTGGGCGGGCGTTTCATCCATCAGACCTTGGGCCTACATGCCCAATTTATACCGATGACACCACCCGTATCTATGAGAACGACAAACAACCTAACTTCCGACGTGGTGATCCAGTTCATGATAGGCCTAGAGGCAGAGTACTTCCGCTTAGAGGGCGATTATGTAGTCTTTATCCAGACACACTTGATGTTGCCTCTGACTGGCGTTCGTGGGGTGAAGGAGCGAGAGCTCCTGCGGGGAGGGTGAGACACAGAGCGAGTCGGGCGACCAAGGCCCGTGGCAGAGGGACTTCCCAGGAAAGACAGGGGACTGGCTAGCCAGAGCTTCCCACTACTCTTACCTATTGGCGGCATACCTGGAAGGCTTTCGAGATCCCTATTGAGCCTGCACCAGCTGGGCACGAGTTTGTCGGGGTTCGAGGCCCGACTCCAGTATGTACCATACTTTACATTTTGTATGTCAAATTCATTCCAATTATACTCATAGAACACTGATCTTCTCAACGCACTTGCAGGCATCTATAGAGTACACCGGGGAGGCTCTCGAGCTGGCGGCTTCCCTGATGGGGATGGTACAGAGGAGCATGAACCTGCTCAGTCTCTACGACATTCGGGTAATTTTCCTTCAGTTTACTTCTCATGCCATCAAACTTTTCACTGATATCCTAGCATCTCAATCAGAATCTGCTCGACCTGACCGACCGACATACATCGGACCCACATTACATTGATACTTTATCGGATTCATATTACACGACACGCTACATCTAAATTCATACACTTATCTGACGCGCATACTATGGCTGACATATGACAAACACCTTTTTAGGTCCCATTCGCTTTGACAGCATCAGCGGTGACTGCAATAAGACCAACAATACCCCCTCCGGTGGCAGGGAGAAAAGAGAGGGAGACTCTGAGACGTAGTCGAGGCCGAGCTGGCGCACCCAAGCTAAGAGTGGCCTTCAGAGCCTATCCTGGGCGGCGACGACACTAATACTAGTGAGACCGAGGAGGTGACGGGTCGACATTCAGAGTCCCCCGAGAGCGAGGATGGTGATACTGGTTTAGGTTCTGGGAGTGGGGATGCTAATGGCGAGGAGGACTCGGAGGAGGGGACTAGAGATGACTCCGATTCAGATTCTAGCCCAGACTCAGATAGTGGCTCTGATGGAGACAGCGCTCCAGAGTCCGCTCCGTCGAGGAAGAGGACGAAGAGGGCCTCTAGATCCTGAGATGGATAGCGCTAATTTTTGTGTTTTTCGCTTAGCTTTTTTTCGCTAGTAACGTCAGCACTTTGTACAGTCCTAGATGGGTTTTATTTTGTTTTAAAAACACCTTGTACTACACTTTTGTAAAAAGTAAGCCACGATCAAAATGAAAATCAGCCTTCATTATTTGAGAAGAAAAGCGTTGTACTTTTGCATCATAAGCACCACATTGTATGAGATTGAGATTGAATTTGACATTGAAAACCAAACATTTGTATTACCACAACAATCTGAATCGGGTAACAAACCAACCAACAATTGTAATAACAAACAAAGTAAAACAACTCGATAAATAACTAAACCACTCGACAAATAACACAATAACTCGACAAACAAACAAAACAACTCGACAAACTAATTAACACAAATACAACTCGATAAGCAGAACAAAATGAATTCAACTCAATGAACATGCCCAAGCTGAAATAGGACTCAAAACAAGACCTCGAAACACACAAACAACAGAACAAAACTGCTACATGCAATTGAGTCTTCACAAAAGAGGGCAGCAAGCACAAAAGGAAGGTTGTCGGCCATGTATTCCTCCTACCGGCCATCAATGTGCCCCTGCTAGCCATTAATGAGCCTCTGCCGGCCATCAATGTGTAGAACCTCCAAAATGTTGACATCTGGCCTCCACTCATTGCCTTATCTTCTACAAAAGCTCTAGCTTCATGATTTCTTCATTCCAACTTTGTTTTTGCCACAAATGGGGCCATTCTTTGCCGAAAAACTCTCAAATTGGATTGCAACTTTAGACGGCTTAGAAAAGCTGAATTTCTGGGGTTTCGGGATAAATGCACTGTTCCTGCTAAGTTATACCTCGTTGTGTTTTCCGTTCCTCCATGCCGCGGCTAGGTGTTGGAACCCGATTACACATGCTTTTCAGCTTTAAGGACAAGAAATATGTCCGACAATTGAAGAGTTACAAGTTTTGATGGAACCCAGGCGTAACAAGGAAAACCTGCCCCAGTCCCGTTTTAGTCACATTTAGGCTTTAGGAAGGATGTGTGGGCCCACTTTACACGATGCCTAATCTTTGGTTCGCAACGGAGAGTTGGATATTCCTAGCCTTATTCATTGATTTTTTGACGCCGGCTACCGCGGCGACCGTCTTTGGCTAAATTTTAGGCAACATGCCCTTTGCTTGTGTATGTTAGCTCATTTTCTTCTTGCCCCAGGTTTCAAAGGGTCTAGCATTCGCTTGATCAAAGTAGCCCAAGGCTTGAAAGAGGGCAAGAGCTGCATTGGCTTGACACTGGACGAGACTTTGATGGGCTTAGATGCCTTCCATCGACAGGAGACAAACAAACTCACAGGAAGTCCACCACTTTTGCAAGTACTGTTTCCCATCCTTCTCACATGTGTTTCTCACATTACTCGGCACTCATGCTCTGTTTTTCTCTCAAAATCTGTTCTCACTTTTTCTCTCCACATACACCTCTCTATTTTTTAATCTCTCTTATTTTTTGTCTTTCCCTAGATATGGCTCACGGATAGGTTGAAGGTGGTGGACTCATGCCCTGTATATTCAGCATGATGTTATTTCTTTCGCCCACGGCTGGTCGATTTCCTGAACGAGGGATGGTGGTGCCACTGGATGTGCAACAGGTCCGCTATTGACATTACTTGGCGTTACTCCTGGTTGGATCTACCTGAGATAAGCTACAACATGGCTCGACAACCTGACATTTAGTTGATTCGATTTACTCACTGTGTCTTCTACTTTCCATTCCGATTCAGGCATCAGTTCGGACACGACCAGATTTGCCCAGAAGATGGGGTAGAGTACCCTGCTTTATTTCCAATCCGAGGTTCACAACTAGCTCGATATCCTACTGCATGGAGGACAAGAGAACTTCTGGCTCCCGCTCCCAATTTTTGTTGTACCCTTTCTGGTGAATGCATAGCTTGGCTTGAAGAAGAAGCACGAACCGGGCCTACTTTAGCATCTGAAGCTTCCACAAGCTCTGGGAAGGGACGCAGGAACACCTGACTCATCTGTGCCCTAAGTTTATTACTTTGATCTAACTTTCAAGTTTTCCTTTTGAATGTAATAAAAAGCACCTTTGATATGTATCAAGAGTTAGAGAACTTTGTATTAAAATCAATGAAATTGGAGTTGTGGGCACTGAAAATTTTTCTTTTGGTCCAAAAATGGTCTAAGTCGTAAAAAGATTAATTTGAACTTTTATTAAAACTTTTTAAAACCATTTTCGATAAGGATCACAATTGGACACACTTGGAATCTATCCTCGAGATGTACAACCCCGAATCTAGCAAATGGAAAGTTTCCCCTTGTCTGAATAGGACTGCACTGTACTGTAACCAGCTCTCATAGTGAAGATCACAACCGAACTTTCAGATAATGAGCAGACAAAGATGCCTTGATCAAACACATGGACACAGTTGATTTGGAAGTGTTTATGGCTGGACTTTGGACTGAAGTTGCCTACGTATCCAAAAGATGGAAATTAAGCCTTACGTAGTTCGGTTCGGGTTCACTCGGGTATTAACACTCTCCTTTTACCCTCTAACTTTTGCCAAGGCCGCCTTTTCTAGGTTTTCAACCTTGCGAGCTTAGTTTTTCTTATTTCCAATTTTTTGTGCTCTAACTTTTGCCTAGGTCGCTCTTCCGGGTTTTCAACCTAATGAGCCACTTAGGGGTAATATTTTTTCAACTTGTCCATGTTGATTGGTTGGGAAAATTCAAGGCCATCTAGATCCATAAGAATGACAGCTCCACTCGACCAAATTGATTTGATGATGTAAGGACCAGTCCAATTGGGTCTGAACTTGCCCCTAGGGTCATGGATGGGAGCTTAGTTGTCTTTCAGCACCAAATCCCCTTCCTTCAGATTCCTGGACTTAACTTTCTTATTGAAAGCCTTGGCGATTCTGCGTTGATATCCTTGGACATCGTACAGTGCTCTTAGCCTCCTCTCGTCGAACAACATTAGTTCCTCAAACCTGCTCTGCTGCCAATCCGCTTCTGCTATCTGGCACTCAGCTATAACTCGTAGCGACAAAACCTCCACTTTAATCGACAGAACGGCTTCCATTCCATAAACCAAAAAATACAGCGTTGCCTCGGTAGATGTCCGAATTGATGTTCTGTACCTCCAGAGAAAATGGCAATTTGTCTGGCCAGTCCCTATAAGTTTCCACCATCTTTTGTAGAATGTGCTTAATGTTTTTGTTGGCGGCCTCAACAGCTCCGTTGGTTTGCAGCCAGTATATGGATGACTTATGAAAAGCCACGTTGTATTTCTCCAACAAGTCGATCACTTCTTTCTTAAAGTGGGAACCATTGTCTGGAATGATCTCATTCAAGACCCCATAATGACAAATGATGTTATTCCTAATGAACTTGGCTACGTGCGATGCTTTTAGCACTGCATAGGATTAGGCCTCGACCCACTTTGTTAAGTAGTCTATTGCCACCAAAATATACTCATGCCCATTCGAGCCTTTTGGCGTAACTGCCCCAATAACATCAATTCCCTAGACAGAAATGGCCATGGTGAAGTCATATTGTACAGCATCGATGACAGGATATTCATGCGATTTCTATGAATTTGGCATTTGTGGCATCGCCGAACAAAATTGATACAATCCTCCTCCATGGTTAATAACCCTGCCTGAGAATCTTCTGAGCCAACATCACTCCGCTCATATGTGATCCGCACTCCCTTCTGTGAATGGCCTCCATTAGGCGCTTTGATTCTTCTGCATCAACACACAGCTTGTGCATTCCCAGATGGCCTCGTTTATACAATTTACCCCCGCAGATGATAAACTGAGCAGCCATTCTCTGTATTGCCCTTTTATCTTTGGCATTTGCCCCTGGTGGATAAACCTCCTTTTCTAAGAAGTTCCAGATATCATGATACCAAGGGTTTTGATCTTGTACTTCATCTATTGGAGCGATCAATTTGTAGGTCGGCACATACCTCGGTTCAATAATGATCGGATGCATCCGGACTCCCAAAGGGATGTTAATCATAGAAGATAGAGTTGATAAAGCATCAGTGAACCTGTTGTTCTCTCTTAACAGATGCGTGAAGGTTAGCTTCTCAAACCTAGAAATCAGCACATCCAGGGTTTGGTGATAGATTTTCATCGTTTCTTCCTTAACCTTCCAGTCTCCTTTTGCTTGAGACAAAACCAGGTTCCAGTCCCTAATAACATCCAACCATTTTGACCCTAGTTCCAGGGCAGCTTCCAGTGTGGCGATACATGCCTCGTATTCTGCTTCGTTGTTAGATATTTTAAACTAGAGTTTGAAAGCTAAGGGTTTGTGGGAATTGTCGAGTGCTATCAGCAACACCCCTATCCCATAACCGTACTGATTAGACGCTCCATCAAAATACATGGTCCAAATATCTTCCTCAGCCTACAGAATGGCCTCATCTGGGAACAAATACTCTACTACTTCATACCCTTCCATTGGGTGATCTGCCAGGAACTCAACTACCTCTCTCCCTTGGACAGACTTGCGAGTCACATATTTCAAATCAAATTCGGAGAGAAGAAGCAACCAATGAGCTAGCCTACCCGTAAGTCCTAGTTTCTCGAAGAGATATTTGATGGAATCTAATCTCAAACCAGAATTGCGAAGTGAGCTAACAGTAGTGCCTCAACTTCTTGGTAGCCCATACCAAGGCCAAACAAGCCTTCTCCAGCAGGGTGTAACGGGTCTCATATTTCAGCATCTTCTTACTCAAGTAATAGATAGCTTTCTCCACTCTATCCTCAGATTCCTGCGCAAGCATGCAGTCCATAGTCTTGTCGGTTACTGACAAATACAAAATCAACGGTTTCCCTGGCTTTAGCGGTGACAATACGAATGGGTTCTGAAGATACTACTTGATCTGCTCAAAAGCAACCTGGCATCGTTCACCCATTGGAATTTCTTTCCTTTCTTTAGGAGACCAAATAGTGGTTCACAAGTCAAGGTTAATTTTGCAGTAAACCGTCTTATGAATTGCATTTTTCCAAAAAAGCCTTGCACCTCCTTTTTAGTCCTTGGTGGTGGCATTTCTAAGATGGCCTTCATTTTGGAAGGATCAACCTCAATGCCCCTCTGTGTAATCAAGAACCCCAGCATCTTCCCTATTGTGACACCAAAAGTGCATTTCTGTGGATTTAATCACAACCGATATTCCCTGATCCGTTAGAAGAATTTCTTCAAGGCGGTGTAGTGGCCCTCTCTTTCCTTGGACTTGACAATTATGTCGTCCATGTACACCTCAACCTCTTTATGGATCATATCATGCAAGATAGTGGTTGCAGCCCGTTGATAAGTAGCCCCATCATTTTTTAAACCAAACAGCATCACCCGGTAGCAGTAGGTTCCCCACGGCGTGGTGAAGACAGTCTTCTCCCTATCTTCGGGTGCCATCAAGATCTGGTTATACCCAGAAAACCCATCCATAAAAGAGAGCAACGCATGACCTGCGGTGAAGTCCGCCAATTCGTCGATGTGCGGTAGAGAAAGAAATCGCCTGGACTAGCTTTGTTCAGATCTCTGAAATCCAACACACCCGAATTCTGCCATCTTTCTTTGGCACCAAAACAATATTGGCCAACGACGTAGGATACTCAGATACTAGCAAAAACCCTATGTCTATCTGCTTGGTGACCAATAGTGGTTCACAACTCAAGGTTAATTTTGCAATAAACCGTCTTATGAATTGCACTTTTCCAGAAAGCCTCGCATCTCCTTTTCAGTCCTTGGTGGTGGTATTTCTAGAATGGCCTTGCTTTTGGAAGGATAAACCTCAATGCCCCTTTGTGTAATCAAGAACCCCAGCATCTTCCATGCTGTGACACTAAAAGTGCATTTATGTGGATTCAGTCGCAACCGATATTCCCTGATCCGTTGGAAGAATTTCTTCAAGGTGGTGTAGTGGCCCTCTCTTTCCTTGGACTTGACAATCATGTCGTCCACATATACCTCAACCTCTTTGTGGATCATATCATGCAAGATAATGGTTGCAGCCCATTAACAAGTAGCCCTAGCATTTTTTAAACCGAACGGCATCACTTTGTAGCAGTAGGTTCCCCACGGCGTGGTGAAGGCAGTCTTCTCCCTATCTTCGGGTGCCATCAAGGTCTAGTTATACCCGAAAAATCCATCCATAAAGGAGAGCAACGCATGGCTTGCAGTGAAGTCCACCAATTCGTCGATGTACGGTAGAGGAAAGTCATCCTTCGAACTGGTTTTGTTCAGATCTCTGAAATCCACACACACCTGAATTTTGCCATCTTTCTTCGGCACTGGAACAATATTAGCCAACCAAGTAGGATACTCAAATACTACCAAAAACCCTACATCTATCTGCTTGGTTACCTCTTCCTTGATTTTTAAAGCCCAATCCGGGCATATTCTCCGAAGCTTCTGCTTAACGGGTCGGGCCTCAGGGTTAAGAGGGATCCGGTGCTGTACAATCTCAGGATCGATTCCTGGCATGTCTTCATAGGACCACGCAAAAACATCTTTGAAATCTTTTAATAAAGCGACTAAACGCTCACGTTCCTCCGAAGACAATGTGGACCCGATCTGGACCAGACGCGGATCCTTCTCAGTATCCACATTAATTGAAATGATTTCATCAACAAGGGGTTTTACAAACCTCTCCTCCTCTCAATCAATCAAATGTTTCAAAACCAGAGAAATTCCTTCCTCATCGTTTTTATCAAAATTTTGAAAGTCATGATCAATGCAATACACAAGTGGCACAGAAAAGTACTCAGAAACAGCAGTGGTACCATTCTCATTCAAAGCTTCCAGCACATCCAATTCCTCAGTTACAACCGACTCAAAAGAAAAGAAAAAAGACAATCTAGACAAAACAACAGCATCCGAGTTATCAACCCCAGGAATACCGAACTCCGACTCAGAAAAACTAGAATCTGATTCCGACTCGACAAACTCAGTGGAATCAAATTCCGGCTCGCTACTTGATTCAGAACTACTGGATAAAAAGCCCTCCTCTAACTGCCAAATGAGGGAGAATGCGACAGATGCATCCAGAATACCACTAGAAGGGTCTACACCTGATTGATCTCTAATCATGGAAACGATGAAGTCATCCCCCAAGCTCTCCGATTTGATCTGAAGATCCGAAAGGAGACATGCCAGTGCTGCTCCTATCTCAAGTTCATTGCTGTTGGACTCATCCTCTGTACTCTGTTTTGACTTAGCAGGTAAGTCAGTCTGTTCCTCTGTAGCTTCATCCTCTTCCAGCTGTAAGTCGAAGAAAATCTCAAAGCCAGGCAAACGCTGCTTCTCAATGTTCAACCATGGCTCAGGAACGCCGCAAAATGAGAAGTCCCCCCCTCCAGGACAAAGTGGCCATTTAGGGTTCCCTGAATTGGTCTATGTGCAAGCTCATAGTGCTTTCCACTTTGCTTTGCTTTGGCTCTTCCTGCCATTTCCTTTCCTTTTCTCACCCAGTCCTCTTTGGTTAACGTATAGCCCAAGCCAAAGGTATGAGGGTTATGTGGCACTTCGGCCAATGCGGTAACGCCCTTCCGACCGCTCTTTCCTAATCCCATCCCAGGTACATGTTGTAGTTTATTCATGAGGTAAACTGACTGAGCACTGACATACAACCCCTCATCAATAGCTAAGATGTTTTGTACCACTCAGGCCTCAGCCAAGGTAAACCCAGACAGGAAAACATCCTCATCGCCGTGCACAATTTCCAGTACCAACATAGTGACCTCAGGCGGAGGATGTATAGAAGAATTCCCAAAAATAATGGCTACTCCCTTCCCATGGGGGTACTTCATTATCTGATGCAAAGTGGAAGAAACTACTTTTACTTGGTGCAGCCACGGTCTCTCAAGGAGTAAATGAAAATTGGCCGGAACATCCAAGATGTGAAACTCAATATCCTGTTGCACCGGGCCAACCTACGTTCTAATTCGAACTGTCCCCATCACCTTCCGACTTGTATTGTCATAAGCCCGAATCACCTCGGCCGTTGGTACAAAGTCTGCTGGCTTCAGGCCAATAGCATAGGCCGTGCGCGACGGACACACATTAATTGCAGACCCAGTATCAACCAAGACAACTGGTAACCACTTCTCTTTACATTCAACAGAGATGTATAGTGGTTTGTTATGCACAGAGCCCTCGAGCGGCAATTTCTTATCTGTGAAAGTCAAAGTCGGCAAAGCGCCTCCTTGGAAGACCAGTCCCACTAACTGCTTGAGAGTTGTGTCGATAGACAGCTTAGCCTTATCCATTGCTGATAGGACGGCTTGCCTGTGTACCCGTGAAGCCATGAGCAACCCCTAAATGGATATGTCTACTTAAATCTTCTTTAGCTACTTCAGTACAGCCTCTTCTTCTAGCAGTTTCTCATTCTGCTTTTCTGCCTCCTTATCTTTTCCAAATGCTTCTGGTTGGTCCAAGTGTAGGGGCTTGAAGTACCGCCCGCTCCTAGTCATGTGATCCACTTCTTCAGAATACCAAGTATCATCTAGCCGGTTCTGTCTCCAATCTTCATCAGTGTGGGCAAGATGCAAATCATCATTTTCCCTCCACATTCCTCTAGCAACTGATAAGCAACTATCCGGTTCCGTCATAAGTATTTCTGAATCCACATCACAATCAGCCCCCACAGGGGCATTGGCTTTTCCAATTTTCTGTCTATTCTCATCTCTTTCCTATTCAAACCGCTTCAGTGCGCCCTCCTGCTCTGTATCAGCTGTAGTAACACTACTCAATTCCTGAGTGGAATTCTTAGTACTGATGCTCTCCGGCAACTTTCCCTTGTCATCAACCATTCCGGTCGTTGTAGCAGTTCCTGCTTCCAACTGTTCTAGCTTTGATTGAGACCCCTTATCCACATCCGGTTCATCATTGAGCCACTCCAAATTATCCACTAATCCGTTCATATCAAACCAGTCAATCTGTACACTCCCCAGATCTTGTTCATCGAAGAACTGCAGATTGCTGATGTCCTCCTCGAAGTCGGCTAAGTCATCCAGTCCCTGGCTTGGTCTATCCTCCCGAACTACATCAACCTCCATTCTTGTCGGTAACTCCAGCTTTGGTTTTGCCTGATTGGTTGGCACAATGTAGCGGCAAGGGTTGTATTCTTCTTCAGATGAGTCCACGGAGCCCTCAGGCGTTGAACTGACATTCCCATTCTCCACCAAGGTTACCCTACCTTCCTCTTTCACAGTCACAACCACAGGTTTAGGTTGGGATATAGACGCGCTTATCATGCACAAGTCTGTGCTTTTTGGGATGAACAGCACCGGCTTAGGTAGGTAGGAGGGGGTGATTTATATATTGGGGTCATAAGGGACAGCCAGTGTTTGGATAAGGTTTATTCGCTAGGGTGGAGGGGGTTGGTTATGTAGTGGGAGGTGATTTGTAGTGACGTTAGGCTTTTGAGAATGCGCTATCACCTTATTGTCAATGAGATCCTAAATCTCATGACGTAATCTAAAGCACTGGTCGGTGTCATGACCATGCTATTGGTGGAAGGCATAGTATTTGGCCGGGTTGTGTATAGAAGGGAGGGGATTGGGCAATGGGCATTGTTCTAACGGCTTCAAATGCCCTTTTTTTATCAGGACCCTCAACGTCGTAGATAAAGACATGTAGAGTGGGGTGAAAACCCTCTGGCCTCGGGGTTTGTGCTTCACAGTTTGTGAGGTTGTGTCGGATGTACGGACAAAGGGGTTGGCAGTTTTTGGTGTGGTGGTGACCATACCAACATCAAAAGACCTTGTAGCTACACTACTACTCGTAGCCGCATTGGAACTGCGTGTGAAAGCCCTCTTAGGCTGTTCTTTCTCGTGGTCTATTAGGCCCTGCTTCATTGCATCCTCTATCTGCACCCCTATTTCATAGAGGTTAGCAAAAGTAGGCAGAGGTATGACTATTATCTTCTGTAATAGTCTTGGTTGCAGATCGCGGACGACCATTCTGATCTGGTCTTTTGTAGCTGGTCGGGTGGTCATCATGGAGGCCTTGGCCCTCCATCGAGTGACGAAATCGGAGAAGCCCTCCTTCGACTCTTGGCGAGTTACTTCGAGATCACAAGTTGTGGCCTCGATTTGAGTGTTGTAGGAGTATCGAGCAATAAAGGCCTCAGCCATCTCTTCCCAGCTCCTTTTTATAGAATCTTCAAGTTTACTATACCAAATGGCCGCAATACCTGACAAGGTCCAACCGAAGAGGGATAACTTTTGCAGTCTAGATAGGCTCATCGGCCGCAGAATGTCTGAAAATAGTCGCAAGCGGACCATGGGATCACACAAGCCATCAAAGCGGTCTGTATGTAGTATTTCAAACCGTTCTGATAATGTTACCGCTGCATCGGAATAGCCATCCTCTATATCCGGGATCGAATTGACACCCTAAGCTCGTTTGAAGAATTTCTCAAGCTTGCTCACTTTCAGTGCAGTAGGGTCGACCTCAAACTCAAACGGCGCCTCGGTTGGGTAAACCGGTGCTTTAGAAGTCTAGGGTGGAACTGGTTCTGCTAGAATGTCCGTATTTTCCTGGACATTAGTTGTAACCCCGGGTATTGGAATCCTAACTGGGGGTGGATGTGAAGCAGAAACTGCTGCTTGTTATGGTTGTTGTTGCTGTTGAAGCCTACTAATCAGCTCACCATCGGCCGCAATTTCGCTATAGCGATGGTGACTTCATTGGCAAAGCAGCATCAAGCATATTCTCAATAGTTTGTTGAAGTTGACGGAGCATTTCTTCCATATTGACTAATGGGTGTTGATCTATCAGAACTGGCGTGTACTCTCTTTTCGAAGTGGAAGCAGAAAACTGGACTTTGCTAAAGGAAGGTAACTGTCGAACCGATGAGTTATGCCTGACTCTCCTCTATCTTGTAACCGGTGGTAGTGAGGCAAACATTTGTTGTCCTCTTACAAGATCCCCAGATAGGTAGAGTCGCCTACTCGAGTCTAGAGTGCTTGCGGGGTAACTGCCTCGTTTGAAGCAATCGTGAAACACTCTCTTGCAAAAAGAAAAATAAAGCAAAAAAGAAACAAAAATCAAAACCGTGACAAAGACTGGCTCAAACAGAAACAACACACAGTTGCAATCTTAAGCTGGATAACCATTCTCAGACTAATTTTTGCCGCAAATCTCTGCCTCAAAACTAATACCCTCAAACTGATACCCAGACTTGCAACTGATACATACATTCCTGCAGAATTTCACTCTAAAAGCACGTATCAAGCAAGTGTGAGCCAAAACACCCCTATGATAGGGTAGGGTTACCATGTCCTAGTTTCGTTAGGAACTAGGGGTTCACTATGCAAACGTGCAGTTTCAAACAATCCTGCATTTGGGTGAGCAACCTGTCCTAGTTTGGAACAGTCTCTATGGCTTCCGATATGCAACTAGACTGGTTGGTCAAAAAGGGTACCTCAGCAAGACTACCTAATATACCTCTCACACCTAACACCGAGAAGTGAAATGATGATTAAACGGCATAGCGGTAGTCCAGATCCAAGGGCTGTGTTCCCATTGTGGCAGAGCCCGCAATCAGTCAGCCTTTTGGCAAGCTTTTCCAAGCAAGCCTCTGGCAAATCACTCAAGAATAGCAGATGGCAAACACTGTGACTTAGGCGCACCGATGCAAATGCAATGCAAAGAAACACATAAGTGTAGATAAAATCACATATCATGAGTTCGAGTCAAGTTCTCTAAATCCCCAGCAGAGTTGCCAGAAACTGTGGACTCGCCTTTTTCTCGCACCCCCGCCTTTAGCAAAGGGTTTGAAAAGAAGGCCTTACAGTTCGGACTCCATCGTGGTTCTGAATCTAGTCTCACAAGTGCAATGTAAAACTGATAAACACCAAAGAGTCCAAATCCGGCAAACCTTTTTGAAAAATCGATTTTAAATCAAATAATGCCAAAATTGGACTGCTTTGCCAGATACAGAGTCGCCACCTAAATATTTTATTTTTGGAGAAATTTAAGAAATCCTGACTCGTGCCAAAGGCCACGTGTCCGTCATCACCAAAGTTACCTCGGCTCGGGAACTTACGTACGAGAGGGGAAGGTCCTGAAATGAGCACCCCCTGCTCGCCCGATCAAAGATCGGCCTCTACTAATCATGAAATTTTTTTTATAAACATTATGTGTTCTTATTTCGGTTATTATCTAACTTTACTACGTGACGCACACGAGCAAGTATAGACTAAAATTGCAAGAATTGGAACAACTCAACTCATGTTTGTTTTCAAAAGTGGTTTGAATTTGCCACCCTCAAGTGGGCTTAAAGATGCAGTTTTGCCACCAAACATAGTTGGCTTAAAACATGACTTCGCCACAACAAAGTGGGCTTAAAACTCACATTCATTGAATCGTTCCAATTCAAACAACAAAGCCTTCATCCACAGGCATTCAAGCAGTTTAGCACTTAAGCACATAGCCTCATGGCAAGCATGCGAAACATGGCATTATGGCAATCACACTCATGCAATTATGCTAAAACATAAAACTTACCGAGTACTCCAAGCCAAAACAAAAACTAGTTAGAAAAATACATAATCTTAACTATACAATATGCCTAATGCAACACATGCAATATGAAATTAATAGGCTCGGCTACTAATATGGCATTTGCAACACTTTGATAGCATGCTTTGAAACACATAGTCAAATAAGTGTATTGAAATGACTATGCAATTCAATGATGCATCGAGCCTCGGTGCATGCAAGACAAATGAATGGATGCAAACAAGCAAGCATAAGGTATACTAATTGAAAATGTCCCTAATCTAACCATCGAAAGCGATTAAATAAAAGGGAGAAAAATGCGGGGTTGGAAGACATGCACACACACATGCACACTTATTACAATATTATGCCCTCGCGAATGAGGGTCCGAATGAATAAGAGCTAAGCTAATCTAATCAAACTAATGTAATTTAATTAGTTAGACTAATTATTACAAACCAAATGAATAACTAGCAAACTACTAATTATTACAACAGTTAACTAATTAGTAACTAATTAATTAAAACAACATGCACACTAACTAAACATGCAAGACATTAAGCTATACTGCCACAGCTCCACCTAGGGAAGTGAAAGATGCATGCACTCGATTTTTGCCCCGAAAAGCCACCGTTATGCTCTTGAGAGGCTCTGTTTGCAGGGTTGAGTACACTTCAAAACCTTTCTGCTCCAACTTAGCAAATCTCTACTGAGGATTGTACCAGTGGCCTGCCGGCCATAGGAGGTTGCTGTCGGCCCTCTGCCGGCCAAAAGGGTGCCTTGCAGTTTAAATGAAGCCTTGCTACCATCGAGGAGGCACTGTCGGCCACTAATGCTCTGGGTCACCATGCTACAATAGAACATAAACAGAGCAAAAATGAAGGTTTTTCCAAGGGTATGTTTGTACTATACCCTTTTTTATCATCTCAAAACCTCAAAGGAGTGGCATACTTGGATCCACAACCACCAACCAAGCATTTTCAATGCATGATGGCCAAGGAACCAAGGAGTACAATTTCATTGTATGCAAAAAACAAGACTCAAGACCATCACCTTATCATATGTGATCAAAGGCAACGGAAACTAAAGAGATTGGCTCATTTCATCACTTTGAGTACGAAATGCTCCAATCTTCCTTGTGTTCAATATAACGTCCAATTGAACACATGCAATGCAACACAATATGCTTATCTTGCTCAAGTTTTACTTATCACTTTTGTTTATTCATTTTAGTTACCGATTTTCTTTAACTTATTAAGTCCAAGGTGAGTGTCCTCTAATGAGAGAGGTGTCAACCAAGGGATGAATTAAGGTAAGAGAGAGGTCATGCCTCTAGTTAGTAGAAACCCCCAAAAGAGGATTAATACCATTGAGCACAAACCTCGATCTCAAGCTTAAACACAACTTAAAGTTTAACCAACCCGCAAAGCAAATGAAAAAGTGAAGAAATGAGGGAGATTGCAGATATTTCAGTGCTAGAATTAGGCATGAAAAAGCATTAAAACATGCAACCAAGGCACACAAATGATGCTCAAAGCCCAAAAACACTAAGCTAGTGAAGGAAATAACCCTATAGCTATGCAAAACAAGCTTCAAATGAATTAACCAGCCCAAAATAGAGTCTAAACAGGTCAAAACAATGAAAAAAACATGCTGAGATTAAGCTACAAAATGCTAGAAAATCATGCTAACGTGATAGGCAACTAGGCATGCAAGCAAGACAACAAGGAGGGGAGACCATATATGTAGGTAGTTTTAGGACACCTACCCAATCAAATACATCTTAATCCAATCCACCCTCAAATTTTTGAGCTTTTTCGTAATCTGTATCCACCATACAAGGAGCAAATCGAGCTAGTTCAGTTAATTTAGCCTCATACTTAGCTATATACACGTCGCCTTGCTTGAGTTCTTGGAATTCAGAACCCTTTTAGTCCCAAAAGCACTAAGGAAAGTACTTGTCATAGAAGATCTCATTGAATTGAGCTCATGTCATATTCTCATTACTAGTTCAGATTAACAACCACCATCTTCGAGCTTCATCTTTTAGAGTATAGGTGGCCAGGAGGACTTTCTGAGTCTCGAAGCAGGGAAATACTTCAAATAGTTTCTCCATTTCAAGTAACCATGTCTCTACCTTTAAGGGTTCAATACCACCCAGGAAAGTCGGCGGTTTCATCTTCATAAGCTTCTGAGTTAAATTTATAATGTCATTGTCATCTGGTTCAACTTGGACCGGAGGAGGCAAGGGAGGCAGAGGTTGTTGTCTTTGTTGCTGTATCATTGCTTCAGTTAGGGCTGTGAGCATTTGTTCCATTCGGCTCATGCGAGCCTCAAAAGATTCAGTTGTTCCATCATTTCTTGTATTTTCCATTTGCTATTGGTAAACAGGACAATAATAAACATAGGCAAATATTTTTTTTACAGTTTTCAGAACATTCAATCCCAATTCATTCGTTTCAATTTCATGTGTTCATGTTCAGATTTAGTTTTCATATTTACAAAATAAATACACACTCACATATGCAGATGAAATGTCCGTAATTCTTTTCTAGGACATCTGATAGCTTGTATAGACTTGTGTGTGCGGTATAATTCATGCTCTGATACCACTCTGTCATGACCCAAACCTGTCCCTATAGGTTTAGCATCGTAATCGACCAGTAATCCTTGGATTACCAAAGGCCTCTGAACAATTTATCACATATTAAGGAGGCTGCAGAAGCAAATATATAAAACATACATAGTCCATTGAGTTGTGTTGATGTACATGGAACAAAACTTTTAAAAACTTATATATATATATATATATACATGTGACGTTATAAATATGGTAGTCTTGCATCATCCATTTACACAAATAAAGTCAAAAAGGGACTTAGCCTGAAGTACAGGGAAAAAGAAAACTTGTTCATATACCAAAAGAAAACAAGTTTTATACATTCACAAAACATGACCACATGGTTTCCGGAACCTCCTCAGGAAACACAAGGGTTGGCTGACCAAAAATCCAAACTTTAGGCCATCAACTCTGGGCCTGGTCATGCGACCAGTCACCTACATACAAAGTATAAACAGAATGAGCGAGAGCCAAGTGAATAATAACAGAGTAAAGGGTTTTAATTGAATGATGTCCCATATCATACTCAAAAATCAGAGTTCATATCAGAAACAGATACATATTCTTATACAAAAATTAGAGTTCATGTTTAATCATACGTGGTACATCCATTAGTGCTAACAGAACAGATACAGAACATATGGTGGCTATAAGTAACCAGTTCCATAAAGGAACCTCTGGATCTGGATAATAGATAATGGATATGTTGAGCTCTATGTTGGAGCCTCCGGTACAGGTAATAGATTACAGATATATTAAGTTCCATAATGGAACCTCCGATAAGGGTAACAGCTAATAGATATGCTAAGGATACCACGAATATATTTCAGAAATTAGACAATCATTCATTGTACAGAACATAACATTTCAGAAAACAGATCTTATTTCATCATACAGAAAATAAATAAAGTTGAACATAGTTTTACTAAGTTATTACTCACAGATGGCTCCGAAAGCAGACAGACAGAACAAACAAATCAGATGGCTACGGCGCATGACCTACACGAACATAACAGATACACAAATTGTAACACACACTCGGATAGTACTTAACTTATTGCATTTCGTTCTTAGTGTGTTTCCACATCTTATCCCCATTATTATATTTTAATCGTGGCCTAGGAATGCCTAAGATGCAATGAGGATGCCAAAATGAGTTTCAAAACACTTAGTCGTTTTTGCTGAAAACAGGGTCCTCGCTCGAGCGCAACTTAGGTCACTCGAGCGGTCTGTAAACTCTGCAACAGTACTAGTTATGTGATTTTTCCGCTCGATGCACGCTTGACGATTACTCGAGCGTGAGACTGAAGTCCTTGCTTGAGCGCAACTCTTGTCACTCTAGCGGTCTTCAAAAATGTATAAACTTCCGGGAGCATGCATTTTATGCTCGAGCGAAAGTGCAAAACACAAAGTGGTCGCTCGAGCGCAGGATTTGTCGCTCAAGCGAAGGAGCAAAATTCTGAGATTCCTAGATTTGCTCCTAAGTTCAAAATTCAAACTCAAAATTGCAAATCATACTCTTTTGGGCCAAAATCTTGAGGAAACACTTGTAAGCTTATAAAACATTATGAATTAAAGATCATATCGCAAAATCAAGGCCCAAAAGCTTGCCAATTGTGCAAAACAAAACTCAATTCTTTGAAAACATAGCATGCATGCATTATCTTGACTTCAAAGCTCCCAAAATATGATCAATTGATATAACATGGTATCAAACAAGATGAATTCTCAAATAGAGGTACGATGGACACATGCATGAAAGGATTCTTTAAAATTAAACTCAAATTGTGATGAAATGGGCATGCATACATGGTATGATCTATATTCCTTCATTCTAGCTCACTTCGTATATTAATCTACTCAATTCTCTTGAATTCACATGTTATCTAACTCAATGTCATAAATCTAAAGTTAAATTCTTACCTAGAAGCCTTAATTCCCCTTGAATCTTAGCAAGTCTTGCTCAGTACCACCAATTTCTTTCAATTCCTCGAGCAATTCCTAGCTTGATCTCACTTCTCTCTCTCTCTCTCTCTCTCTCTCTCTCTCTCACGTTTGTTGACTCAAAAGATAAGGAAATAGAAGTGTATGGTTAAGTCTAGAGCTCACTTAGCCTTATATGGGCTCAATTAGCATTAGTTAATTAAGTTCAGTTAATGCTAATCTATTGTTATTATTTTATTCTAATTTAATCGCTCTGAATTGAATTTCTGTCAAACCTACCATAATTTCAAAAAAATTTCAAATTACACAAATACTAAGTCAATTTCGCGATCGGATGCCGGTAAGGCCTTCAATTTGCAAAACAAAACAGAAACGCAAATAGATATTCCTACAGCAAATAGATATAAACATAAATAATGTCATACACATGTAATTAATTTAGAATTTCATCTTAATTACTCATTAGTTATAATTAATCATAGTTTATCGGTTAATCATAGAACGGGGTTGTTCCACTTTCCTATATAATAATAAAATTACCTAAATTATTAATTGAAACTACTTTTAACATCATTAAAAACTATTAATTGATTTGATGATTTATTAATTAAATGAGCGATTTGTCATGAAATTAGAAATCTCAAGGGGTAGAATATAATTTTCAAAACCACATGGGGCAATTCATATTTTAATCAAATGTCAGGGGGTGTATTTATAATTTATCCTTGATTCTAAATCATTTTTGCTAAATATTGTAAATAAATTTTTTAGATTATTATTTAATTTTAAAAATTAATTTTTGATTAATTACGGGTAATTATGCTAGTTTAAAATGTAAGTAATATATAATTATATTTTATTCATATTTTATTTATTTATTTTAAATCCTTACTCATATTAATAATCTAAACACAAGTTAGATGACCTTGACTTGATTTACCATGGAACTATACCATCCCAATTCCAAAGGGTGAAGAGTCTCTTACCGTTCTTATTTTGACCGACTTCAAAAACATGCGGCAAATTGGTTTCGAGGGATCTGATTCAGAGCGGGCGGAAGTAGCTGAGGTTGCCGAGTCAAATCAGTCCAAAGCAGAGGTAGACGAGGCATTGAAGTTGGCCTTTGAGGAAGCCTACTTAATTCAAATTGACCTTGGCCTACTTGTGCCGAGGGGACCTTCCTTCTGACGACGTTTTCAACGGTTTCGAGGATCTTCCCGACGCATACCCCAAAGACATGGCTGGGTTAAGCCTCACACAACTCGCCAAGAAGGCGAACGCGAAAAGGATGGCCGCGAGGTGAAGAGCAAAGGCCATTCGATCCGAAGTGCGAACTGCCACCGAATCTCAGCCTTCCCTACCCGTTGCTGAATCTCAGCCCCTCTTGCCTATTGAGGAAATGGCAAAAAACCAAAGTGCCGAGTCCGCTATGGTCGAGCAGGCTGAGCAAAGGGTAGAGAAACGTCATGCCGAGGTCGAGGCCGGCTTAGAAGAAAACCGTGCCGACAAACGACCTTGTTTAGAGGAGTCGGATGTGATCGTGCCTTTTGTCATTCAGCTGAAGATAAAAAACACGCCGATCTCCTCTGATGCTTCGGTCATTAAAGATCCTGCCGTCACGCTCAGCATGGCTACGTCCGTCTCATTGTCGGCTGACAAGGCGGCTTTCCGGGCGGAGCCAAATCTGGTTGCGATAACATTAGCCGTTCAATCGGCTCTTTTGGTATCTGTCTTGACTATCTTTTTATTTTATGCAAATATCATTTTGGTTTTAATTTCCTATTTTGCAGACGGTCGGAAGGATAGCCGAGATGGGCCACCGCCATCATGACGCCGTTGAACAGCTTGGCCGTTTACAGACGGAAGTTGAAGGCCAAAGGAGTAGGGCCGAGTTCGAAGCCTTGAGGGCGAAGATAGAAGGCACGAGGGCCGAGGCCGAGATGGAGAGGGCTAGAAATGCAGACGAGCTCAGGTTGGTTGCCGAGCAGAGGGCGAATGCAAGTGAAGCTGCGCTCAAGTTAGCCCAAGAGGCGATCGCCAAACTTGAGGCAGACTCGGCAGAATCAAAGGCGGCGAAAGAGGTAGCCGACTCTGAGGCTAAGAAGACGTATGAAGCTGGGCAAAGCACTGCCCTTGCAAATTACGTGGAAGAAGTCCCCAAATTCGAGAATCGAGAATTCAAACACGGCTAGCTCAAAGCCCTTGCTGCTGCTAATGTGACATTGGTTATGCCAATTCCATATGAGCAAGTGGATATTGAGCCGCTGGAGTCTGACTCTGAGGATTGATGAGGGCGACAGTAATTTTTGTTTTAGGATTTTGAATGTAATGTTATAGCTTTTGTTTTAGGATTTTGAATGTAATGTTACAGCTTTTGTTTTAGGATTTTGAATGTAGTGTCACAGCTTTTGTTTTGTAGTTTTCATATGTAAAATGGCTACAAATTTCTGCCCAATTTACTAATGAAAATTTCCTTTTTACTTTGCTATTATTTCTGCTAAATTTTGTTATGGATGAATGGTATTGCTTTCAATTGTAAAATGGCAACGTTTTGTTTTCAATACCAAGTGCATGAGCTTCGGTTTAGATACTTGGCTGATCAGATTAATAGATCTACCCTTGCCCTAGCCAGTGCATGAGCTTCAAAAACCGAATAGGACTAGCTCGTGGAGTGGCTACGGCATAAATCAATCGGCATTGGGTTTAGATACTTGGCCGATCAGATTAATAAATATGTCCTTGCCTCAGCTAGTGCATGAGCTTCAAAAGCCGAATAGGACTAGCTCATGGAGTGGCTACGGCATAAATCGATCAGCGTTGGGTTTAGATACTTGGCTGATCATATTAATAGATATGCCCTTGCCCCAGCCAATGCATGAGCTTCAAAAGCCGAATAGGACTAGCTCATGGAGTGGCTGCGGCATAAATCGATCGACGTTGGGTTTAGATACTTGGCCGATCAGATTAATAGATCTGCCCTTGCCCCAGCCAATGCATGAGCTTCAAAAGCTGAATAGGACTAGCTCATGGAGTGGCTGTGGCATAAATCGATCGGCATTGGGTTTAGATATTTGGCCGATCAGATTAATAAATCTGCCCTTGCCCCAGCTAGTGCATGAGCTTCAAAAGCCGAATAGGACTACTTGGCCGATCAAATTAATAGATCTGCCATTGCCCCAACCAGTGCATGAGCCTCAAAAGTCGAATAGGACTACTTGGCCGATCAGATTAATAGATCTGCCCTTGCCCCAGTTAGTGCATGAGCTTCAAAAGCCGAATAGGACTAGCTCATGGAGTGGCTACGACATAAATCGATTGGCATTGGGTTTAGATACTTAGTCGATCAGATTAATAAATCTGCCCTTGCCCCAACTAGTGCATGAGCTTCAAAAGCTGAATAGGACTACTTGGCCAATCAGATTAATAGATCTGCCCTTACCCTAGCTAGTGCATGAGTTTCAAAAGATGAATAGGACTAGCTCATGGAATGATCCAATCGGCGCTGCTTTTGGCTATATTAATGGCGCCGTCGCGCCAGATACACTAAGAATAAATGGGGTGAGTTCACGCCAATGATTCCACTTATTCTTATTCAGACTCGATTTAAACTAGCTTGGGGCAAGTGCGAATGTCAAATAGACTATTCTTCAATAGTAGAGGAGAAGGACGAACGTTGGCTGAGCTAGACATTGCAATGAATCGCAGCAGGGAGCCTACACGCATAGGAGGAAGGACATCCAAGGAACGGGAAAAACGTCAACCTCCAAGTCGTCGAAGCAGATCTCTCTTAAAAGAAAAATAGCAACAGGGAAGCTCCCTTCGACCGCGACTGAGGAACGAGCCAGACGCGATGCCACGACTATTGAGTTTTGTGGTTTTCGTGGAGAATAAACTGATGACCGAGGCGGATTCCATCGTTAACGATCCGGGTGCAGCGGTCAAGTTCGCTCGACAGATCTTTCCACTGGAGGTCCAGCAATCGATGGTTGGACAACAAGATTTTGAAGTATTTCGAGAAGGTATCCATGGGGCGGTGAAGGGGTTGTACACCATCTACGAAGTCGGTATGCGCTTGCGCACTACGCGACGGGAAATAGAGAAGAAGGACGAACGAATCCGTAATTTGGAGGCTCGCGCGGAGAAGGCTGAGCCTGAGCTTAAGGAGCTTAGGAAAGCTTAAGCCGCCGAACCGCGTGCAGCGGGTCAATCTAACTTGATTGTGGAGGAGAGGGTAACCCAACGGCTTTTAAGTCATGTCATCGCCGACCGAGATACGGCTAGTATGTTTGTCGTAGAAAATGCGAGGAACATGGGTTATGAATAAGGCTTCCATGCAGGCCAGAAGGTCGGGATCGACAAAACTAAAGAGAAACTTGCAGAGGAGGTCTGTCGATGCGAGAACCGGGACTTTCGGCACGGTTGGATCGAGGCACTTTAAGCCACAGAGGCTCTCTGAGCAAAAGGTGTTGATTCGGCGCTGCCGTTGTACCAGCGTGGACATTTCCCATTTTCCACTTTTGAAGTCAAAAAGAGTGACGATGAGAGAGACGCCGTATAAAAGTAAACATTGTAGGCATTGTAATGAAAAATTCATGTAATTTTCCGCTAATTGAATAAAAGCACATTTTTTATCTCATGTGTTTTCAATTATTTTAAATGTTCACATGTTTCAGCCTGCATTTATACGACATGTTTTATTTTATTTTGAATGTTGTGATGTCTCGGCCTTCATTTATAGGGCCTCCCTCATTTCACGTAAGGTGTCACGCACTAATGGGTCTCCGAATTCGGAGACGTCCAATCATTATATCCACGAAGGGCGCTCCGAATCCGGAGACTTTATCGGCCCAAAGGCGTCATGCGCCGATAGGGCTCCGAATCCGGAGGCTTTATCGGCCCAAAGGCATCATGCGCTGATGGGGCTCCGAATTCAGAGACTTTGTTTGGCCAATCGTGACATCGACGAAGGGCGTTCCGAATCCAGAGGCTTTATCGGCCCAAAGGCGTTATGCGCCGATAGGGCTCCGAATTCGGAGACTTTGTTTGGCCAATCGTGACATCCACGAAGGGCGCGCCGAATTCGGAGGATTTATCGGCCCAAAGGCGTCATGCGCCGATGGGGCTCCGAATTCGAAGACTAACTTTGGCCAATCGTGACATCCATGAAGGGCGCTCCGAATCTGGAGGCTTTATCGGCCCAAAGGCGTCATCCACCGATGGGGCTCCGAATTCGGAGGCTTTATTGGCCCAAAGGCGTCATGCGCCGATGGGGCTCCGAATTCGGAGACTTTGTTTGGCTAATCATGACATCCACGAAGGGCGCTCCGAATCCAGAGGCTTTATCGGCCCAAAGGCGTCATACGCCGATGGGGCTCCAAATTCGGAGACTTTGTTTGGACAATCGTGACATCCACGAAGGGCGCTCCAAATCCGGAGGCTTTATCAGCCCAAAGGCGTCATGCGCCGATGGGACTCCAAATTCGGAGATTTTGTTTGGCCAATCGTGACACCCACGAAGGGCGCTCCAAATCCGGAGGCTTTATTGGCCCAAAGGCATCATGCGCCGATCGGGCTCCGAATTCGGAGACTTTGTTTGGCCAATCGGGACATCCACGAAGGGCGCTCTGAATCCGGAGGCTTTATCGGAACACTTTGGAACTGATTTCATAATGAGTAAACAAGCATCTTTGCATTACAAAAGTGGAATATGTACACATTGAACCATTCACAACCAGTATCATTCCCCACAAGTCGGGTTTAATGATAGAATTTTCGTAAGTGCGTTGAATTCCAAGGCCGTAGCAGACTCCTTCCAGACATGTCCTTGAGCCGATATGCCTCTACCCCTGTGATCGAATCGACCTGATAGGGGTCGTCCCAATTAGGGCCCAATATGCCATCAGCCAATTTCCTGGCCGCCGGAAGTATTTTCTTCACGACCAACTCTCCTGGTGTGTAGTGGTGTAGCTGAACACGTTGATTGTACGACTTGGCAAGTTGTTGCTGGTATCATGCCATGGAGGTAAGGGCGCGGTCTCTTTGTTCTTCGATCAGAATCAAATACAAAGCCAGCATCATATTGTTTCGACCCATGTCAAAAACTTGCAATTTCAAGGTTGGGTGGCCGATTTCCAGGGGTATGATCGCCTGGGTTCCAAGGGATAAAGCAAACGGCGTTTCTCCAACGGATCGCCTCAGCGTAGTTCGGTGTGCCCATAATACACTCGGTAATTCTTCAACCCATTTGCCTTTAGCTTTCTCCAGCCTTTTCTTGATGCCATCCAAGATGGATTTATTAAAGGCTTCAGCTTGACCATTGCTTTGGGGGTAAGCCGGCGTGGAAAAGTAGGGCCGGATACCATACTTGCTGCATAGCTCTCGGTAGACCCCACAATCAAACTGGGTGCCGTTGTCTGAGATAAGAGCTCTTGGAATGCCAAATCGTGTTATGATATTTCTCCATACAAAGCGCTTGACATCAGCATCTCGAATGTGCGTTAATGCCTCCGCTTCAACCTATGTTATGAAGTAATCTGTGGCGACGATCAAGTATCGCTTGTTTCCTGGGGCCCTCGGCAATGGTCCTACGATATCAAGCCCCCACTAGGCGAACGGCCAGGGACTGGTGATAGAGCTTAACTCTTCAGAAGGCAGATGCGTTAACGGGGAGAACTTCTGGCACTGTTTACATTTTTTGACATAGCATTCGGCATCAGATCTCATTGTCAGCCAATAATACCCCTGTATTATAGCTCGATAGGCCAAATAGCACCCGCCAGAATGTGCGCCACAACTGCCTTCATCTATTTCAGTCAGAAGCTCTTCAACTTTGTCCGGATGCACGCATTCTAGGTATGGACCAGAAATGGACTTTTTATAAAGCTTTCCTTGCGGATCCAAGTAGTAACGCAGTGCTTTGCTTCGTAGCTTGTGCGCTTCTTTCTTGTCCTCTGGGAGCTATTCAGAAGATAGGAATGCGGCAATGGGATCCATCCAACTCGGTCCAGATTCTATGACATTGACTTGGACTTCCTCCGATGGACCAATGCTTGGCTCCGGGATGAAACCCACCTCGATGGTCCGTTTGATCTTTGAGTTAATAGTGGAGGCTAGACAAGCCAGGGCGTCTGCATGCGTGTTTTGATCACGTGTTATTTGATTCAATTCATGATGGTCAAATTTTGCTAACAAGGAGTTAGCCGTTTTCATGTAAGCCATCATACGGTCATTTCTTGCCGCGTACTCCCCCTTCAGCTGATTGATCACCAGTTTTGAATCGCAAAATACAAACAGACGCCGAGTACCCAGAAGATGTGCATTCCGCAAACCGGTTAGAAGGGCTTCGTATTCGGCTTCGTTATTTGACGCTTCGAAGCCGAGTTTGATGGCCTACTCAATTATTGCACCGTCAAGAGCCATGATTACTACTCCGGCTCCACTGCCCCGCTGATTGGATGACCCATCACAGCACAGCTGCCAAATGTCCCCAACGTAAATTCTCCAGTTCGACTTAGTTCAAATTTCGTCAGACTTGAAGTCGGCAACACCCTCGGTAAATTCGGCCACAAAGTCAGCAAGCACCTGCCCCTTGATTGAGGTTCTAGGTAGAAACTGAATGTCGTACTGGCTGAGTTCAAGATCCCACTTTGAAACGCGTCTTGATGCTTCCGCACTACGTAGTACTGATCGGATGGGGTAATCTATTAGCACCCCGATGCTGTACCCCTGGAAATAATGCATCAGTTTTCTTGCCACCATGACCAGGGCTAGGATGAGTTTTTCCAGTGGCAAGTAGTGTGTTTCGACGTCAACCATTGCCTTGCTCACATAATACACTAGTCGCTGCTCGCCCAGCTCTTCATTTATCAGTACGACGCTGACGGCCTGGTCAGAGACTGCCAGATACAAGATGAACGGGTCACCTGCCGAAGGTGTTGTCAAGAGTGGAACTGATCGAAGGTAGGTTTTCAAGCCGTTGAAAGCGGCTTCACACTCGGCGGACCATTCGAAAGCCTTGCCCTGCCGTAGTGTATAGAAGAATTGTGGATAACAATCTGTAGACCGATTGATGAACCTGTTGAGTGCGGCGGCCATCCCCATCAACTTTTGAACCTCTTTTACTGAATGAGGGGAGCTGAGTTCCAAGATTGCTGTGATTTACCTCGGGTTGTCCTCGATTCCCCGGTGGTTGACAATGTAACCCAAGAACTTGCCGGAGTCGATCCCAAACGCACATTTAGAAACATTCAGCTTTATTTTGTATTTGCATAAGATGCCGAACGTCTCTTCCAGGTCGGCTAGATAGGTTTGCTCTTCTCTGGACTTGACCACCATTTCATCAATGTACACTTCCATAGTTTGGCTGAGTTGCTCCTTAAACATGGTCGTGACCAGTCTTTAGTAAGCTGCCCCTACATTCTTCAGCCCAAAAGGCATAACCTTATAGCAGTAGGTTCCTCTTGGGGTGAGGAATGCAGTTTTTTCTTGGTCCTCAGGATGCATGGCAATCTGATGGTAGCCTCTGTAAGCATCAAGGAAGCTCATGCGCTGATGGCGTGCCGTCGCATCTACAAGTTGGTCAATTCTGGGTAAGGGAAAACAATCCTTGGGGCAGGCTTTGTTTAGGTCCGTGAAATCGACGCACACTCACCAAGTCCCATTTTTCTTCTTCACAACCACTGTATTAGAGAGCCATGTAGGGTAGGTCACTTCCCTGATTGCCCCGGCGTCAAGCAACCTATCAACCTCCTCAACAATGACGGCAGTGTGCTCTGCGGCTGACCGCCAGCTTTTCTGAAAGATTGGCTTGCACTTAAGGTCAACATTCAAAGGTGCTGTGAAATGGACGGATCTATACCCGGCATCTCGTATGGAGTCCACACAAAGACGTCAAGGTTGCTAAGCAGGAAAGAAATTAGCTGCTGTCTGTTGGCTTGATTCAGAGAGGCGCCGACCATGAAAAACTTCTCTGGGCTTCCGTCGATTTCAACTTGGTCTAGGCCTTCCGTGGCCTTTTCACTTAGGAGCCACCCAACATCGTCGAGGCTCTCCCGATCCGACACCTCAATGGAATTCACTTGCAACTCTTTTGCCGTCTCTCCAGCGAGAAGATAACATGTTTGTGCTGATTTCTATGAGCCGCGGATTTGCTCAATGCCGCGTTCTGTCGGGAAGCGCAGCAGCTGATGATACATACTCGGCACGGCCTACATGGTGTGCAACCAAGTTCGCCCCATAATGAGATTGTACAGCGATGGCAGCTTGACGACCAAGAATTCTACATCCACTGTTCGGGAGCCCGTTCAAACAGGTAGTGTGATTTCCCCAACGGGTACTCTGGATTGGCGTTGAAGCCAAATAGTGGATAAGGTGCTGGAGAGAGATCCGATTCAGAGAAGCCGAGTTTGGTGAATGTCTTGTAGTACATAACCTCCGATGTGCTCCCCGGATCAATGAGTATGCGCTCAACTGTGAATCGGTTTACGCGTAACTCAATTACCAAGGGATCAATGTAGAGAAGTGCCACTCCGGCCAAATCTGAATCATCAAAAGAAATGCTTGCAGCTTCATGGGGCCATTTAGCCAGAGTGAGTTGACTTTGAGGGTCAGGATTTGACTGAATCGTATGCATCGCGGATAACATCGGCAGGCTATATATCATGTGGATCACGCCAAGTGAAAGGAAATCCTGTCTTAAGGCTATTGCCTTGGTTGAGTTGCCTTTTCAGACATACTGTTGTAGCCAACCATCTTGTACTAATTCCTCCAAGTGATCCTTCAATACATACCAACTCTCAGTATCATGGCCATGGTCCTTGTGATACTCACACCGTCCATCCTGCCTTCTCGTGTCGAGAGGTCCCACTATTTTGGACGGCCATTTGAAGAACGGAAGGTGTTAGACTTTGGACATAACCGCGCTAATCGGCTCTGTCAACTCCGTATACTTCTTATCGACGCGCCTCGTGCGCCTGCTATCAACTTGCAGTTGTTCATTTGCTCGGTGGGAGCATTGGTCGCTTGATCGGTGGGAATCTCGTCTCTTGTCTCGTTTAGCCCGATGCCGTGGTTCAGGGCTCTTAGGTGGTGCAGAATTTATTGGCTGAGCAATTTCTAAAAGGGCCATCTTGTTGGCCGCATTCCCGGCTTTAACCCGTAAGGTGTCATCCTCCACTTTGCAATATTTCTCAACTTTCTTCATCAACGACCACACGGTTTTGGGAGGTCTTCTAGTCAAGGAACTGCGGAGAGCACCATCAGGATACAAACGCATTTTGAAGGCGGTGATGGCCATGGAGTCGTTGCAGGCGTCATCAACAAGATTAAAGCACTCCCAATAGCGTGCCGAATACGCTCTTAGTGTTTCTCCTGGCTGGATCTACATTGCCCAGAGAGAGTCGGCTTGTTTCGGCTAGACCTCCTTGGTGATGAATCTGGCCCTGAAGGATTTCTATAATTGATGGAAGCTTTTAATCGAAGTCGGCTCCAGTTTATAATACCACCTGACAGCCAATGGTCCCAAACTGCTGGGAAATATTCGGCACATGAAGGCCTCGTTGTCTACATGCAATGTCATGGCTTGCTTGCAGTAACGGATGTGATCGGTAGGGTCTGATTTTCCATCATAGAGAGTGAACGATGGAGCTTTGAACTTTTTGGGCAGAACCGCCCTTGCAATTCGTCGCACAAAGGGATCATGCTGGTCGTCCTCATCTGAACTGTTTTTTCTGCGCTTATGCTTTATACGTGGACTCTCTTCAGAGAAACTGGAAGTCTTGAGTCGTCCCTTCTTCTTGGGCTCTGGGGATAATGAGTCAGAGTCACTACCAGTGTCTTGTTGTCGGGCTCGAGGTCGTCGACCACCTACCCTCAGAAGTCGTTCCGGATCTTGGCGTACAGCTTATTTGGACTTTGCCACTTCCGAGGCCAAGTCCTGACGGAGACGTTCGTTCTCAGCAGTCATGTTCTCCAACCTCTGTTCATTTTGCTTTGCTTGTTCCATGATCGCTTACATTGCCTCACGCTCTGAAGTCAAGGGTGAGGCGAAGTTCAAAGCGCATCTCGCGGGTATAGTATCCAGTCCAAGCATGTTTGCTGGGGTGAGGTCGTCTCCCTACATGATTTCATCAGTGACTATCGGAGGGTCTTTCGTTACGTCCGCCATGGATGTATTTGAGTATTCCCACAGACAACACCAATTGTGGGGAAGTCGTTTTAGAAATGCTCTTCAAATCTTGAGGGACGCTCGTGATCCTCAGCTAGCCACTTGAAAAAGAATTAACGCTCCGGTCGGGGGTGCTAGAATTAGCACTCTGACGAATAAGTCAGTGTATACTCTCTTGATTGCTTGTATCTTAAGTTAAATATGCTAGTTCTCACATACCTTCTTCTGACTAATGACCCTGTATTTATATTACTCTCTTTCTTGGGCCTCGGGACTGGGCCTACCTTCAATTTTCCGTATAACTATTTATTCGGCTTCGTTTGCAGCAAACCGCTTCTCGCTCGGAAACGGCAATTTGGCCGAATGGGGCAAGATTTAAATCGATGGACAAGGTTGAACGAAATATATATATTCTTCGACCCAAGTCCAACTATTCGGCCTCTTCATGACTTCCAACATTCAGCCCCCATATGAAGGATTATTTTTCAAAAAAATAGTACTAGTTGGATCTCAAAAAAATAAAAATATTCTCCATGTAAAAAGAATAATATTAATAAGTGTATTTTTTAGGATGATTTAAAAAAGTACATTTTTTTATTTTTTATAAAAATATATGTAGAAAAATAGAAATGTGATGTGAGTCAAATAAGTACGTTTATCAAAATAAGTACACTTATTTAAGAGATACCAAATAAGCTCATAGTCTCCCTGCACAAAGAAAAATAAACTTTCATGTAAAAATGAAAAAGCCTTCATAAAATAAAATAAAAAATAATAATAATAAATAAATAAATAAATAAAAAAAACTCAATGAAGGGAGACACAAAGGCATGAGTTCCAAGAGAAAAAAAAAATTTAAATAAGAAGAAAAAAAATAGAGATTCTTAAATCATGAAATTTTTTTAAAATAATACTAATTGAGAGAGAAGGAACGTTAGGGCATTCAAGAAATTGTGAATTGAACATTGGGTAAAAAGTTATTTTTCTTTCAATTTCATGAAAATCTCATATGCCCTTGTTGTATCCTAACTAGATAAAGGACTCCTAAGATTTTCTCAACTTACTTTATTTTCAACTTTAACATTTTAGTTGGAATATTGTTAAGTGGGCCAACTTGATGCCACATAATGTCCTTTTTAGTTGAAATAAATCTCACATTGAAAAAAAGTGAAATGCCATAATGGGGTTATTTAGTTTAATTTATGGAGCTGTTTATAATTTATTTATTTTTAAAAAAATTAACAGAGTTTTTTATGTAACTTCTAGTTATATATTTATGAGATAAAAATAATTTAAATAAAAAATTTGATTATTGAAAAGCAAATAGAGAGATACTTTCAACTCCTACCTCTAATTGTTAGCTTTCAATTTGTAAAAAGTTATATCAAACAAGCTCAATTTTACCTTTTTTTTTAATTAAAAAATATTATAGATAAATGAAAATTTTTATCTAATTTTCTTATCACTAGACAATAGATACAAGATAGCATTATGTTTCAAACCTCCACTGGCGGTGACCCCCAGGACCCTAGTGGGGTCTGATTGGCTAAATTTTTTTTTCTTTTTCTTATTCTAATAACCAACCCTCACGTGTGTGTGTGGGTGGTGGTGATAGGAAAAACTAGGGGTCTCCATCAGGATTATGAGTTCTATGTGTATTTATTAATGTGAATTTTACAACTTGTATGTGGTGATAAAAAAAGTTAGTTAAAAAATTGTTTATATATAAATAACATTACTCTTTTTTATAAAAGATACATACTAATATACCATTTACTATTTTTAGTTTCAGTGGTTGAGTTGAGTAAAATATCCTCACGTTGGTTGGTTGATCTATGATAGTAAAAAATAAAACACACACAAACCCCCCCAAAAAAAAAAAACAAAAAATCAAAAAAAGGCAAAATCATAAAATCATAGTACTAATATCCTAAACTTCACCATCAATTTTGGCATATGATTAAATTGTATGCAGGTCTCATTTGGGACAAATGTTGGGACTAAAATAGGTTATTTTAATTAAATAGAATAAAATATCATATTCAATTCACAATTTTTTTTTTTTTTTCACAAAAATTAAAAAAATTTATCCCAAACAAAACTTTTTAGCTCTATACTAAAATAGCAAAAAAATTAAAAAGTCAATCTACATCTCAAACGAACCCTTAGTTGATGGATTTAAGAAAAAATTTAAAGAGAATAAAAATATATATATATATATAATTAAATAAAATATAATTATATTTTATTCACATTTTATTTATTTTTCTTTTTTTTTAAATTTTTTTTCTAAATTTCCTAAACACAATTTAATTAATTTCCAATTCCTGACCCCACCCAAGACCATTACGTGGACACGTGGATCATTGAGAAGCCTCAGCTGAAAGCAACAGAAGATAATTTTGTTCTCTTTCGGCTCGTTGCTTGTGTAAAGACAAGTCTACTTTTCTTTTTTTTTTATCAACTGGGGTAGAAGTCAGCTGGGCGTACCGAGATCCCCCACTGCATGTGCGCCACGTAGATAAAGATGTCTAAATGTGTGGGTCCCTATTGATGATGACACGTGGCATGTTCGGTCTGTCTGTGATGTTTTGTTGTTATGCTGGGACAACTAAGAAAATGAGTGGGAGTACTTAATTAGTATCATCACTAATAATGTGATAATAAATTTCACCCACTATTTTATTGTGTCTTTGTTTTTTTTTTATAAAAAAAATAAATATCACATCATTAATAGTTATTTTAAAACACTATTTTTAGTAATCTTTAGTATTACCCAAAGTGGACCGAGGAGGAGAAAAGTCTCAGATATAAAAAGGTGCATGACGATTGACGTGGGTCCGATCCACTTTAGCTTCTTGCCTTGGCCGATGGGGTTGGTTAATCACTTAGAATTATTTGGTACAATTTATTTAAATTATTTGTAGTTTTATTTTCTTATTTATTCCTTCCGTCCTAAAATATTAGTCTTTTATTTTATTTTTTATTATTTTAAAATATTATTCCTCTTCAAAAATTAAGTACAAAAATAATATAAATTTTTTATTTTACCCTTCTTTTAAATTAGGGGTACTTACGTGTAGGTCCTATTCACTAGACTTATTTACATACAGGTCCTAACTAATAAATTTAACACTATAAAAATAAGAGATTGATAAATTTATCACTATAAATTTATTCATAAAAATAAAGAGTTTGATAAATTTATCACTATAAATTTTTTCATAAAAAAAAGACTGATAAATTTATCTTTATCACTTAATAAATTTATCAAATAGGACTTAATGGGTAATAAGTCTCCAAAGTAGGGTCTATTGGGTAATAAGTCTCCAAAGTAGGACCTATTGGTAGCTTACCCTTTAAATTAATAAACAATATAAAAAGTACAATTATGACATTGATATTTCCAAAAAATATACTATTAAAAGGATAATTTTGAAAAATTAACTTTTTTCAAATGTAATAATTGTACTATCAAAAAAGTTAAATTGTCCAAAAGGGACCATTATTTTGGAACGGAATGAGTATTATTTTGAGAGTTTGTTCAAATTATTTACTGCAGTTTTTAGTTACAAATTATTAAAAAAATAAACTTAAATAGCTTGAAAAGAATTGATTATCTGGAGAAAAAAATTACATGTCAATGTTTTTTTTTTAAAAAAAAGTTAATTACAAAATTTATGAAAAATTTTATGAATTTACATTTTAACGTTTATGAAGTGGAGTGTTTTTTTTTTAATTATTAATTTTTAGTTTATAATAAATTGTATCAAATATATTCAATGTTAAAAAATAATAATTTTAAAACACATGTTACATATTATTATATATATATTTATACGTATTTCATTACACTTAGTTATATATTTTTTAATCTTAATCATCACATATTGGTCTGATTTTATCATTTTACAATTATTAAATAAAAAATAGTTAATAAAGCACAACAAACATTGGTATATTCTTAAATGCCTTTAATAAATGACGCTCAAACTAAGCTTGGATAGACTCTTACCTTGCTTGAGTTACAATTTTATAAATAATCTCATAAAACTTCTAAAATATAAGTGAACAAAGAAGAATGGGAGCATGTAAGGAAACAAATTATCTATTCATAGAAGATCAAGTTTGGTAAAACTCCAATCTCCCCATTCCTATGCCTCCCATGGAAAACATAGTACAAAAGATCACGTCATCATGCATGCATAGTATTACCGACCAATAATTCAACTATGTATGTTAGGTTATAATTAATTGATGATACTATGTGTAAATGATGATATCATATTGTCATTACACTCACAATTTTTTTTTCTTTTTTTTTGAACGGGTTACACTAAAGTTTTACTTGCCTCCGATGTAGCAAAAAAATGTAGCTAATAATATATACATTTTTTTGTTTTTAATTTTTAATTTTATTTTTCTGGGCTAAAAGATATATGGGACAGAGTTGGCATATAGCCCACATTATGAACCTGGCAGGGCGTTTGTGGACTAACAAAGGAGAATTTTGGGCTGAGTCATTTAAGTGCAAGTGTGCTTTGCAAATTCTAATTTTTGACATGCCCTGAAAAATCTATTTTTTGGTGGCAGAAACATTGTACCCTGTTTGGTTTTGGATGAAATAGGCACTTTTTCTCCAGCTATTTCAGGCCCTTTTTTTTTTTTTTTTTTGGGTGTGCTTATTTATCTGACAGCAAGAAATAAAGCAACTTTTTTTAACTCAACTATTTCACTTTAAAAAAAAAAGTTTTAACATTTGGCAAATGCATCAGTTTTTTATTTTTTATTTTTTTGTTACTTTTTCCTAAAAATTGGGAGTAAAATTGCCTACTGAAAAACACATTTGTCGAATAAGTATGGGCCTCATTTGGGGATGCTTGCGGTACAATGCAGACAGTTTGAGAGTAAAATTATAAATCTAATGGCAGATTGACGGATTGAAAAATTATGATTTGGACGATTTTGGATAGATTGACAAATTGAAAAATACTGTAATCAATTATCAAACATGTGTATAATATATAATATTTTTCAAATATATAACACAAACTAATTTTACATAATATTTTTTATATATATAATTATTAATTTGTAATAAATTTCATATCTTAAATATATTTTACACTCATTTTTACTTTAGTATTTCATTAGACATTAAAAAATATATATATTAACTATAGTGAAGCAAAACAATTTTAAAAGCGGATTATAAAATTTAAAGTTTAATCCGCAGTTAACGAATTGAACAGTGCAGATTGATGTAAATCAATGCAATTTTAACGGATTATACAATATTTTGCAGAGTCATAGGCCTCAGATCTTGGAACTCTTCCTATGTTTGTTTGGATCTTAAATAGGTGTTTATTATTTCTAATGGGTAATTAATTAAACAACAATATTGTTTTTTACTAAAATTTATTATTTTTATTTTCCCAACTCAACCCCAAAATACAAAAAATACTGTTCCTGCACGAGACTCCTATCATCATAAGATTTAGAGAGGGCTATATATGTACACACCCTTCCGTGTGCGAAGAGACTATTTTGGGTTTTGAACCTGTGACATCTTGATCACAACGGAGCAAACACAACATAATTTAGGACATTACTCCTGTTAAAATCAATACTGGATTGTCTTCTCAAAATTGGATACAATATGAAAAGAATCACATTTGGTGTTTGGCAACAATCCTGAATATATTTATCAAAAAATATACATTTCTAAAAAATTGGCAACAAAATAAAATGAACGATTTAAACTTCTATGGACCAAACTTTTAATCACACATAATTAACATCGAAATGTTCTATACAACACAATCCACAACCTTTGTTGTTAACCAATGCAAAGCAATTTCTGGCCCTAGAGATGGTCAAGGCCACGATCAAATACGCAAAGTGGCAAAACAATTAATCAACCAAGGATAATTGAATTTACAACCATTGTCCCACATGATTTCTTTGGTTCTTGAGCCAGTTTCTCATTTTCTTCTCTTTACAAAGTGCAGTATAATTATTCGTATATATAAAAAATGAACGTACACTTGATGTAGCCCAATAGCCAAGCCTCCCCGTTATCATATTCTTGGATGGTACATTGAAACAACCTTACCAAACACCAATTAAGCAAGTATAGAGAGAGACTCAAGCCTCCCATCAACACTCAATAACACAAAACTTCAAAAGGTCCTTTTACTGATAACATAGGGGCTGTCAAGAATGCTGCTGGCCCATTCATATCCGTCTGTCAAGTATCATGATATGTATTAGCACTTTGAACGAACTATCTACTAGAGAAAATAGAGATATATAGAAATGACTTTGAAAATGGATACCTTGAATTTCATTTGGTTTACGCCTAGTGCACAACCATGTGTATGGACAAAATTATACTCATCTCTAGTTGCATAAGGTATGCAATACAGAACACAAACAAGTTTTGTCACGACCCCAACTCGCCCCTAAAAGTTTGGTCCATGACTGGCCTGTACTTGGGCCTCCAAATGAAAATTTCAAAAAAATAATTTTTATTCAAATGCAGGGCCTTAAGCGGAAGCAGATATCAAAATAATACTGTCCATTGAGCTTGTGTCTACATGCCAAGATCATTATACAAATTATACATATACATATAAGCTAGCCCACGCCATGTAGGTATATACAAGGGCTATTAACCAAAACTATTACAAAGTAGCCACAGGCTTGACAAAAGCCGCCAAAAATTTGGCAAAACATGTGACGTCAAAAGGGACCAACCAAAAAGCTTCAATTGTGGAGGCTAAACACAATGGACCACCAAAAAGGCTCCTGAAGCTGACTTAGGGCTGTCCTCTAAGTTGTTCACCTACATAGACACGTATAAACAAAACGAAGTGAGCAGGGCTCAATAAATAATAATAATGTAAAGAGATTCGCGTGAATAAGCATATGTCTTAGAGAATATTTATCTAACGTTTATATGTTTCCATCATCATATTCCAAAACGGCCTCGAGCCCACATGAAACAGAATGGCCTAAGGCCCAACGCATTACAAAACGGCCTGGGGCCCAACAGAATACAAAACGGCCTTGGGCCTATCATTATTAATAGACAAAGCGATCTTAGGTCCATGCCACCGCCATTTGAATCATTTCTATCAAACCATAACCCACATGACATACACCATTGCAATAAACACAATTCGTATCCAACAAAAATACATGAATTCTAGCACTACTCATCTCAAATATGTCATTCACAGTCATAATAGGTAACTATAGCACAATGATTCCAACATGCCAAGTACAATTAGGGTATAATAATTCAGAAGCAGAAAATACAGGAATAGATATACATCGGAATTGATATACATCATTACACTATTATTACTTACAGTGATAGGCTTCCGGTAGCAATGGGATGATGTCCTCGTCTTGACCTACAAACACAATGCACAAAGCATAATATGAGAATATAACCGATCTCTTACTTGTTCTCTTTGATCAATTAGTTATGTTGGTTCTAAACTCATAGGTCTTCAATGAATCATAATTCATGTCAAGGAAGATAGGAAGAACTGAAAGGAGATTGGTTTAGATGAGAAAATGGCATGAAATGGTTGGACAGAAAGTGAACAACCTTCACTAATTGGAGCATATCTATTTGTGTACTTAGAATTTGGGAGTGAGACCACAACCATTGGAAACTAGACTTCTGGGGCTTGAATTTAGGCTCAAGAATCACTTAAAACGGAGTCCGGATGCAAGAGATATACTTATTTGAAGTTGGCTGAAACAGTAGATCCGCACGCAGGGAAAGCAGGGCCGCGTGCAGGACAAGGTGCTTTTATTTCAGAATCATTTTTGGGTGCTGGAATGGACTGCCACACGTGCGGAAAGCCCCGCCGCACGTGTGGCTCTGGGCAAATTCTGCTGTCCGAAAATGTTTGTTGGCTCTAACACTTGTTCTTTCCATTTCTAAGCTTGGTTTCAACTCTAATCACCCAAAAACATGTAAAATTACTCCACAACATGATAAACTAACATCATTCAAGTGTAATTCCATTTCAAACAAATCAATCTTTGCCTCATGTTCAAGATCAATGCTTTATCTTTCATAATCTTGAAAGTTTTCAAAACACAACCCACAAACACACTTGATTCTTGCATAATCTTGTTCTTTGGACCATCTAGAGTTCATTTAATATGGTATTCATAAGGTTGAGCTCTAATCATAAACAAAAGCATAGGACCCAAGTTCTAATTTCTTAAATTGAGCTCAATTAAATACATACATAAAACCCTAACCCAAATGGGTTCAAATCTTCCAATATCATTATGATTTCATAAAATTGATGCATTAAACATAAGGATTCAAGATAGACTTCCATACCTTAGTTCAATCTTTTCCTTTCTCTTAGTTCTCTTCAATTTCCCAAGCTTCCATGGTTGATGTTCTTCCTCTCACTTCAATCCCTTCAATTTATCTTCAAACCCCCATAAATGTTGAGCTCTCTCTCTCTCTCTCTCTCTCTCTCTCTCTCTCTCTCTCTCTCACGGTTTTCTCCCTCTCCCTTAGATATTTTTAGACTCCAATTGATGAGTTCAACAACTCATATCATATATATATATATATAAGCTTATCACAAGTAGGGAGAGCCTAACGCGCCCTTACGAATCGTACGCAATTGAATTCCAATTAAACTTCTCAAATGACTCCAAAAATTATGTTGATCATAACTATGTACTCCGTTCTGATTTCTGAAGCCTCCAAGGCCTTCAATTTGCAGTGCAAAGTTAACCATCTAAACACACCTTAACGAATCAGACGAAATAAATTTCCAATTAATTTTTCCAAATAGCTCTAAAAATTCTCATTAACATATCTATGTACTCAATTTCGATTTTCTGAATCCATAAAGGTCGTCAATTTCAGTTTTAAAGTCATAGCTCAACAGATAATTCTTCAATTCGAACAGATATCATTAAATTAAAGTACATTAGCCCACAACTAGTTAAAGATAATTTCTGATATGCATTTTAGGGTCCTTACAAGTTTGTTTCCAATTATATTGAAGCAATTCTATATCAATCCACCTTTTTTGTGCTTGTTATAGAGATTTTGGCTAGAATCTTGGCTGCAAAATCTACTCACCCTGACTTTAAATTCCACTGGAGATGTGAGAAGACAAAAATTGTCAACCTTTGTTTTGCAGATGACCTGATGATCTTTTGTAGAGGTGATACTTTCACTATTGGGACTATTAAGGAGGGCCTCAATGAATTCTAGTCTCTATCTGGTCTGTCTCCTAGGCCCAGTAAAAGTCACATTTTCTTCTCTGGTTGTGAGCAAAAGCTTAGGGAGGAGATTACTCAAATTGTTAACTTCAAAGAGGGATTCCTTCCTGTTAGATATTTGGGTGTCCCTTTGATTTCCACTAAGTTGAAAGCTAGTGACTGTAATCAGCTTGCTGAAAGAATCGCTAAGAGAATTAAGAGCTGGACCAACAAATGTCTCACATATGTTGGCAGAGCTCAATTGGTTCAGTTTGTCCAGTTTTCTATACAGGTTCATTGGTCTTCTTTATTCATTCTTCCCAAGAAGATTATTAGAGCCATTGAAGCCCTTTTTAAGTATTTCTTTTGGTCTGGCTATGAGCTTAGAACCCATGGGGCTAAAGTTTCTTGGGAGAATATCAACTACCCTAAAAGTGTGGGGGGTTTAGGGTTCAAATCTTTAGAAATTTGGAACAAAGCTACCATTGCCAAGCACATCTGGTTTCTCTTTTCTAGGGGTGAACAATCCGTGTGGTATCAATGGGTCAAATCTTACTTACTTAAAGGCAAGAACTTTTGGAGGGTAAAAATGCCTAGTGCTCCATCTTGGGTTTGGAGGAAAATTCTTTCCCTTAGACCTATCATTTACCCTTTGATTAAGCACTGTGTTGGGGATGGGAATAAGATTTTCTTGTGGTTTGATAACTGGCATCCCCTTGGGTCTCTATGGGCTAACTTTGGGGACCGTATTATTTATGACTCAGCCCTTGGCATGGAGTCTAAGGTCAAAGATATTGTTGATAATACTAGTTGGAGATGGCCTGTTGCTTCTTCTGGGCTTTAAAGGAATTGATTGAGAGCACTCATTCTACTCTCCGTCCCAATAATGGCCCAAATTCTGTCAGATGGTTTCCCTCCTCCGATGGAAAATTTTCTATTACTTCAACTTGGGATTATTTGAGAAAGTCAGGGGATAGAATATCCTGGGCTGCCATTCTTTGGGGCTCCCATAATATCCCTAAGGCTAGTTTTGTAACTTGGATGGCAATCCTTGGTAGATTAAATACTAGGGATAGACTGAAATTGTTTGGCATTTCTCAATCTGCTGAATGTGTGTTTTGTCAGGACTCTTATGAAAATCATAATCATCTGTTTTTTTATTGCCTTTTCTCTTCTAGAGTCTGGACTTGTATTCAATCTAAGTTGAATGTCTTTTGGCCTGTTGTTCAATGGTCTGGTATTACTCAGCATGTGGCACACTCTGCTAAAGGTAAATCTATTAGAGTTATTATTGTTAAACTGGCTTTTACTTGCACCGTGTATCAATTGTGGATTGCTAGAAATAATAGAATTTTTAGAAAAGAGATGATTCCTAAGGAGGTTGTTATTAAATGCATTGTGGATATGATTAGATTTCGTATGATGTCTATGACTAATATTACAAGGCATTCAAGTGACAGCTCACACTATTCTGAAGACCACATTGCCATTGAGTGATGGGAGTTTAGTACATGTGGGTTGAATGCAGGAGAGCATTAAACTGAGGGGTTATCTAATTTTTTGCTTTATTTTGCAGGAAACTGAGATGCTTTAGGTCTTCATTGAGAGTGTGATAATACTTATCTGAGGGTTGAGTGTTTGTGAGCAATATACACTTTCCTTACCATCTTCCATGGCCACATTGAGTGCTAACAATTATATTTTTCTATTGCTTTGTTTCTTTGTAGGTTGCATAGTAAAGCTAATTTTTGAGTGTTGTGAGATCCTATGTAATGGGCCAAGTGTAGTAAGAATATATAGTTTGTGCTTGTGCAATTATACAGCAGCTGGTGTGTATAACTTGCTGTTGTATAGCTGCTATTTCTGGATCTCATGTATCTGTATATCTTGGGCAGGGTCTGTTAATTTCGGGAAGTTGGCAGCAAGGAGGGATGGCTGCTTTGGGCACCTCAAGTGTGAAGAAAACTTTTATTTAATTTGTATATATCTGTTGAATCTGATATACTATGATACTGTTGTTTGGGTGAATTTTTTGAAGATCTTTTGTTGGTCTACCCTTACGGGCTGTGTAATGGATAGTCCTTTTTTGTATCAGCTGTTTGAGCCTATGGAATGTGTTCATGGTCCACATACTGTTTGTATGGGGAGCCTAAACATATTTAAGGAATCAAAATCTGTTTTAGAGATTGAGTTTAGTCTGCCTATCTATGTTATAATTCTAAGTTATTTAATTGTTTGGTATCTTTATCCATCTAGTTAATAGCTTTGGATTTTCCAAGTTCTCTACTTGTTTTTGTTAGTTGTAGCTGTTTTGTCTCAGCTTGTTTTGTGTTTTGCTGACTTTTTTAGGCTGTTTTAGATTGCTTGTATAGTTGGGGTTAGGGCCTAGGGCATGCCCCTTGTATTTGTGTATATCTTCTGTTTTTATTTTATGAGTTATTCACCCAAAAAAAAAAATCCAATTTCTAGATCACAGATTTTGCCTCTGAAGATATTTTCCTTGCTCTGTTTACTTATTTTATCCATGTTATTTGATCTGTTTGTCCTCATTTTGCAGTTGATGAATCCTTCTCAAGCATGACATGACCATCTAGACAAACTTATTTTTCGACATTTTAGCTACACATTTTTCGATGGTCATCTATCAAAGCCCCAACATTGTTTGAATGCATTAACATAATCAATGCGGTCCTGGTAGCATGACATGTGCTATAAAGACACTAATCGAACGTTTAATACTCATCACTCAACAAGGCATTACTGGATCCCCTAAAGATCACTTTTGCAAGTTCACTTCGATACCAGTACCACATATCAAAACTTGACAAACAGAAAATTGTTGCTTGAATGATCATTTACATCAATGTTAAGCTTCAAACTGGGGGTGCAGTGAATCTCATCTCAACTTCATTTCATTCCTATTCATTGTAGAACTAAATCAACAAATTTCACAACTTCCTAAATACAAAATCAAACTCACATTGCGGACCTTGAGGTCAGTTTGTTTTAAGTCAAATTTTGATTAATAAACTGAGTTTCCTTTGCCTACAAAAGATTAGATGCATGGTTTCGTAATCTTATGAGGCTCAGTGTCTACAAAACATAAATGAGCTAACAAATTCCAACCGAGCACCCCCACTAGAACCTGCATCCATGAATCTATACGTAACTTGCCATGATTTAGAGCAAATACAATTTCACATAGTGATTTTTGTGTGTGTGTGTGTGTGTGTGTGTGTGTGTGTTGACCCTTAAAATTTAATTTTGTCAAACAAGGACCTGTCCCTTGCACAACAATTGAGCTATATATAATCATCGAAGAGAATCTACAGTAATGATGGATTCAAAAGTTGTACAACTTCACATACAATTGTAATAAACAGATACCACAATCAAATTCATATAGAAAACAACTCTGCTAAAAGAAATAAAACAGAAACAATTGTAAATCCGATCCTTCACCTCTTAATTGTAGTAATAACCTGTTCCCAAACAGTTGAGACAACGTTGTACCCTATAATTAAGATCACAAATTTCAATCCATATAGTTCTAGTCAGCATGAACAATTTGGTTTCAAGAAATTGTAACCATTGGAGAAAGAGAGAGAGAGAGAGAGAGAGAGAAAAAAAAAAAAAGAGTTAATTTTATTTTTATCTTCTAAACTATTGTCATTTTTTCCATTTCATCCTAAGAGTATTAATTTTTATTTATTTAGCCCCTAAGTTTCTAATTTCAACTAATGTGGCCCAATTGAAAATAGTTGTCCAAATAAGTAGCCGTTAAAACCCTTATTTAATGATCAAAAAGATCACTTCAAAATTTGAACAATTTAAATTGTACAACCAATCATTTTTGTAATCATCATATAGAAAACAAACATTTTCTTATTTATTATTATTTTCAGAGTTTGTTCAAATTATTTACTGCAGTTTTTAGTTACAAATTATTTTTTAAAAAAAAAACTTAAATAGCTTGAAAATAATTGATTATCTGGAGAAACAAATTACATGTTAATGTTTTTGTTAAAAAAAAAAAGAAGTTAACTACACGTTTATGAAATGGAGTGTTTATTTATTTATTTTTAATTATCAATTTTTAGTTTATAATAAATTACACCAAATATATTCAATGTTAAAAAATAATAATTTTAATACATATGTTACATATCATATGTATATGTTTATATTTAAACGTATTTCATTACACTTAATTATATATTTTTCAATCTTAATCATCACATATTGGTCTGATTTTATCATTTTGCAATTACTAAATAAAAAGTAGTTAATAAAGCACAACAAACATTGGTATATTCTTAACAAATGAGGCTTAACTCAGACTAAAATTGGATAGACTCTTACCCTGCCTAAGTTACAATTTTATAAATAATCTCCTAAAACTTCTAAAATATAAAAGAACAAAGAAGAATGGGAGCACGTAAGGAAACAAATGATCTCGATTCATAGAAGATCAAGTTTGGTAAAACTCCAATCTCTCCCTTCCTGTGCCTCCCATGGAAAACGTAGTATAGAAGATCACGTCACTATGCATACATAGTATCAGTGACCAATAATTCAATGAGGTATGTTAGGTTATAATTAATTGATGATACTATGCGTAAATAATGATGTCATATTGCCGTTACACTTACGATTTTTTTTTTTTTTTTTTTTTTGAACGGTTTACATTGAAGTTTTACTTGCCTCCGATGTAGCAAAAAAATGTAGCTAATAATAGAGATATATATATATATATATATTTGTTTTTAATTATTAATTTTATTTTTCTGGCTAAAAGATATATGGGCCAGAGTTAAGGAAATGAGCTTTTTTCTAATTTTATTATGGAATTATGGTGGAGGTATGAAATAAGAAAAAAGCTCCTTTCCTTTTTAGTGTTGTAATTGGTATCAGAGCTTGGTGAAGAGCTTTTTAAAGCAAGATCAAGCTATGTAAGTATTTCTATCTATGTATAAATTTAAAGTTTGTATGGTGTGTTTTATGTTATAAAAAAAAAAAAAAAACAAAAACAAATTTAAATTAAAAAAATTTCGTCTAAGTTTTTTGTGTATCCTTCATATTTTATATCTTCATAATTATTTGTTTCATTTTTAGTTATTGTAAAACCTATATGCTTAGTGTATATCAAAGCCCATATACTCATTAAGATCTTTTGACTATTGGCCATAATTAAGTCTTTAAGATCATAAAGAGAGGTTTTAGGCACCAGAAAATACACTAGGAGGGTCTTAGGTACCAACAACAATCTAAAATGGCAATTAATTCTGACGATATAATATGTTTTGGAAATACAAAAAATAATGTTAATAATAAATATGATCATAGTTTGCATATTACTAAAGAGTCCAAATATAAATAGTGTGTGTTCTAGTTTAAATAATATTCGATATTATGTGTTCTTGGTTTTCTAAATTAGATAAAAATCAAAAATAAATCAAAACTATCTAGAGACTAAAGTTGAGTCCATAGAATCTAAAATAGACAATTTGGGTTACGTAATAAATGTTGACTTAAATAAAGAAGCAAAAACCAAATAAACAATTTGGTTACAAAATTGGAAACTATATCCTTCATAAACAATGATGGAATGAATAGTCCAGAGATAGTGACATCCCTAGGCTATTTTATGGTACAGAAGATATTATGGTACTTCAAACCAATACCTATAACAGAAATGAATATGAAAATATTGTTGAAATATTGGATTATTGGAGAAAATTATATAAAGACCCAGATTTAGGTATTGATGAAAGAAATAGGCTACTAGATCAGATAAGAGAAACTTATCTAGAAAATGAAGCCCTTTTACAACATTTTAATTATGATATTAATATGTCAACTAATGATGATGACAGCCAATCATCCTCATCTGAAGAATTAATAGATCAAGATATTTCATCAGAAATAAATAAAGGGAAAAGAAAGGCAGAAGAGTCAATTGATCCCGAATTATTTGGCACATGGGGAGATGGAGAAAATTTTGACTTTATTCAAACAAATGAAGTTAAAAATGATATTGGAAGCACCTCCAATCCTATACCTGAACCAGTAATATCTAGAAAAGATAATAATCATAAGTATCCAATAGCTCAAAATGGTACTTATTTAGACTTGTCTCATGTTCCATTTAAGGATCAACCACAAGCAATAGATGATTGGGCACAATCCTTGTCCATCATTATTACCAATTATAAAAATAGTTGGTCAAAGGAAAAATTCCTTGATTATATTGGCAACTCTCCGAGGAGATGTGTTGCAATGGTTAAAACGATGGGAAAAATCTGAAATTGGAAAAAGTCAAAAAACGGCTTTATTAACAAATTTTCTCACACTTGACACAATTTTAGCCGAATTTGCAAAACTCATAAAAGAAAATTTATGTGGTTTTTATGGAGATACTAATTTGCAAGCAAATGCAAATTATATTTTGACTAAATTAGAATTATGTAATATTTGTCTTTTTGAAGACTATGTTCAAACTTTTAAAAAATATTATTATCTTATTGATCCACCAGCAAATCAACCCTGGTTAGATCAATTTTTTCATAAACTCCCAAGTCCATGGGATGAGTTATGTATTAAAAACTATCACCTTTTCTTAAAAAATGGGAAAGGAAGAAAATGATAATCTTGGTTTTCGCATTAATTTTGTTCTAAGAGAGATAGCAAATCGGTGCCTAGAAGTAAAGGCGAAAAAACAAATAAAAATCAAATTTCCAACTCTGTCTGGACAAAAATGTTGTGATAAAATTTTAAAAGAAAATTGAAAAAATTGGTTGTAATACATTTCCTAAAAGAAAAGGTTTTTCCAAAAAACGTAGAAAATATAAATGGAAACCTTGGAAAAAGAACAAAAATTTTTCTAAAAAGAAAAAGTATATTCGAAAAAAGAAACCAACAAGTATTTCAAAAAAGAAAACTTGTAAATGTTACATTTGTAACGAAGAAGGTCACTATGCACCCGAATGCCCAAAAAGGGGAAAAAGTGCAAAGAAAATGATCAAAATCCTTGAAGAACAAGATTTTGAAATAATATATGGCGAAGAAATTTCTGACGAAGAAGAAATCTTATACGAAATTTCTAGTGATGAAGAAAGTTCAGATGAAGAACTAATCTTCATGATGACTACTAATAGTCAAGAAATATCTCAAGAAGAATTACAGGCAATTCGACATGGAGATGTAATCGGGGAAGAAAAAACTTTTACCGACGAAGAATTAGCAAAATTCGAAAAAATGCAAGAAGTTGCTGTTCCAGAAATTTACAAACTTTCAAAATTCAACTTCTTTTCAGCAAGAGTGTTTGAACAATACAGTGGTAACACTCAAGCAAAATGGTCAGAAGAAAGAAATATTGATATTCCTTTTTTTGATAAGAAAAAGGTTGCAAGATGGAAAAAGAAATATCCTGAAATTCAATATATTCATATTGGATTAATTCAAGTAACCATCACAGCCTTATTTCGCCAAGGGATAGATACTCCTATTTTGGCGGTAATTTTTGACAAAAGATTTTCCGACCCAATGAAAGCAATCATTGGAGGAATTCAGTCTAATCTGGCTAATGGAGTAGTTTGGTTTAATGTTAAACCAAATTTCTTTATTTCCATAAATGATCCTAATCTTGAAGATACAGTCAGAATAAGAATTAAAACACAAGGATTAGGAATGAAATCAAATTCTCATGATTTGGCTATTCGGTGGAAGACAATTCACGAATTGACCAAATTTCCTGAAACTAAAACAAAATCAAACGATAATAAAATCGTTGAAATCTTTGAACCAAGACCATTTGACACGGTAATACAACCTCGTCTAATGAATTGGAGTGATTTAGAAGTCCCTCGACAATGGTTAATCCAAGACTTAGTGGGACAAGGAGAATCTTCTAAAAAACCTGCACAATTACAAATGCAGGCATCAGGAAAAAATTTATATATTGAAAATACAGTTCCAAAAATTAAAAGATCAACACGTATTTGAAAAAGATTTTACTAACAAATCATTTTCAAAGTTAAGTATTGGAGAATCAAGTAATAATTCTAATCAAGAATCTATTACTTCAAATAATGTTCAGATTCCTATTTTCCCAGGAACAAGAAAACTTGAACATATTAAATCTGCATATATGTATCATTTTTAAACAAAAAATGATGATATTATTTTTTCTCCTAGTCAAGGAAAAAGAAGATATACATATGTATTGGGAACATTTAATTTTGCAGGTTATAAACCCTATAGCCTCAGTGTTCTCATAGATACAGGAGCTACAGTCAGCTCGTGCAAATGGAATGCCATACCAAAAGAAAAATGGACGTTAATGAAACATCCAATTTTAGTTACTGGAATAGATGGCAACTATACTTCCATACAATTCAAGGCTAAAAATATAGCTATTTGGTTAAATGATAGCAAGTTCATTATACCAAAAATCTTATGTTTTCCATATATGCATGGAGATTTCCTTCTTGGCAATAATTTTATATATAAATATCTTCCAATGCAAATACAGGAAAATGCTATTTCATTAAGTATAAACAATGTCTTAATTCATATTCCCTTGTTAGAACAACATAAATATATTTGTGATACAGCGTTTGCGCCCGTGCCGCGTGGTGATTTAACTCCCATCATCAAAACCATTGATGAATCACACTGGATTTATAAAATTTTAGAAGAAAATTTTAGTGAACATCCATTAAAACTATGGCAACGTAGTCCACGTTATTGTAGTTTAAAATTGAAAGACCCTAATGTTATCATTAGAGTAAGACCAATGATCTATACTAGACAAGATATAGATGAATTTGATATTCAACTCCAAGAACTTTTAGACAAAAAGTTAATTGAAGAAACCAAAAGCCCTCACTCTAGTCCAGCTTTTATGGTAAGAAACCATCTTTGAAATTAAAGAGGAAAAGCCCAAATGGTAGTCAACTATAAGCGGCTAAATGAAAATTTAGAATTTGATGGATATTTTATTCCACGAAAAGATGTTTTGATTAACTTAACCAAATGATCAAAATCTTTAGCAAATTTGATTGTAAAAGTGGATTTTGGCAAATCCAATTGGTGAAGAGTCAAAAATTGGCGACTTCGGTACACCTAGGGACATTACCATTGGAATGTTATGCCTTTTGGATTAAATATTGCACCACAGGTATTTCAACGGTGGATGGATACAATTTTTAAAGACCTTAAAGATTGTTGTGTAGTTTATATTGATGATATACTTATTTTCTCTAAAACCAAGGAGGAACATAAGAAACATTTAAAATTAATTTGTGAAAAATTTCAAAAACATGGAATTATTGTCTCCAAAAAAGATTGACCTAGAAAAGAATCAATTGAATTTTTGGGAATAATTTTAGACCAGAAAGGTTTAAAATTACAAGAACATATTTTGTCCAAAGTACGAGATTTTCCTGATACTCTTGAAAATATAACACAATTACAGAGTTTATTAGGCATTTTAAATTATGGACGAAATTTTATAAAAAATCTTTCAAAAATAGAAATTCCTTGGTTAACCAAATTAAGGAAAAATGTTATTTTTGAATGGACAACAGAAGATGTTGCTTTAATTAAACAAATTAAAGAACATGTTAAAACTTTACCAGATGTTTATCTTCCTAAAACAGGTGATAAATTAATTTTAGAAACAGATGCCTCAGAAGCATGTTGGGGATGTGTTCTTAAAGCTATACCCTGTAATTTATGGCATGATAAAGAGATACCTTTATCAGAAAATGGGATTAGACCAAGAAAAAATCCAATACCCATAAAATTACAAAAAGAAGAATTAATTTGCGGATATAATTCTGGAACATTTAAACCAAATGAACAGAAATATATTATTTTTGAAAAAGAATTACTTGCAATAAAATTAGCAATAAAGAGTTTTCATATTTATTTAGCCCCAGAAAATTTTATTGTACGCACTGATAATAAGGCAGTAAGAGATTTCTTGATCAATAAAAAACCTATTGAGCAAGGAAGACGATTAGCCTGGTATAATAAAATTTCTGAATATACTTTTGAAGTAGAACATCTTAAAGGCACTAACAATTTTCTTGCAGATTTTCTTAGCAGAAATTGTTTCAGAAAATTAAACTGCTAAACAAGTAAATTTAATTTTTGCAGAAGACCTCTAGACCAAGAGGAAAACAATGGATAAGGGTAAACAACCCGCTCAAGGAGATTGGGTGACAATTGCTAAAAAAGCAATACCCCGAGAAGAAAAAGTTTATGTTGTGTTTTCGGGAAGACGACCTGGAATTTACACAGACTGGAACGAAGCCAATCTTCAAGTTTACGGATTTCCAGGAGCCAGTCATAAATCATATGATAGCATGACCAAAGCTAAAAAAGCTTTTTACAGTGCACCAGCCATGCCTATTTGTCAAAGGAATCAAATGAGAACTAACCCAGTTCCAACTAATATTCAGACATCTAGACCAGATGAATCAAATAAAAGATTTTTCAACCCCGTATATCCAGAGAAATTTATCTGAGAACTCAATGGAGTTTGGAAAACTCACATTGTAGACAACAAAGTGAAATTTCGAAACACATGGGAGTTTTGGCCAACAAATTAGGCGAGCAAATGCCGGCTAAATTAAAAGATTTGCAAAATCTTTGTTTCAATATTCTTAAACAAATGAATTGGAATGAAGATTTTAATTTTGAAAAAATAAACAATTTTCTTCAACTATCAGACCTCATATCAGATGAGTTTTTTGATCTAGTTTTTGAACAAATAAAAAGAATTTGTCTTTTTGAAAAAGCAAGAACTTTGCTTCCAAAAGAAATTTTTATGTTAATCAAAAATCGAGTTGAAGATCATCATGATAAGATTAGACAAATCTTAGAACGATTTTATGATAAATTAAATTTGAAAGATGGAATTCCCAAAATAACCATCATGGCAAACCATGACATGTGATTTTTGAGGATATAGATTGAGAATAACTAATCAAGTTATTTTTCAAATTCTAGATCCAATCCAATGGATAGATTTTCCAATGATCATCAAAGCAATGCTCTCATGGATAGTAAAAGGCTTTCGATGGAGCAAATATTTTACTTTCTGGATTTCCAGCACTGTTGGTTGGCGAGAACGAGAACATTTTTCCAACCATATCGATTTGGTATCTTAAAGAAATCAAGATTTTGAATTTGAAGATGATTATTTAGATGAAGATCACCGAGAGAAGATTGGAAAGTATCCAAAACTTTCTTTAAGAATATTGGATAGACAGGTCTAATATCCGTTTCACAAGGCCATCCAACATCCATGGCTCAGCAAAATTGCCATTCATGGTTACAGATGGAAGAATATTATTTGTAACCCATTTTCCCATAACATATCAAAGGTCTCCAACGCAAATTAATGAGGCTATTGACATGTTAATAAATCTCAAAAAGAGAAATAATTTGGATCTTCCGTTGGAACTAGCCATGACCGCGGATGATGTAGAACAATTCCGGAATGAGCAATACAGCCAAGATCCGGATTCCCCCCATCAGAGACTGATGAAGAATATCACAATCTCATCAACAGGATGGAAGCATAGTGGACCCCACTATCAAATGCAGCTGTCTCCTGATCGACTCCAACCTTATCCAGGACACGTGGAGCAACCTGCATTATTTGGCGGAAAGTGATTAGCCATATCATTTCAGCCGACGCTACACGACAAAAACAGCTCAGCCCAAGCTTTATCTATAACAGTCTATCTCTTTGAAAACCGGGGAGGATAGACACTATATACTGATACAGTATATGTATATAATTGTAGTAGCTACAGTATATGCATATAATTGTAGATACATAATTGTCTCTTCTTTATGGCTTTTTGTTTTTTTATCTTTGTATTTAATAAGCCTATAACTAGGCTTGTACACTTTGTCAAAAAAGTTGTAGAGAATTAGACGTAAAAGCCAAGACAAGTTAGATATGGTAGATATGCCATAACTCTTGCTTTTTGTTTGTATATGCACTATGTATTCTATAAATTGGCATTCAAGCCAATGCATAAGGCAATGTAAATTCCCTCCATGTTTTCTCCATCGTTGTGCTTTCTCCTTTGTCTCTAAATTCTCTAGCATATTTTCTTATTTCATACCTCCACCATAATTCCATAATAAAATTAGAAAAAAGCTCCTTTCCTTTTTAGTGTTGTAATTAACCTGGCAGGGCATTTGTGGACTAACAAAGGAGAATTTTGGGCTGAGTCATCTAAGCGTAAGTGTGCTTTGCAAGACATGCCCAGAAAAATCTACTTTTTGGTGGCAGAAACATTGCACCCTGTTTGGTTTTGGATGAAATAGGCACTTTTTCTCCAGCATATCAGGCCTTTTTTCTTTTTCTTTTTTTTTTTTTGGGTGTGCTTATTTAGCTGACAACAAGAAATAAAGCAACTTTTTTTAACTCAACTTTTTCACTTAAAAAAAAAAATGTATTAACATTTGGCAAATGCATCAGTTTTTATTTTTATTTTTTTATTACTTTTTTCCAAAAAAAAAAGAAGTAAAATACCTACTGAAAAAACATTTGTCAAATAAGTATGGGCCTCATTTAGGAATGTGTGGGTACGATTTAGGCAGTTTGAGAATAAAATTATAAATTTAACGACAGATTGACGGATTGAAAAATTACGATTTTGGACGAATTGGTAGATTAAAAAATATTCTAACTAATTATCAAACATATAATACTAATTTACATAACATTTTTCATATATATATATAACACAAACTAATTTATATATAACTACTAATTTGTAACAAATTTCACATCTTAAATCTCTTTCACTCATTTTTGCTTTAGTATTTCATTAGATGTTAAAAAATATATATGTATAAACTATAGTAGAGCAGAACAATTTTGAAAGCGAATTAAAAAATTTAAAGTTTAATTCGCAGTTAGCGAATTGAACGGTGCAAATTGATATAAATCAGTGCAATTTTAGCAGATTATGCGATATTTTGCAGTCCTAGGCCTCAGATCTTGGAACTCTTCCTATGTTTGGTTGGATCTTAAATAGGTGTTTATTATTTCTAATGGGTAATTAATTAAACAACAATATTGTTTTTTACTAAAATTTATTATTTTTATTTTCCCACCCCCCTCCAAAAAAAAAAAAATAGTCTTCCTGCACGATACTCCATCACTACAAGATTTAGACAGGGCTATACATGTACACACCCTTTCGTGTGCAAAGAGACTATTTTGTGATTTGAACCAGTGACACCTTGATCACAATGGAGAAAACACAACATAATCTTGGACATTACTCCTGTTAAAATCAATACTGGATGGTCTTCTCAAAATTGGATACAATATGAAAAGAATCACATTTGGTGTTTGGCAACAATCCTGAATATATTTATCAAAAAATATATATTTCTAAAAAATTGGCAACAAAATAAAATAGACGATTTAAACTTCTATGGACCAAACTTTTAATTGCACATAATTAACGTCAAAATGTTCTATACAACACAATCCACAACCTTTGTTGTTAACCAATGCAAAGCAATTTCTGGCCCTAGAGATGGTCAAGGCCACGATCAAATACGCAAAGTGGCAAAACAATTAATCAACCAAGGACAATTGAATTTACAACCATTGTCCCACATGATGATTTCTTTGGTTCTTGAGCCAGTTTCTCATTTTTCTCTTTACAAAGCGCAATGTAATTGTTCATATATATAAACAATGAACGTACCTTACAGTAGCCTAGCCTCCCCATTATCATTTTTTTCTCTTTACATAGGGGCTGTCAAGAATGCTGTTGGGCCACTCTTATCTGTCTGTCAAGTATCATGATATGTATTAGCACTATGAACGAACCATCTACAAGAGAAAATAGAGATGCGTAGAACTGGCTTTGACAATGGATAACTCGAATTTCATTTGGTTTATGCATAGCGCAAAACCACGTGTATGGACAAAATTATACTCGTCTCTAGTTGCATAAGGAATGCAATACAAAACACAGACAAGTTTGTTGCCAATTATATTGAAGCAATTCTATATCAATCCAATTTCTAGCTCACAGATTTTGCATCTGAAGATATTTTCCTTGCTATGTTTACTTATTGTTAATATTACTAGTGCTTAAAACTACAAGTGCTCTATCCATTAGCAAGCAAGTGCTCCACTCCAGCAAGTGCTCCACAAGAAGCAAGTGCTCCATTTACCCTAATGCTCCATTAAGTTAGTTTAGTGCTTTATTTAGGTTAATTTAATTCCTCCGTTGTATCTCATTCTCCCTATAAAAGAGAGTTCATTCTCTCCATTGTAAATACACAACAATCAATCAATATTATCAATACATAAATTTCCTACATGGTATCAGAGCTGGTTTAGACCCTATTATTTTCGCTTCACCAGCGGGCGGCAATCTCGCCTTGGCCGCCCGCCGGACCTCAACCTATTTAGCTTGTTTTTTGTTCTACACCACCTTCTCTTTCTGGTAGAATACGAGAAAGTACTGTAGCTGTTCTTCGTCCCCGCCATCCGCCGATTCCCAGCCTCCGCGGCAGCTTCCCGATTCGGCATTTTCGGACGTCCTTTGCTGCCAATTCTGTTCTCGGGAGGTTGATCCCTCCATCTCCACCAACCACCAGCAGCTGAAAGAGCAATCAAACTCTAACAAATGGCATCTCAAGAACCGCAACCATTCCACTGGCGCTACCCAGAACAAGAAAAAAATATTTTCCACAAATAGTAATTGGTCTACAGACAGATTCTTCTACTCAGTTGTGCAATATTCTGGTTTTCCAATTACTCAACTTCCTCCAAGTAATCGGCAATTTCAGACGGTGTAAGTACTCTGAATTTTTTGTCAGTGCCAATTATGCCAATCTCGATGTTCTTTTCAGAGATCTGCCCTTCAAATCCCTCCTTTAGGGTCAAGATTGCTGTGTGGACAGCATCATCAAGCTCCATATCATCGGTGTACCTCTTTTCAAGAAATGTCTTCGCATTAGACACATTCTTTCCTGTAGCTGAAGCTTTCCAAGAGAAGTACGAACCTGATGGATCCACCTGAAATAGTTGTGGACCCTTGTCATCAAACCCAGCAACCAGTAGTGAAACACCAAAAGGTCGTACACCACCTGACTGAGTAAACTCCTGCAGAACAGCTGCAGTTTCCCTTACAAGTTGAGTGACAGGAATTGGTTCTTTGTATAACCGATGGTATTGTTCTGCCTGCTTCCTACTTTTTCGAACCAAAGCTTCTTTACACACAGCGCAGTGCAATTCAGAGCTGATGTGTCCGTCGACGATTTCAATCGTCGGCATCGATTCGACAGCGGCTTTTGACGCCGGAGGCTGATCATATCGACCTATCCCGTTGATTTCGAACTGCGACAGCTGATCTAGCAATCGATCAAACCCTGATTACATAGATTTCTGTAATCCACAGGCATTGCTGTTCGGAAAAGAACTCTCTTGAAGTCGGAATTGAGCTCAGCAGATTTGGAGGAGCATTTGAGCTCTACCAGAAACGCCTCAAATCTCTCTCTCACTTTACACCCTCTTTTTTCCTTACTTTTATTTTAATAATGACATCCACTACATCTTGTCTTTCAATACAAGCGTGTATGCCTCCACCCATATACAAACTTTCCACTCAAATCTTTCCTTTTTAACCTTTTCTCTCTCTACAAGTACTTGCCCACCATACAAAACCATCATCATCCTCTCTTTATAATATATTCTTATTATTTCTTTCTTTATTTTTCTTTCACATTATTTTTAATCTTTTTCAAATCAAATTCATACCATTCAGATTTGCACACCAACTTTATTTTATTCATCTCGGGAATCAAATCCCGATCATCATTTTACACCAAAAAAAAAATCCCCTCTCAAACAGCGGCCTTACTTTTTCGCCTCTTCAACTGTTCTCTTCTTTTTGCCTTTGTCTTGGGCGTCCCTTGCGGTCTTTGCCTCCATGTTTCCCCACGCCGAAAGCACGCTTCACTTCGTTGCTCCTCAACTGTCACATATGGAGGACCACCAAATCTGATCACCACGGTAGACTACCGCTTCAGTTCCTTGTTTTCTTCCTTAAGCACACATATCTTCGCCGCATCCGTATACATCTTGCGGAAGCAGAGCTGGTTGAGCTTTTACATTGCACCTCATGTGTTCTACTCCGGCGGACAAAGTTGTTGACCGCAGTCATGGTCTCAACACATGACCTTAATGTATAATAATTGGCCTCAATATCAGATTGTGCAGCTATTATCTGCTCAACTGCCACCATCGGATAGTTCAACGGTGCAAACCCAGGGGGACTTGGTCCAAGGGCACTTGGTTGCGGTTCGATAATCGCCCGATTATCTCTTGTGCACTCATTGAGGTCGGGAAAGAGAGTAAGACCCCGGGAAGAATAGGCTATGTTCTGGGTAGCGGAACGGGAAGAAGAAGCCATTTTATGGGCAGAAGTGTTACAGAGTATCTCTCTCAGCAAAATGAAGAGTTTTTCAGAGGTTTTTTCAGCAGATGTTTTTGTTCTGCATAAGCGGCAGCCTCGCCTTGGTATAAATAGGCCAGGCAGACACGCGTATCACGCGCCTCTCGGCGCCAGATGACAAATCGGCGCGCCTTTTGATGGCTCGACTTTTGATGGCTGTCGGGCACGCCTTTTGATGGCACGCCTTTTGATGGCTGTCGGGCACACCTTTTGATGGCATGCCTTTTGATGGCTGTCGGGCACACCTTTTGATGGCACGCCTTTTGATAAGAATTGGCACACCTTTTGAGGGTGCGACTTTTGAGGGTCCGACAAGACTCTGTAAACTGTCCCGACTTTGATTCCGGTTCGGTTCTCTTCTACAACGGTCCGACATGACCCAGTAAACTGTTTTCTACAACGGTCCGACATGACCCAATAAACTGTTTTCTACAACGGTCCGACATGACCCAGTAAACTGTTTTCTACAACGGTCCGACATGACCCAATAAACTGTTTTCTACAACGGTCCGACATGACCCCGTAAACTGTTTTCTACAATGGTCCGACATGACCCCATAAACTATTTTCTACATCGGTCCGATATGACCCCATAAACTATCTTCTACAACGGTCCGACATAACCCCATAAACTGTCTTCTACAACGGTCTAACACGACCATACAGTGTCTCCTATCTATGGTATCAGATTATTTTTCCTGTTTTGTTGCTCTCTCCAAACTCAAGTTTTTTAGTTCCTAACCCTCCTTGAGTTTGCGGGGGGCTGTTAATATTACTAGTGCTTAAAACTACAAGTGCTCTATCCATTAGCAAGCAAGTGCTCCACTCCAGCAAGTGCTCCACAAGAAGCAAGTGCTCCATTTACCCTAATGCTCCATTAAGTTAGTTTAGTGCTCCATTTAGGTTAATTTAATTCCTCCATTGTATCTCATTCTCCCTATAAAAGAGAGTTCATTCTCTCCATTGTAAATACACAACAATCAATCAATATTATCAATACATAAATTTCCTACACTTATTTATCCATGTTATTTGATCTTTTTGTCCTCATTTTGCAGTTGATGAATCCTTCTCAAGCATGACATGACAATCTAGATAAACTTATTTTACGACGTTTTAGCTACACATTTTTCGATTGTCATCTATCAAAGCCCCAACATTGTTTGAATACATTAACATAATCTATGCGGTCCTGGTAGCATGACATGTGCTATGAAGACACTAATCGAATGTTTACAGCATAATACTCATCACTCAACAAGGCATTTAATGGATCTCCGAAAGATTACTTTTGCAAGTTCACTTTGATACCAGTACTACATATCGAAACTTGACAAATAGAAAATTGTTGCTTGAATGATCATTTACATCAATGTTAAGCTTCAAACTGGGGGTGCAGTGAATCTCATCTCAACTTCGTTTCATTCCTATTCATTGTAGAACCAAAACAACAAATTTCACAACTTCCTAAATACAAAATCAAATGACTCACATTGAGGACCTGGAGGTCAAATTGCTTTAAGTCAAATTTCGATTAATAAACTGAGTTCCCTTTGCCTACAAAAGATTAGATGCATGGTTTCGTAATCTTATGAAGCTCAGTGTCTACAGAACACAAATGAGCTTGACAAATTCCATCCGAGCACCCCCACTAGAACCTTCATCCATGAAAATATACGTAACTTGCCATGATCTCGAGCAAATAAAATTTCACATAGTTTTTTTTGTGTGTGTGTGTGCGCGCGCGCGCGTGCATGTAATACATAGTTTAGGTATGTATGATTAAAACTACCCACTATGAACATTACGAAATTGTTAAGATATCCAAAACTATTGAGCACGTTGACCCTTAAATGTGATTTTGTCGGACAAGGACCTGTCCCTTGCATAACAAATTTATACACCAACATGAGTATTCAAATGAAAATTACATCAAACATCTTATGCTTACAATATGACCCTCCAATTCACTACTCTTCAACAAGATATTTTTATTTTTGGACACACACAAATAAGTCTAACGTGGTTGAGCATTCCTCTTATATTTGATGGCTACACAAATTGGCAATAATTTCACAATTTAGCTACATATCATCATCGAAGAGAATCTACAGTAATGATGGATTCAGAAGTTGTACAACTTCACATACAATTGTAATAAACAGACACCACGATCGAATTCATATAGAAAACAACTCTGCTAAAAGAAATAAAACAGAAAAAATTGTAAATCCAATCCTCTACCTCTTAATTGTAGTAATAACCTTTTCCCAAACAGTTGAGACAGCGTTGTACCCTATAATTAAGATCACAAATTTCAATCCATCTAATTCTAGTCAGCATGAACAATTTGGTTTCAAGAAATTGTGCAAAGTATAAAAGAACCATTGGAGGGGGAAAAAAAAGAAAAGAAAAAAGAGTTAATTTTATTTTTATCTTCTAAACTATTGTCGTTTTTTCCATTTCATCCTAAGAGTATTAATTTTTATTTATTTAGCCCCTAAGTTTCTAATTTCAACTAATGTGGCCCAATTGAAAATAGTTGTCCAAATTAGTAACCGTTAAAACCCTTATTTAATGAGCGAAAAGATCACTTCAAAATTTGAACAACTTAAACTGTATAACCAAACAATCATTTTTGTATTCATCATTTTGAAATGAGGGGTGGAGAAGAATATGGGTGTTTGATTGTAAGGTATAAAATTGTCTAATATAGTGTAAGTAACAAAGGTGAGTGTTTAGTTGTATGATTTAGATTGTCTAAATTATAAAATTATCTTTTTGCCCATTAGATTAAGTTTCCATCATTACTATTTTGGACATACTATCTCCAATCGAATCATATGAACTGAAATGATAAACTTCATGATAGAATTGATAGTTTATGAATAAAATAAAAAAATTGGCAATGTTTTAGAGGATAAAAATGAAATTAACCAAAAAAATGGGGGAAAAAATACAGAAAAGAAGAAATGAGTAAAGTGAGTGACCTGTTTCCATCACAAGTAGGGCAAAGACAAGGGTTTATAACCAGAGGATCATACAGAGGTGACCAATGTATTGTTGATTTCCCTTTGCACAATTTGCAAATGTAAAACCCTTTTCCCTTGCACATTCCACATGCCAATGCAAATTTCTTCTGCACAAACCAAAACCCCAAAACTCAAAATTCAACAAATTTATTGTTCTATTACAATTCTTAGATACTATAAACACTTATATATATATATATACATATATATATATATATTGAGAGAGAGAGAGAGAGAGAGAGGAGTATAGTTACCTGTTTGGCATCGACGATTGCTTGTAGGGTTCGAATGGTGGCAGAGGTAGCTAGAGAGAGAGTGAGAGCTTCGCCGACGAGTATAGCGGCGGCCGATGCTAACTTGCGCAGTGGGTATGGAACACCCCCACTGCCACTGCCACCACTCGCTATTGTCAAGGTAGTCTTCTACTGTTGGTACAACAATGGATTGGAAATACCTGTGGTGTGATTTTGGGGGTTTGGCTGTGAAACGAAATCTCAACCGCAAGATTGTCTGATCAATCCTGTTCGTTCACTGCAATAATTTACACATTTGCCAACCATTTTTGCCGACCAAAAAAAATTTTATCGCAAAAAAATGACATTTGCCGACCAAAATATTAATTAGTCGCGAATGATCATTATTTTTGACGACCAAAATGAGTTGGTCACATAATGTCACATTTTGGCGACCAAAAATGAGCTAGTCGCAGAAATTGGTATGCTTTTGGCGACCGACTTCAAATTTGGTCGCAGAAGGTTACATTTTGGCGACCAAAAAAATTAGTCGCCAAATTAGTATTTTTAGCGACTAATATTTTAGTCGCCATTGATTGAGATTTGACAACTAAAAAAATTTGTCGGCGAAGGTACTTTTTCTGCGACTAATCTGGTCATTTGGTCCCAAAAAGTTTGGGAGGGAAATTTGAAACATGGAGGGGGGAAATGAAAATTTTTTGCGACAAAAAAAAAATTATAAAATAACGTCGTTTTGTACCTACTCTCTCTAAAAATTTGGTCGCCATTTCTAATCCCGTCTCTCCTCTCTGTCTCCAGCTCGCTCTCTGTGTCTCTCTATATGTTGATCCGCCCTCTCCCTCTCTCTGTATTCTCTCTCTCAATCGGTGCCCACTCTCTCTAGCTCACCGAAGTCCCTCACCACCATTGCTTACGTCCGTCGCACATCGCCATCGCTATCGCCATCGCCCTCTGTCTAGTGGACTCCTCATTTCTGTGGGATCCTCACCCAATCTCACCTCATCATCAATGCCAGACGCCATCGCATAGCGCCACCGCCGCTGGCCACGCGCATCCTCACAAGTTCTCTCACTCTCACTGTCTCTCTCTGTTTCTCGCTCTCTCCCTCTCTAGCCTTTGCCCTCGGTCTCTCTCTCTATATATATATTGCTGAGAGTGAAGGGTTTAGTGGGTTGTACCAGACACATGGTGGATTGATTCCATTTGGGTTCATTTCTTGATTGATTGTTGCTGTGGTTGTAGAATTTGGGAGCTATGGAAGAAGAGAGGATTGAGGTCATAAAGCAAACCTGTGTTGTGATGGATGTAATGTGGATTTATTGATTCGCCATCTAATTTCACCTATATAATCTGAGTTTTCTTGAGGATTTTGTAGTATTGTTATTCTTTACTTTGGTTGTGATTGCTTTCTTTTTGGTATTCGGATGAATTTAACGTGAATTGTGGATTCATGTCGATTAGGGTTTCTAGGGTTTCAAATTGAATGTTTAGGATTTTGTTTTACTCAAATTTGATTGATGAGAAAACGAGGAAACAAATAAATACATAAACCAGGTTTATGTTTTGATAAATATGGAAAACTCATACTTTAATTAAAAAGCCTAATTAGCTTAGTTAACTTCAGACTTTCAGATCGTGTTAGTTTGTTGATGTTTCTTCATTTTGTTGGATATACCTAGCTGAGCCTCTGTAAGTGGGAAGATGTCTGGTAGGCAATAATTAGCATAATTTTGGTTAGTGAGCATAATTTAAGCATAATTAGCATAATTTTGGTTACCCATGATTAGCTTTTTTTTTTGGTTGTCTTTCTATGTTTTAATGAGTTAGTTAGTCTTATATTTTTTTGCTCATATTGATCTTTAGGAATTAAGAAAATGTTTAATAGGCTGAATTTTCCTATCCCCTATGTGAAAAATGGAAATGTCAAATAATCTTTATGTACTTTTAGAGCAAGTAAATATAAATACGAGTACTGGAATCAATGTTTGAGAAATTTTGTGGCAATGAATAAGGTTTTTAATTTTCCGGAAATTGATTATGATTAGGTACAATTGGTTTGGATACAATTGAGAGTACCAGAGTATGGTTGGACGACTCAGAAGGTCTTCCATTTTCTCAATTTCGTGGTCAATGGGGGTGTGTATTTTGTATTCCTTCTTTAATTCATGCTATGAAGTTAAAAATTTATTCCTCCTAGTTTACTACCTTTGTATTGAGTGTGGATTGTTTACAATGTGACAGTTCGATCGATAGTCTTTATTTGCCGTTTGAAGTTGCAACCAGAGGTTTGGAGCAATATTTGTTAATGTTTCTTTTCCCTGTTTCTGTCTTAGTTTTTATTTTTTTAACTTGTAGTTTACCATGCTGTTTGTCAGATTCTCCAACATATCTTGCTTGATATGCCGAGCCTTGCGTTCTTCACAACATATGCACTCTTAGTTTTGTTCTGGGCAGAGATATACTACCAGGTTGTGCTTGATTATGCTAATACTTGCATCTGTTGACTGGCATATGACCATTTGGTCTAATTTCATTGCTGACATGAATATTGACAGGCACGTGTTGTATCTACTGATGGACTCAAGCCGAGTTTCTATACAATTAATGCCATGGTTTATGTTGTTCAGGTGAAAATTCTTCTCTATAGTTCCACTTCATGTAACAAGAAAGGGGAAGGTTGGATTGGATCCTTAACGTGTGAACAGATAGCCATGTTCTTAAACAGAGCATCAATTAATTTGATAATAATTTGTTTTTGTTCCTTTAACTGTTTTTTCTTTGGCTTCCTTTCTATGTACTTTTCTTATAAAACAATGTTTAGAGTAACATGTGATTGAATGGCATGGATGGTGAAATAAAACCATTTTGTGCAAATTGTGCAATCGGGATGACCTAAATGTACATCTTTTGTGGTTCTCTCCATTGACATTCATACAAACATATAGTGAGATATGGGGTTGTTGGGATTAATTGAAGGCTTCAAGATTGGATATTTTTAAGTGCAACAAGGTAAATTGGTAAGAGTGAAAGATGATGTAGGGATGATAGGTTATGATATAGACAAAACTTGGAAGGGAAGTATGCCAAAGGAATGAATGTTTTTTCTTGGTGTATGTTCCTTGTGAGGGGTATGACATTTGAAGTGGATAAATTAATATAAGGAATTGAAAATGGAGAATATGTAAAGTAGTTAAAAAAAAAAAAAAACAAAACAAAACTATAATGGTGCCTTTGTCGAATGGGGAACATTAATGCCAAAGTGCATAACTTGGGAGTTGTTGCAACCCATAGAACTACTTTAAATTTTGTTTATTAGTTTTACAATATAATATTGTAAAACAGTACTAATGCATTTTGAAATAAATATTTCACATTAAAAAATGTCTCGAACACATGGTCTACAAACTGAATTATTTTGGCTAGTGTGTATGTAATCCAGTGTCTAATGAGATGATTTTCAACTAACCACATTATGGTATAGTGGAAAATTCAGGAGTTGGAATGCTTCCTTTAACATTCCCAAGTGCAAATTCAGTAAGTCCTCAATAATCCACATTTTTGTGTGGTTTTTAAACTTGTTAGATGACCTCAAAATAAAGACAATGTGAAGATTCTCTGTTAGTTGATGTTGGAGCAGATAAGAATTTAATAACCATGTCTACTGAGAGATTATTGTTATTCTTATTGATTCTCAACATAAAGACAATGTGAAGATTCTCTCTTAGTTGATTGATTCCATTTGGGTTCATTTCTTGATTGATTGTTGCTGAGGTTGTAGAATTTGGGGGCTATAGAAGAAGAGAGGATTGAGGAGATCAGTGTTAGGTTGGTGGGCAGAACTAGTGGTGGGGATGGATCTGCCTCTGCTCATATAGTTATATCCTTGTTTTTATGTTGTTCATGCAAGTTTTGGTCAAAGATACCTTTAATAATGCAGATTGGTTTTCTTAAACAAATCAGTATTCTAGCTTTAATTCTGATTTTGATCATTTTTATGATTTCATCTAACCAGGTTCTACTTTGCAAACCAGAAGAAGTCAAAAGAATTATGGGAATTCTTAATGACAAATTTGTCCTTCTTCAGATTCTTGTCTTTCTGAAGATACTGAATGGGATGACCCATGCAATCTTAGAAGTTGTCATGGTGGAATTGTTCAAACCGCCAATGATATTCATCGATATGTGAGGTGTACTCTTCTCAATTCTACAAAGCCATTTGAAGATGTAGTGAAGTCAAGACAGATTCTCTCAGATGGTTATGCCACGAAAAATTTATTGAATGGAATGAAGACACTAAGTTATCTGACACCACACCTTTTGGGCGTGCATCTTTTGGCGCTTCTCTCGCCGTGAAGAATCCGTGTATATATTTACACCTCCATTCTTTTCTTTTCATTTTTTTTCTTCTTTTCTTTAATATCATGTGCTTACGGTGTCAATGCATTATTGAACATCTTGATCTTGAATGGATGAATCAAGGAATTGTTGACTTTAATTATGTATTTTTATATTTTATATATTTTAATTTTTTCTAGATTGTCTCGACGACCTTTCAAGGGCTAGAGAAGGATTTGTGCTTGCATCCGATTTGCATTTAGTATACTTAGTTACACCCACCAATGTTGAAGTTGAGCGATTGGAAATTATACTATGAAAGATTCATGCAATTGTTTACTCTTGACCGTAAGCTCGTTTCTCATCACCATTGGCGTCTCAGAGTCCCAGTTGACATGTTCATTCTTGAATACTAATTGCTAAGTTTGAATGTGTGGCTTAAGCTTCAGTTTTTGTTTTAGTTCGTTTAATTTATTACAAGCGACCTTACCGACAAAGAAGCTTGGAGCTAGTCATATGGTTATATGGCATTGACAATTTCCAAGAAACGTTATGCATTTCTCCTTGTATCTCAGTGTATACATGTATGTACTTATGTATTGAGGCAAACCATACGCAGTTGTCATTGAGGGTTAGTTGAGTTAATTTGTGTATGCATAAATGTATAGCTATGTCAATCAAAATTGTCTGCTGGTATTTTATTGTTTAAAATGATAAAGAGGGAATTGTCGTGGACACATAATATCATTTGCAGGATGTCATGTCTGTCCCAATTTGGTGTTTTAATTCCCTTTTGGTTGAGTCCTGAGAAATGGGGTGCCAACACACGGAGTGCACATTTCAGAAACAGGGAGGCCTTATGGTGTGGCAACTGACATAAATGCTTTATGAACTCTCTTTCAATGCACATAGATACCTAAACAGCTAGTTTTGAAAACACCCTGAACTAGACAAATTGATTGTTTGGATCAGCGTTCTGATTTCAAATGTGGCAATTTTGTGATGATCTCTCTCTCTCTCTCTCTCTCTCTCTCTCTCTCTCGACCATCCGATTTCAAAAGATTTTTTTGTTTCGAGTGGATGTAATGAACACTTAAAATTTGTGATTTTCAATGTCTACCTTTTTTCTTCTTTTTTTTTTTCCTCTTTTTTGGTTGTATTAGATGGCCCTTCTATTCTGTATTTTAGGTGATCAGCATTAACATTCTTGTTTAATAATAGCTTTTTTCACATGTTTTCTAACTTTTTGATGGTGCACACACCACATCTCTGACTTTGTAATTTTATAAAGACTCTTATTTTCATTAAACCATTTACACCCTATCTCATTTATCCTTTCTGAACAGAGCCTTGTCCCAACTGTTTAGAATTGGTTATCTGACTGTACATTTCTAGGGCCACATGTTTTATTAAGTCCTAAGTCAAGATTAACTTGTATCAATTTCACTATCCTCACTATCACTACCCTCTATCCTGGTAACAACTGAAGTTAATCACATTAATTTGTGCAACTACTCATTGTCTTTGTGCACCTGCTGTCACGACCCAAACCCGCCCCTATAGGTTTAGCGACGTAACCGGCCAGTAATCCGTAGATTACCTACGGCCTCCAAAACAGATTAACAATTAATAAGGGGCTGCGGAAGCAATGAAGTAAAATAAACAAGGTCCGATGAGCTGTGGTGACATACATGTGACAGAAAATTTAAAACTTGTTTATATATATAAACATGCTAGCCAAAACACCCATTTGTACAAAATATTTACACAAGTCTGTCCCAAGATCCAACTTTACAAAGACCACAATTGACGACTAGCATGAAACAAAACTGCCTCGGGGTTAGGCTTTGACTGGAACCTCCTCGGGAGGCGCAACAGCTGGCTGACCAAAAAGGAAACATGAGGCCATCAACTCTGGCCAGGGTCTTGTGCCGTCTCACCTACATATATATATAATAAACTGTGAGCGAAGGCCCAGTGAATAATAACAGAGTAAAGGGGTTAATGAAGGATGTCCATTACAGAATTAGAAATCAAAGCTTATATCGGAAACACAGTCTTATGCATTTTCAGATTCCAAATCATTTTCATAATAATTTCCATATTCACATTCATACACAAATTCTTGCACAAGATCATATGTGGTACACCCATAGCTATCCGATCAATTAGGTCCAAAGACCACAATAAAGTTGGTACCAACAACCATAAAGGTCCATATCTTGCGTGCAAGTAGCCATGGTATTGTTTCCCCCAGGCAAGGGCCATAGGCCACAGTATTGTTTCCCCCGGGCGAGGGCCATATGTGATATTGTTTCCCGGCGAGGCCATATGTCATGATATTGTTTCCCGGCGAGGGCCATATGTCATGTGATATTGTTTCCCTCGGGCGAGGGCCATATGCCACGGTATTGTTTCCCCCGGGCGAGGGCCATATGAACTAAGAGTGCCACAATACATTTCAGAAAATTGGACAATCATTCATAATTCATAACATAGTATTTCAGAAATCAGATCATACCATATCAGTCAGAAAATACTTAAAGTTGAACATAACTTTACAGAGTTATTACTCACAGTGGGCGTCGATACAAATAGGTGAAGTCAAAGGGGTTAAACAGACTGCGGCACTTGACCTACATAACACATAACGGGTACACACTTGAAATACGCATCTCTAATTGTATCAAAACTTATGTTAACAATTCTAAGTGTGTACTTAACCCTTTACCCTTGGTATGGAGTCCTAATCATGGCCTAGGAATGCCTAGGATGGAATGTGGATGCAAAAATGCCTTAGAAAACATTTTACAAAAGTTGCTGAAAACAGGGGTCTCGCTCGAGCGAGCCTTCCTTCGCTCGAGCGAGCTCCCAAAATCAAAGGGTTCGCTCGAGCGAGGAGTCCTTCGCTCGAGCGGTCTGATGAACTGAAAAAGTACTGGTTGTTGATTTTTTCCGCGCGATGCTCGCTCGATGCTCGCTCGAGCGAGCTTCCAAAATCAAAGGCTTCGCTCGAGCGAGGACTCCTTCGCTCGAGCGGTCTGATGAAAATGCAAAAGTACTGGATGCTGCAATTCTACGCGCGATGGTCGCTCGATTCTTCGCTCGAGCGAGATTGCAAAATAAAGGGGCTCGCTCGAGCGAGGAATCCTTCGCTCGAGCGAGGAAGCAAAATCTGGAATTTCCAGATTTGCCTTCCAAGTTCGAACCAAGCATTCAACAACCCAAAACTCAACCTCTTGGGCCCAAAATCTGGAAAAACACTTTAAACTCATAGTACATTAAGTTTCAAAAGCCAATTTGTAAAATCATTGCCCAAGAGTGAGTCCATTTGAGCACCATTTCAACAAATCTTCAAGAACAATGGGTTAAGCAAACATGCATGAGTTCCAATGCATTCAAGCTTCCAAAACGTGATCCAAAGCAACCTTAGACTCAGAATTTTGATGAATTCAAGATCTCTAACAAAAATAAGAGCATGCATGTGGAGTTTTTATACAAAACAACTTCAATTTCCATGAATATGCACATGCATGTATGTTATGGACTTCAATTCAACATCTTAAACCCATTTCCAACTTTACACTTCAATCTAACCAAGAATCCTACAAAAACCAGCTCAAATACATGAATGAGAGGATGGTGAGAGGGTGGATTCCTACCTTACACCTTCAATTCCAAGCCTAGGAGCTCAATGTTGCTATACACCTTCAAATCTCCTAGTGTCTAGCCAAGACTCTTGTTGAATTCAAGTTTTTCTCTCCTCTCCTTCTTGCCTACGTTTTTCCTCAGCCAAATGATGATGAAATGGTGTAAAGACACATCACACAAGGTGAAACAAAGTGTCTCACTCATAATGGCAAAAGGGTAAATACTTAGGTTCAACAATATAGCATTAATTAATCTAATTTAATCATTCCTAATCACATTTTGGAAAAATACACCATTAAATTACACAAAATCTTACAAGTCCAAAATACCAATCAATTTCGAAATCGGGTACCGATAAGGCTTCCAATTTGCGAATTAAAGTTTAAAATACAAATCGATAAAACACAAAATTCAAGCAACATACATGCAAATAAACCCCGGATTTCCTCTTAATTATTATTAGGCATAATTAGGTCCCCGTTAGCGTTAATCAAGGTCAGGGTTATTACACCTGCTGCCAGATGAATTTACTTAATTTCATTGATGTTAAAAATTGCATGTATGCTATACTATTTCTCAAGTTACGATATGATCTTATCTTGTGAATTGATAAGTTTCAACTAACATATTCTATTAATTGATATGTTTCAACTAACATATTCTACTGGAAAAAATTAGATCATATTTCTAGAAAATCATCTTCTAAAAATTAGATCACATTGGTTTGTTCTTCTATTATTATTATTATTATTATTATTATTATTATTATTATTACTATTATTATTATTATTATTATTATTATTATAAATTTTAAAAAAGAAAAGCTGTTTACTCCTTTTGTGAGCGTAATTTTGATGCTTTTGTGGTCAATTATCCTACAGTGTCCAAGTCTAGAATAGTGGAAAGTTTCTTGTCATGGGCAGATTTTAAGCAGAGCAAGGATCTTAAGAAAACTGATGGGACAAAGAAACAAAGGATAACTAGGATTACCAAACTAGAAGATGCTAATGATGCCGGAGGGAAGAGCTCTGATAAATGTACCTTGATTTTGTGTCTAGTGGAACTGAAAGTGAAGTTTATAATAACTGGTATTTATTGTTGCACAGGCTACTCACAAAAATGGGAAAGTTCTAGCGTTTTATTCCATGCCGGAGTATGAATCTTGGAAGAAGCAAGCGAATGTGCGAAGCCATCTAAGGGTAACTTTCATGCCACTGCTGCATGAATGTATATATTGGGAATGTGAAGTTTAGTATGTAGCTTTTACCTTGTTATCTTGCAGACAGTCTTGCTATTTTTTTGGTGGGAAAGGTTAAGTTGATTTTGTTCTCTCTCTGTGTCTGTCTCTTTTTGTACTTGACACGATTGTAAAGAAATAAAGTTGTGTTGTAATGTTTATGATTGATGGGAAAATGTTTCGATCTTTTGCATTCCATGGCAACTGAGAGTGTGAAATGTTATACTTTGTCCCAAATTCCCAATAGCTTTTGCTAATCAAAGCCCCAAAACTAGTAAGGGCACTCGTGCCCCAATAAGTTATACTTTTGCAAACCAAAATAAAGTAGTCGGTGTATCACCAAGCACATTTGGTGACTAAATAATTAGTCGTTAAAATTATTAATTTTGGCAACCAAAGGGTCATTGGTCAAGGGTCTGTACCAACTGTTTTTTTAGTCCATAAAAACGTTTTTTTGCCCTAAAAAGTTTTAGTTTCAAAAAACATGTTTGTTGCGGAATGTGACAATTGGCAACCAAACATTTGGTTATGACGTGACAAATTTACACTCAAAATTTTATGTCGACGATAATCATTTATTGGTGACCAAAATTTTTTGGTTGCGGAATGTCACGATTGGCGACCAAAATTTTTGGTCATGGAATGTCACAATTGGCGACCAAAATTTTTGGTCATTGAATATGATAATTGGCGACCAAACTTTTTGGTCGCGAAATGTGTCAATTGGCGACTAAAATATTTGGTCGGGAAAATATCACTTTTCGCGACCAAATTGTTTTAGCGACTAAATGAATTAGTCGCGGTAATAATATATTTCGCGACCAAAAATTTAGTCGGCAAATTCGACTTTTCCCAACCAACTAAAATTTTAGTCGTGAATTACTTTTGCCGACCCTCAATTGACGACCAAAGTAGCGACCAAAAAAATTGGTCGCGGATAACTTTTGCCAACCAAAAATGGGCTTTTAGCGACCAATTTTTTGGTCGGCAAAAGTGTTAATTCTTGTAGTAGTTCATCAAATAAGAAGTATTGAACCAGTTAAAAATTAAAAAAACCTGCCTTTACTATAAGGTCATCTCCAACGATTCATTAAATGTATCATTAAATGCAAATTTGGTCAGAATGAGGTACTTTTTGTACTTTAATAGTTTCACCAAAATGATATCAAATTGAGAAAATGTGAAATGTTTCACTAAACTGAGGATCTGAGAAGTGTTCACCAGTTTACTATGCGTAGACGTTGGGCGTGAGACCCACCGGACGACCAGTAGGACATCCGGCCGGTTGTCCCCCCAATCATTCGGTTAATCAAACACTTGCCAGAATAGATCTGTATTTTGATATGCTTTAAGGATGTGGGTGTTCATTTATTGAGCTCTGTCTGTATGTCATAGATCTGTATCCAAAGACTCCTATTCCATTCTATTCCTCTCTTCGCCGCTTTCTCTCTCCTACCACAAGGATCTACGAGTTGCCTCACTTTCTTGGCCTTTTTTAGTCCAATCTTGACTACCCATTCATTCCTACCATAAGGTCATTGCCATGGCTGAACAGTCCCAGAAGCCGCCTTAACAGACCACCCACCACAAGCATACCAATCGTCTTGCTTCCGAACACAGTCCGTGCCTTCTTCAACATGCTCATAACCTAGTATGTGAAACTGGGTTCATCTCAATTTCTCCAATTTTCTTTCCTACGCTCTGTTTGGTTTGATTGGTGAAAAAAAAAATGGGCATTGAAAATTGAGAACAACAACAACTCTAGAAAGAGATGACTCTCTCTCCTGTCTTGGGTACTTCTCTAACATGGCTTCCTTGACCCAAAACAATGGTGGAAACAGAATAGAAGATGGTTGAATAGACGATGGGCTATTGTCCATAACTCTTCCCTTCTACAAACTTGGGGTGTCCCTTGGGGCCCAACCCAAGTGTTGCCACATAGAGCTTACATACATACACAAGCTCTTTTAAAATTTCAATGTGGGACAATCCATTTCAAGGAAACCCACATTTTACTTCTTGAATTGTCCATTCCACGAATCCGAAAACGATGTCAAGTTCCCATTCACGCATAAATGGTTTTGACGAACCGTCTTCACGGTGTGACATATTATGCGGTAAGGAACACGTCATCTCATTGGATCTACCTCAAAAGACGTGTAGACCTCACTCAAATTTGGGCTCAAAGTTAGTTCAAAATAAGCATATAAAACCATTATTTCCAACAATAACGGTGGTAGTATAATGGTGGTGGTCGGTTGTTGTGGCATTAGTGGTGGTGGTAAGGTGGTATTGTGGTGGTAATGGCGGTGCTGACAAGCAATGGTACTAGAGTGGTGGTTCTCGCAATGGTGACGATATGATATTTGTGAAAGTGGTGGTAAGGAAGTAATTGTGGCGATAGAGGCAATAGTGGTAGTAGGAGCAGAGGCAGTCGGGTAATGCTTTTAACGATGGTGATGGTGGTGGCTTTATGGTTGTAAATGTAGTGGTAATGGTAGTCGTAGTGGCGACATCGATAGTACAGTGGTGGTAGTATGGTGGTGTGGTGGTTGTGAAAATGATGGCGAGAGTGGTGGTGGTTGTGATGGTAATAGGGTGGTGGCGACAGTGGTAGGGTGATGGAATGGGTAATAGTAGAAGGAAATGATGATGGTAGTTAAATGATAATAGTTTTTATTCATTAAGTATAAAAAATAAAATAAAATTTTATGGTAATTCCATGATGGAATGGAATGATCATTCCTTATGTTGGAGTAAGGAATAGGTATTCCCACATTTTGTTGATTTTTAAATTTAGTTGGTTTCTTAAATTTTTGTGAAAAAAATTTGTAGAAAAATAAAGAGAGTGATAACCAACTAGGCTTAGCCTAGTCTAATCCATGATTCTCCCAAGGACTTAATCCCAATGGGGGGATGCCATGGGTTCAATTTTTCCTAAGGGTGGGTTGAATTATGAGACAAATACTTGGTGCTTTGCAAGAGTGGGGAGACTAACTTCCATAAGTCTAATTTAACAATTAATAATTGACTTTTGCCACTTTAAAAAAGAAAAAGAAAAAATTGAGAGGACTTACGTGTACGTCTTAATAGGTGAACTTATTGTCTAATAGGTCATATGATAATTAATGGCATTTTTCATCAAATACTATTAAAAAAAAGTCACTAATTGTTAATTTTTAGAGATAATTTGAAAATTGTTATAAAAAATGTCACTAATTATAAGTTTTAGAGTCACTTAAAAAAAATTGTCATAAAAAAAGTCATTAATTTTTAACTTTCAACGACAGTTTAAAAAATTAGTCACAGAAAAATGTCAGTAATTATAAATTTTAGCAACAATTTGCAAAAGCTATGACAAAAAAAAAAAGTCACTAATTGTCAATTTTTAGTAACATATGTAAAAAATCGTCACAAAAAATTATTTTTAATGACAATTTACTAGAATTTATTTTGCAATAGGATTGGATGAATATTAAGTTTAATTATTAGAACCTATTCGTAGTTTATGATAATAAAAAAAATAGATAAAGTAATATCACAACTTATAGTAACTTTTAGCTAAAAATTTATCATTCCAAACAAAGTCTTATAGTTTATTTTGGAAAATATTTAATTTTATTTATGAAAAGACATTTAGAAAAGTAAAAAAAATATTGTGTAACCTGCTAATGTCAAGTCCTCGTATTGTGCCAGTTAAAGTAGCTATTCGGAAACGAGGAGTTAAGGCAGACTCGGTTTGCCCAAGGTGTAAAGAACATGATGAAACATTGGAACATTTGTGTTTTCAGTGTTCGTTTTCCAAACGGATATGGTTTGGATCAAAGCTGGGTCTTAATTTTGATATTAGGCAAGAATTACGGGTAGAGGATTTGATTGATTTTTGGTTTCATAATGTGTCCGATGAGAGTGCTATTATAGAAGAAATCAAAGTTCTATGGGGCATTTGGGTTCATAGAAATCAAGTTGCATTTGATAATCACATTGTTGATCCACTTTCCACTATCCAATTGATTAACAATTTGAGATTGGAAAATTTTCTTGAGATGACTTTCAAAATAATGGCCAAAGAGAAGATCGGAAGTGACTTGAGTTTTTTTTTTTTATGTCTACTGTTGTTTCATAGTGTATAGATCTAGCTTATAAAGTATTCTTGGTGGATGGCCCGTGGTATCAAGAGACAGAACAAGCGGCTGTTGCGTGGGTGGCGATCAATAGAAATGGATGGAAGGTGGCATCTAGAGCATTTTCATTCCAAGCGCATTCAGCTCATGAAGTCAAAACCCGTGGTTGCATGGATGTGCTTTAATGGTGTTTTTCTCGAAATCTCAAAACAATGCTTAATTCAACGGATTGACAAGGGTTGATTAATAGTTTGAAACCATGTGTTATTGTTGACTGATTCTCTAAATCTTTAATAGATGAATGAAAAATGTTTGAGGGCCCGAAATATGAGGCTCGAATGCGGCTCGAAGCCCAAAACGACGTCGTTTTGGGCTTCAAAATTTTTTTTTTCTTCCTCTTCTTTCCTTTCTTCTTCTTCTTCGTTTTGAACACAGGAGAAGCAGAGGCGAGAGAGAGAAACAGAGGGGAGAGGCGGGAGCTGTCGTCGCAGCTTGTCGCTCGTCGGTCGATCGTCGCAGCTCGTCGCTCGTCGGCCGATCGTCGCCTCTGCTTCCGTCCGCGTCCGCCTCCGCCTCTGCCTCTGCCTCTGCCTCCGCCTCCGCCTCCAGCCCCATTTTTAGGACCCCCTCCAGTTCTGCTTCTTCTTTTCTTCTTCTCCCTCCTCATCTTCTTCTTCTTCTTCTTCTTCTTCCTCCTTCTTCCTTCTCAAATTCGAGCCAAATTTGGCTCGAAATCCTTTCGGGCTCTGTAACAGAGCTCTATATGTAATGAAATATATGTAAGAAGATAGACTACTTTTTAATTAAGAAGGTGGGTCGTATTGTAAAGTCCACTCATATGGCGGCGAAAGTTGCCTTGCATAAAGGTAGCCAAATTTGTTTGGTTTGTTGGTTTTATATATCTATATATGTAAGAAGCACTTGCCTACTTAAGGTTTGTACTTTTTCCAATTTTTTTTTTTTTTTTACTATTTTACCCTTCTATTATTGTTATACTTCATTATTGCTTTAAGTTTTTTCAAATAATTTGGTCACTTTCTTGGATTTTTTTGGTAAGTTTACGTTTTTTATTTTATTTTAATGACTTTAACCTCACGTATGACTTAATGATTACATTTGAGGAAAATTATTTTATTATTCTTCCTACTTTGAAAATGTTACAACTCACCTTTTTTTGTTTTGTCTAATGTAAATTTTTTTTTTTTTTTTTTTGGAGGTCATTTATAACATTTGGATATTTTGGTTTCATAGAATTTATTATTGCCTTTTGCACTGTAGGACATGTGATTTTGTAAAATATCAATAGTCAAAGGAAGTTTGAATTTCTCTCAAATTAAAATCGAAATTTGGGAGAATTCAAGAGATTTGTGAAGTTCATCATACGTACTATTTTGATAAAGTAAATCAACCACAACATTTTTTTTATGGCATTTGTTTTCAAAAAAATAAACAAGTGTATTTTTTAAAATAGACCACTATTTTCTTCAGAGACAAACATAATAAAATAAAATAAAAAGTTACAATTATTGGATCAATTTATTTTTTTTATGAATGATGTACATGAAAAATCTTACAAAATGAACGGTTTACATTATTAAAACGGGACTTGCGGTTAATTTCATGATTCCTTTAAGTTCTCTCAATATTAGATTTGAAGATAAAAGAAGATAAAAATAATTATATATTTTTATTCTTTTTTTTGTTATCTTGGGAATAATCTTTGGAGAGATTATTTTGTGGTCTAGGAGCAATACTTTACACTATTTATTATTTGACACTTGTCAAATTATTTTCTAATATTCTAACAAGAATTACTGAAGCTTATAATTTTAATCAAAAATATCAAGTAGAGGCACCCTGTGAACTTGCCTGTAGGCCATAACATAATTTTTCATAGTCTTTATAATAGTCCGGACCAGAAGTAACTGTAGTGTTCAAGTCTTTGTTTGATTTGATTTTTAAAGTCTATTTTTAGAAAGAAAAAAAAAATTATAAAAAACTAAAATTCATTTTGGTGATAAAAAAAAATCAAAAACATTCATTATTTTCATATAATTTTATCTTTTTAAAAAGTAGAAATTAATTTAAAAATTTTCAAAATATCTTCCTGTTTCTTTTAGTTTGGTTGGTGAATTACTTTGGATGGAGGACTCTTGGAATTTATGTAAGAAAATTGGGTTAATTGTACTTTGCCTAATAGTGCAAAGGTTGAGTTTTTTTTTAGTAAATTACAAATACACCCCTAAAGTTTGTCTCAAATACAATTTGTTCCTTGTAGTTTTAAAAATTATATTACGCCCCTTGAAATTTTAAATTTCATAACAAATAGTTCCTTTTATTAATAAATCATTAGGTCAATTAACAATTTTAATAATGACAGAAATTTATTTTAATTAATAATTCAAGTAATTTTATTATTATATAGGAAATCAGTTAGAAATTTATTTTTTCAATTAATTCTGTTAAATAAATTTTTTTAACAATGGAGTATTTGTAATTTTTCAAATCATAAGAGACGATCTGTATTTTAAGCAAATCTCAAAAGGTATATTTTTAATTTATCATTTAAAAAATATGATAATACAGTGATTATTTGTATGATTGTTATACTCTTAACTTTTAACTATTGTATCTTCAATTTTTGTATAATTAAATACTAGTCAACTAAAAAAAATTCAAAATTAATTTACAGAATTCGAACTCATAACTAAAGTCGTAATAAAGGCACATAATCATTTTATTCTATCCCATTCTAATTAATCAAATATAGTGGGGTCTTTTGGCAACAAGCTAAAAAAGCCAACTTTTTCGCTTTTTATTTTTTTTTAGCCAAAAAAATTATTAAAAAAGTCAAAAAGTCAAAAATTTTATTTTTTACCAACTTCTCAAAACACTCTAATATAAGAGTTCATAAAAAAAATATTATAAATAAAATAAAATGAAAAGGTCTATTCTATTATATATATATATATATATTAAACAAACACTTCTTTCAAATAAAAAAATAAAAAAAAATTAATTTTAATAAAAAATGACTAACTAGCCGTGCAAGATACTGCCTCCGTACCTAAATGTATATATAAAGAAATACAAAATATAAAAAAATCCTCTTACTTGTCACCAAAGTCCAGTCACAAGTCGTCGCCGGTAAAGTCAGTCATAAGGGTGTATTTGATAGAATTTTTTAAATATGATTTGAGAATAAAATTATATTTAAAGTTTGTGAATTTTAAAATTATGATTTGAGTATGAAAAATTTGTTTGGTAAATGAATTTTGAAAAAAGTTTTAAATTGAGTGAAAATTTTTTGATGTGTCATATGATATTTGATCCAAAAACTTACAACTCATAACCAAACACACAACTCAAAATTTTATTAAAGGTCATAAAAAATTTTTAAAAATTCAAAAAATATTTTTTATTGAATATATAAAAATTAACATGGGTCAATTGCAAAAAAAAAAAAAAAAAAATTTTGCGCTGTTCCAGCCAACCGGCCGGACGACCGATTAATCTAAATTTTTTCGCCTTCGACCGCATTTTCAAAAGTGAGTATGAAATTAATTTTTAAAAATTATAAACAAACACTATATTCAAATCAAGCTCTTCCACCAAACAGAACCTAATTTTTTTTTTTTAAGTATATTATTAAGAGAAATTATTTACAAAAAAGAACAATAATAATGACTTGGACCTCCTTTTTTTCTCACCCCCTTGACCCCCTCTTTTTATGATTGGTCACTTTTTCTTTTTTCTTTTTCTTTTTTCCCTTCTCCTCCAATCACCACCCGCCACATATGTGTGAAGTGGTGAGAATAATAATTAGAAGGGGTCTCAATCATCACCCAAATAACAAAGTCCAGTTATAAGTCGTCGCCAGCAAAGTCAGTAATAACTTGTCTCGGCAAGGTAGAATGTCACATCGTCACACCACATGCATAGCCAATTAATTTTTTTTTTTTTAAAACATATTATTAGGAGAAATTATTTACGGTCCCGCTTGGTAGCTCGAGTATAATAAGGCTTGAATGGCCCGAGTTCTTTGTACACCCTCAGATTCCTTGTACACCCACATCTCTGTTCAGCCACACCTTTCATCTGAAATGAAAAAAAAAAAAATAAAGAAAAAAAAACTAAGTAAAGAACAGAGAGTAGAGAGAGGAGAGACCGACTAACCTCTAAACAATGAGAGGAGAGGAGCACCGACTGGGTAACAAAAAGTAGAGAGAGGAGCCGACCTGTGTGTCGCCGACTACGCTGCGTCTGCTGCTGTGTGTGCCGCAAGGATGCTGCCGCCGCTGCTGCCGGTGAGTGTGATTGCAAGTAATGGATTGATTTTTATTTAACTCACGGCATTCTGTATGATCTGAAATTAGTTGGTTTTGTTTTCAATTTTGCAGCACTTGTTTAATTTTGGGCCCTTTGGCATTGATATGGAGCATCTGCATGCAGCCTAATAGAAGAAGTTTTAACGAAGTTGAGACTCCTATTTTTGTCTTCAAGAGTAAAATTTTGGCCATCTTATATAGTTGGATTTCGAGTGGCGTTGATCCATCCTTAGAAATTGTTTTTTTCTTTGTACATGGGTGGGCACCCCATTGTAAGGTCAAACAGCTATATACATTAATTCCAAAGAGTCATATACATTAACTGGCCAAGCAAAAACATAGCCCAAAGCTATACATCCATTAGGATATACAAATCACCTATAAACTGCCATCTATCAGGAACAATGTGCTATCAGGTTCAATTCCTTCACAAGTTTATCAAATTCAAGGCCTAGTGTACTTGTCTTTGTCTTTGAGGAACAATGTGCCATCATGGAGCGTTCAACAACATGGCACAGTTTAGAGCTCTTGGATGTTGGGACCAATTTGTTCACTGGGTTGGCTGGTATAGTAATGTACAATTCGAAATTAATGAGGACTTTCTGGCGCCGGCACGTGACGAGTTGCTGTGTACTGTATTTCGTCGTCCATGGTTCGTTGTCTCAGGCTGTCGTTCGTCCTCCATTGTTCGCTGTCGCAGCCCGTCGTTCCTCCTCCTTCGTCGTCGTTCATCCGTCCTCCTTCCGCGATCAGAAGGTTTAATAGAGATGAGAGAGATCAAGGAAATGAGAGGAACCTCGAGCTTCAAATCTAAGGGAAGAGAGAGAGTGTTTTTCATTTGGAGAAGATAGACAGAAAGAGATAGAGAGGAGATCAAGAAGATAGACAATAGAGATAGAAATGAGAGAGAAAAATACTGCTTTTTGGGCCACTGGAGCCGTCCCATTTCGAGCTACCAAGCAACAATCAATTATTTATAAAAAAAAATACAGATTTTATAATATTTGAGTTACACCACGTAACAAAATAAGTTATACTCTCATTTAACTTTCTCAAAATTCTATAATATATATATATTTTTTAATTTTTTAAAAATTTCTAACATTATTGGTGTTTGTAATTGTTACAGAAAAAAATTACTGTAATAATGAATTTTTCTCTAACCAAATCTACTGAATTGTAAAAAAAAAAAAAAAGAAAAAAAAAAGGACCATCTACTGAAATTATAGAAAGTCAGAAAAATTTCACAAAAAAAAAAAAAAAATTAATAGTGATTTTAATTCTAGTAAATTTAGACAGTAAAAAATAAAATGATTATAAATTGAATGTGACATTTTTTTTTCTATTTAACTAAAATAATCTATTTTGTTTTGTATAACTATTTTAGCCCCAAAGGACATGCCAAACGAGCTCTTAGTGTTATATGTGGATTGATTAAAATGCTTTTACTTCCGTTATCAATGGTAGATAAAAATTGAGGTGGAGACTATTTAGTGATGAAATTAATAAGTTTCAAGACCAAATTGAGACATTTGAAACATCGGAGATCAAAATTCTACAATGGATAAATTATATCGATAGTCCCTACATTTTGTCTTTTGCGTCATTTTTGTCTTTACACTTTCAATTAGCTCAATTTTAACCCTTAATTTTAAAATATGTCAATCTGGTCCAATTGATAATACTGCTCAGTGTGTTTAGTTTGAATTTTCTGGATTAAGTTTTTTAAAAACTAAGTTTTTTTATTTTCATATTCTTTTGTTTTTAGTAAATATTTTTTAAATTTTACACATTTTTTTTTACTTTTTTAGATGCACCTTAGTTAGATATATCTAAAAAGTAAAAAATTTGTAAAAAAATATTTTAAAAAATTAATAAATACATAAAAATACAAAAAAATGTACTAAATTCTTGTATTTTTTTTTTTGTATTTTTGGTATTTAGTGAATTTTTAAAAGATTTTTTTTACAATTTTTACTTTTTAGGTGTATTTATGTTAGGTGTGTCTAAAAAGTAAAAAAATTACTTAAAATATTAAAAAAATTTAGTTTAAAAAAAATACGGAAAATAAGAAAGTAGAATTTTCTGAAAAATGTTTTCTGAAAAATGAAAACAAGCAAGCTGGTTAGTATTTTTAATGGAAAATTTTTACTGAATTGATCGAAATTAATTCACTGAGTTGAACAATTTTATAATTTGCCTTGAAAATCATGATACATGTCACTTATATACATATTTTTTATTAAAAAAAATGTTAACAATTATAAGCAATTTGACTAAATTGAGATGAAATCATAATTTTAGAGTCAAAATTGAGCCAACTAAAATAATAAGAACTAAAATAACACAAATCCAAAATCCAGGGACTAATAACGAAATTTTTCCTTCTACAAAATACATATTTTGAGATTCATTTGTGTAATTAATACATATATATTATATATATTTCTTGTCAAACAACCTCTCATGAATGAACTCTAATAAAACATTTTGTCCAAAGGCCCTTCGCAATGGAAAATTATTAGATTTGGGGTGGTTGTTGTATAGTTTTATGGGCTCATTTTGGAGTCTCTTTTGATAATTTGAATCGTTTATATTTTAAATTATACAGAGTAGAATATATCTGTAAAAAATCAAATTAATCGGATATCGTTAACCATTTCATCCACTTGTATTTGTATTCATTTTAATATTTTAAATCACAATTATCATTTATTTTTGTAGATATAAATATGAGTGGATGAAAAGATTAGTGATATTCTATTAACTTGATTTTTTTCAAGTATGTTATACTCGATATACTTTAAAATGTGAATAATTTAGATTATCAAAATGAGTTTATTTGACTGCACGACAGCCACCCCAACTCTAAAATTATTAGATACTCCAGAGTAGAGTACCACGTATCCATATTCATTTACTAATCATTATTCACCATGCCTCTTCATATTCCTTAATCACCCAACACAAAATTATAATATCTCACATTTTCCATCAATCATATATTATGGAATACCATATGATCGAAATAATAGCATAAAATACCACGGGATCGTGTTTCGAGAATACCTTAACAAAACTTTTTTATCCAAAGGCCATAAAATATTCAAAGACCACGATCAAGAAAAACGATGTGTTTGATTATGTTTGCCAAGCACATTTCCACCCACTTTCATGAGTGTAGTGTTTGTTTTGAGTTTTTAAATTATAATTCTACACCTACTTTTGAAAACTCCTTTCCAGGCGAGAAAATTTAGCTAACTCAATTCTCCTCCCCGACATCAGGCCAGTTGATCGAAATAGTGTTTGATTTTTTTTTTGGCACCTGTTATCTTTACATTGTAAATAAAAAATATGTTTGAAATTTTTTAAATTTTTATATGAACTTTAAATAGAATTTTAGATTGTGTGTTTGGTTATAAATTGTAAGTTTTTTAATCAAATAACTTTTCTAATTTTAAAAACTCAAAACTCCCTCCCAAACTCAATTTGAAACTATTTTCAAAACCTATAACCAAATAAATTTTTCACACTCAAATCATAATTCTAAAACTCACAAACTCAATATATAACTCTATTCTCAAATCATATTTAGAAAATTCGACTAAACGCTACCTTTATTGTTCAAAGGCACTAAATAATAAAAGCTATAAATAACACCAAAATTTTTAGTTATGAGAATAAAAGAAGAAAATTAAATTTTACATTAAAAAATTATAATATAATTTTTTTTAAAATATATATATTTAAATATAAAGGCCGCCTCCAGATTTGACCTTGTCCAGCATAATAGACTTCATTGACAGAAAACCCAACAAAATGCTAGATTTCCAATTTCACCATTGTCAGTCAGTCAGCCAATTAAGTTAGGCTTGTTTGGAAGAATTTAAATAAATATACCTTTTAATTTTTTATAAAAAAATATATATATAAAAAAATAAAAAAATAATGTGATCCAAAAAAAATAAAAATTTTTAAAAAAATATACTTATATATCACACCCTAATTATACAAAAATTAAGAATACAATAATATCCTGTTGAGAGTATATTTATATATATATATATAAAGCAAATTACAAAAAAAAACTTTAGAGTTTAGTGTGTTTTTCAATTTAAATATCAGAAATTTAATTTTATCAATTTAAACTTTGATTATTTGATTTGGTTTCAATTTTTTTTTTTTTTGATAAATAAAATATTTTAATAAAAACAAATCAAGGAGATGCAAAGAATACAAATGTCCCCAATTTGAGGAGCTGCCAAAACCTAACCAATGACACCATCCAAAAAATCTAAGAAAGTCATGTTTGGATCAACCTTCCTCTCCAACCAACTATATAAAACTAGTAATCCGCCTATTCGGTTCCAACCAAACTAACCACATCAAGCACAACGGTGCCAACAACCAAACACACAACCGGCGACGTCCAACTCAAACCCCTCACCAACACCAAAGCATATCCAACACCCCTTTCAATAGTACCCGAATAATCCTGAAAAGAGAACAAATGAGCCCTTACAGTAGTGAAGCCACTGAACAATAAAGAAACAAATGATCCACCAACTCTGCATCCGCACAACACATATAACATCGATTAACTATAATAGGATCACGCCAAACCAAATTATTAATTGTCAAATTCCGACCTAAGGCCGCCATCCATATAAAGAAACCCACCTTCGATGGAACTCCCGGCACCTAAACACTCTTCTAAGGAAATACCCTTCCCACCATACTTCGATAGAAAGCAAAAACCGAAAAACACCCCTTAGCACCCGAACCATTCTACATCAAGACATCCTCTCCCATCCCAGTAATCCCAAATCCATGCAAGAAGCTCCACAAATCCACCAATTGATCAACCTCCAAATCTTGCACCCACCCACGCAAATGAATGTCCCAAACCACAGCTTTGTCCCCCCAAATAAGAAGCCACCATAGTCTCCCGGTCCACAGTAATGGCAAAACGAACTTCCAAACAAACCTCACTGCACCATCTATCCTTCTAGAAACTACCCTCATCTCTTCACCCACCCGAAAGACCACCCTATCCCAAAACTCTACCCATCCCATCAAAATTCCTTTCCACAAACCATAACCATAAGAAACACACACATCCCTTGATCCCCAACCTCCCAACCCTCTCCATATTTGACAGCCACCAACCTCCGCCATAATCGATTTGGTTTTAATTTTAACCATCCGTTCATTTCTGTTACTTTGGCTAACGGAGAAAATTTTTAAGGTACGCATGGCACTATTTCATTTGCTATCTTAACTTGATATTCCTCATATACTTAAACTCAATTACACCAAATTACTATCATTATTAATCATACATTTATTAAATCTTAGCAATCCATAATAAACTTATCCATGAACTATCACATACATGGTATCAAATCCCAGTAGTCCTCATCACCATCTTCTCTCATTCATTCTCTAATACCCAGGCAACTCTCATTTTCCTTTTGACCAGCGATCATCATCTTCCCATTCCATTTTCCACCGGCGACCATCTTTCCCTCACTTCCCCATCCACGACGACTATTATTCTTCTTTTTCCACTGGCCTAACCTAACTCGTCTTTGTGCCATCACTGGAGATGGATTCAGCATAGTTTGCCATTGCTGGAAAATGTAAATCGGCGATGGATATGCAATTGCGACTTCAACTTTAACTTTAAAATCTATTCATACCTAGCCCAACATCTGCCCTTGTGCCGTCAATTTTGGGGTTTCTATTTTGGTAAGATGGGGAGATGGATATGAATCTTAGCCCTAAAATCTCTCAATTTCATTTGTACATCCCTTACCCAAAAATTCATTCTTCATATATACATATAATACATATATATTTAGAGAGAGAGAGAGAGAGAGAGAGAGATTGTTGAATTGAATTAGGGGTTTGGAGATGGCGATGTTGTTGAACATAGTTGAATCGGTGTAGCTATGGTTGAGCTTCCTCAAGAAGAGATGAGGTAGTGATGGAAAGTGGATCTAGAAAACGAGGTGATGATGTATGGCAGGTGAAGGTGGTAGGTTGTTGAACCGGTAGCCACTTGCCTCGTCCTGCCTTCTTTCTTTCTTTGATCATCCCTTCCGACATAATTTGTTGCTCCAACACTCTCCCAAACTGGCAAACTCCTTCGGCGACTTCTCTCCATCTTGACTCTTCTTTTTCTTGTTGCCCTAATCGACAAATTGGGGCAAAATTGAAACCCTAATCGATGAATTGGGATTTTTATATGGGATTGAGGCAAAACGATGTCGTTTTGGGGCAAAAAATGAAGGTTTCCGTTAGAGCATCTCCAAGGGGATAGTTAAACAAGGCTTGTTAGGTATTTTAGCTAATGTAAGTCTAATTTTGGACTCCAATGGGCTAGCTATTGGACTAGCTACTTTACCATCCTATTTTTTTGGTGGCTACAATTGAAGAGCCCTAGAGGCTCTCCAAATAATTATGTATGTATATATTTTAGATTTTTGTATATATTTATGTCTTGGATTTTGGATTTTATATATTATATATATATATATATATGTGTGTGTGTATGTAGTAATTTTATATGTTCTTTCAATTTTGTTTGATAAATTATGGAATAACTTATTTTGTATTTTGTATTTTTTTTTTCTCATTCTATAGGTTTTTTATATTTGTATGAGCAAATTTATTATTATTGCAAATTTATATTAGTAAAATATTAATAATTAGTATTTTTTTTATTTTAAAAATTAATTAAGTTAGTTTAAATGATTAGCTAAAATAAAGAGCGTGGTTGGAGAACACAATAGCTAAAGTAATTAGGTAAAATAAATAGTATACTTTTTTTGTACTTTAGCTAATAAAAAGTAGAGAGTGTGGTTGGAGTTGCTCTTAGTCCATCAAATGGAGATAGACAAGGGATAAATTGACACGGAAGTAACATCAGGGTTTAAATTGATAAAATTAAAATTCTAAGATTTAAATTAAAAAAACACTTTGAAATCCAGAGTTTTTTTTTTTTTTTAATTTGCCCAAAAAAAATATAAATAAAAATTTTTAATCATACAAAAAACTACTCTAAAAATCTAGATTCTAGTCAACGACAATACAACATATAAGAGTTTTTGAGACTAAATTTTTTGATAAAAAACAAAACTTTTAGCGACAAAATTTTGAAAATATCGCTAATAAATACACTTTTAGGGACAAAATAATTTGATCTCAAAAAGGTTTATTTTTAAGACAAAAAACTTGATTCCAAAAAGATAATAATTTATCACTCATATCCAATTTCCGTTACTAAAACTATAATAACATCTTTCACAACAAAAATATTTGGTCCTTAAAAAATAATTTTATCCCTAAAATTTTAATTTTTTGTAGTGGACATATATGTAATTTTCACATGAAATCTGCAAGGAATTCTGAATCCTCTCCGGTCATTTTTTTGTCCAAACGATGACCCGCTGCTTGAATAAGATGAGGACGAGGACGACCCCTCTGGGGCCTACGAATGCGACAAACGACTTTAGCATTACCAACAAATTTTATTTTATTTTATTTTTTTATTTTTTATTTATTTATTTTTTTTCACTTTATCAAATTATCACATCAATATATGAAACCAATAACATTCTATGTATCCACTCTTAAATATATATATATATATATATTGTGGAATGCTATTTTCATGTGAATCATTAATTTCTGTAGAATTAGATGCAAGAACGATGAAACAATGTTTAGTGGTTGTTTTTTTACCTTGTTTGGGGTTGTTGGTGTTCTCTTGTTGGTTCTTTCATGTCGGTGTTTCCAATTCAACAGACACGCTTGTAGTTGGGCAAGAAATGAAAGACTACCAACATCTAATATCTTCCGATGGGCAGTTTCAACTTTGCTTCTTTGGCGGCCCTAGTGGATCCACCAACCGCTACTTGGGAATTCAAGTCACCACAACACTGTATGGAAACAAGACGGTGGTATGGCTTGCCAACAGAGACAATCCACTGACAGATAGCTCTGGAGTACTAAAGATCACTCAAGAGGGGAAGCTGATGATCAATGACAGCAGAGGGATAGCCATCACTCTCAACTCTGAACAATCTTCTAGTATTAGCACAAGCGCAACACTCCTTGATTCTGGGAATTTTGTTTTGAGATCCGGAGATCATATTGTGTGGCAAAGTTTCGATTATCCATCCGATGTATGGCTAAAAGGCATGAAATTGGGTACGTTTAACTTAAAGAGTGGGGGTAAGCCGCAACATTGGTTTCTCACTTCATGGTCAACACCAGAGGATCCGGATGTGGGGGGTTTCACTCTAGGTATTGATCCAAACAACACAAAACAACTTATAACTTGGAAAAGATCGAGAAGAGTTGTTTATTGGAGAAGTGGGATGTGGAATGGGTACAATTTTAGTTTACTTAATAAGGATGATTTTGACTATTCATTCAAATTCAGTTACTTCTCGAATGGGAATGAGAGTTATTTCACTTGGAACAACACTGGTACGTATAATTTGATTTGGTTAGATTCTTCTGGGGTGCTTTCTATCTGTGACTATTATTTTTCTTGCAACATAATGGTAACTTGTGATCCTGACCAAGGATATTTGAAATCTGGGGGTTGTGTAAACTATAACTCATCCACCTGCATAGGTGGAGATGTGTTCAACGAGACGAGAAAATCGATGAAGCTAGATTGGTACTTGTTTAGTTCATTTAATTTGAGCCTCGATCTTAGTGACTGCAAGGAGATATGTAGGACAAATTGTTCTTGTCAAGGCTACGCTTCTGTAACTCCATCTAATGGGGGAACGTCAGGGTGCGCATTTTATAAAGTTTCCGTATATACGTGGGATATTCAAGAAGTCTTGCACATTCGTAACAACAGTCTTGCAAAAAGTGGTAAGTCTTTTGCTAATACTAAATATATATATGGTTCCTTAGTTAATTGAGCAAAATACAAACACAACCCTCCTTGAAATTTGATTGGAAAAAAAAAAAACCCACATGTTTTATAATACATGTGGGGTTTGCTAATAATAAGGTATTTTTTTGAAATTTGGCATTGGAAAATGCTAATGGTAGATCATTTATATGTCCTTAAGTTTTATAGAGCTACACGACGGTAAATAGTTGACTATGAAATCTTGGGAATATTTTTTTTTTTTTTTTTTTTTTTTTTTTTTTCATCAAACTTTGAAGGGTATTTTAATATTTCTCTAATTAATTTATGCCCTTTAATAAGGAGTATTGAAGATGGAGATTGCCAAGTGCTGCCTTTTCATTTATGTAATTTACCCTAGAATCATTATTATAAGAGAAATTTATTAGAAAATAGAATCATTATTATAAGAGAAATTTATTAGAAAATCCTTTTTCAAGTGTTTGTATCCCAATTAGTTTATAAGATATTCTTATATTCTAATAAGTCCTATTACTTGGATATTTGATCTACCAAATCCTAATTCTCATATTTAAGATATTTTATGAGCATTTCTACCCTTACAAATAGTTTTTGAACAGTTAGCAATTTGGTGATGTGAACATTCATCTTTTACAATGTGAATATTCACATTGATGTGTGAATGCTCACATTGACAATGTGAATATTCACATTGACATGTCACCATTCACATTGATAATGTGAACATTCATATTTATGGGAATATTCACAATGTAAATGTGAATATTATTAGAGGTATTTTGGTAACTATGTCACCCATAAAGCTTATTAAAACATAAGAAAATAATGTAGACTAAATGAAATATAAGTAGGTAAAAAAGGATTTATGAAAAAGTGTATAACGATTATCATCAATAACATTTACATCTAGTTATGGCTTTTATTTATTTATTTTTTTTTTGAATAATTACAAGTCCATTCCCAAGAGGACTGTTGCAATGGTTTTTAAAAATTTTGGCTGGATAATGCACAGATGAATGTCATCCCTGATGCTCACATGCGGGTTTCACTCTTTTATTCTACATCTGTGTGACTGTTTCTGTCAAACAATTATATAGAAACTGCTACAGAGTACTTTTCCGAGAAACTGCTACAGAGTACTTTTCCGAGAAAAATAAGATTGGTCAGGGTGGTTATGGACCTGTTTATAAGGTAAAAATATAAGGGTTAGTTACATTTATTTAGCATCCTAAACTTTAACTAAAATTTCTATTTTGGCCACTTTATATTTAATTTTGATAGTCAACCTCCTTACATTAAGTCGTAATATTATCCTTCTGTTCATCTGACGTTAATAAACTTGACATAATTTGTCATGCAAGCCATATACTATCTTTTTCTTGCTCATTTGAGCATCTCCAACGCTTACTCTCTCTTTTTTTTTTCATCAAATTTAAATTTGATGAAATAAGTACACCTTTTCTGCTCTAACCATGACATCGAACCCATATCAAATGAGAGGAAACCCATAACTTTCATCAAAATGACGAAGGCTTCAACGTTCATCAAATTTTTGTAGATTGCTGTTAAGACTTCACCGTACACCAAACAACCTTCTGCTTGCAAAGTTGCCCATTGCCGGTTGTCCTCCTGGTCAACTGGTTGTTTGATAAAACTTGAAAAATTAGCGTTGAAACTCACGGTATTAGATGAAACTTTTAATCAAATCTTTACTCAAATTTGATGAAAAATTAGAGTAAGCGTTGGAGATGATCTTAGCACCACTGCACTTTCACCAAATTTTCACTTTAGTCCATGTAATGTTACTAAAATTTCACTTTGGTTCTTTTATTTTTAATTTATGTCAACCTAGTTAACGGGAGATAAGGGTGACATTGCAATTTGAGTACAATGTAAGCAGTTGACTGTCACAATTGAAAGTGGAGGGATTAAAGTGATACTTCAGTAAAAGTGTAATGATGCCAAGTGCAATTAAACCAAAATCTATTTTTTGACTCTTATGAAATATTACTTTTTTGTTTCATTCTCTTTCTAATTTGCCATCCCCAAATTATGGATTAGTTATAGAAAATTCTAGTGGTCTAAAGATTCAAGATTAATATGCTATTTTGTTTTTCCATTCAAGAATCATCTTACATTTTCTTTTAATAAATATATAAATCTTTATGGTGTTACTATTTTTTTTAAAGAGTGGTGCTACATCTCTCAATACATCACCCCTATTTTGACCTCTCATGAGTTGAAAGAGAGAGAATAGAGAGAGGAGGGATAAGGAGTGTGGGTGTGGTCCATTCCACATCATTGGGGTGGATTGGGGTGATCAATTAGAGCTCCCAAGCATTTTTTTTTTTTTCTTCTTCTAATGCATCACATTCTCTTTTTTTTATTTTTCTTTTTATTTTTATAATTACTATTATGAATTTTGTGAGATGATTTAAGAAATTTAAACTTTCAGGGTCAGTTGGTTAATGGACAAGAAATAGCAGTAAAAAGACTTTCTAGCAGCTCAAGACAAGGATTAGAGGAGTTCAAGAATGAGATTATATTGATCTCAAGGCTGCAACACTGTAATCTTGTTAGACTTTTGGGTTGTTGCATGCAAAGAAATGAGAGGATATTAATATATGAGTACTTACCCAACAATAGCTTGGATTTCTTTCTATTCGGTTCGTTCCTTTGCTACCTTCAACTAATCAATTGCCCTTGTGATTTCTTCCTGATCTCCGAGTTTCTTATGTGCATTTATGTACTCCATGCAAATTTTATGGCAGATGTGACGAAACAATATTTACTAGATTGGAAAATGCGTGTTCGTATCATTGGAGGAATTGCTCAGGGACTATTGTACCTTCACAAGTACTCTAGATTAAAGATCATTCACAGAGATTTGAAAACTAGCAACATTTTATTGGACAAGGACATGATTCCAAAAATATCTGACTTCGGCACTGCCAGAATTTTTTGTGACGATGAAAATCAAGCAAGCACAAAAAGAATTGTTGGAACACAGTAAGTGAGATAGACGTTTCAAACATGTACAAATAAAATTTCTTTATATACATATCAAATGCATTGGATTTCCATAATAATATAATCTATTGAATGATGGAAACAGTGGTTACATGTCCCCTGAATATGCTATGGATGGCCTCTTTTCTGTGAAGTCCGATGTTTTTAGTTTTGGAGTCATGATGCTAGAGATAATAAGTGGGAAGAAGAACACAAGTTTCTATCGGCCTGATCGTGCATTGAACTTACTAGGATACGTAAGTAATTTAAATATCATCCAATTTAGTAAAATCTCTCTGTTCGTTTTTCGGGACTAACTTTGTATGATATTTTTACGAACCTATTTAGGCATGGGACCTTTGGAAAGAAGGGAAAGGTTTGGAGTTAGTGGATCAAGCATTAGTTGAAACATGTTCCATAAGTGAGGCTATGCGATACATTCAAGTTGGTTTCTTGTGCGTTCAAGAAATTGCAGTTGACAGACCAAACATGTTAGATGTTGTGTCTATGCTTACCACTGAAACAATGGTTTTACCTACTCCTAAGCAACCCGCTTTCTCTAAAATCATGGGTGTGACAAATGTAAGCACACCTAAAACCCTAGAACTTTGCTCTATCAATGATGTCACAATTTCAGAAGTAGAGGTTCGATGACATTTATGTCTATATAACGAATATTGTCTATTGAATAAATTTATCATTGTAAACATTGTCATAAGTTGAAGATAGAAATGTTTGAACAGAACATTTGTGTTTTGTAATACAACGACAATGTTGATTATGAGATTGAAATGAATGTAGTAGTTTGTATTACTAGGTTGAGATGCTAATTGTAGTAGGACGCATATTTCTAGTTCTAGTTGTACCAATAATAAACCTAATTTGCTATACTACATTTTTGTTATAAATCTCTCACTTTGCAGTATTCTTCACTGAATTGCCTTATAAACTTCTAGGGACCTTTCAAGACTAGATTAAAATCTCTATACAATAATCAAGTTAACCATATGCTTGTGGGCTATCAAATAAACCATTTAAGCACTTTTTTTTTTTTCTCAAGACAAGGATGCACATAGTCAAAGTAAAGCAATCATGTGATATCATCAAAACCATTGTGGACTTAACATGGTTCCATGGAAATATACAAATAAATAAAAAGAACACGAAAATGGTGGGGGAAAAATTCTCACCTACAAACACAGTATCAAAGGTGACCACTGTATTGTTGAATTCCGTTTTGTACAATTTGCAATTGTAAAACCCTTTTCCTTTGCACATCCCACGTGCCAATTTCAAATTTCTTCTGCAGAGACAAAAACCCCAAATCCCCAAAACTCAAAATTCAACGAATTTACTGTTTATTACAATCCTTAGATACAAACCCACATATATATAAACACTTATATATATAGAGAGAGAGAGAGAGAGACAGAGACAGAGACAGAGACAGAGACAGAGAGTAGTTACCTGTTTGGCATTGACGATTGCTTAGGGTTCGAATGGTGGCAGAGGTGCTAGAGAGCGTATGAGAGCTCCGCCGACAAGTATAGCGGCGGCTGATGCTAACTTGCGCAGTGGGTTTGGAACACCGCCACCGCCACCGCCACCGCTCGCCATTTTGTCGAGGCAGTCTTCTGCTGTTAGTACAACGATGGATTGGAACAGTACCTGTGATTTAGGGGGTTTGGCTGTGAAACATAATCTCAACCGTTAGATTGTTTGGTCAATCCTGTCCGTTCATCACAAAAAAGTAACCAATTAAAAATGGGTAAATTACAAATATATTCTCTAAGATTTTCTTAAAATATAAATTATTTTATTTAATCTGAAAAATTATAAATATCTCATTGTCAAAAAAATTTATTTATCTGAATTAATTGAAAAAGTAAATTTTTTAACTCTTCACTTATATAATAATAAAATTATATGAATTATTAATTGAAATAAAATTTTAACATTATTAAAAACTATTAATTAACTTGATAATTTATTAATAAAAAGACCTATTTATTATGAAATTAAAACCTTAAGGGACATAGATCCCGTTTGATAGAGCTGTGAGAAAGTAATTATAACTTATAACTTAACAGCTTATAACTTATAATTGTAAACATAAGCTGATTTTTGACTTATAAATTAAGTTTTTCCTCCCCCACTCAAAGAATAAGTTGATTTTTGACTTACAAAAAGGTATAAACTGTATTGTTAAGCTGAACCAAACATATCAAAATAGCTTAAATTAAGTTAAAAGCTGAAATAAACCCTACCAAACAGGACCATAATATAATTTTTAGAACCACAGAAGTAATTTGTAATTTAAGTAAACTTTAAAGGTGTGTTTGTAATTTACCCATTAAAAAAAAAAAAAAAAACCCTGACCCCATACAGAATAATTATACTTTTAATAAAGTTTTATTTTGGTTCTATTATTTTAAATTGAATGATTTGACTTTTACTTTTTAAATTTAATTTTAATTTGATCTTTCTGATTAAGTTAGAGGTTAAAATCAAGAATTTTTAGAACACTTGTCAATATATCCCCATGAAAAATTAAAGAAAATTTGATAAAATAACTTGATTAAAATTGCAATTAAAATATAAATAATAAATTATTGAAATTAAAAATATAGAAAGGAAAATAAAATTTAACTCAAACTATATGTAATGTTTGAGTGAATTTCTGACCACACTGCCAACTCAGTATCCAGGTGGAGAACACTGGTAGAATAGGATTAGCCCAAACGACCTGCAACAGAAAGAAGAGACTCCGGCGGTAGTTCGTCCCCTAGGGGCACTCCGATGATTAAATCAGTAATCAAATATCTCTCAAAGATAATCAATAGTGCTTAACTCACTGTTCTGAATATAAATTACGTACCTTAGACCCATCGGGGGTGCCTCTCTTTTATAGCTAATTCAATTCTAGTTCCCATAGAAACCTATCTTCAATGGACTTCCACTCAGTGCTTATCGTGGACTCTTCAAGAGATAAAGATAAACTCCCTAAGAGTGTTATCCTTATCCATGTTGAAGTCCTTCCTCATTCTAGGACTGTTGTGCTTTATCCGCTTATCCCGAATTTCAATATCTTCGGAGATAACCTTGGCCTAGCCGAGATAACCTCGGCGTCATGACCAGGACACGTGGCACCTCGGCTGACACGTCGACGTCACCTTGGCCACGTGTTGGTACTTCAGAAAATGTATCTCCACATGTAACAACCTAGATTTTTAATTATTCTGTAAAATTTATACTAATATTATTTAATTACAGTTAGAAAAATATATGATTTATTTTGTATTATTATGTGTAATTTTGTAAAATAATATAATTATTAAAGATTTAGGGGTCAAAGTATAAATAATAATAATGGGTGTGGTAGTAAAATAAATAATTAAGTTTTTGTTAGTATAAGATAGAGTGTAATTTAATTAGAAATTAATTATTTATATAATTATATTAAAATACTAGGCTAAAGTATAATTTAATTATGAATTAATTTATTTATATAATTATATTAAGAATCTGGATCAAAGTGTAATTATCTTAAATATTTATTAATAGATAACTATAAATCTAATTGAATCTGTGATTGAATGTGGAGAGAGATTCGGCCTGGCCACGTGTTCGCCAGGTGATGCATTCACCTCTCTGTAAATTGGGAGAGGTGATCTGAAGAAAGAAAGGGGAAAGAAAATAAGGAAGGAAAGAAAAGAAAAAAGAGCGAAATGAAGGAAAAAAAGAGGAATAAAATAATAAAAGTTGAAAGGGTCTTTAGTAGTGGAAAGAAAGAGTAAGAAATTAAAATTAAGATGAGTTATATTATACCTTGAGTTACCATAACATATTTTACATATGTTTTAACTTATCATATTTATTTTACACAAATTATGTTTTATAAACTATTATAAATTATATAAATATTTCAGTTACGCGGTTTAATTTCTGAACCCTATTTGTGAAAATGAAATCCATGGATATGTTTGATTATATTTTAAAAAATATTTTACTATGACCTTATAAACAATTATGTTTTGTAAGTATCACCACGGGAGTCCCACGCCTTGGGGGATTTAAATAACCATTATTCTCTGTTTGACCACTTTGTGGTCCTCCGTTTGTCATGGATCCATTAACCCTCTGATTTCTGGTGCGGAGCAAAGTGCTGTACGGAGCTAAGTGCTACACTGTTGTGGGAGCCACCTCTAGAGTTCGTACGAGCCACCTCTTGAATCTGTACCTCTGTATTTTTAATAATCCATTGATCTCTGTTTTGTGTGGAGCAAATTGCTGTACGGAGCTAAGTGCTACACTATGGTGGGAGCCACCTCTAGAGTTCGTACGAGCCACCTCTTGAATCCGTACCTCTGTTCTGACTGTCACTCCTATGACCTCTGTTCTGTTTTGTTCCGTACCATGGTTATGGTTATGGTTATATATTTACATAATTTCTGTATTTTAATTTCTGTCACTTAAATGATTTGTTTACCAAATTATCGTGGTTATGGTTATTTATTTACATAATCTCAGTTTTGCTACTTAAAGGATTATTTGTTCTGACTAAGTTATCTTAAATGTTTTGGCTACATAACTATCTATGGTTATTTTGTGTCCCTTATACTCTTGGTATAATATTTTTCACTCTGCTATGTGTTTATATCTATTTACCAATTTTCAAGAAATAATGCAATTCAGAAATAACTTTTGGAAAGTCTTAGACGCGGGGCTGCGGAATAGACACACACAGCACTTTTATTTTATTTTTTATGTAAATATCGACATTTTTGGTCAATATAATTTTGTAATAAAAATAGAAACTCCAATGATTATTTTGGTACCCTCATTTAAATATTACTTCCGCTCGTGTTTATTAATTTGTTTAAGAATTGGCCAGAGGTAATCTTATTTACTGGCTATCACGATACTTAACCCTTGGGTACAGGGAACGGGTCATGACAAATGGTATCAGAGCAATGGTTTATGAAAAAAATAAAAAAAAATCATCATTGAAGCATAAGACACATGCACATTTAAAAAGTAGGATAGCGGGTAATTATTACCTAAATATTATATTTTGTAAGTCGATTTAATAATATTATAATTTTATATGATTATATATATATTAATTTTTTTTTGGTGCATAATTTGTAAGGAATATTAGATATAATTTATATTTGTTATAGCAAAAGAGGGAAAAGAAACAAAGGATGTCGAGCTCAAGCACCCACAAAAATTATAATGTAATTAAATATATATAATTTTCAGTTCAGTATTAAAAAAAAAAATTTGACTTTTTAAAAGTGGGTTCAAATTATAAAGATACTAATTTTGAAACTATTTCCCATCAATGAAAAGTTCATCACAATTTTTTTCAACTCTTGCATATGATTTTGTCATTTTGTTCTGATTTTATTTTTATTTATTTTTATCGTAAACAAAACGAGTGAAAATTTTTTAAAATCACCGAGTGTTTCTCATTTTGGCCCAAAATAATTTTTTACAATTAGAAAGTGAGTTGTTTTTGGTAAAGTTTTTTTTTTTTTTGAGGTAATATTTTCTATCAAATTAATCATCTAATATATATTTATCAGAGTGCGCAACGGATAACTTACACATATAACAAATTTCGAGGACGAAATTTTAAAAGGAAGGAAGATTATAACAATCCAGATTTTTAATTATTCTGTAAAATTTATACTAATATTATTTAATTACAGTTGGAAAAATATATGATTTATTTTGTATTATTATGTGTAATTTTGTAAAATAATATAATTATTAAAGATTTAGGGAAAAATAATAATAATAATAATAATGATGGGTGTGGTAGTAAAATAAATAATTAATTTTCTGTTAGTATAAGATAGAGTGTAATTTAATTAGAAATTAATTATTTATATAATTATATTAAAATACTGGGCTAAAGTATAATTTAATTATGGATTAATTTATTTATATAATTATATTAAGAATCTGGGCCAAAGTGTAATTATCTTAAATATTTATTAATAGATAACTATAAATCTAATTGAATCTGTGATTGAATCTGGAGAGATTTGGCCTGGCCACGTGTTCGCTAGGTGATACGTTCACCTCTTTATAAATAAGGAGAGGTGATCTGAAGAAAGAAAGGGAAAGAAAAGAAGGAAGGAAAGAAAGGAAGGAAAAAACGAGAGAAAGGAAGGAAGAAAAGAGGAATAAAATAATAGAAATTGAAAGGGTCTTTAGTAATGGAAAGAAAGAGTAAGATATTAAAATTAAGATGAGCTATATTATACATTAGTTACCATAATATATTTTACGTATGTTTTGACTTACTATATTTATTTTATACAAGTTATATTTTATAAATTATTATAAATTATATAAATATTTCAGTTACGTGATTTAATTTCTAAATCCTATTTGTGAAAATGAAACCCATGGATATATTTGATTATATTTTAAAGAATATTTGATTATAACCTTATAAACAATTATATTTTGTAAGTATCACTACGGGAGTCTCACGCCTTGGAGGACTTAAATAACCATTGGTCTCTATTTGATCACTTTTATAGTCCTCTGTTTGTCATGGATCCATTGATCCTTTGATTTCTAGTGCGGAGCAAAGTGCTGTACGAAACTAAGTGCTACACTATTGTGGGAGCCACCTCTAGAATTCGTACAAGTCACCTTTTGAATCCGTACCTCTGTATTGTTAAGAATCCATTGACCTCTATTTTGTGCGGAGCAAAATGTTGTATAGAGCTAAGTGCTACACTATAGTGGGAGCCACCTCTAGAGTTCGTACGAGCCACCTCTTGAATCCGTACCTCTGTTTTGACTGTCACTCTTGTGACTTCTGTTCTATTCTGTTCTGTTCCGTACCGTGGTTATGGTTATATATTTACATAATTTCTGTATTTTAGTTTCTGCTACTTAAATGATTTGTTTATCAAATTATCATGGTTATGGTTATTTATTTACATAATCTCAGTTTTGCTATTTAAAGGATTATTTGTTCCGACTAAGTTATCTTAAATGTTTTGGCTAGATAACTATCCATGGTTATTTCGTGTCCCTTATACTCTTAGTATAATATTTTTCACTCTACCATGTGCTTATAGCTGTTTACTAATTTTCAAGAAAGAATGCAATTCAGAAATAGCTTTTGGAAAGTCTTAGACGCGGGGCTGCGGAATAGACACACATAACACTTTTATTTTATTTTTTTTTTGTTAATATCGGCTTTTTTGGTCAATATAATTTTGTAATAAAAATAGAAGTTCGAATGATTATTTTGGTATCCTCATTTAAATATTACTTCCGCTCGCGTTTATTGATTTGTTTAAAAATTGGTCGGAGGTAACCTCAGTTACTGGCCATCATGATACTTAACCCTTGGGTATGGGGAGCGAGTCGTGACAAATGGTATCGGAGCAATGGTTTATGAAAAAAATAAAAAAAATCATCTTTGGAGCATAAGACACATGCACATTTAAGAAATAGGATGGTAGATAATTATTACTTAACTATTATATTTTGTTAGTCGATTTAATTATATTATAATTTTGTATGATTTTATATATACATATTATTATTTTTTTTTTGTGCATAATTTGTAAGGAATATTAGATATAATTTATATTTGTTATAGCAAAAGAGGTAAAAGAAACAAAGGATGTCGGGCTCAAGCATCCACAAAAATTATAATATAATTAAATATATATAATTTTCAGTTCAGTTTTCAAAAAAAAAAAAAATTGACTTTTTAAAAGTGGGTTCAAATTATAAAGATACTAATTTTGAAACTATTTCCCATCAATGAAAAGTTCATCACAATTTTTTTCAACTCTTGCATATGATTTTGTCATTGTGTTCTGATTTTATTTTTATTTATTTTTGTCGTAAACAAAACGAGTAAAATTTTTTTAAAATCACCGAGTGTTTCTCATTTTGGCACAAAATAATTTTTGACAATTAGAAAGTGAGTTGTTTTTGGTAAAGTTTTTTTTTTGGAGGTAATATTTTCTATCAAATTAATCATCTAATATATATTTATCAGAGTGCGCAGCGGATAGCTTACACATATGACAAATTTCGAGGACAAAATTTTAAAATGAGGGAAGATTATAACAATCCAAATTTTTAATTATTCTGTAAAATTTATACTAATATTATTTAATTACAGTTGGAAAAATATATGATTTATTTTGTATTATTATGTGTAATTTTGTAAAATAATATAATTATTAAAGATTTAGGGATCAAAGTAGTAATAATAATAATAATAATAATAATAATAATAATAATAATAATAATAATAATAATAATAATGATGGGTGTGGTAGTAAAATAAATAATTAATTTTCTGTTAGTATAAGATAGAGTGTAATTTAATTAGAAATTAATTATTTATATAATTATTTAAAATACTGGGCTAAAGTATAATTTAATTATGGATTAATTTATTTATATAATTATATTAAGAATCTGGGTAAAAATATAATTATCTTAAATATTTATTAATAGATAACAAAATCTAATTGAATATGTGATTGAATGTGGAGAGAGATTCGGCCTGGCCACATGTTGGTCAGGTGATGCGTTCACTTCTCTATAAATAGGAAAAGGTGATCTGAAGAAAGAAAGGAAAAGAAAGGGAAAGAAAGAAACAAAGGAAAAAACAAGAGAAAGAAAGGAAGAAAAGAGGAATAAAATAATAGAAGTTGAAAGGGTCTTTCGTAGTGGAAAGAAAGAGTAAAGTATTAAGTTAAGGTAGTTATATTATATCTTGAGTTACCATAATATATTTTACGTATGTTTTGACTTATCATATTTATTTTATACAAGTTATGTTTTATAAACTATTATAAATTATATAAATATTTCAGTTACGTGGTTTAATTTCTGAACCCTATTTGTGAAAATGAAACCCGTGGATATGTTTGATTATATTTTAAAAAATATTTGACTATGACCTTATAAACAATTATGTTTTGTAAGTACCACCACGGGAGTCCCACGCCTTGGGGGACTTAAATAACCATTGTTCTCTGTTTGACCACTTTGTGATCCTCTGTTTGTCATGGATCCATTGACCCTCTAATTTCTGGTGCGGAGCAAAGTGTTGTATGGAGCTAAGTGCTAAACTGTTGTGGGAGCCACCTTTAGAGTTCGTATGAGACACCTCTTGAATCCGTACCTCTGTATTGTTAAGAATCCATTGACCTCTGTTTTGTGCGGAGCAAAATGCTGTACGGAGCTAAGTGCTACACTATAGTGGGAGCCACCTCTAGAGTTCGTATGAGCCACCTCTTGAATCCATACCTCTGTTCTGACTGTCACTCCTGTGACCTCTGTTCTGTTCTGTTCCATATTGTGGTTGTGGTTATATATTTACATAATTTCTGTATTTTAGTTTCTGCCACTTAAATAATTTGTTTACCAAATTATCATGGTTATGGTTATTTATTTACATAATCCCAGTTTTTCTATTTAAAGGATTATTTGTTCTGACTAAATTATCTTAAATATTTTGGCTACATAACTATCCATGGTTATTTTGTGTCCCTTATATTTTTGGTATAATATTTCTCACTCTGCTATGTGCTTATAGCTGTTTAACAATTTTCAGAAAATAATGCAATTCAGAAATAGCTTTTGGAAAGTCTTAGACGCGGGTCTGCGGAATAGACACACACAGTACTTTTATTTTATTTTTTATGTAAATATCGACATTTTTGGTCAATATAATTTTGTAATAAAAATAGAAACTCCAATAATTATTTTGGTACCCCCATTTAAATATTACTTCCGCTCGCGTTTATTGATTTGTTTAAGAATTGGCCAGAAATAACCTTAGTTACTGACCATCACGATACTTAACCATTAAGTACAGGGAGCGGGTCGTGACACTATAAAAGTTCCTGCACCTATTTGCTTGCTGGTTTTCCTTATGGGAAAATGATAGCATGTTGCTTTTTTGTTTTAAAAATTATTGTAGGCTCTATTTTCATTTTCATTTTCATTTTTTTGCTAAACATAATCAGACAACAAAAACAATATATGCACATACCAATTGCATACGATATTATATACAACAATGATTCATACTATTAAAAAAAAGATTACTAATAGCATTAATACATTAGGAATGTCAAAAAAAAAAGGCATAGGCTCACACACTGCCACATCATTAGTGGTGCTATTAGAGCACCACTTTTAGTACTCTCAACCACTTTTCTATTATATAAGGTGGGTCGTTTTGGAAAATGTCTAGAGAAATGATCTCAATAGTTTAAAGTAATCGTCCTGAGGAATGTCTTGATCTTGATTGAGATTGTATCAACATGGTTTTGCACCATTGTATTGTGCCAGAACATTACCTAGAGGAGAAAATATTACAATTTGAAAATATGATCATTTGAAAATATTTTTTTTAAAAAATAATTTAATTGTATATTTAAAAAAAACATATTTGCAAATGTCATGTCAATATATACAGTATATTATAAAATGATTATTTATTTATTAATCTATGTTTCTAATCTTTTTTTTTTTATTTTAAAAATAGTTAAGTTAGTTTGATTGATTAGCTAAAATAAAAAACATGATTGGAGTGTACACTAACTAAATTACTTAGGCAAAATGAAGATGATACTTTTATGTGTACTTTTACAAAGGTGCCGTTTGGTAACACTTACGTTTTCAGTTTTCTGTTTATATTTACAAAAATTTAAAAAACTCAAATAAAAACTTGTTTGGTAAAATTTTTGATTTATAAATCAGTGGTCTTAGTTTATAAATTTGGCAAAAAAATATAAACTTAAAAAAGGTGTTTCCGTTTTGAGTTTTGATTTTTTTTTTTTTTTTACCACTCAACACTAGCCACCACCCGTCACCATTTTCCACCACCGTCTTTCGCCACCACCACCCACCACCTGCCACCACCACTCACCACCCGTCACCACCACCCACCCACCACCCACCTGCCACCCACTTGCCACTACCACCCACCCCTCGCCACTACCACCACCACCCACTTGCCATCCATCCGCCACCACCCGCCACCCGCCACTACCATCCACCGCCTGCCACCTACTTGCCACCATCACTCACCACCCACCTACCAACCACCATCCACCACCCACCACCCACACCCACTTACCCGCCACCACCACCACCACCACCACCACCACCACCCACTGCCACCATCCACCACCCGCCACCTGCCACTGCCACCACCCACCTACCACCACCCACCTACTCATTTCCACCCACCACCCGTCACCGTCACCCATCCATCCACCATCACCACCCACCACCACCCGCCACCTCAACCACCACCACCTGCTACCCACCACCCACCATCACCACTTTCCACCATCGTCTTCCGCCACCACTTGCCATTTTTCACTCTTTTTTATATTTTAAATTTTTTTAAACATTTTGTCAATTACCAAACGCGTTTGTAGTTTATGTTTTTTTAAAAATAAACAAAAACTAGTTTATAAAATTTTTGTAAATATAAACTGAAAACATAAACGTTACTGAGTGGGGAGATTTTCATCTGTTAGTACGGCCGAGCAGGGACATCGCCCGGCGTTACAGACTACGCGACGCCGAGCTAATTGGGCAAGCGACGGCCGAGCAATCTGCCTTGTCCGGCTGACCAGGTCAACCAGCAACCTCTTGGGGCCGAACTGAGGTCCACTAGGTCGGCGAAGTTCACAGCGGAGATGCGACCGAGCCAAGGATCGACTGGCTACCCGAGGATGCGGTATGGCGACATGCCGACCGCCAACCATGAAGCGGTTGCACCTGACCGAGATTGGAGATGAAACGGTTAGAGGCTGGCATGCCTCGCAACCGGTCAATCGCAATCAACCGGTCTAGGATAGCTCGGCTTTTGCAGTTGAGTTCTCGCTCGGATCCAAGTTACAAGCCGGCGGAATGTAGCGCGGTTGTGTGATGGCAGTTTTCCACAAGTGTTTGGCCGGTCGCGGGACCTCGGTTAAGGTGCCACAGGCCAATGGTGTGGAGAGAGGACGTCTGCTCCTAACGCCTCAATACCGTTAAGCGATTCTGCATGTCGAGGGAGGACAAAACCTTACGTGTAAGGTGGTGAGGCGGCACCGCCACTGTCGAGGAAGGGAGAGGTAGTCTGCGCACAATCTCGAGTCGGCCCAAGCACCTAGATATGGAGATGGGAGGGCGAACGTTTCTGGTATGCAAATTCTCTCTCACAAGCTCTCTCTCTTCTCATCATCTTCTTGCTCACTGAACTGACTTGAGCGTCGGAGGGTTTTTCCGGCACACCACCGCCGGGCAGCTCACCGTCCTTGTTTTGCAGAGACAGACGCCGTTAGTAGAAGCTCGACGTTCAAGGCGTACGGAGAGACGTGGATATTTCGCCCCCGTACAGTTACCAAACAGGCTGAAAGCATTTTGCCTCTTAGCTTTAGAGATGCTTTGTATAAAAAAACAACCTACTTTACTTGATATTTGATATATGGTATAATATTTTGTGCGTAAATTGTGAATAATAACAAATTACAAAAAATTGTTTTTTCAAACTTAACATAATTGAGTCTCAAATGGTTCGGTCCAGTTTGGTTTTATGATTTTTATGATTTGACTATGTTACAAATCTAATCTTAAGCAACGATTTGGGTTTAATTTTTTTAAAAAATAAAATAAAATAAAATAAAATTATGCTCACTTTTACTTTCACTTCTACTTCTACTTCCTCTTCTACCACTTCCATCGCTCCCACACACATGGATCGATGTTTATCATTTTACACCAACGGTGGGTCTTTACCAGTCTACATGAAACTTTCAACAATGCATAGCAAGGAAAAATCAATTAAGATTACTTTTTTTTTTTTTCTTCTTTGTGTTTGGTGAGTGAATATATTATTACCACAAAAACAAATGGAGGAAAAAAAAGAAAAAAGAAAAAAAGAAATACAATGGATAGCACAAGAATGATGAAACACTGTTTGGTGCTCTCTTGTTGGTACTCTGAATCATTAATTTTTCTGAATTAGATGAATGGATAGCTCAAGAATGATGAAACATTGTTTGGTGCTCTCTTGTTGGTTCTTTCATCTTAGTGTTTGCAATTCAACAGACACACTTGGAGTTAGCCAAGAAATGAGAGATGGGGAATATCTAAAGCTATGAAGTACAGGTGCAGGTACAAGTACGGGTGCAATATGAGTATGTCAATACGGTAAGACTTAAAAAAATATATATATACTGGTACGGTTGGGGTACGTCAATAACTTTTTTTATTTTTTATGATTCATAGTTTGATATTCAATTTATAATTCAAAGTTCAATACCAAAATTAAAAAGAGAAAGGGCGAATTATACTAACAGTTCTTATAATTTGGGGCTCAAATTACTTTGGTCCCTGACTTTTTAATTGTGACACATTTGACCCTGAATTTTGAATCTTATTCCAAATAAAGATAATTGAAGATACCATTATTCAATTTGAAGGGCAAAATCGTCAATTTGATAAAATATTAATCAATTTGACAAAAATAAATGTCAAAAAAATATTTTTTAATTTTTAAAAATAATTTCTAACCACCAAAAATAAAATTATGTAAAATTGATAAATATTTTAATTTTACATAATTTTATCTTTGGTGGGTAAAAATAATTTTTAAAAACTCAAAAATATTTTTTGACATTTATTTTTGTCAAATTAGTTTATATTTTATCAAATTAACGATTTTACCCTTCAAATTGAGTAATGGTATGTTCAATTGTCCTTATATGGAACATGATTCAAAATTTAAGATCAAATGTGTTACAATTAAAAAGTTAGAGACCAAAGTGATACAAGCCCCAAACTATAGAGACCGTTAGTGTAATTTGCCCAAGGAGAAATTACAAAACCAAAAGAGAAATCATAATTTAACAATACAATGTCAAAGCAAAGTCTATAAACTATTTTAATAGCATTAAATACGAGAAATTACAAAATAAAATTTCATTCCAAAAGCAAGCAAAGCAAAATTTAATTTAAAACTTTAGTTTTCACTTCCATCAATTTCATCATTAAATAATACATCTTTTATCTTTGACACATCAAGTAAAGTATTTGCAATTTCAAGCAAATAAGAATTTTCTAATAAATTAAACGTCTTTCCACGAATGCCTCATAACTTGGTGTATTCCTAATGTACTCATGAAGTACCCATAGAGTACCCAACTGCCAAAGAATGTATAATAAATGCCCAATACGTATGTTGGGAATCCGATATGTGTGCAGCCCTATCAATACAAATATCAGTATTGATAAGTACTTGGTACGTACCTGATACGAATACAATAGTATTTTTCGAGTATCCATACTTCATAAATCTAAAAGCTTTGAAAGGGAATTTTCGACTTGTGTTCTTTAGCCAAGATGGATCGACAAATCGTTACTTGGGAATTCAATCAATTATATTTATTAACCCAAATGACACCCATAGGATGGTTTGGGTTGCCAATGGAGCCAATCCATCGATAGATACCTCGGGAGTTGTGAAAATAACCCGAGAGGGGAATCTCGTGATCTATCGTAGAGGGATCTCCATCACCCTCAACTCTGAACAACATTTCGCAATGCCTAGTACAAATAATAATAGGATAAATTAGATTTTGTATTTCTGCACTTTGTATCAAATTTTATTTTGATCCTTACATATGAAATCATAATAGTTAACTCATTGTCAAGGCTTTAAAAATATCGCAATTACGTAACTTTAAAGCGGCATGCAACCGAATTCATGCTTATTTACATGAACGGTTATGGTGGTTACCGCCACTCGTTACGATCGTTTTTGCAGTGTGCTTGATATTCATAGGTGTGTTGGCCGTAATGGCTGCCATAACAGTCGTAACAGTGTCGTAATGATCGTAATGGCCTATTACGCACCGTTACGTAACGGTTCTGAATTGTTTCTTTCGAAAAAAACACAAAAAACAAAAGCTGAAAATGGGAGAAGAGAGATAGAGAGAGAATAAAGAAGATGGAAGAGCAAGAATAGAGAGAGAGAGAGAAGAGGGAAAACGAAGAATGTATTATTGATTTGTTGAAACTATAAGACCTATGTTATTCTATTCAGTTGCTATGACTCAACCATTTTGTTTGTGTGTGTCTATCTACATATTGTTTGAAAATAATAATAATAATAATAATAATAAGTATGGTCATTATCCATTTGGCTTGATTAAAATACACACACATATATATATATATATATATTTAGGTTCTTATTTATTCTCTTACTTTTGTCATTGTTTATCTTATATATAATAGTGAATGATTGATTTTTTGTATAATATAAAGTCATTAATTATTAAACTAAAATGTAAAAAACTCTGTTTATAGTGATTTAAAAATATGAAATATATTACTTCATACTTAAAAATTTACAAAAATTGATCAATATTTATTTTAAAACCCAATAAATATGATCATGGAAAAAAAAATATGCGTATCGGTAAGTTTTTTTCAAATTGTACGAAAAATTAAAAAATTCACGGTTCTGATTACCACAACCATTACACTACGGCCTTTACACTTCGTAACATAATCGTGCATCTTATTCTAAATTCTGACATAGCAAGCTTTTCAGAACCTTACTCCTTGCATTTATAGTCAAATTTTACTTTGATCCCTATACATGAAATCGTGATTGTCAACCCCTGCACTTTTACTCAAATCTCACTTTGGTTCCTACATAGGTGTCAATGTCCCTCTTTTGTTATTTCATTTTTAAATTTTTAACAAAATCCAGTTATGTGACTATGAAATGAGGGTAAGAGAGGAAAATCATCCGTGTTTCCCACCAATATAATTTGTTCTACGTGATAAGCACATGAGATATATGATACAATATATGTATATATATATATGTTCGTATGATAAAAATTGAGACGAAAAAGCAAGAAAGTAGAATTTTTGAAATAAATAAAAAAATGCGATAAAGAAATCAAAGAGAAAAAAAAAAAAAGATGAACAACCTGAAGACTGTTACCATGAAAAATAAAATTTTGTGATTCCAATTTATGCAAAACCTACTTCATCTTCTTAATTGTTCACAATCTGCGTTTTGTTTTACCCTAATACAGTTATTTTTTATATAAATTTTGAGATAAAGTGTGTATGGGTGAAAAAATGTAGATGATTTTCCTTTCTTACACTTATGTCGTAGTAACATTCTTATTACATGACTAGATTCTGTTAAAGATTTAAACAATTGAGTAACAGAAAGGAGACATTCACATTCGTGCTGGGACCAAAGTGAGATTTTATCAAAAGTACAGGGGTTGACTATCACAATTTCATGTGTAGGGACCAAAGTAGTGTTAGGGAAAATATATGATTTCCCACAAGTAAATCAATCAATAGGAATAAAAATTCATGTTGAAAAATTAAATCGACAGCGACACAAGAATTTTACGTGGTTCCCTCAATGTGAGGTACGTCAACGAGATCGAAATCCGATTCCACTGTCAACCAAAGAGTTTCTAAACGATTACAAACGAAACAGGAATGGTCTCACAAAACCACCCTTAAGTGAATTCCAAATGATCACAAATAAACAAGAGGAAATACCTCACTAAATAGATGAACAAAAGTCTTCGAAACAGAATTGAGGAAGACCAAAAATAATAACCCAGATAAGCTTTGAATCAAAGACTGCAACAGCATCAAATCACGCACAAAGAAACCCACCAAATTTGTTCAAAACTTGATGCTCCTCCACACAAGCCAAACTCACCGAATTGTTCATCAAATATATTAATCGCCACTGCATCTTCGGCAAAAACAATATATATATATATATATTATTGATTCTTAGGTTTTTTTATCAAAATCCTAATTGCCTCCAAAAGTTAGATAAAATATATTAAAAATATATTATAATCAATACCAAATCAAACTAAATATTTTAATAAACCAATTAGGTCTCATACTCCATTAAGGAAGTATACTCAACAATTAAGATTTGACCAGAAGTACAAAGAGTTGACTGTTATGATTTCATGTATAAGGGCCAAAATAAGATTTGGTACAAAGTGCAAGAGTGTAAAATGTAATTTATCTATAATAATAATACTAGTGCAACACTTCTTAATTCTGGGAATCTTGTTATAAGATCAGGAGATCTTATTTTGTGGCAAAGTTTTGATTATCCATCTGATGTATGGCTACAAGGCATGAAACTGGGTTTGTTTAACTTGAAGAGTGGGGAGAAGCCGCAATATCGTTTTCTCACTTCATGGTCAAGGCTAGAGGTTCCAAAAAACAACACAAAACAACTTATAGCTTGGAAAAGATCGAGAGAAGTTTATTGGAGTAGTGGGATGTGGAATGGGTACAATTTTAGCTTCCTTTCTGAACATGATTGGTCGTATGATGGTCGTGTCTTCTCATTGAATTTTAGTTATTTCTTAAATGAGAATGAGAGCTATTTCACTTACAACAACTTTCATAGATCTAATATTTGGTTTCGGTGAGATTCTTTTGGGGTATTCTATCTCTGTCACTATTCATCTTGCGACAAAGTAGTAGTAAATGTGATCCTGACCAAGGAGTTACGATATCCAAAGGGTGTGTAATGCGTAACCATCCAATTGTATAGGTGGAGACACTTTCGAGGAGAAAAGGAAATCAATGAAGAGATTTTATAGCATAGATGATTCGAGCCTGACAGTGACTGTAAAGAGATATGTAGAACAAATTGTTCTTGTGATGCCTATATAAATGAAAATTCCCAAATCCTGCATTTCATTTCTTTGCGTTTTTCACTGCTGAAGCCGATTTAGTTCTAGGGCTTCCGAAGTTAGACATCTGCAGTCTTCTTGTTCATATTCATCCACCATCACCATTAACAAATACCAAATAAAGCACAAGACTGAAACTTACATGGCCCCCTACTCAAGTTCTTCAACTCTTCTTCGCATCATTCTCGCCAACCAAAACTCAGATTTCAAGACTTTGTATGTGTTTTATAACTTTTAGTTTTATTTTATCTTTCTTAGTTTCTATTTTCTAACTTTTATATTTTATTGTTGTGTTTCAAATTTCTATTAACCCTATAGTTCATGTTATTTTTTATATTTTGAAATTATGATCGACTATATTTAGGAATTTTTTCTGTTTGAAAATATAAAATAAATATCACTAAAAACATTTAAGAATTTAAAAATATATTATAATTTTTGAAATATTATTTATGATGTCACGGTTCGATCCAACTAGTGATTCATCTATCCGATTTCTTTTCCAGTTCACTCACCGGTTCGATTTTAAAACATTAGCCTATGCTTCTCGCTTTTTATATGATGGGTCAAGGTGTTCGTTTTATCAAGGTCCAAACATTTTGGTTCCTGAAGTTTTCTTGTACATTTGGAGCATCACTATAGGTGAGTCTTGCGCTAATTCATCGCGTTTACCATTCATTAAGAAATAATTAAAAATGTCGCTATGATCTTTCTTATACTAATAAATTTTGTTCTTTATTTAATTTCTTGCACGCATTGATAAGGTTGAAAGATGTTCTAAATTGAATTTTGTTTCCCTCTCCGATAACAGATCCTCCAAATAATACGACTTCGAATAATAACACAAGGTAGATGCAGCTATGGTTAATCATTGGCGGTCCAGTATTTTCCCTACTACTAATTCTTACTTCATCCTCGTTATTTTGCTATCTAAGTTTGAGACATCACTGTTAAAGATTGGCTATGATTTACCAAAGTCAATAACAACTACTGATTGAAGACAAATGAAGGAGCTGAAGATTCAGCCAAGCTATTCGATGGTAGGGTAGCTGATCTTCAGATCCTGTTGGTGATTGCTATAAATGCTGTGGGTGGCCTATCGATGGCTATGATGACTTTGGCTCTCCCATTGCATCTATAAATGGGTAGTGAATGGGAGGAGTTCAAGTGTAGCAATCAAAAGAGAGTGTAATCAAAGTGCAAGTAACAGAGTGAGTAGAGTGAGAGTATTGTTTCTTTCTTCTCCATTGTTGCAATCTTTGTATTTCTCTCCATATAGTAAATTTGTTAGCTGTGGACGTAGACGCATTGCCGAACCACACAAACCTTGTGTTTCTCTTTTATGTGTGTGTGTTTGGTGTTCATTTTGGTCTCATAGGCATAACAATCATTGCTTTAAAGATGCTGCATCTTTCGCCTATATGGGACTGTCCAATCATCTAAATTCGAAACCAATATCAGAAGAGAATTTTTTTCCTTTGGTACAAACCAGGAGCAAGCAACAAAGATAGGATTGTGGATGAATTAAATAACAGTGTAGCGACTATGGATGAATTAGGAAATGCAAGAAAGCTCATCTTAGGGGGGGAAAAGGATCCGGCATAACGTTTTGTTAGTTTTTCTACCTTAGAAATTGCTAGAGTACTTCTCTGAGAGAAATAAGATTGGTCAGGGTGGTTATAGCCCTGTTTATAAGGTAAAAAGATGAAATCTTACTTTTTTTGCTCATGCTCTTTCTATTCGCCTCACCCAAATTATGTGTTCATTACTGAAAAAGTTAACTGGTAAGAAGAATTAGGATTAATTCCAATAGTACTATTTTTTCATTCAAGAACCATCTTATATGTGTTGAAATATATTTTTGTCGAAATCTAGAAGTAAGCTATTTATTATAGCAAATCTTTCTTCTAATAACCATTTAAAATCATTGTATTGTTACTTTGTATTCTCTCTCTCTCTATATATATATACACACACGCTCTTTGTGTTTTTAAACTTATATATATGAGTTTTGTGGATGATTAACAAGTTTAGATTTTCAGGGTATGTTGGTTAATGGGCAAGAAATTGCAGTAAAAAGACTTTCCAGCAGCTCAGGACAAGAATTAGAGGAGTTCAATCTCAAGGCTGCAACACTGTAATCTTGTCAGTCTTTTGGGTTGTTGCATGCAAACAGATGAGAGGATATTAATATATGAGTACTGGCCGAACAAAAGCTTGGATATGTTTCTATTTGGTTTGCTGCTTTCTTAACTTCATTTAATCAATTGACCTTGTTATTTTTTTTCTTGGTCTTCGGTGTTCCTATGTGTATTTATTAAATCAATGCAAATTTTTGGCAGATGTAACGAAATAATATTTACTAGATTGGAAAATGCATGTCAACATCATTGGAGGAATCGCTCAGGGGCTATTGTACCTCCATAAATACTCTAGATTGAGAATTATTCATAAAAGATTTAAAAACTAACAACATTTTATTGGATAAGGATATGAATAAAAAAATATATGACTTTGGCACCGCGAGAATTTTTGTTGACAATGAAAATCAAGCAAACACAAACAAAATTGTGGGGACATGGCAAGTGAGACAGCTCTTTCAAACATGTACATATAAAATTTCTTTATTTACATCTCAAAAGCAATAGATTTCTAGAATAATAGAAATCTATTGAATCATGGAAACAGTAGCTACATGTCTCCTGAGTATGCTATGCGTGGTCTCTTTTTGATGAAATCCGATATTTTTAGTTTTGGAATTATGATGTGAGAGATCATAACTGGGAAGAAGAGCACAAGTTTCTATGAGCCTAATCATGCTTTGTACTTGCTAGGATATGTAAGTAATTAAAATACAGTCCAGTTTGTGTATTCTATCCGTTTGTTTTCATGGACTAATCTTGTATCACAATTTTATGAACCTTTTTAGGCATGGAACCTATGGAGAGAAGCAGAGGGTTTGGAGTTAGTGGGTCAAGCGTTAGTTGAAACACATTCTGTAGAAGAGGCTATACGATACATTCAAGTTGGTCTCTTGTGCATTCAAGAAATTGCAGCTGACAGACCAAACATGTTAGATGTTGTGTCTATGCTTACCAATGAAACAATGGTTTTACCCACTTCTAAGAAACCAACTTTCTCTAAAATCGTGGGTGTGACAGATACAAAACGCCCAACAATCTAGAACATTGCTCTATAAATGATGTCACAGTCTTGGAAATAGAGGCTCGACGACATTTATTCTTGTATTACGAATATTGCCCGTCATAGAAATTTATTGTTGTAAACGTTGTCATATCAGACAATGGAATAATAACACTCTACTGACACCCTAGAGGAGCATAATATTCAAAAGTTGATCGATGCTGACACTCAAAAGATGGAGAACATTGGTCTTGTGTTAAAGATAGAAATGCTTGAACTGAACATTTCATCTTTGCAGAGCTGGTCCTGAGATTTTGGGGGCTAAGATGAACTTCAGAAATGGGGCTCTCTTACATTTAAAAAAAAAAAAATTCATAAATAAAACGATAAGTTACAACTTTTTTATTTGTTTGTAGCCACACAAAAATTTACTTGCACATATAATTATTAAAATTATAAATAAAAATTTACTTTCATATATTAAGATAGGAAGCAATCATTACAAATACTTAAAAAAAATAAAAATCTAGTCTTATTACTTTTTTTTTGAACCTCATGATGTTCAATTGGGCTTATAGTATTTGGGGCTTTTTATATCTAAAATACAAAATTATATTTGGAAGCCCCTATTTTCAGCCTAAATTTGGGGGCCTTAGGCGCAGGCCTCTCTTGCCTGTCCTCGGGGCCGGCCCTGCATCTTTGAAAGATGCTGGTTTTGCCATTTTTGTGTTTTGTATTATAATAACAATGTTGATTCTGAGATTGAAATGAATGTTGTAGTTTGTGTGTGAGTGATTTTCTGATCACACTGCCCTCCTTAGTGATTCAGCTGTAGAACACAGGCAGAATAGATGGCACCTTGCTGTCCTGCACAGAAAGAAAAGGCTCCGGCGGTGGTTCTTCCATCCGGAGGCACTCCGACGATCAAGTCAGTATATCTCTCAAAGATAATCAAGTATTCAACTCACAAGCTTGAGTATAAAAACATACCTTAGACCCATGGGGGTGCCTCTCTTTTATAGCCAATACAATCCTAGTCCCAATAGGAGCCTAACTTCAATGGACTCAGGATCACTGCTAATCTGGAACTCCAAATGGGATTAGGATAAACCCTTTAAGAGTTTCATCTTTACCCAAACTAAAGTCTTCTCTCAATCTAAGACTCTTGTCCTTTATCCGCTTATCTCGGATTCAGATATCTTCGGAGATAACCTCGGCAACTCTGAGATCACCTTGGCGTAACTACCACGACACGTGGCACCTCGGCTGACACGTCGGCGTCACCTTGCCACGTGTTGGTACTCAGAAAATATATCTCCACAACTGCCCCCTAGGTTCTATTACCTCGGCATTCTGAGGTGATGGAACCTATATTGTTCCTCTTTCCAGTACTTCAGCATAAGAACTCTTCAACCGAGGTCGTTCATCTCAGGCCGACATGTCTTCTTTCAAGAACAAGAATTCAAATGAACTCTCCTACGCGCATAAGCTGTCATGCATCACTTCTCAACCGTTTCATTTACACGTTATATCTTCATTGGCCCATGTCTGCGACGCGCCTGAAAACTGTTTTTCCTGCGTGCGCCGTCTGATGTGTGCGTTGCTCCAGGCGCAATAAATGTCCTGTTTTGCCGCCGTTTCAAGTTTTTGATAAAACTTTTCTTTCTTTCTTCCTTTCTTTACTTTTGCACTCGATTTACTTACTCTCTCTCTCTAAAGTTTCTCAAATCCGCCATTGCTCTAGCTCTAAGCTCTGCAACCGTCTTCATTCTTCCATTCCAGCGAAGCTTTCACCGTTTCGTTGTGTCTACATTCGTCGTCTGACCTCGGCGATCTTCATACCGGCTCCAGTTATCTTGGTAAGCCTCTGTTCCTTTCATTCTTAATTCCTCTATGCTCGTTTCCTTTCTTGCTGCAATTACTGCTTTGTTCAAACCTTTGATTTACTGAACTATTCATCTAGATGCGTCTATTCCATGATTTCGCTTATGTTTTGAACACTTGCACTGTTTCACCACTTTTTTGCCACTGTTCTTTGAGCCTGTATTTCTTGTATTCTTTATGCTTTTGAGAACCCCACCTCTGTTCTTTGTTCTGAAACTTCATTCTTATTTCTGTATTTTTTTCCAGATCTGTGCCTTCAATCTTTGCTTTCGTAGATTTAGGTTTGGGATTTGTCTGTAGAACCTACCAATTCTTAGGAAAAACTGAAATAATCGTAACCAGTGTTTACCTAGGTTTTTGCCAAGGTTCCTATAACCCTTTAAGAACATCTTTTCTCTGTAACCAAATTCCTTTACGTCGAAATCATGGGTATGTGGAGACATAGGGTAGATACCCCAACCAAACTTCAATACTTTAGGGAAGAGTTCTCCATCCCTGCCGATGTCCATCTGAGACTGGCTGGGGATGATGACTCTATTATGCCCACAGATAATACGATGCCCTTTCCCATTATTGCTTTCACTGAATGTGGACTCCGGCTTCCACTTAACCCCCTTTTTCGCGAAATTCTCCACTTCTATAGGTTGAACCCTATGCAACTTACCATCAACTCCTATCGAGTGATCAATGGCGTCATAGCCTTAGCTAGGCAGGAGAACGTTATGATCACCCTTGCCGACATCCAATATTGTTATACCATGTGTGCCCTTAACTTGAAGGAAAAAGGCTACGTCTATTACCTCAAGCCGAGGTCTACGGAATTCAAAATTATAGCCGACCTCCCAGACTCCAACAAGGGGGCTGGGGATGACTATGTTATTGCTTCGGGAAATTGGGAGTTCGGCCTAGACGAAGACGTCCATCTCTACCCTCTTCCCCGAACAGTTAAAGAGGGCAAGGGTAAGAGCCCAGCATCAATACTTAGTTGTTTCTTTCCAAATGTTTCAATATTTTATCTGTTTCTAATGTCAGTTTGTTTTTCCCTACAGCTCTTCATCAGCCACCAAAAGGCTTTCGCCAATCTTACTTTCCAGGCAAAGACTTAAAGAAACTCCTGGATTTGCCAATTCACAAAAGGAAAGCCCCTCTTCTCCTCAACTTCATTCCGACATACAAATCAATTTTGCCCGATGTCCCCAAAAGAAAGAAGAAAAGGCTTTCTCCTCCTACAGCCACAACTCAAACTGCTTCTACATCTCGAACAGATCAAGGGTCAACATCTGATCCAGCTGATCAGCCATCTACTTCGGCGCCATACTTGATCCCCATACCTGAACGAAAATGTCAGCGAAGACTTGTCAAAACTGCCAAGATGGGTCGCCCAAAGCCTGTTGTCGCAGATCTCCTAGCCGACCTCCCCACTGATGTTGACGCTCAGCCAACACAGAGCATGCCCCCACCAAAGCTGAAGAGAACCAAAAAGGCTCAGCCAAAGGCCAAAGCCACTGTAGTTGAGGCCGAGGACGCCCTGCCGATTTCACAATTTGCTGGGAGCAGGAAGACTGCTTCCGTTCCCATAAAAAGGTCTGCTGAAGCACAGCCATCAGAGTCCACACAATCGAAGAAGCTGAGGTTATCGTCTGCGACGACTTCGGGGTCCAAAAAATCTGATGTTCCTTGGGCTCGTCAGATCACTCTGGAGGATAGGCCCATAATGACAAGTGAAAGCGTCGATGACATTAACGTCGGCGTTGCCCTCAGCACGGCGCTGTTTCTTCCTGGTGATCTAGAGCGGAATGCCGAGTATAGTGAGTATGAGAACTATGCCCTGATGCTCCAGTACTCCGTTCAAGTAAGTGTTCCTGCTAGGTACTTTTCATCCATTCTGTTTTACATTTAAAATATTTTCTAACACTTCTGTTTTCAGGCCATCCAGCATGCCCATTCGTTTTCAATGCAATCTTTCAAGAATCGAGAAAAGTTGACCGAGATGAGAGGGAGTTTTCTTCCCTTCAGAAGACCAACAAAAGTCTGCAATAAAAAATGAAGAAGCTAGAAGATCAGGCCGAGGCTACCACTAAAGCCCAAACATTAGCGAGAGAATTTGATTTCACGAGGCCATCAAGAAAGTCTTGAAGCACGTAAAAAAAGGCCGAGGAAAAAGCCGCCCAGTCAGAGCTTGCGAGGCCTTGGCAACTAAAGAAGCTGAAATAAAAGAGGCTGATGAGAAGGCTTATGCCCAGGGCGTGGCAGACGTCACTGAGGATTACAAACTACAAGTCAGGCAGGCATGCAACAGGGGCTTCTCCCTTGGTTGGATGTCCCTGATAAAAAAACTTGATCTTCCTGCTGATTCACCTTTTCGAAATGCCGATGCTATCCTTCTTCCATTCCCACCACTTCCACCTCCAAGTCAAACTGGGGATGTTTCTGAATCTGAAGATGAGGATGGAGATGGGGACGAGGCTGAGGATGAAGCTTTTGTAAGGAAGCCTAAGGATGCTGCTGAGACCAAATCCCCTCCTTCAACTGAGCAGATTATGGACTTAACTCAAGATGAAGAGGGTGATGAGGTTGCCAAAGAAACTACTCCTGAACAAGAAGCACCTGATGTTCCTCCAGCCGAAAAAAGTCTTGATCAAACACTCGCCGAGATTGATGCTAAGATTGTGGCAGAAAAATGTGCCGAGGTGGTTCCGCAAGAATCTTCCGAGGTCCCAACCAATCCAACTGTTGATGTTAAAGAATCCTAGCTTTGTTGCATTTCTTTTCTTGTCTTTGTACTTTATTGTTTTCTGGACAGTGTAAGCTTCTTATGTAGCCGATGTGCCTCCTGTTTTTTGTTGAATGCTTTAATATAACAATCTTTTTTCAAATGCCTGCACTCTGTAGTCTTTTCTTTGACTGTCTCTCGGGTATAATAACTACAAACTTTACTTCGGCAAGAGGCTGACCTGCAAACTTTTTTATAAATTTCAACAAGTGTAAAACATGTACTATAAACTTTTCTCGAGTTATAACAAGTGCTAAACAATGATCTTCTTGTAAATTGTTACAAATTTCAACAAGTGTTTAAACAATATACTTAGCTTTTACTTCAACCTGTAAATTGCTGCAAGTTTCAACAGATGATCATATGTTGGCTTAACGTCATCTTGTAAATTGCTACAAATTTCAACAAGTGTTAAGCATCTTCTTTTGGTTTAACCAACCTGTAGATGGCTTCCAAGTGTTTAAGCAATAACCTCGACTTCACTTCGACTTGTAAATTGCTACAAATTTCAACGAGTGAAGGGAAACAATAATCTCAGCTTAACTCCAACTTGTAAATTGCTACAAATTTTAACAAGTGAAGATAAGGAACCATCTCAGCTTAACTTCAACTTGTAAATTGCTACAAATTTCAACAAGTGAAGATAAGGAACCATCTCAGTTTAACTTCAACTTGTAAATTGCTACAAATTTCAACAAGTGAAGATAAGGAACCATCTTAGCTTAACTTCAACTTGTAAATTGTTACAAATTTCAACAAGTGAAGATAAGGAATCAGCTTAACTTCAACTTGTAAATTGCTACAAATTTCAACAAGTGAAAATAAGGAATCAGCTTAACTTCAACTTGTAAATTGCTACAAATTTCAACAAGTGAAGATAAGGAACCATCTCAGCTTAACTTCAACTTGTAAATTGCTACAAATTTCAACAAGTGAAGATAAGGAATAATCTCGGCTTAACTTCGACTTGTAAATTGCTACAAATTTCAACAAGTGTTAAGCATATTCTTCTTCTTTTTGCCCCCAATGTGAACCTGAGTTCTACTTGGGTTCTCATTATTCATGTCTCTCAGAAATAACATTGTGTATCTTTATCAATCATATGTGTTTGAAGAATTCTTAAAAGATTTTATTAATCACATCGGCCAAAAATAATACATATCTAATGATAGAAAAATTTCAAATTACAAGTGTTCCAAGGTCTGGGTAATGCTTTACCCTCATTATCTTCAAGCCGATAAGCTCCATTACCTAACACCGAAGTAATTCTGTAGGGTCCTTCCCAGTTTGGGCCAAGCTTGCCCTCTCTGGGATCTTTCTTGTTGCTGACAATTTTTCTCAAGACTAGGTCGCCGACTTGAAAATCTCTTAGATTGACCTTCTTGTTGTAAGCTTTGGCAAGTTGTTGTTGGTATACTGCGAGCTGAATTGCAGCCTTCTCTCTTCGTTCTTCCAAAAGATCCAGATCTCGGGCTAAGAGTATATCATTAGTCCCATTCTCAACTCCACGGTTCGGATCCTGGGATCTTGACTTCGATGGAATGATACGTGCCATAGGCCATGGCAAAGGGGGATTCCCCTATTGATCTTCTCGGCGTAGTCCGATATGCCCAAAGTACGTTGAGCAATTCGTCTACTCATTTTCCTTTTGCTGCCTGCAGCCTCTTCTTTATTCCATCCAAAATTACCTTGTTGGATGCTTCTGCTTGTCCATTACTTTGGGGAAAACTTGGTGTTGAAAAGTGATTCTTGATCTTGAATTTCGTGCAAAAGTTCTTGATGAGTTTGCTGTCAAACTGTGTTCCGTTGTCGGCAACTATTGCTCTTGGAATTCCAAATCTGGTGATGATGTTTCTCCATATAAAGTTCTTGACATCCACATCTCGGATTTTGGCAAGAGGTTCTGCCTCTATCCACTTCGTAAAGTAATCTGTTGCTACCAGCAAGTATTTTCTTTGCCCAGTTGCCTGGGGAAGTTGCCCAACAAGATCCATGCCCCACAGGGCAAACGGCCAAGGGCTGGATACTGGGTTCAGGTCAGCAGCTGGCTGATGTATCAAAGGTGCAAACCTTTGGCATTGTTCACACTTCTTCACGTAGGCTTCAGCATCTTTTTGCATGTAGAGCCACCAATACCCCTAGGTAATGGCCCTGTGAGCTAGTGATCTGCCCCCAGCGTGGCTTCCACAAACTCCTTCATGAATTTCATATAAAAAATCTTCAACCTGCAAAGGGTGTACGCACCTTAAAAGGGGTCCAGTGAAGGATCTTCTGTAGAGATGTCTGTCCGCAGTCAGGCTGAATCTTGCCAACTTCAATCTGACTTTGTGTGCCTCCTTGCGGTCTTCTGGCAGCTTTCCTTCTTTTAGGAATGCAACAATTGCATCCATCCAGCTTGGCCTCATGTCCACACACATTACCTCTTGCTCTCTGTTCTGTGGTTCTATGCTCGGGCCCGACATGTAGTCAATCATAATTGTCCTTGTTTTTCCAGTCTGCATTGAACTTGCCAGGTTGGCCAACGCATTGGTGTGACTGTTATCATCTCGGCTTACTTGGAGTAGTCGGCAGTTTTGAAACAGGGCTGCCAATCTGATGACCTCTTTTGCATATGCCGACATCCTTTCGTCTCTGGCTGCAAATTCCCCTGTTGACTGGTTAACAATAAACTGTGAATCACAAAAAACTATTACCTCATCTGCCGCTGCAGCTTTTAGCCCCGCAATTAATGCCTCGTGATTCATTGTTTGAGGCCTTAAACCCCAAACGGATGGATTTCTATTATTTCTCCATCGGAGATATCGGTAGTACTCTGTCCCCCGCTCCTTGTCGGTTTGAACTTCCATCGACAAAGCGATCTGAAGAGTCGCCGATGTAGATCTTTAAGGTCTGAGTTTTTTTCCTTTGCTCTCTTGCCTTAGTGGGATTCTCCTTTTCTTTGGGACAATGTTTATCTAGGCTCAACGGGCCCGATGTTCGATGGATTCAGCGTGAATTACGCCAAGTCGGTCGCCAAAACTTGGCCCATGATTGTCGCTGCGGGCACGAACTCCAGTCATATTGGCCCAAGGCCACGCCCATCTTGCAATTCTTCTGTTAAGTCTCCTTGTTGTAATAAGGATTTGATGGGTGCTCTGTTAGTACCACAATCTTGTCTTTGAAAGTAATGGTTCAACTTTTTTGAGGCCATCACTAAGGCCAGCATTAATTTCTCTAGTGGTAGGTACCTTGTTTCCGCGTCGGCCAAGGTTTTACTTACATAGTAAACAGCCTTCTATTCTCCTTTTTCTTCTCGGATTAGTACTGCACTTACTGCATGTTCTGATACGGCTAAGTACAAGAACAGCTCTTTCCAAGTTCAGGAGTTGAGAGGACTGGAGCCGTAGTCAGATACTTCTTTAGGTCGGCCAAGGCGGCCTCACATTCTTCAGTCCATAGGAAGTCTGTGGTCTTTTTCACCAGGTTGAAGAAGGGTTTACACTTGTCTGAGCTTCGACTTATGAACCTGTTTAGGGCTGCAGCCCTTCCAGTAAGCATTTGAACCTGTTTTGCCGATGTTGGGCTTTGTAGATCCAGGATGGCCTTGATCTGATCTAGGCTGGCCTCTATTCCCTTTCTTGTTACCAGGTACCCCAGAAACTTTCTAGATCCAACTTCAAACGCGCACTTTGATGCGTTGAGTCGGAGCCGATATGTTTTGAGGATCTCAAATACCTCTTTTAGGTCGGCGAGATGGCTCCTGGGCTCCTTGGTCTTTACGACCATGTCGTCGATGTAGACTTCTACTGTTTGGCCGATCAAGTGCTTGAACATTCTGGTTACCAGCCTTTGGTAGATTGCTCCTGCGTTTTTCAACCCAAAAGGCATCACCCTGTAACAGTACAAGCCTTTTGGGGTGATGAACGCTGTCTTCTCTTCGTTTGGGGGGTACATGGCTATCTGATGGTACCCCTTATAAGCATCCAGGAAGCTCATCCTTCCATGTCCAGATGTGGCATCCACCACCGGTCAATTTTAAGCGAAGGAAAGTCTTTGGGGCGAGCTTTGTTCAGGCTTGTAAAATCTACGCATACCCTCCATTTACTATTATTCTTCTTTACTACCACAGTGTTTGATAGCCATGTCGGATAATTGACTTCTCTGATGGCCTTGGCCTCTAGAAGTCTGTCTACTTCCTCCTCCACTGCTTCGACGTGCATCAACGTCGGTCTTCTGGCTCGTTGTATTACAAATTTGGCTGACCTGTCAACGTTCAGTCTGTGACATGTGACCTCGGGGTCAATGCCAGGCATTTCATAAGGTGTCCAAGCGAACACCTCTATGTTTGTTCTCAAAAAAGCTTCCAGTTCCTTTTCTTCTTCTTCAGCTAAGCCTGAGCCGAGAAGCAAGAAGCACTCTTCATTGCCCTCATGGACGAGGATTTTCTTTAGTGTTTCCTCACTCTTCTCGGCCGGCTCCTTGCCGACATCATCTAAGACCTCCATGTCCTCATCTTCAATCTCTGTCTTCCCTGGTTCTTGTATGTTGCAGGTTGTTTTCATTGCTGCCATGGAGCAATTTTTTGCCTGCAGCTGGTCTCCTCTGACTTCTTCAATTCCATGTTCTGTTGGGAACCGCAATAATTGATGCAACGTTGAGGGAACTGCCCCCATTGTATGCAACCATGGCCTTCCCAAGATGATGTTGTATGGGGAAGGTGTGTCAATCACGATGAACTCTGTCCTGATCTTCTTAGTGCCGGCTTGTACTTCCAAGTTTGTAGCGCCCAGTGGCCACGTCGGCGTTCCATTGAAGCCGACCATCGGGCCATTCGATTGCTCCATGTCATCTGGGTGAAGGCCCAGCTCCCTGTAACTTCTAACATACATGATGTCACAAGAGCTGCCTTGATCTATCAGGATGTGTTTCACTTGGCACTCCCCAACCTGGAGGGATACTACCAAGGCATCATTATGCGGGTGCTGGACCATCTCTAGGTCGGCTTCGGTGAAGGCTATCATCAGGCCTGGGTACTCTTCAGGCCGAGGTCTTTTCTGTCCGACTTGGTTCACGTGCTGTAGGTGTTTTACTCTTTGGGTTTCCCCCCGTATGTCGTTTTCGTTCACCTTGGAGTGAATTACGTTAACCACCCTAGGTCCCCCTCTCTGTGGTTGTTGTGCTGGGAGAGGCGGGGCTGCTGGTGCTTGAGGCAACCTTGCCTGCTCTTCTCTGGTCCTGGCTTCGTCGACAAAATCCCTCAGATGGCCTTGTCTTACTAAGTCCTCTAAGTATGCTTTTAGGGCTCTGCAGCCCTGGGTTGGGTGCCCTTCTTCATTGTGGTAAGCACAACGCCTACCAACGTTCATGCCCATGTATTCCCCTGGGGCCTTTACTGGTGCTCTGAAATAGGGTTGATTTCGGATTTGATCCAGGACTTTGTGGACCGGGATTCGGAACACAGTCATCACTGCCTGTTTGCCCTTCAATTCTATCTCTGTTTTGCTAAATCCGTTGTTGCTTCAGCCCCGCTTCGGCGAGCCGTTCCCTTTTTCCTGTTTTATCTCCTTATTTCCCGATGTATCCTCCTCGGCTCTAGCATACTTCTCGATTCTTGCCATGAGCTCTTCCATGCTCTTTGGCAAAGTTTTTGCTGAAGATTTCCGCAGTGAACAATCATCTTTTAGGCCGTTCTTGAAAGACACGACCGTCATTTCTTGGTTGCATTCGGGTATTCGATTGAACACCTCATAGTATCTTTTTGCATAGGCCCTAAGGCCTTCATCCTTGCTGATCTTCAGAGCCAATAATGCGTCCACCCTTAATGGCTGTAGCTTATTTGTCACGAACCTGGCCACAAACATCTCGGCCAGGCCTTCCCAAGTCTTCACACTTCCCTTTGGCAGTTTGTGGAACCAATCTGATGCAATGTCCCCAAAGGATGAGGGGAACACTTTGCAGAGCAACGGCTCGTTCCCACTGTATAGTGCCATTGAGTTCAAGAATAATCCAACGTGGAAGTTGGGATTTGACTTACCATCGTATATTTGAAACCTCGGCATACTAAATCTCTTCGGTGCCTCAAATTTGTCCAACTCTACCGAGAATGGTGTCCTCGGCTTGTCGGGTGAGGTAACCTCGGCTTCAGCATTATGTTCCTTCCTCTTGAGGTAATTTCGCAGGTCTTCTTTACTCCTCCCTGGAGCTCGGCTATCTTTTGACTTCAGTCTTTTTGGCACACTACTTTCGGCCTCGTGGTGGGCCCGTTTTGATCTTTCTCCATGGGTTGTGTCAAAGAAGAGCGCTTGTCCCTGGACATGCCGATGTTCTCTGGGTTCTGGGTCCTTCGTGTGATATGTCCTTTGGGACTTCTCTTGTCTCGGCTCCTCTCGTCCAACTTCCCTGGAAGGCGGATGAGACTGCCTTCCGCTCCTGGTGTGTTGAGGTACTTCGGGAATTGTTTTCCTTCCTCCTTCGCAGGTATTGATTCTTTGGAATCGGCGTGTCTGCGGCATGCGGTGGCTGCATGACATTGTTTTGCATCATGAAGTTGACAACCGACTGCAGGTCTGCCAACTTGTCTGCCAATTCTTTTACTTCCTCATCCCTCCATACCTGGAAGTTATCTTCGTTGTAGTATCTGTCTTGGTCTGTCTTCTTTGAAGTGTCGCCCTCTTGGCCGACGTCTTTTCCTTCGTGCCCTTGGTCACGGGCTTCTTCCTTGTGGTTGTTTCCTTTAATGTCAAGGTTGATAGGCCCGCTACTCCCAACGGGAGCGTCGTTCCCAACCTTTTCTTTTTGTACGTTACTGGCCATCTATTCGTCTTTCTTTCCCACAGACAGCGCCAAATTGTGTGAGTGATTTTCTGATCACACTGCTCTCCTTAGTGATTCAGCTGTAGAACACAGGCAGAATAGATGGCACCCTGCTATCCTGCACAGAAAGAAAAGGCTCCGGAGGTGGTTCTTCCAGCCGGGGGCACTCCGACGATCAAGTCAGTATATCTCTCAAAGATAATCAAGTATTCAACTCACAAGCTTGAGTATAAAAACATACCTTAGACCCATGGGGGTGCCTCTCTTTTATAGCCAATACAATTCTAGTCTTAATAGGAGCCTAACTTCAATGGACTCAGGATCACTGCTAATCTGGAACTCTCAATGGGATTAGGATAAACCCTTTAAGAGTTTCATCTTTACCCAAACTAAAGTCTTCTCTCAATCTAGGACTCTTATCCTTTATCCGCTTATCTCAGATTCAGATATCTTCGGAGATAACCTCGGCAACTCCGAGATCACCTCGGCGTAACTACCACGACACGTGGCACCTCAACTGACACGTCGGTGTCACCTTACCACGTGTTGATACTCAGAAAATATATCCCCACAGTTTGTATTTTGCAATGACAATGTTGAGACAGTGATTCTAGAAGAATGCATACTTCCAGTTCCACCAGTAGCAATTATTGTAGTTTGCTATACTACATTATCGTTATTCTTCAAGAGATTTTTGCCAATTCAGAACTCAAATGATTCTTGGATATGACCTTTTTACCTTTTCTTATATTTCCTGTAAACTTCTAGGTAATTTTCAAGTCAAGACTTGGTTAAAAGCTTCTCATACTAGTAAAGATCACTCATCCACAAACCTCCATACAACCTCTCTTTTTTCCTCTCTCTCAAGACAAGGATGCACATATTCAAAGTAAAGCACTCATGTGACATTATCAAAACCATTAAAATTCTCTTCTTAGCATACCTATGCCTTGATCTAACATACAATATATCTCATAATATATATAAGACTAAATTAAACTCACCTCCATTAAGATTTGATAAATATAATTAATTTCACACTTTTTATATAATTATACTGGTTTTCATTACAATTTTAATTCATATAACAATTAGATCATTTTTCATGAATAATTTGTTAGTTATATGAATAAAAAATGATATTATCATTTTTTACCTACTCGTATATTTATCTTTATTTATTTAAGTGCTTATCCACTATTTGTATTAGTTCTGGTCACTTTAGCCTTTACTAAAAGGAAATTAGTATCATTATGTCAAAAATATAATATTTTTTCAAATCTTAAAAGAGAAGTGAGTGGCCTATATATAATCTTGTCCATTATTTTAAACTTTCAAGGTGTTACATTTCCCCTTCATCTCCCGACACATAAACATATTTTATGGACTGGTAAAACGTGTTAATAGTTTGTAAGATTGCATATAGTAAACAACAATAGGCCAACTCCAACTTTCACAATACGTTATGTTAAAAAACAAATAATAATAATAATAATTATACTAATGGTTTCTAAAATATATGTTTTACCACACTTTAGTCCCCAAACTTTTAATCATTCTATTTTGATCCATAAAGTTTGCAATATGTTACATTTTAGTCTCTACCGTAAATGTCACTCAAAATTAGTAACAAGAAGATAATATTTTTAAAATTTTATAGAAAACATCAACAAAATCAAAATAACAAAATACACACACAATTTAAAAATATCCATTTTGTAGTATTTTGGTTTTTAAAATATATATTTTATTTCATTTTAGTCTTTGACGTATGCATTCTTGCATTCTTCGTCTTTAATCTTTTAATTTTGTTACTTTTTTTTTTTTTTTGTAAAATTATGAACATACCCCTTTTCATTTTGGACAGTGTTGATACTAAGGACTGACATGAAACAAAACTGCATACTTTAGGAACTAAATTGGAATGATTAAAAAATTTGGGACTAAAGTGTAATATAACACATATTTTGGGGACTATTTATGTAATTAACTAATTATTATTAAAAAAAATTCCCACAATACCTGAAAGGATTAGTTTTGAACTTGACATTCACGGTTTTAATCGGTTATTCTTGCTTTTTATTTGCACAATAATTCAAACTTCTTCACGACTTTTTGACTAGATTAAAGTATACTCGTAAAGTGACTAAAGCCTTTGCCTCCGTTTGAAAAGTGCGTTGGCTTTTTAATTTTTTTGACTTTTTTGACTATATAAGCTTGGACTCAAAAGCTTAGTTTGGGAAGAATTTTTGACTTTTTAACTTTTTTGACTTTTTTGTGAGAGAAGAGTATAATGATTATGGGGTTGGATGAGATGTTTTGTCTGTTGTGGCTCATGAGCCTATTCTTTCTTTTGTGACTTATTGAACCAAAAAAACCCAATGAGCCCTTGCCAAACCAAGCCGTTGAACACTTTTAACTCATTTTACTGTTAAGTAGAAATTTTGGTCTTTAGCCTTGGGTCCTTTGATTCGTCAATAAAATACATTTATTTTATACTCATAAATTCATCTATAATAATATAATAAACGTGTTTCTATATGATTGCGTGTATGAGTATTTTTTAAGGTTGCAAATATTTTCCTTTCTCAAATATTGTTCTTATTAATTCAGGAATACTATTCTTATTAACCCGTGCATAAAATACATTTCTTGTCAATACTCTTTTGTAACGAAAGAGCGAGATTAGTAACGACTCAGTGACGGGCAAATATTGGTTGATAATTTGGTATTTATGCATTGGTATTTGCGCTCTTGTAAATATTCTGAGAAAAAAAAAAGGGTTTTTCTATTAAGATCCAAGAATTATGAATTAGCCATGTCCATAATACTCATATATAAAGAACATTTTTAATTGTGATGTGAGTTGCTTAGTTGTGCACCGAGACTGCAGACCAATAATGTTGATTGTGGATAGATGTGACAATTTGATAATAAAGTGAAAAAAAATAGTATATATAGAAATTCAATTAATCCAGCACTCTTACATTTTTGTTCAAAATTACTTGCGGTGGAGATCAAATTGAAGAAATGTAAAGTCCATAAATGAAATGACTTTAAATTACTAATTGTTATTTTTGAGTAAATTTTGAATAAAAAATTGTGGTTTTGTAATTCCTCAGATATATAGTTTTAGTTGTTTGTGACATTCATGGCCCCCAAGGTCGACCCGGGGTATAAGTTCACTAGGCCAAAAAAGAGGCCCCTCTTATTAGGGGTGCAACTTGGGCGGGGCTCAACCCGAGCAACCCGAGCCTAGTCCGAATTTTTTTAAGGTTTTGACAAAATATTTTGAAATTTGGTATGGGTTTTGGCAAAAATTCAGAAAGCCCGAATTAAATTTGGGCTGGCTTGGGCAAATATGTCAAACAACCTAAGTAACCCGAAACCCGAATTATACATATATAGATATATAAAAATATTAAATATACATAAAAATTATTAGTCATTACATGATATTAAAGTAATTTATATTATTAAATCATATTCAATATATATTATATATACAAATAATATAAAATCTTACCTTTTTTTCTTTTTATTTTCACTCATAAATTGTAAGGACTACTATAGTGGCATATCTATTACATTATATAAATTATTTTTTTTTGATGGTATTAATGATTTTCTATTAAAAAAAATTATAAATAGAGTCAAATTTTAATAATTTAATAATGTAGCTACAAAAAAAAAAAAAAATTGAAATTCATTTATAATTTGGGCAATTCGGATAACTCGGGCAATTTGGGTTTAACTCGGGTCGGGCTTGGGCAAACAATCTCGAGTTACAATTCGGGCTTGGGCAGGTCTCAGCACAATTTGGACTGAGCCTGGACAATCTCCCAACCCGACCGAACCCGCCCAAGTTGCACCCCTCGCTCTTATTACAGTTTAGTTTAATATAATATATTAAGCATGTTTTAAATCCAAAAAAAAATTAAAGAATGTTCAAACTAACTTAAAATAATTTGACTCGTTGAAAAATTAAAAAGTCTATTCAAAATTAAAAAAGCCCATTCTCTCTCTCTATCTAATTCCTAACCCTAACTCTTTTGACACAAATCTTTTGTCCGTAACCTTCAAAAAAATATTTCGTTGAATTAAAAAAAATGTGTACGGTTCCAAATAATCTAGTAATATTTATTAGTTTATTATCGGCTTTGGGCTCCAAAAATCTCAAGGCCGGGCCTGATGGCCCCAGACGACTTGCTTTATGTGAAAATTTCATTGCCATAGACGACTTTTAGATTGAATTTGGTGATATAGTAACTAGCTTTTTTATTTGGGTCTTCCATGGATTTCTATAGACAGAAATTTGAGTTACTTTTGGAAAATGGCGACACTTAAGTTGCAAAGAAATTTCTCCAAACCAAAGTCCTACTACTTCATGTACTATACATGATGTACAGATAGACAAAACTGTGCAAATATTTATTTATTTATTTCATTTTTATTGGAATATTATCTTCATCTGAATCATTATTATTATTATTTTTAATTAGATGCATGGATAACACAAGAAGGATGAAACATTGTTTGGTTGTTTTGCGTTGCTTGGTGATCTCTTGTTTATTCTTTCATTTCGGAGTTTCCAATTCAGCAGACACACTTGGAGTTGGCCAAGAAATGAAAGACTGGGAACATCTACTATCTTCAAACGGGCTCTTTCAACTAGGGTTCTTCAACCCTAGTGGATCGACCAATCGCTACTTGGAAATTCTAGCCGTGAAACTTTATGAAAATGGAAGCAAAATGGTGGTTTGGGTAGCCAACCGAGCCAATCCATTGACAGATACCTCCGGAGTTCTAAAGATAACTCAAAGGGGGAACCTGATGATCAATGACAGCAAAGGGATATCCATCACTGTCAACTCTGAAGAATATTCTACAATGAGTAGCAGTGTAAACACTACAAGTGCAACACTTCTTGATTCTGGGAATTTCATTTTGAGATCAGGAGATTGTATTGTGTGGCAAAGTTTTGATTATCCCTCTGATGTATGGCTTCGAGGCATGAAATTTGGTTTATTTAACTTGAAGAGGGAGGGAAAGCCGCAATATCGGTTTCTCACTTCATGGTCAAAACCGGAGGTTCCGAATCCAGGAGCTTTCACTCTTGGTGTTGATCCAAACAACACAAAACAACTGATAGCTTGGAAAAGAGGAGTTGTTTATTGGAAAAGTGGGATCTGGAGTGAATCTGATTTTAGCTTGTCTCAAGGATCATACCTCCCAATGAATTTGAGTTACTTCTCAAATGAGAACGAGAGTTATTTCACTTGGGACAACAATTTTGTACCTTCATGGTTTTGGTTGGATTCTTTCGGAGTACTTCATTTCTCTGATGTTTTGGTCTGCGTAGTAGTAAACTGTGATCCTAACCCAGGAGATAGTATATCAATGGGGTGTGTAAGTCCTAAAAAATCCAATTGTAAAGGTGGAGATGTGTTCGTAAAGACAAGGAAATCACTGCCTTTATATTGGATCTTAGATAATTCGAGCCTGGCTCTCAGTGACTGCAACGAGATATGTATGACAAATTGTTCTTGTGAGGCCTATTCTTCTTTAACGCCGTCTGATGGGTCAGGGTGTGCATTTTATCGAGGTCTAGAACATCTGTGGGATAATGGACATGTCTTGTACTTTCGGAGGAACACTCTTCCACCAGAAGGTGAGTCTTCAACTGATTCATCACTTTACCACTTTGAGATTAGAGTAATGCTACATATCCAAATTATTATTCATAAAAAATATTGTGTGGTCTTGTCTCATTCTAGATTAGAGTTTCATGATAGAAGAGTTGAGTATGGTTTATGCATTATTATTTATTTATTTTGGTGTAAAATTATGTTTATGAAGTCTAGGTTGGTGGCTTTACTGTCAAGATTAGGAGATGGATTCTCTCTAATTTGGCATCCAACTAGAGAGGTCTTATTGGGCTTTGTGAGCCCATTTCCAGGCTTAATTCGGTAATCCAAATCGTTCATCTATTTCAATTCGGAAGTGCTGCTTTTAGATTAGACTAGATAATTAGCTTTGCCTTCTGATATAATCCATGCATAAATCAATTTTTTATGTGATCTCTTATTACTAGGCTTAAAAAGTAATAACGTTCACGTTAATAAATTTATGTGAAATTCATTATTTTTTATCTATTTATAAAATAAGTTGATAACAAAAACATTTATGTACAACATTTTTCATAATCTATATGATCCATCCACTTTCTAGAATCCCCTGCTCAACATGCAATACATTCATATATTTTATATATCATATCATGCCATAAGAAAGAGAGTGTTCAATAGGAAATTTTTGTATGGGGGCAGGTTTCTTTTAGGTAAGGTCCATTAGTAATCATGTGGGTCAATCCTCTAGTAATAAACATATAAGTCCCATAATAGATTTATTATCATGATCATTGTCAATATTATTTTTATTTTTTATAAGATAATTACTAATCGGTCTTATTGATCAGACTTATTTTTACTCGTAAAAGTCTTGAGTAAAAAATTCATAAACATATAAGTTCTATAAGAAATTTATCAATGTAACTTAATTCACTTTTATTTTTGTTTATATATTATGTAGTTGTGAGCTTTATTTGTTAGATTATTAAATCTATCAATGTAGGTGAGAAATTTATCATTTTGATAGTTCATGTATTAACATGATTTATTGGTAAATAAGTATGATCCATAGGATTGACTCATGACTACTCCAAATTAATTGAATTGGAGAGGTGTTGTTAGGTGCATTAGCCCACACCAGAGCCCTTCTTGGTGATTCAAATAATTATTTTGTAAGGTCATCAATAAGACAATTTATGTAAAAATTTAAGCTGATTAGGTATTGATAGTCACATAATCAAATCAAATTTATCATAAAATTGGACTGCAAATATATTTTTGAAAATAAAAGTTTATGTTTTTTTAGGACAAATGTAATTCGATCATTTACATATTGATGTTCGATCAACCTAATTTTTGCATGAATATTTTTCTTAACAAACCCTATAGAACAAACAATTTGGATAATTCAAAATACACTCTAGAATGGGTCCATCAAGCCCAACAATATTTCTTTAGTTGGACAATTGAAGAGGAGTTCAACCCTTTTAATAATTGTTATTGCTGTTATTAGAGTTATGAGTTAGGCGGGTTGGTTCAGTCTAAAAACTTGCCCAACTCAACTTGAATAATGTTGAGAGCTGCCTAGGCTCGACTTCACAAGCCAAGATGTTTAGCTCAAGCTAAGAGCAAACTCAGTAAATTTAGCTCGGGTTGGCCACAAAAGATAGATCTCAATAGGATCGAGTCATGAACTGAGCGTTTGTCATCCTCCCAAAAAGTCGGCTTCTTGGGAGAATGACAAGCGCCTAGTTCGTGACAAGTGGTATTAGAACAAGCCAAAGGGCACTGTGATGGAGACAGTACTTGGGACTTACATCAAGAACTTTCATTGTGGGGTCCGCACCAAGAGTGGTGTCTGCGCGGGGTAGGTTTTCCATGGGTAGGGGAATGGACAAGCATGGAGGCAGGCAGGGTAATGTCCCCCTGACGAGGGCGTCAAGGACTGATAGTGGTAGCATGTCACATACTAACTCATTGGGGATGGGAGTTCTACACCAAACATATTGCAAGCGTATTAGTTTGTAAGCGGCAAGGCAGGCAGGGTAGATCTCTATCGCATCTCCTAAGTTGGTCCTTTGGCATAATTCACGAGAGTATGTAGTATCACTCGTGGAGCCAGCTTCTCAGGAGGATGACAAGCACCCAGTCCGTAACAATCGGCTCGAAAATTCTCTTTTAATTTTATAGATCCCTTTTGGGCTATAACTAATATTTTAGGACAGACTATTTTATGTTGAGCTAATTGTACCAATGAAGTTCTTTTGAGAATAATTCTTTTAAAAAACAAAGGTAGCGTTTGGTAGAGTTTTAGAATTATGATTTGAGAATAGAATTGTATTTTGAGTTTGTGAGTTTTGGAATTATGATTTGAGTGAAAAATTTGTTTGGTTATGAGTTTTGAAAAGAATTTAAAATTGAGTTTAAAATTTTTGATGTGACATATGATATTTGATTAAAAAACTTACAACTCATAACTAAACACACAATCCAAAATTCTATTCAAAGCTTATAAAAAAAATTTAAAAAATTCAGAAAATATTATTTATTTAAAATATAAAAACAACATATGCCCAAAAAAAAAAACTAAACGCTGTTCCGGTCAACCAGCCGGACGTCCGGGAAGATGACCGGATAGGCGTGTTTTCAAAAGTGAGTGTGGAATCCATTTTTGAAAACTCTAACCAAATACCACACTCAAATCAAAGGGTAGAACTAAATTTAGAAAACTCTACATTAATCCAATAATCAACGAATACTCTTATGCCACAATCTTTTTTTATTTTATTTTTAAATTATTGTAATAAATTATAAATCACTTCTGACATAAAATGTTTATTTAATAAAAAAAATTCAAAAACTTGTTATAAGGAGAGGGCTCCGGTTGCCCCAAGCTTTTGCCCAAGCTCAACATAAATTTTAATTCAAATTTAAAATTTTAGCCTAGTCCAAACTTGTGTTTCAATATATATTTGCCAAACTTAAAATTTAATGGGCTAGGCTAAGGATGCTGGATAGACCTATGCCCCCTAGTAATTTTATTATTCTAAAGAATTACAAGTCTATTCCCAGCTTGGAAACACCACTCATCCAAATTCCTAACAGCTTGTGGTGGTTAAGGGCTTGTAGTTCAATGGCATCACCCAACATTCTCAGATGAGAGGTTGGGGGTTCAAACCTCACTAGAAGTAACATTGGGCAAGAGAATTTCATAAGTTCCTATCTGATCCACTTGCCACCTGGCCCTGTTGTGTAGTGGCTCCCCTTCCCCCACACCCAAATTGCAGCCCTAGTGTGTGTGTATATATATTCTCAAAAGGAAAAGAGCTAGTGGTGGTGCGACGGTTTCTCCAATGCTCACTAGTAGAACACACGGTACAGTTCATGAGCTGAAATCTTCATATAGCTCAAGTGGTAGTTAATTAAGCTATCTAAAAACTTGTGATTAACTTTAAAATTTTCCCCTTCTCCTACAGAATATTCATATAATGAAACAGTGAGTGCAACATTGAATAATATAACCCCAGATTACACCAGGAAGAGAAACATACAACTGTGGTTAACCATTGTTGGTCCAGTAGCTTCTCTATTAATTCTTCCTTCAGTCTTATTACTGTCCTATCTACGATGGAGAAATCACTGCTTTAAAGGTATGTATTGTATCTTTCTCCTATATTTTGAGACTGGCCAAGAATTTGAATTCCAAGCCAATCTCAAACTTCTTGTTACAAAACTAAACATAATTTTAATTCAATACTAAACAGGAGGAAGCAAGAAAGATGGGATCGTCCAAGGCATGCAGTTGTTAATGGATGAGTTGAATAATTGTACGACAACTATTGATGAATTAAGCAATGCAGGAAAGCTGAAGTTAAGGGGAAAAAAGGATCGTGAATTACCTTTTGTCAGTTTTTCTACCGTAGAAATTGCTACAGAGTACTTCTCTGAGAGAAATAAAATAGGTCAGGGTGGTTATGGACCTGTTTATAAGGTAAAAATATTTCTTTCTGTGCTACCTAAAAAAATGAGGTAAAAATATAATTTTTTCACTAGGGATGAAAATATTACTTTTTGCCTTTTATCATGCTCTTACGTTAGTACAACGAATCAGCATCAATACCATTAGTACCATTTTGCCATTCAAGAACTATTTTACATGTGTATATATATATATTTTTTTCTCCAATCAAAATATCAAAGATATTTATTATCACAGATCTTTGTTATATTAACTATGTAAATCTTTTAATTATTACAATGTATTTCTGAATACATAATTCTCTTATTTTTAACTACTTTGATGAGTTTTGTAAGATGATTAACAAGTCTAGACTTTCAGGGAGTGTTGGTTAATGGGCAAGAAATCGCAATAAAAAGACTTTCTAGCTGCTCGAGACAAGGATTAGAGGAGTTCAAGAATGAAGTTATATTGATCTCAAGGCTACAACATCGCAATCTTGTCAGACTTTTGGGTTGTTGCATGCAAAAAGATGAGAGAATATTAATATACGAGTATTTGCCAAACAAAAGCTTGGATTTCTTTTTATTCGGTTTGTTTCTTCGCTAACTTTAGATCGATTGAGCTTCTTATTTCGTTCTTGGTCTCTAGTGTGCCAATGTTTATTTATTTACTCTATACAATTTTGTGGCAGATGTAACAAAACAGCATTTACTAGATTGGAAAATGCGTGTCAGCATCATCGGAGGAATTGCTCAGGGGCTATTGTACCTACACAAGTACTCTAGATTAAGAATCATTCATAGGGATTTGAAAACAAGCAACATTTTATTGGACAGTGACATGAACCCAAAAATATCAGACTTTGGCACTGCTAGAATTTTTGGTGACAATGAAAATCAAGCAAATACAAACAAAATTGTTGGGACGCAGTAAGTGATAGCTCTTTCGCATATGTAGATATAAAATTTCTTTATAAATATCTCAAATGCATTGGATTTTTAGAATAATATAAATCAATTGAATGATGGAAACAGTGGTTACATGTCTCCTGAGTATGCTATGGATGGTCTCTTTTCTGTGAAGTCTGATGTTTTCAGTTTTGGAGTTATGATGCTAGAGATCATAAGTGGGAAGAGGAACACAGGTTTCTATCGTCCTGATCGTGCTTTGAATTTGCTAGGATATGTGAGTAATTGCAATTCAGTTCAATTTTGTAAAATTTGCTTGTTTGTTTTCCTAGACTGACTTTGTATGATATTTTTATGAACCTTTTTAGGCATGGAACTTGTGGAAAGAAGCAAAGGGTTTGGAGTTAGTGGATCAAGCACTAGCTGACACATGTTCCATAACTGAGGCTATGCGATACATTCAAGTTGGTCTTTTGTGCGTTCAAGAAATTGCAGCTGATAGACCAAACATGTTAGATGTTGTGTCTATGCTTACCAATGAAACAATGGTTTTACCTACTCCTAAGCAACCCGCTTTCTCCAAAATCATGGGTGTGACAAACGAAAGTAACCCTAAAAATCCAGAACATTGCTCTATAAATGATGTCACAATTTCCGAAATAGAGGCTCGATGACATTTATGCTTGTTTATTGAATATTGCCTATCAAAGAAATTTATGGTTGTGAACATTGTTGTACCGGACAAAGGAATAACACTCTGCTCACACCCTAGAGAAGCAGAATATTAAAAAATATGGAGAACAAGGGTCTTATGTTGAAGATAGAAATGATTGAACAGAACATTTCATCTTTGAAAGATGTTGTTTATGAGATTGAAATGATATAATGACAATGTTGATTGTGGGATTGAAATGAATGTTGTAATTTGTATTTCCCAATGACAATGTTGAGATGGTGATTCTAGGAGAATGTATTGTTCGGTTTACTATAATATTGTTATTCTTATTCAAGAGATTTTTGCCAATTCAAAACTCAAATGATTCTTTGACATGACATTTTCACCTTTTCTTATATTTCTTGTAAGTCAAGACATTGTCGAAAGTTTCTAATACCGGTAAAGATCACTCATCCACAACCTATATACAATAATGAAGTTAACCACATGCTTGTGGGCTATCAAATAAACCATTTAAGCCTTAACTTTTTTTCCTTTTTTTTTTTTTGTGTGAAGACAAGGATGCACATAGTCAAAGTAAAGCAACCATGTGTTATTATCAAAACCATCAAATTTCCATGAAAGAAGGAAAAAATTCTCCCTTGCAAAGACAATGTCATCAATAGCTGCAACTGCCTTACAATCTGCTTATGATGGGAATTTCTTGCCAATCTAATTTATGCCAATGCATAACACTCTGTCAATTAAAACGGTTATTCCAAAGCACTAATACTGTAGGGGGATTCCACTTTTCTTGAGTTTTAGCAATTCCAAGTCGGTGTGTGACTCTTATGCTGTGTTTGGTTAGGAGATTTGACAAGTGAAATGGAAAGGGAAAAGGAAATAGAAAGAAAATGATAAAAAATTGATAGGATTCAAATTCCAAATTATGTTTGGTTGAGTTGGGAAATGGAGAAACAAAAGTTCTTAAGTGAACCCAAAAGACAGAAAAGTAGGATTGTATTTCCCTCACTTTCTTTTTTTCTATGTTTTTCATTATAACCAAATAAAAAGTGGGATTGCATTTCCTTTTCCCTTTCCATTTTTCTGATCAAATCCTCCAACCAAATACAGTATTTTTCTTATCACATCGTCCAACCAAACACACCTTTAGATTTTTATTTTTTGCTTTTGAGGACTTTTATATTATTTTATTCCCTTTTCCATCTTAATAAAATGGAAAAATTATTTATAAGTCATATTAGGGAGACTTATGCTATATATGGTCTTATTAAAAAACTTATGTTTCCATAGTCCTGTGGGAAGTTTGTTGACACATTTACCCTCACTATTAGTTGTTAATATCATCAATAATAATAAAACCATATATAGGAAATTGAATGTTACCATAGAACATATCTATATAAACGTAACATAACGTGACACTTACATAAACGTAACGTGACACCTATACGTAACGTGATACGTAACGTGACACTTACATAAACGTAACGTGACACCTATGATCTATGATAACATGCAATTTCCTATATAAGAAATTGAATGTTGCCATAGATCATATATATATGAAACGTAACGTGACACTAACATAAACCAGCAACATTTTCACATTCAATTTAAAAAAATAAAAACTCATTAAGTTTGCGAAACGTAACGTGACACGTTACGTTACGTTTATGTAGGTGTCACGTTACGTTTACGTAGGTGTCACGTTACGTTACGTTTCGTTTATGTAAATGTCACGTTACATTACGTTTATGTAAGTGTCACGTCACGTCACGTCACGTTACGTTTATGTAAGATCTTGTGGAATATATTCATATCTAAATAGGACTTGAGACACTATAAGAAATTACACAGGACTAAACCTACTATAAGTGTCTGAAAAAGAACTTATAAATAAGTCTCCCTAATAAAATAGGTCCTTTATTGCTGATATTTAAAAAAAAAGAAAAGAAAAAGCGCACTAATACGAGAATGAACATTCTCGTAGAATGAAAGTCATAAATAAATAAATATATATATATATATATATGAGAATGAACATTCTAAAGCAACGACCATTTCAATGCACCAAACACCATTTAACAGGTCTCAACCAAAAGGACTAAAAAACAATCATTTGAACACCTAATCGGTATTCGCCATCTGCTAAGGGCAACAGTGCCAGAGAAAAAATATTTCTAACATTGACGCATTTCATCGAACACGTAATGGGTATTAATAAACATGGAAGTTTCAAACAAAAAGAGACGGAAGCAATCATTTATCTAAAATTAACAAGGTTGGATTGTACCTGGGAGTTGTGCTTAGTAGCCACTGAGCGACGTTGATATACGAGGTAGACAAAGACTGTTCCGAAAGAGTGTGTGCTCGTCAGCGACAGGAGTGCGCGAGTGAGTGGGTTACGAGAGAGGCCGCCCACACGGACTGGGTTCAACCCTCATACGATCTCATATTGCGACAACGCTCATCACTAATGTTGTCAAGCTAACAATAAATTTAAATCATTTTCTCATTTTGGCTTTTCAAGTTTTATTTTTTTTAATTTATTTATTATTATTATTATTATTATGAGAGATTGATCAATAAGTCATATTCTGAACTTGTAATTCATGTAGTCCCATATTTTTTCTTGTGATTTATTTAGTTATTTTTTATGTATAATGACTCATTTACCCACCACATTAGAGTGTTACATTTGAAAAAATATATATTAAGGAACTTTTTAGTGTCATATTATATCCGTTATATTAGAGTGTCACATTTAGAAAAAGTACATTAAATTTTTTGCAGTGTCATATCATACACGCCACGTTAAAGTGTCATATGTCACGTTTGGGAAAAGTATATTAATAAATTTGTAATTTTTTTTGGAGTGTCACATCATACCCGCCACGTTGTCACATTTAAAAAAAATACACTAATAAGTTTTAATTTTTTGTAGTGTCATATCATACCCACCACGTTGTCACATTTGGGAAAAAAAAGTACACTAATGAGTTTTTAGTCTTTTCAGAGTGTCACATCATATTCGTTATGTTGTCACATTTGAAAAAAATACACTAAGAGATTGTTTGGGATAACTTATAAAAGTCAAAAAATTACTTAAAAAGCTAAAAAATCTATACTATTTGAGGGAAGTTTAGAGGGCAAAATTATTATTTTGCCCTTTGAATTCAACTACCCAAAAGTCAATAAAGATAGAATGGTCATTTTGATTTTACTATAATATTTTATAATATATCTTTTCGTAAAAAGTCAAAAGTTATCCTAAACATATATTTTTTTCTCTACTTTTTTTAGCTAAAAAGTCAAAAAGTACACTTATATAGCACATCTCAAACAACGACTAAGGAGTTTTTAATTTTTTTAGAGTATCACATCATACATGCCACGTTATTACATTTGGGAAAAGTACGCTAATGAGTTTTTAATGTTGTCACATTTGGAAAAAAAAATATACTAAGGAGTTTTTATTTTTATTTTTTATTATTATTTTTTTTTTTTGAATAAAAGATTAGAGTGACACATCACACCCGTCACATTGTCACATTTGATAAAAGTACATTAAGGAATTTTTAGTTTTTTTAAAGTATCACATCATACCCGTCACGTTAGAGTACCATATTAATATATGCCACATTAATAAAAGGATATAGTCGTTCACCAAAATATTACCAAAATAAAAAATATGATTACACAGGAAAAAAACTATTCACTAATAAGACTTAATAGAACAATAGAAAAAACTTAGGACTAATTGGAATGCTTGTTTATGAGATGAGACTTATTGGTAAATATCCCTTTTTCATTTGAATCTTTAATATTTAAAGTTTTTTTTTTCAATTTACTTTAAAATTAAATTATATTTAAAATTACACAAAAAAATATATTAGCAGTCACGTAATATAAAAATACTTTATTCTATATGACTCATACCCCTTACACAAATCCAAACCCTAATATTTTATTAGCAACCATTGTTTTGCAATCTTTTGGGACCATTTCAAGGCTCATTTAGATAATCTAAACCGTTCATTTTTTGAAAGGGCTCATTTAGATAATCTGAACCATTCACTTTTAAATTATATCAAGTAGAACATACTTGCAAAAAATCAAGTTGATTGAATATCAATAGTTCTTTTATCAAATTACATTTGTATTTTAAAAAATGAATGATAAGTATAACTTGAAATATAAAACTAAATACAAATGCGATTTGATATGATTATCGATATCCAATTAACTTAATTTTTTATGAATATATTATACTCGATACACTATAAAAATTAAACAATTCGAATTATCAAAATAGACTCTAAAAAGGCCAAATAAATTGCACAACACCACCCCAACCCTAAACATCCCTACTATATTAAATTCTTTTACAACTCACCTCCCTTCCAACGATAGTGGCAATAAAGCTACCTAAGAACAAGAAAAATTCCAAAGATTAGATATTAATCATAAGAAATAATTTGTCTCTAGTTGAAATTTTAATTGGAATAGATAGTTGAGATCTCTAACTACTAAGAGTCATTAAATGGAAGACTTTGATCAGTAAGAGTTATTAAACGAAAAACTCTTACTAGTCAGAGTCTTTGAAAAAATTCAACTCTTACCGATAAGAGTCTTCTGTGTAATGACCCTTACTAGTTAGAAACCTCAACTGTCTGATACAATTCAACTTTCAACTAAAGACAAGTCAAATCCTTAATCATAAGTGATTTCTAGTGCGATTTCCAGAGAGATCCAGAACCACTCCATTTCACTTACTTTCATCGTATTGTGTCTCTCTCCGAGAAGGGACAGTTGCAAAGGTATGATCTATCTACGAATTGTGCTTTAAGCTTGTCATGCCCCGAACCTGCCCTTATGGGTTAAGGATATAACCGGCCAGTAATCAAGGGATTACCTACAGCCTCAAACCAAACCAGACATAGCTCATCAGAGTAAAGGAGTCAAACAGAAGCAAGCTTACAAATTGTCCATAAAGCTGTGCTTACATGGCACATCATAACAATCTATATACATATATGTTAATAACTCACGTCAAAATATGTAATAACACAAAGTTCTGTACATACAGGATCATTAAGTCTAAGTCGGTCAAACCCAAAGTTTATATACAAAAGTAATCCAATGTTTTCGCCAATATAACAAAACCATATCGAAAGAGCAAAAGAGGCGAAGACAAGTCTCATGCATGAGACGTTTGGGCTGACTTTTCAAAACCTTGACTGTTTTACACAAACTTCACTAAGGTTGGGTTTGGACCTCCCTTGGCTCACCTACAGACACATGAATGAGGGTGAGTGAAAGCCCAGTGAATAATATCAAATAAAGAAGATACACAACGGTATTTAGAACAATGTACATCAGACGGCCTTGGGCCCAATTCATATTTCTATCTAGTATATATGTATATATATATTCGTATAGGTCAAGTGACTACAGTTCCAAACACATCAAACGGCCTTGGGCCCATTTATTCATATTAAACGGCCTTTGGTCCATTCATTCATTCATTCATGTCAGACAGCCTTCGATCCATTCATTCTTTCATTCGTGTCAGTTGGCCTTCGGCCCATTCATTCTTTCATTTATGTTAGACGGCCTTCGGCCCATTCATTCTTTTATTAATGTTAGACGGCCTTTGGCCCAACCATTCTTTCATTCATGTCAAATAGCTTTTGGCCTAACCATTCTTTCATTCATGTCAAACGGCCTTTGGCCCAACCATTCTTTCATTCATATCAGACGGCCTTTGGCCGAACCATTGGCATTTCAAACATTTGTTCACAATTCAAATTAACAATTTATAAGACTCATAGGGAATTAAGCAATTGGACAAATAACATACTTCAAAATATCTTTATTACGATATTACTCACAGTGTTCTACCGGTGGATTCACCCTTGAGCTCGACCCTACACATTACATAACACATATGGGTCACAAACGATTCAATCCGTTCTTAATTCATACATTGCTCTTAGGCTTCTTTCTTAACCTTTTAATTCATTCATGATGCTCAATGCATGCCTAAGAGTACTCAGAAATGAAAGAGAACGGAAAATAAAACACATAACACTTTTACAAAATTTCTGAAAAGGGTCCCTGCTCGAGCGTGGGTTTTGCCGCTCGAGCGGACCCTCATGGTCTGCAAAAGTACTGGTTACCTCATTTTTATACTCGAGCGTGAATTTGTACGCTCGAGCTGAAGGTCACACTACATGGCTCCCCGCTCGAGCATGAATCTCTCCGCTCGAGCGGACATCCATGTTTGAAAAAAAATACTAGGAGCTCGTATTTCACTCTCGAGTGGCAGTTCTTCCGCTCGAGCGAATATCATGAATTTTGAGTTTTCCAGAACTGTTCTTGAGGCTCAAATTCGACCTCCAAAGGTCCAAAACTCATAATTTTGGTTCAAAACATGCAAATACATTATACCACATGAGAATATAAGTATATGGGGTTGAATTATTCAAAATGACAATCTAATTCTCAAATAAATCATCATTTCTTTTGTATGATCAAACCCATGCATTCAAACTTCATCCAAAATTCATTCATCTACCAATTCAACATGCATGTTAGTCTTAGACCCCAATTCCATTTCAAATGGCACCAATGGTGTTCACAACCATAAAACTCAACAAAATTATGCTTGCATGTATGCTTCAATGTTCAATTTTTCATAATCAACATATTATATGCTAGTTTATGCAAATTCATGGCAATTTTATGCATGCATGAACATATCAACTTCAATTCAAGCTCTAGATGATCATTTAACTTGAATTCTCAAAATTAAAACCTCAAACTTATGAAATCATAACCAATTACTTACCTAGAAGCTTAAATCTTCTAAATTGTGGTTAATTCTTGAGTTACACTCCGAAATCTTCAAGCTTCTTGAGCAAATCTTCAATTTGAGCTCCTTCTCTCTCTCTAAATCGGCCTCACTCTCTCACTAAAGTATAAAATCTGATTTTGAGCTCAAAACTTAAAGGGTGTGGGTGTATAATGGCCCTTATATAGCCCCTCTTAATCAAATTCCATTAACACTAATTAATTGAGCACTATTTCATCAATTTAATCTATTTAATTTGATCCAAATCGATTTTCAATTAAATTTCACCGTAGATTTTAAAAATTATGCTAATCACAATGGCGTAGTTAATTTCGATTTCCGTAGCCGATAGGGCCTTCAATTTAAATTTTAAAGTAGATAATCAAACAGATTTTCCTACGGTGAGCAAATAGAAATTCAAAATCACATATATTCATATAAATGGCACTCAAAATCATATCAAATATATAATCATATTCATAATAAAGATCAATTAGCACAATACAGAACATGGTTATCACAGAGCCGTCTCCAACTTCTTTTTCTGGCATTGATTTATGTTATGTTTGGTTAGGAGATTTTGAAAATGAAAAGAGAAAAGGTATGTGAAATTAGGTGAAATGTAAATATATTTTATTTACATTTCACTTATTTTTTTTCTTTTTCTTTCCAAATCTTTTCACAAATCTCCCAACCAAATACAAACTTAGTCTTCCCTCAAATTTTCTCAGTAGATCTTATTGCCGATCCATTTTCTCCAGATCTAGTCCTAGAAACTGCTTTGGATTTATTCAACTATACGTTAGCTTGCAATCTTTAGGGAGTTCGTAGTTTGTATATAGGGCTCTGTCTGTCTTTTTTAAAATTTTATTTTTATTTTATTTTTTGTAGTGTTTTAAAGTAGTTTGTCCATATTTTTGTGGCTCGTGGTCTTGTTGTTTTACTGTTTGAGGTCACTTGTTGGTTTTTAGGTCTACATTAGTGCTTTTGGGGAGGTTTGTTACTATATATTGAAAATGACTTTTTACTCAAGTACGTGCGGGCTATTAAGCGGCTCCCAAAGGGAGGAAAAAACGAAGAAAAAGTAAAGGTAAATCTACAGAAAGAGACTTAAATCAAGACAATTCACAATGTTTGTTTCCAGATGATATAGTTTCGGTACCATCAGGGTCGTGGTCTCGTGGAGAAGGTAGTCTTTTCTATTGAGGTGTGTCATGTTCGATTCCTGAAGGACCTAAAATATTGGCATTGTTCAACTGATTCTCTTTGAAAATCCTACGTTGTATTCCGATTGATATTTGACTTCTTTTATAATACATGGCTAAGCTCTATTGGGTACACCAATAATGAGTTCCTTCTTTTTAGGCTGGATTAAATATGACCGTCAATCAATTATTTCGGGATCAAAGCTTGCACATTCTGTCATATCCTCATGGAACATCCTTTTTTTCTTTGCAAAAACATATATATGTATATATATATATATATAATTTCGTTTTCCGACCTAATTGAAATTGCTCTTATCAATAATACGTTCAATGATGATTTTCACTTTTATTGGAAAAATGCAACGCGGACTATTAGAAATATGGATTTTGATGCTATGGATGAAAATCTTGATATGAATGGCAATTTGCTTGGTTACAGTTTTCTAAAAATACTTTTTAAAAAATTTTACTTTCTTGTTTTTTGTATTTTTTTTATTTTTACTAAATTTTTTTAATATTTTAAGTAATTTTTTTTACTTTTTAGACATACCTAACATAAATATATCTAAAAAATAAAAAATTTGTGATTTTCTTTTTAAAATTCAATAAATACCAAAAACACAAAAAAAAAAAAAAAACGAGAATTCAATATATTTTTTTATATTTTTATGTATTTATTAAATTTTAAAAATATTTTTTCATATTTTTTTTACTTTTTAGATACATCTAAGTAAGGTACATCTAAAAAAAAAATATATATATTTACTAAAAACAAAACAAACATAAAAATTAAAAAATTTAATCCAAAAAACTCAAACTAAAGACACGAATTCTTTTTCTGAACTCCCTCATGTTCTGATTAGATTTTCTAATTAATTGTGGCATTGGAGGGTCCATCGGGAAACAAGGGTCAGTTTGAAAGCACTGGTAGTAATGATAATGAGCTGAAAAAATAGTGAGACAGTGTGTGTTTTTTCTCAAAATAATGGGATTTACCCTATTATTAACCCCACCCGCCAAAAACAAAAACTGAACCAATTACAGTAAGCAAAATGTAATGAAGAGAGAGACAAAGAAGCAGTGGACTCAATCTCCGAGTCGGCGTTCCGAAACTCGTACTTGGACTTCCGTCGAGTCCGAGTGAATACGCCGGCGTCCCATCCGCCATGAACAACCCGAAATTCCTCTCCGACGTTGGCCCTGGCTTCATGTTCTCATTGAACAGAGCAAACACATACACATTCATCTCCCAATTCGGCCTCAACGGCGTCCCCTTCTTCTTATCATCAATCATCTTCATCAGATTGCTATTATACTTCTTCGCATTCTCTATATTCGCTCCTTCTTCCTCTTCGTCTCCCTTCGAAGGCCAACCGGTCTCCGAGATCTCCAACGAAACCGTCCCGTACCCTAACGAAGCCATAGCAAAGTACACAGCGTCTATCTGAGCAAACAACATGTTATCGTAGCGAAGATTCGAGATCGGATCTGCAATCCCTGAATTAGCCTCAAACAGAACGAAATCGATCGGGAATCTCTTCGGATTAGACTTGTACGCAGAATAAGGATACGCATTGATGAAGATCGGCGATCCGGTTTTGACATGGAAATCCAATATCTGAGCCATGCGTCCGCTGAGATCTCGCCGGAAAGCTCCGGAAGACGGCGGATCTGACGTTTCGAGTATCGCGAGAGTGTGTGCCGTAGTGACACAGATTTGCTTGTCTAGATTTAGGTTCACCAGAGCTGTGTGGATGTTCTGCATCGCCGGAAGGAGATTGTCCATGAGAGAAGTGTCGTTGAATGTCAAAACTATGTTTCCGACTGTGATGCAGGTGATTTTAGTGGAAGGCAAGTATGATTGAATGTTGTTCTTCACCCAAGCTTGGGCCTGATCAGGATCACTCATCTTGGCTAAGTACTGGTTTCCTAGTCCTACGGTGATTTCGATCCCCGTGTTCGCGAATGCTTTGAGAATTCGTGGATTTTGGCTGTAGAGCTTGAGTTTAGTCGCACCGATGGATCGAACAAGCGGTATTACATTTTCAGGCGAGGGAAGGTTGTTCGCAACTTCACCGTAGTTGATGCCAATGGCGGCGGCAACCATTGCAGGAAACACAAAGCTTGAGATGAAGAGAAAAATGGAAGAACAACTGAATCTGTTGGAGTCCATGGATGAACGGGAACGGTTAGTTCTCAAATGGAGGTTAAAGAAGATCCTTAGGAGGTATTTGGCATGTAGGTTTTTTTTTTTATACTAAAATAATTAAAATACCTACTCACAACACGAGTCCAATAATACCGTTTAATCTACAAAAAAATAGTAGAAAAAAGTTTATCTATTTTTTAATCAAATAACACCGTTTAATCTACAAAGTGGACCTAGCCCAATAGTATCATTTAATTTACAAAGTGAATTGTAATTTTTTTATTTATTTTTTAATCGAATAAAACCGTTTAATCTACAAAGTGAACAGTAAAAAAAGCCTTATCTATTTTTTAATCAAAGTATGACCATAAAGATCCATGAAAGATTGTTGAAGTAAGGAGAAACTTCTGAAGATGCCAAATTGCCAATGACTTTTCTTTAGAGAGCCCACCAAGAAAATGAGAAATTTTAATCAAATGAGTGAGTTTTTACACATTTATGATTAAAAAAAAGGGATACTTTCTAAATTTAATTCAAATAAAAATTGATTTCCTTCTAATCTAACAAAAAAAATATCAATAAGGAAACATAAGATTTTTGAAAATCTAAAACCAAATCCACGTTTAACTAATAAGTTCTCTCCCAAATAGTCAACAAATTGAATAAAGGCTAAAGGCCTACACTTTTAAACTTATAAATCTACTCATAATAATATGATATAAGGGTGTTAAACCTTATATCATTAGATGTGTAGTAAATTAAAAATTGACATATATAATACTATATCATATCATTATAAGTATAATTGTAGAAGTTTTTTTTTTTTTTTTTTGAATCTTAAACATTTTCCAAACAAATTACATAAAAATCAAAACAATTCAGACCAACATTGAATGAAAACCTAACAAATACTGGTGTCGCTAACGCTGTATTTGATTGAGAGATTTGAAAAAGAATTAGCCAGTGTTGCTAATGCAGTGTTTGATTGAGAGATTTAAAAAGGATTAGAAAGAGAAAGAAAAAAGATAAGTAAAATATACTTATATTTTATTTAATTTCATACTTTTTTTTAAAAAATTTTTTTACAAATTTTTCAACCAAACCCAACGAAAATTTTTTAACGACAATAAGATAAAATAAATTCTCTTCATATTTATCCATATTAAAATAATGGGTAAATGATGGCTCCTCTTTTGAGTGGATTGTGCTTGACTTGAATGTGATGTGGTGGCTGCTTGTATTATTTTAATTGGGAATGAGCTGTTTTAAATGTGCTGATTTCTGCATTCTCTTCAATTTTTTATCAATGCGCATTGACTTGGCTTCACTTTTGCGAATATTTTCAATTTGTTTAGAAATTGTTTCTACCTTCTACAAGATAAAACCATGTGCAATTTAATAAGTATTTTTCATTTAATATACCAAATTAATTTTATAATTTTATCAACAAAAATAAAATAAAATAAAGCAAGTTAATTTGGACCACACAACCTATTCTGATCTCAGTACATTTTTGGAAATTTTGGGTTCTTTTTTTTTTCCCTATCTTTATGCATTAATCCATGCGGTAGGAAGGGTGACCACAAATATTGCGTGATCATTAATTTTTATTTTTATTTTTATTTTTTTGCAACGGTATTTGTTCTACAATAATGTTTAATAGTTCGAATTTTTATAACCCGAATAGCTCGAATGTCTCAAAACGATATCGTTTTAAAGGTAAAATAATATTGTTTTAGTACATTTCGAACTATTCAAACCACACAAATTTGAGCAACTAAACATTTTTCTTTGTTCTAACACAAATACTCCCATTGCAAAAAACTTTGCTTTTAGTTTTGATGTTAAACTTGGCAAATTGACAAATTTGAGACCTATTTTGGGAAGTTGATTAAAAGTCACTTCCCACCTTTTAATCTATTTCTCTCTCACAAATTTTTTTAAAAAAAAATCAAAAAGTAACTTTTAATCATCTTTCCAAAACACTCCTGAGTGAATTTTGATAACTGATACTTGAAAGTTAATCCATAAAATAATAATTATTAATAACTGATGTTTCAATTTTAAAATTTTATTTATTAACATATTACAAAAATGAAATTTCATTTTTTTTTTATATAATACATAAATATTTATAGGGGGATTTATTAAGAATTTTTTTTAAGTACTTATATTCTAATTAGTCCATAACATATTCTTATATTTCAATAAATCCTATTATTTTGATATTTGATTTACGAAATTTTAATTCTCATATTTGAAATATTTTATGAAAAATTTTACCCTTATAAATATTTTTTGAACGCTTTACAATTTAGTGATGTGAGCATTCATATTTTATAATGTGACCATTCGTATTGACGTGTGAACATCACATTGACAGTATAAATGTTTACATCACAAAACATTCACATTGTCAATAAATAATTTAGACTAAGTAAAATATAAGTAGATAAAAAATAATTTATGAGTAAATACCCCATATTTATATAACTCGAGTATTTACGTGAATAGAAATACAAATATATATATGGCAATGAAAGTGTTATAGCAATGAAAGTGTGGCTTCCAGTTAAAAAATATACTTATATGGAGAATTACATCAGTAATTTTCATATTTTTTTGTGTTATTTTAATTTTTATAATTTTTTAATTTGTTCAATTTTGATCATAAATTTATAATTTGTCACAATTTAATCCAATTGATTTCAACTGTTGGTATTTTTTGATGAAAAATGCACATATAAGCAGCATGTTTTATCTTTTATAAGCAAAATTATAAACTTATTTGTTCAACTCAGTGAGTTACCTCAACAAACTCAGTAATTATTTAAAAAAAAAAAAAATCATAATTGACATTATCAATTGGATTAAATTAGTACAAAATCTAAAATTAAGAGTCAAAATTAAACTCATTAAAATTATAAGGATTAAAATGATATAAGAAACAAAATATAAAGACTAGTAACATAATTTATTTAAAATACATATTTATAAAAATACAAAGGAGATAATGTATATATATCTATATTATTATATTTCTATGGCAAAGTTGCAACTATGATTTAAAAATTGTTTCTGAGTCGTCCTTTTATGTGATCGGCCTTTGTTGACTACATATTTAATGGAACCCAGTGAAACAATCCGTGTGGTAATAGTCCAATTGTTTTCTCCATAGGATAAGAGATTGGGTTGACCACATATTTCATGGCACCCAGTGACCAACCTAGTCCAGCCACCTCAATCCGCGCGGTAATAGCCCAAATGTCTTTCTCCATTGTGATATAGGAAAATTTCATAGAGGGAAATTTCAGAAATGTTTTCTCCAGCGGAAATGGAAACCAAAGTCCTTCATTTCAGGTAAAAGATAAACTGCGAGTTTTATTTATATGTTTGATTCTTTATTGGAATAATGTCATATTCATGTGAACCATTGATTTTTGAATTAGATTCACATGGATAGAGCATAGCACAAGAACAATGAAACGCTGTTCAGTTGTTTTACATTGGTTGGCGGTCTCTTGTTGGTTGTTCTTTCCTCTTGGTGTTTCAAGTTTAGCAGACACACTTGGAGCTGGCCAAGAAATGAAAGACTGGGAACATCTAGAGTCTTCAAATGTGCAATTTCAACTAGGGTTCTTCAGCAGTCCAAGTGGATCCACCAATCGGTACTTGGGAATTCTAGCCCAAGAATTTTATTACCCAAATGAAACCTATGAGGTGGTTTGGGTTGCCAATGCTGCCAATCCATTGACAGATAGCTCTGGAGTTCTGAAGATAACCCAAGAGGGAACCCTCATGATCAATGACAGTAGAGGGATCTCCATCACTCTCAACTCTGAAAAATATTTGGGAATGCCTAGTATAAATAATATGAGTGCAAGACTAGATGATTCAGGGAATTTTGTTTTGAGATCATCAGGAGGGAATATTTTATGGCAAAGTTTTGATCATCCATCTAATGTATGGCTACAAGACATGAAATTGGGTTTGTTTGACCTAAAGAGTGGTAAGCCACAACATCGGTTTCTTACTTCATGGTCAAGCCTTGAGGATCCGGATACAGGGGATTTCACTCTAGGTGTTGATGAACATCAAAACAACACAAAACAACTTGTAGTTTGGAAAAGAGGAGTTGTTTATTGGAGTAGTGGCTTCTGGAATGGGTACAATTTTAACTTGCTTTCTGAACATGATTTGTCTTATGATCTCAGTAACTTCTCATTGAATTTCAGTTACTTCTCAAATGAGAATGAGAGTTATTTCACTTATAACAGCTTTTATCAATCCAATGTTTGGTTTCGGTTGGATTCTTCTGGGGTACTTTATCTCTGTCACTATTCATCTTGTGACAAAGTAGTAGTAAATTGTAATCCTGACCAAGGAGATACTGTGTCTACTGGGTGTGTAATGCCTAAACCATCCAAATGTATAGATGGAGATGTCTTCGAGGAGACTAGGCAATTAATGAAGCCATATTTGTACTTGCCTAATTCAAGCCTGGGTCTTAGTGACTGCAAGGAGATATGTAGAACGAATTGTTCTTGTGAGGCTTATGCTTCTCTTAATCCATCTGATGGGTCAGGTTGTATATTTTATCAAGGTCTTTATCAAGGTCCAAAATATACGTGGAGTAATGCAAGTGTCTTGTACGTTCGGAACAACACTCTTGCAGGAAGTGGTAAGTCTTGCACTAATTCATTGCTTTTACCACTTTTAGATTAATAATACACAAATCAATTTTATGAAGAAAAAATTAAGAATGTCGCTTTGATCTTTCTTATACTAAATTTTGTTCTTTAATTAGTTTTGGCATTGATAATACAACAGTGAATAACAAACCTCTGCATTATGCGAGGAGGAGGAAGTTATGGTTGACCATTGTTGCTTCAACTGCTTCTCTACTAATACTTGCTTCATCCTCCTTACTGTGCTATATAAAATGGAGATACCGCTGCTTTAAAGGTATGGTGTCTTTCTCCTATATCAAACTGACTAATTATGAAAATTCAAAGCCAATCTCAAAAAAGAATTTACCTTCTTAACACCATATAGGAGGAAGCAACAAAGACGAGATTGTCCAAGGAATGCAACTGTTAATGAATGAATTGAATAATAGTGCAACAAGTATTGATGAATTAAGCAATGTAGGGAAGCTCAAATTAACAGGACAAAAGGATCGTGAGCTACCATTTGTCAGCTTTTCTACCATAGAAATTGCTACAGAGTACTTCTCGGAGAGAAATATGATTGGTCAGGGTGGCTATGGGCATGTTTATAAGGTAAGTATATATATATTTATTTATTTTCCGCTAGGAATGAAATCTTACTTTTCTGCCTTTCTATCATGCCCTCTACAATTTGCTTTACTTAAATTATGCATTCGTTACAGAAAATGTAAGTAGTGTGAAGAATCAGGATTAATACCATTAATACTATTTTGCCATTTAAGAACCATCTTATATGTTGAGTATATACTTTTCAGTAGAAATCTTGTAGTAAGTTATTTTTTTATGACAAATCTTTTTTATAATAACTATCTAAATCATTGTGTTATATTACTTCACATTTTTCATATATATATACATTCTTTGTGTTTTTGAACTACTATGCATCAATTTTGTGCAAAGATTAACAAGTTTAGACTTTCAGGGTTTGTTGGTTAATGGGCAAGGAATTGCAGTAAAAAGACTTTCCGGTTGCTCGAGACAAGGATTAGAGGAGTTCAAGAATGAGGTTACATTGATCTCAAGACTACAACACCGCAATCTTGTTAGACTGTTGGGTTATTGCATGCAAAGAGATGAAAGGATATTAATATATGAGTACTTACCGAATAAAAGTTTGAATTTCTTTCTATTTGGTTTGTTACTTTCTCAAGTTCAGCTTATCAAATTTCGTTGTGGTTTCTTTCTTGGTCTTCAGTGTTCCTATGCATATTTATTTACTCCATGCAAAATTTGTGGCAGATGTAACAAAACAACATTTATTAGACTGGAAAGTGCGTGTCAGCATCATTGGAGGAATCGCTCAGGGGCTATTGTACCTCCATAACTATTCTAGAGTACGAATTATTCATAGAGATTTGAAAACTAGCAACATTTTATTAGACAAAGACATGAACCCAAAAATATCTGATTTTGGCACTGCTAGAATTTTTGGTGACAATGAAAATCAAGCAAAAACAAAAAGAATTGTTGGGACACTGTAAGTAAGATAGCTCTTTTGAACATATACATATAAAATTGCTTTATACATCTCACATGTAATAGTTCTCTAGAATAATATAATCTATTGAATGATGGAAACAGTGGTTACATGTCCCCTGAGTATGCTATGGATGGTCTCTTTTCCGTGAAATCTGATGTCTTCAGCTTTGGAGTCATGATGCTAGAGATTATAAGTGGAAAGAGGAACACGGGTTTCTATCTGCCTGATGGTGCTTTAAACTTGTTAGGATATGTAAGTAATACGGTCCAATTTTGTATATTCTTTTTGTTTAATTTTATGTACTAACCTAGGATGATATTTTATGAACTTTTTAGGCATGGAACCTGTGGAAAGAAGCAAAGGGTTTGGAGCTAGTAGGTCAAGGATTAGTTGAAACATGTTCCATAAGAGAGGCTATGCGCTACATTCAAGTTGGTCTCTTATGTGTTCAAGAAATTGCAGCTGACAGACCAAACATGTTAGATGTTGTGTCTATGCTTACCAGTGAAACAATTGTTTTACCTTTTCCTAACAAACCTGCCTTCTCTAAAATCATGGGTATAACAGACACAAGTATGATTAGAATTCTTGAACATTGCTCCATAAATAATGTCACAAATTCAGAAGTAGAGGTTAGATGATATTTATTTTTGTGGTTTTGGGTCACTTGGTTGATCCTCACTTGGTGTCTCCTTGTGAGACTTGTTTGTTGGTGTCTTTTGGTTGAAATTTTAACTTTATTGAGACTTACTTAGATAGGATTTTGAGTTTAGCGAGAGAACTTGTATTTGGGATTGGTGAATTTGGTGAGCATTTTGTTTTATCACCATTGTAACTCTTCTGAACAACAGTTCTCTCTCGATAGTGGATCATTCTTTTTGTTTGTTGACATGGGCTAATATTGAACTACATAATTATTGTCTCTCTTTTGGGTTTGTATAAATTGTATGATTCTTCTACTCCATATTCAAAGCCATCAATTATCTTGATATGATTGAATTTTTTTGGAGCCCTCTATAAAACTATATCCACTATCCATGTAATATATATTTTAACTTTGTTATATTATTGTATTCTTTCCTAGTTTAGCATGTACACAATTTTCAATTTATGTTTACATCTTTTAGGCATAGCTTTTTTTTTTTCAATAAAAAAAGGGTAAATTACATTTTGCACCCTTGAAATTTACTAAATCCTAATTTGGTCCTTTTTTCAATTGTAAGCCCTCTCGTCTTCAAACTTTCATTCCTTAATCTACTGATTTGTTCCTTCATATACCTCCCCATGAATAGATTAAATACAAATGAAAAACTGAATCATGTCAACAAAATGGAAGTGCCATGCAGCTTACAGCTCAGATGTACAATATATTGGTGATAGAATCGAGAACAGGGTACCTATAAGCAGTTACTACAAATATTATCTGAAATAGTCAAGGGTGCTTGACAATATCTTTGTGATCATTTTGATGGAAGGGATGAAGAAAGTGGAGAATACAAACTTGCATTTCCCAGTCAAAAGATGGATTCCTTTGTTGTCTCACATTTGTCATTGAAACAAATACAGGAAAAGAATCATATTAAAAATGCTCCTAACCCAACCCCTTCCTTCGTAGAGCCGTGTATTGTAAGTGATCTAAAGTTGCCGGGAGTGAGCCCCTAATAGAGATCAATTCCGTATACTTTCAAATTGCAATGTGAACCTCCATAAGTTAGTTTTTACCTGAGATAAGGGAAAATGCCTAGTGACGCTCAATGTTGGGAAAAAAGTTCACATGGTCAGATTCACAGGAGGCAGAGAGATGGAGTCTGTCTTGATAGATTTTTGCTCCATTCAGAGTGGTTGGGAAGATTTAAATTCAAGCAGTGGGGATTGAGAAGGACATTGTCAGATCATTGCATCATTTAATTAAAGGAAGATAAGAGGGACTGGGGTCCAAGAACTTTTAGGTTCTTAAATGTCTGGGCCTCGCATCCTGATTTTCATTAGTTGGTAGAAAAATCAGAGTCTGAGAATGCGGTTGTAGGTTGGGCTGGATTTAAGTTGTTGAATAAGGTTAACATAAAATTGAAGGATTGGAAACAAGAATGTATTTGGTGATGTAAAGGAAAAATTAAGAATTGTTGAAGATCAGATTCATCTTCTTGATCTGGACGCTGAGCTACGGAGATTGTGCCAGTTGATTGAAAGGCTGTGGCTTCAAAAGTCTCGTCTTAACTGGAATTTCAAGGGTGATTCAAACACTAGGTTTTTTCATAAGGTTGCGAGTTGTAGATAAAGAAGAAGAAACTTGTTGAACTCAATTTCTGTTAATTGCTTGACAGTTGAAGAACCTGATATGATCAAGAGTGAAGTAATGAAACACTTTCAGTCAGTTTTTTCTGAAAGTTGGGAATTTAGACCAACACTTGCAGGCCCTTTTGAAGTCTCTCTGAGTGAGGAGGAGAGCTGAAAGCTGGTTAGTGATTTCAGCGACCAAGAATTGCTTCAAGCTATTAGGAGCTGTGATGGGAATAAAGCATCCGGTCCAGATGGTTTTAATTTGTTTGAGTATTAGGAAGTGTTGCAAAATTATGAAAGGGGACATCATGCAATTTTTTAAAGGGTTTCACATGAATGGAAGGTTAGTATAGGGGTTAAACTCTTTGTTTATTGTTCTTTTACCTAAAATGACAATCCAGTGGGTTTGGGGTTGGGGGTGTTTCGACCTATTAGTTTGATTGGATGCCGGGATAAGGTTTTGGAAAATTGTCTCAACCAAGTGATGCCAAGACTAATTGGCGATGTACAGTCCGCCTTTGTCGATGGGAGAATTATTCAAGATGGAGTACTAATCGCCAATGAGGTGGTGGATTTCTGGAGAAAAAAATGGGAAAAAATAGAATTGTTTTGAAGTTGGACTTCAAGAAAGGCATATGATTTAGTCAAATGGAATTTTTTTATTTTCTTCATTGCATAACTTTGGGTTTGTGGGTTGAATGGATTGGAGAGTGTGTATCCATTGTTGCCGTTGCAGTGTTGGTAAATGTTTCCCCAACTAAGGAAATTAAGATGTATAAAGGGTTGAGACAGAGTAAGGATTGAATGTTCTATTTAATAGAACTAAACAATTGGGGCTACACTCTATTATTGTTATTCTTCAAAGTTTGATAGGGTAGATTAGAGTATGGGATTGGGATTATTAATCCGTGGGCCCAATTATCCCATGTTTGTTTTAACATTTTGGTTTAAGATTATTAATCCAATAGATATTTAATCCAACAAATTTGTAGGATTATTAGTAATGGGGTAAGGGTGGGATTATTAATCCAATGGATATTAATCCAATTGGATAGTGAATACTACACTAATTTAATAGGATTATTAATACTTCACTATTAGTCTTTTGAATCAAACATGAGATTTGATTTTTGCCAATTCAAAACTCAAATGATTCTTGGATATGACATTTTCACCTTTTTTTATATTTGTTGTAAACTTGTAGGTACTGCTCAAGTCAAGACTTTGTTGAAAGTTTATCATGCCTGTAAAGATCACTCATCCACTAACCTATATACAATATCAAGTTAGCCATATGTGTGTGGGCTATCAAATAACCCATTTAAGCACTAACTTCATTTTTAATTTTTATTTTTCAACAGGGATGCACATAGTCAAAGCAAAGCAATAATGTGTTATCATCAAAACCATCAAATTTGTGGACTTAACATGGTTTCATTAAAAAAAAAAAAATTGTAATTTAAAAATTTTTTAAAAAAATAAAAATAAAAAAAAATCCAAGAAAATGGTGGGGGAAAAATTCTCTCCTGCCTTGACAATCAACTTACGATGGGAATTTCTTGCAAATCTCATTTATGCCAATGCATAACACTCTGTCATTTAAAAAGGTAATTCCAAAGCACTAATTCTATGTTTGGTTCACTTGAATGAAAGTCAAATAAATTTTTTTTGGTAAACCAAATATGAGAATGAACCAGGCTCGGCCCTGAGGGCAGGCTAAAGAGGCCTGCGCCTTGGCCCCCCAGATTTGGGCTAAAAATAGGGCTCTAAAATATAATTTTATGTTTTAGATATAAAAAAAAAAATCCAAATACTATAAGCCCAATTGTATATGGGGCCTAAAAAAAACAAAATATATCATGACAGATTAGAGACCCAACTGACATGGGCTCAAAAACAAAGAAACACATTACAATTTATAATACCCACCGAGGCTAAGAACGTGGGTCACTGAAAGAAAATAAACATTAGAAAATTTCTGGAAGTATATTAGAAAATTTCTGAAAATTTTTGGAAGTATATTAGAAAATTTCTGGAAGTATAAACATTAGAAAATTTCTGAAAATTAGAAAATTTGTGGATTTGTGATTATATAGAGTAGTCATGCCTCCTAGGGAGTATATTTTTGGATGTAAAAAAAAGAAAAAGAAGCAAAAATTAGAAAATTTTATTTAATCTCAATCAGGAGCGCTTGATAAATTTTTTGGTAGCAAGAAACAAATAGGAAGTTTATGTTTGGTTAATGAAGAAGTTGTAAGTAAATTTTTTTTGTGACTACAAACAAATAAAAAAGTTGTTGTAACTTATCATTTCATCCATCAATTTTTTTTTTTTTTTAATGTAAGAAAGGCCCAATTTTCGAAGATCGTCTTGGGCCCCCTAAATCTCAGGGCCGGCCCTGGAATGAACATAATGATGCAATCTATCATTTCATTTAAATTTCATTCCAACAAACCAAACACCACTTAACAAGCCTCAACCAAAAGGACAAAAACAATAATCAATCAAACACCTAATGGGCATTAGCCATTTGGTGAAGGCAACAATGACATAGCAACGATATTTCTCACATTGACGCATTTCATCGAACATCTAATGGGTATTCACATTCTTCAACAAACATTCAATCTAAAAGAAACAAGGTTGGATTGTACCTGGGAATTCTTGTTCAGCATCTACGGTTGCAATTTGTGGAGTGATAGGTTGTGTGACCTCCAACAATTTCCATCGCGCTCAGCCCAAGCTGTCAGTTCCTCCGCCACTGCCCACCAAGTCTATGAGTTTGGATGCCTAATCAGATATTATATAACTCCAAAATGGACTAATTTATCCCATTATTTAACGGGTTTGGATTTGGGGTTTACACTTTTTTTTTTTTTTCTTTTTTCTTTTTTCCAAATTTTTTTGTTGGCTTATTTTTGTCTGAAATTTTTAAAAATTTTAAAATTTTCAATTATACTTAATGAGACTAACATAAAAAATTTAAAATAAGAAAAAAAAATTAGAAAAGGCAAAAATAAGTAAAGAATAGTAAATTATTTTGAGTTTGTTTTTTGCTTTTAGATTTCTGTACACAAAATGGATGAGAAAAGTAAAAAAAATTGACATAACTTCGAAACAAAAGTCACTAAAAAATTAGCTGTTTTTCTTTGTTTCCAAGCAATCGAAAGTTGGCCATTCAACTTAAGAAAGTCTTTGGAGTTGGTGACCCATTTTGAGGCTAACATCCAAACCGTTCACAGATTCCTTAGGTAGAATATTTATACAAAATATCAAGATACTTATATATTTGAATTCTTTTTTTAAAATAGACAATAATTATAATTTTAAGAATACTATCTTAATTTTTTTCATAAATATTTTACTAAATGAATTCTAGAAAATAAATGATTCAGGTCACTAAGATAGGCTTCAAAATGACTTATTCAATCTAAATACTCTCTCAAATTGAAATAATCAAATTGAGATAATTCAAACTATTATATAAGATTTAGATAGTTATATATGAGCAAATTTGAATATACTCTAATCTTTTTGAAGATCCATATTTAAATTTGTATCTTTTTATTTTAATTTTTTTTTATAGAATTTTTAATTTTAAAAATTAGAAATTAGGAGAAGTAAGATCGCTATGTAAGAGACAGAATGTTTATCCTTGCATCAATGTCCATATATGATTGGTGGAAGATGCATACATGTAATTTAATGCACTCAATGGGCCAACTCAACTTTCCACAATACCACAAAGGGAAATTCTACTTCAAATAATTAATTTTGAAATTGACATTTACGTTTCAAGCCAACTTAAACCAATTCTTTTTTTATTTAATTTACACCATAATTCTAACCATTAAAGACCACTTTGACTCAATTTTGGATGTAGAAATATATATTTGTAAAGCAATTGAAGAATTTGAACACTCATTTTCGACCATGTTTTTATTAACACCATGTTTGTGGAATGAGTCCAATTATTCACGTTAATTTTTAATACAATGCTGACACATGAAATAATAAATATAATGTGATATCAAAATATAATAAATACAATATTAATTTTATTTACATAATAGTGGGATAAAATTGTGCATATTTGACCATTTTCAAATCCCGCAATAGGATCTAGCATTAATATTGTCTGCTAAACATTTTTGCGTCTTCAATGGTGTATTTATTGTGCTAGACAAAGACCCATCATATCATGTTATTGGAAAATGAAGACATTGTAAGTTGCGAAGAATTTTTTTCCTAATAATGATGCATTTCTTACTCCACTAATCTTTTTTAACTCTTCCTCCCCACATTAATACTAACAGTTTTATTAACACACCAATTTTTTTTTGTTGGATATCACCCCATGTGAGGGGTGATTCCTTCACATGTGAGTGCACAAGCTTGCCAACCTACAAAGGTAAGTTGGCCATATGAAGAAAGCCACCGAAAGGAGAAAATGTGAGTTGGCCATGTGAAGAAAGCCATCGAAAGGAGAAGAAGTGGGCTGGTAGCCAGCTCACTTAAAAGCCTCTCCACCTGCATCTGTAATGTGTATATATAGAGAGGCTAAGGAGAGTTGATAGAGAGTGAGTGAACAACTATTTGAGTGTATTGTTTGTAATTCTTCCATTTCTCTCCATATAATGAAATCCGCTGCTCGTGGACGTAGGCGACTTGCCGAACCATGTTAAACTCTTGTGTTATTGCTTGTTTGTGTTTCCTGGTGTACCCTAGATCCACAACAATTGGTATCAGAGCTCGGGTTGTGAAAAATCGAATGTTTTCCGAAAGTGCACAGATTTCGAAGTGCTCGAAATCAACTTTTGAGTACACCAGGAGCAAGAACTCCAAGAGAGAAGTCTAGAACAGCAAAAACCAAACCCAGACGAGGAGCCACGCACTCTCACGCGCCGTCTGAAGAAGAAGAGTGAAGCCCACTCTTTACACGCCGCTCACCATCGGCGCGCCATCACACTTGCGTACACGCGCCTCACGCTACGTGCAAGAAGAAGGCGATCGAGTAATGCGCGTAATCCACGTGCGCCCACGCTACCGCCACGCAGCCGCCACGTCAACGCCCACGTCGATCGCCGCCCACGTGTCGAACCACGCCATCGCCGTCGCCGACCGCCGAACCTCTCTGACCGCCTACCGAAGCCGCCGTTGACCGCGTCGCCCGCGCCGTTGACCGCGCCATTCTAGAGTAATTATCCGGTGCATCTCAGACGTACCAGATTCTGCAGATCTGAACCGTCCACACTGTTTTGGCTCGATCGAAGTCATTCGGAGTCCGTTTTTGACGATCCAATAGTGCTTTCCAACTATTTGGAGTATTCTGGACACATTCGTATGGTCTGTTTTTTAAATCGGAGTTTCTAAAAAAAAAAAAACAGTTTAATGGCAGAATCTACAGAGACCAGATCAACCGAGTCCAAATCAACTGAGTCCATAAGTAATCCAGCGACTACAAGCCACTCTAGGCATTAGACCCCGGTGTCCCATGCTAAGTTCGAGTTGGAAAAGTTTGATGGAAGCAGCAACTTCGGCATGTGGAGATGCGAAGTTAAAGATATGCTTGTCCAGATGAACCTGCACTTCACTCTGGGAGACAAACCAGATGACCTGGACAGGATAGAATAGGAGAAGGTGAATCTCATGGCCTGCAGTTCCATCTGACTTTGCCTTGCAAAAGAGGAGAAGTACGCCTTCACAGAATATGATATTGCGAAGAAGCTTTGGAAGGCGTTGGAAGATAAGTTCATGACAAAAAGCATTGAGAACCAGCTCTACTTGAAGAAGAGGTTGTTTCATTTCGACTACAAGAACAGTATTTCGATGAACGAACACCTAAACAATTTCAACAAAATTCTCACCGATTTGAAGAACTTGGATGATCATATTGGTGATGAAGATAAAGCACTGTTATTATTGAATTCCTTACCTGACTCATATGATCATCTCACTAGCACTTTACTGTACGGTAAAGAAAAGATCAAGTATGTAGATGTTACAAACGCCTTGGTAAATAATAAGTTCAGAAGGAAAGATAAATCTGCAAACAGGGACTCAACATCCGAGACATTGACAGTCAGAGGCAGAACAAATAACAGGAGATATACAGGGCGAGGAAAGTCTCGCTCAAAATCCAGAGGGAAATCATCAGATAGAAGACGTCTTGCAAAAGACAAGTGTGCTGCTTGTCGCCAGAAGGGGCATTGGGCAAAAGATTGTCCCAATAAAGACAAGAAAGAAGAAAAGGTGAACGTTGCACGAGATGGAGATAATGGTGAAGGAGCAGCCTTCACAGTTTCATTATATGGCCAGTTTGATGAATGGATTATAGATTCCGGATGTTCCTACCACATGTGTCCTAACAAGCAGTGGTTCTCGAGCTTACGAGAGTTCGATGGAGGAGTTGTGCTGATGAGCAACGACCAAGCTTGCCAGACAAAGGGGATTGGAACAATTCGACTGAAGATACATGATGGAACAATCAGAATTCTTGAAGATGTTCGGTATGTACCAGCTTTGACAAAGAATCTCATCTTAATGGGAGTTTTAGACTCCAAAGGTTACAGAGTAACTATGGAAGGTGGAGTCCTCAAAGTTGTTCGAGGAGCATTTGTTGCAATGAAGGGTATTCGACAGGGAAATTTATATTTTCTAGACGGCTTTACAGTCACAAGGAGAGTGGCTGTCTCCACCAGCTCAGAAGATGATGTATCAGACACTTCCAGACTTTGGCACATGCGCCTAGGGCATGTCGGTGAGAAGGCTTTACAAGAATTGGTAAAGCAAGGCCTATTGAAAGGCGCCAAAACAGGGAAGCTTGAGTTCTGTGAGCATTGTGTACTGGGCAAGCAAACAAGAATCAAGTTTGGTACTGCTATTCATCGTACCAAAAGGGATTCTAGACTATGTTCACATCGATGTATGGGTCCTTCCAAAAATGATTCGTTAGGAGGTAAACACTACTTTGTGTCGTTTATTGATGATTTCTCAAGAAGAGTCCAAGTTTGGGAAGTTTAGGATAAGTGCACTTTTTGACTTTTCTTGTATTATGTGTAGAAAAAGTAGAGAGGAGATGTTGATTGATGTGACCCAAAAAAGATAAAAAGATGAAATAAGTGCACTTATATTGGGATGCCAAACTTGGCCTGAAGCACAAAGATGAAGTCTTAGACATCTTTCTTATGTGGAAGAAGATGATTGAGACCCAGACAGGCAGAAAGATCAAGAAGCTCAGATCTGACAATGGTGGGGAATACACATCAGGTCCCTTCTTTGAGGTTTGCCAGAATGAAGGGATAGTGAGACATTTCACAGTTCCTAGAACACCGCAGCAAAATGGAGTTGCAGAACGCATGAACCGCACTTTGGTGGAGAAAGTCCAGTGTATGCTGTCACATTCTAGATTGAGCAAGGCATTTTGGGATGAGGCATTGAACTATGCTCGTCATCTTGTCAACAGACTACCTACTGCAGCACTAGATGGCAAGACTTCCATGGAGATATGGTCAAGAGTGCCAGCTACTGATTATGATCAGTTACGTATCTTCGGATGTCCAGCTTATTTTCATGTTACAGAATCTAAGTTGGATCCAAGAGCCAAGAAAGCCATCTTCTTGGGCTTTAGTGACGGTGTCAAGGGATACAGACTCTGGTGTCCTAAATCAAAGAAAGTTGTCACCAGAAGAGACATTACCTTTGATGAGTCTACAATGCTGACGCAGCTAAATCCTCAACAGAATGAGGAAGCATTGAAGAAGTCAGTGCAGTGGAGTTTGAGACTCCAGTAAAGACTAGTCAGCCAATCAACCATCCTGAAGAAGTCTCAGTGGATAGATCTGAAGAGAGTTCAGATGAAAATGAAGATCCAGAGGCCCCACAACAATCAGAACCCATTGCAATCAGGAAAGGAAAAGGGTTACTAAGCAACCCGGTCGGATGACCGATATGGTAGCCTATGCACTTCCAATCATTGAAGACAATGTTCCTTGTACTTTCAAAGAAGCCATGCAGCGTGCAGAAAGTGTCAATTGAAAGAAGGCTATAGATGAAGAGATCGGGTCACTTCACAAGAACCAGACTTGGGAGTTGGTGCAACTTCCAAAGGGAAAGAAAGCAATTGGGTGCAAGTGGGTTTATACCAAGAAGGAAGGCATTCCAGGAAAAGACAACATCAGATTCAAAACTAGATTGGTAGCTAAAGGCTATGCTCAGAAGGAAGGAATAGACTACAATGAGGTATTCTCACCTGTTGTGAAGTACACGTCTATTTGTATCTTGCTAGCTTTGGTTGCACAGTTTGATCTCGAGCTCGCCCAACTCGATGTCAAAATTGCCTTTTTACATGGAGATCTTGAAGAGAAGATATACATGTCCCAACCAGATGGTTTCTGTCACGACCTAAACCCGCCCCTATAGGTTTGGCACCATAACCGGCCAGTAATCCGAGGATTACCTACGGCCTCTGAACAGATTAACAAAATATTAGGGGCTAGCGGAAGCAAATAATAATATACAACGTCCATTGAGCTGTGCAGACTTATATGAGACAGAAAAATTTTAAACTTTTTATATATACATATATACACATTAAATTTAAGTCACCATATATACACAGATTAGACCAAAAAGGAACTTAGCCCAATTTACAAAATACCCAAGACTTGTTTAACCAAACAAGAAAATAGAACTTAAATTTTAAGTTACTAAGCAATAATCACATGACACATCCGGAACCTCCACGGGAGGCACATTGGTTGGCTGACAAAGCATGATTCTAGACAGATGCCTCTAAGCCTGGTCACACGCCTGATCACCTACATACATAAATAATACAGTGAGCTAAAGCCCAGTGAATAATAATAGAGTAAAGGGTTTAATGAATGATGTCCATCACAGAGTTAGAAATCAAAGTTCATATCAGAAACACAATCTTATCAGATTTAGAGTCTTATGCATTTTCAGATTTCAAATCAGAAACAGACACAGATACATACTTGTTTTCATATTCATACTCAGATTTTGCATAGGATCATACGTGGTACACCCATTAGCTAACAGATCAGATTGGTCTATAGACCACAGACAGAGTTGGTACCAACGACCAGGAGGGTCCATATCTTGCGCGCAAGTAGCCATGGTATTATTTCCCCGTGCAAGGGCGATCTGAATAACCACGGTATTATTTCCCCCGGGCAAGGGCCAGATCCACGGTATTATATCCCCCGGGTAAGGGCCAGATCCACGGTATTATATCCCCCGGGTAAGGGCCAGATACTAAGGGTGCCACAATACTTTTCAGAAAATTGGACATTCATTCATAAATTATAAAGTAGCATTTCAGAAAACAGATCATATCATATCAGTCAAAAAATACTCAAAGTTAAACATAACTTTACAGAGTTATTACTCACAGAAGGCTGCAGAGGCAAATCAGACAAACTGGATATATCAGATAAATCGGGCAGACAATGGCGCGTGACCTACACAAACATATAACATATACACATTGAAACACAACATTACTCCCTTAATTAAACTTGTCCTTTCAAGTCTCTAGTCTTTATAGTCCGAAGTTCTACTACGGTTATTCTTTCTCAATTAAGTAAACTGGGTTCTTAATTCACATATTCTTTCATTACTAAGTCCTTCTTTTCCAAATAGGTTGATCCTTTACTTAGCTTTTTAAATAATTACCACAAGTAACTAATCTATGTTGATTAGTAGCTTATTAATCTTTATTGAGTCATAAATCATGTCTAGAATGCATTGGAAAGAGATGAGGATAAAAATATGAACTAAATGCAACTTTTCAAAATGTGCTGAAAATGAGGTCTTCGCTCGAGCGCCACTTTGGTCGCTCGGGCGGACTGGAAAATTTGAAAAACTACTGGGAACTTGATTTTCACGCACGAGCGAGACTTCCTCGCTCGAACAAATCTAAAAATTCTAAAATTCTAAAATTGAAATTAAAGTTCAAATTTGGTATTTAAAGCTTCAAAACATGCACTTTAGTATACCAACATAGAAAACCATTTATTAAAGTCATAAATTGCTAAATCACTTATTCAAAAATCATTTATTCAAAATCATACCCCAATTGCTAAATTTAGTTTTAAATCATTTTCTTTTTAGTTACATAAAAATTGATTTCAAGCTCCTTCTACTTTCCTTTCAAGCATGAAATTGACATCAAAATTACTAGTTTTATATTCTTATAAATTTTCCAACTAGTTTCCCTAATCTTAATCTTAACTTAATTCATAAACTCAATTTAATTCATAACCATAGATGCCCCAAAATATATTTTAATCTCAAATTACAAGTATGGATTAAAATCTAATTATAAAATCAACACTTTATCTAACATTAGGATTAATTCTAATTTTTCATAAACTTGATGTTTATAAAACATTTCATTTTTCTCTTCAAAATATGGGATTGAATTAATCCAAAATTTTCAAAATCCATGATGTAAGCAATACAATTAGGTCCAATTTTATTTTTAATAACAAAATCAACTTAATTCAATTTTTAACCAAATATTTAATTCATAATCATGGGTGTTCTAAAATGTATTTAAATTGAAAAAAACTTTTAAATTAAATCACATGCATGGATTAAACAAATTCCTAATTTTCATAATAAAATCAAAACTTGAGGATTAGTTCCCAAATCATCATTTCCTTATCAATTTCCTTCTAATCCCCTAAAATTTGATTTCTAATTCTTTTCTATTTCCTTAAATCATCAAATTGATATTATAAAACTCCTAGAAAAATGTTTGCATGTGTGGAATTATAATCAACATCAAACCATCTACATCAAAATCCCTTTTTATTCAAAATTAAGTTCAAATGTTCATGAATTTATAATTTACCACCACTTGTTCTTCTTATAACCAAACATGAAATTAATTCCTCAAATCTCCTAAAATTTCATTAATGCATGCAAAGATGGAGCCCAAAATTATGAGGAAAACACAAATTAAACTTAAAATAATTAATTTCTAATTTATTCTCCATAATCATCCACATGCATGCAAAGAACCAAGTTCATTATTCCTGCACTAAGCACATTGATGTCCGTTTCCATTTCATCCGAGAAATTGTGAATGAAGGGGATATTCTGCTTCAAAAGATTAGTACTACAGATAATCCGGCCGATATGCTCACAAAAGTGGTTTCTGGGATCAAGTTCCAACACTATTTGGACTTGGTCAACATCTTTCGGAACTGAGCACCTTCGGCTGCATGGCAGTGTTGATTGATCACTATGTTGGATAAAAGAATCCTCGCCAAGGTGGAGATTTGTTGAAGATTGGGCTAAAGATTCAGCCGCGAACTACTCACATGGGTTGAGGGGGTGATATGTTGGATATCACCCCATGTGAGGGGTGATTCCTTTACATGTGAGTGCACAAGCTTGCCAACCTACAAAGGTAAGTTGGCCATGTGAAGAAAGCTACTGAAAGGAGAAAAGGTGAGTTGGCTATGTGAAGAAAGCCACTGAAAGGAGAAGAAGTGGGTTGGTAGCCAGCTCACTTGAAAGCCTCTCCACCTGCATCTGTAATGTGTATATATAGAGAGGCTAAGGAGAGTTGATAGAGAGTGAGTGAACAACTATCTGAGTGTATTGTTTGTAATTCTTCCATTTCTCTCCATATAATGAAATCCGCTGCCCGATGACGTAGGCGACTTGCCGAACCACGTTAAATTCTTGTGTTATTGCTTGTTTGTATTTCCTGGTGTGCCCCTGATCCACAACATTTTTCTGAATCCCAAAACTTTGTTTTGTTTACTTATTTCGTTTCTCTTTCTGAAAATTTTCATCTGAATTACTTTGAAAGATACACGGATAGCACAAGAAGATGAAATGTTGTTTGGTTATTTTTTGTTGCTTGGTGGTCCCTTCCTTCTTTCACCTTTGTGTTGCTGATTCATTTTTTTAGCTATGCTTCTTTAGCCCCTCAAATGGATCCAATCATTGGCGATATTTAGGAATTCTAGCCAACGATTTTTACGACACAAATGGAAAACAAAAGATTGTTTGGGTCGCCAGCATTGCCAATCCATTGATAGATACCCATGGAGTTCTAAAGATAACTCAAGAGGGGAAGCTTATGATAAACGACAGGAGTGGGATCTCCACCATTTTGAACTCTAAACAAAATTCTCCAATAAGTAATATAAGCAACACAAGTGCAACACTTGATGATTCTGGGAATTTTGTTTTGAGATCAGGAGAGCATGTTCTATGGCAAAGTTTTGATTATCCATCTGATGTGTGGCTACCCAACGTGAAATTGGGTTTGTTTTACTTGAAGAGTGGAAACCCGCAATATAAGTTCCTCACTTCATGGTTAAGCCCAAAGGTTGCAGATCTAGGGGTTTCATGCTACGTGTTAATCCAAACAACACAAAGCGACTTATGTCTTGGAAAAGAGGAATTGTTTATTGGAGCAGTGAAATCTTTAATCGAAAATTTTTCAACTGCTCGGCATATGTGGAGTTCAATTTCGGTTACTTGTCGAATGAGAATGAGAGCTATTTCACTTGGAATGGTAGTAAGCCTCCTCAGGTGTACTTAATTTTTGTTACTCTGCATATTGACACACAATTGTCAATTGTGATCTTGACCATGGTGATGATATTATATCTAGGAGGTGTGTAAAGCCGAAACCACCCAACTGTATAGGTGGAGATGTGTTCAAGGAGACAAGGAAATCAATGAATCCATATTTGCACTTGCCTAATTCCAACTTGGGTCTCAGTGACTGCAAGGAGATATGAATGAAAAACTGTTCTTGTGAGGCATATGGATCGTCTTATGCTGATGGGTCTGGGTGCATATTTGACGCGGGTTCAAATATTTTGGGTGATGAGGATGTCTTGTACATTCGAATTAGCAGAGGTGAGTCTTCTTGCTTGTGCTGCTGATTCAAATTTGAATTCGATTATAAATTTGGACTTTTGAATTGCAAAAAATATTGAAGTAGCACTACCTCGATTTCTAACTGACAATCCACATCTAACATTTCTCTTAGGATTTATATTTAAATAACTTCTTTTAATCACTAAGAAAAATATATCAATGACTAATAAGAATAAAAAATATATAAAAGGAAAAAAAAATAATTAATAATAATAGCCAAGGTGGTAGTTAATTATAATAGCTTACAAGGAAGAAGCAAATGTGGTTGATCATCATTGGTGGTTTGATATCTTTCCTACTAGTTCTTACTCCAATCTCATTATTATGCTATCTTCGACTGAGACATCACTGCTTTACCGGTATTGTACCTTTAAACCTCTTATCTAAGATAGGCTAGTTATTTTAATTCCAAGTCAATCTAAAATGAGAATTTTCCTTTTACACTACACAGGAGGAAGCAACAAAGTTGGGACTTCCAAGGCATGAAACTCTTAATGGAAGAATTGAATAACAGTGCAGCAACTATTGATGAATCAAGCAATGAAAGAAAGCTCGAGTTAAAGGGGAAAAAGTATCACGAGTTACTTTCGTTCGTTTTTCTAGCGTAGAAATTGCAACAGGGTACTTCACTGAGAAAAATAAGATTGGTCAAGGTGGTTATGGGCCGTTTATAAGGTAGATATTCATTTTCTTTTATTGGGAATAAATATTTCTTTTCTTCCTTATAATCGTGCTCTTATCGATGCTCAAACTAGTTTGCCTCACCAAGCTAAATTATGCATTCATTAAAAAAAATTAAGTTTGTGTTTGGGTTTATGAATTTGGAATGAAAGGATTTGAGCACTAATCATTCAAGAAAAATTGGCTCAAATGTGGATTTCAAGATTGAATTTGAGAGCTTTGCAATCAGTGATAATAGTTATTTGAAATCCTCCATACTATGGATTATAAATGTACAAGATCATAATAAAATACTTATCTTCTTAATATACACTCCATTTGTTTCTTAATTTATCTACAGTAGCCATGTCTCCTATATTTTTATAAAGAGTTCAACCTCAAATCGTTTCACTTGAAATCCATATTAAAAATAAAAAATAAAAACTAAGTGGTCTAAAGAATCGACAGTAGTACCATTAGTAATATTATTCCATTTTAGAACCATCTTATTTTTTTCGAAATCTAGAAGTAGCAATTTATTATGACATATTGTTCATATATGAAAATCTAAAATCCATGTGTTATTACCATGTATTTTAATTAGCATTCATCACCTTCTTTAAATAACTACTATATATGAACTTCGTGGGATGATTATAGAAGTTTAGAGTTTCAGGGTGTAACAATTAACGGGTAAGAAATCGCTGTAAAAAGACTTTCTGAAAACTTGAGACAAGGATTAGAGGAGTTCAAAATGAGATTATATTGATCTCAAGGCTTCAACATTGTAATCTTGTCAGACTTTTGGGTTGCTGCATTGAAAGATAGGAGAGGATAAATATGAGTACTTGCCGAACAAAAGCTTGGATTTCTTTCTATTTGGTTTGTTACTTCGCCACCTTTAGTTGATTAATTTCCCTTGTGATATCTAGATTTATCATGGTTACCATCGTATGAGCTGTGGTTCGATCGAGGGGCCAAAATAGTGGTAGCGAGATAAGTCTCACTAGGCATACAAGTTTAGTTAGACCTATTTTATATGTAATAAATTTTGAACCAAATAAAGGTGAAGTAATATAAAATTTAATAGGGCTATATATATTGCTTAAACGTTTTATCAAATTTTTTTACTTTCATGTAACTTCTCATGTGGCATGATGGGTTCTATCATATGCCTCACATATACACAGGCATTTATTGTGTAAATACACATAGAAAATAAAATAAATGTGGTGATAAATAGCCTATGGCTTGAAATTTAAAGAAGTAATAACAATGTAAATCAATGATGAATGAATGAAAGAAATATGAACCATGAAAGAAGTAATATCATATGCCTCACAAGATATGTTGCTAAATAAAAAGGGAAAGACTAAAAAGGGACAGGGTAAAGAAAAAAGAAAAGAAAAATGTGATGAACCATGAAAATTTATCTTGAATTATATCAAAAAATTGTATGTGCGATGTGAATTTAAAGTTAGTGAGATGTGAGTCACATTTACAATGAATATAAACCATTGATCTTTTTTTTTTTTTTGAGTATTTTTTCTGAATTTGTAACATTGCTAAACTAATTAAAATGCAAGAAATAAATTGTATCATAAATAAATAAAAAAAGGTTTAAAGCTGCTCCAAAAGTACATGGAAAAGGAGAATAGGTTGTTTAATAAACTCCTTTAAGAATACAGGGTACCTATGAAATACAAAACAAAAAAGTAAGACAAAATGAAAGGTTGAGATCTTTTGGGCTTCACTTAGAGCATCTCCAATGGTTGTTGCTATATTGGGGTTGTTATTGTTATAATTTGGTAATGAATAGTGTTATTTTGCCAAATTATAGCAATGGTGCTCTAATGGTCATTTGCTATTTTTGGCAAATTTCAACCAATTTTCCCTCCAAGTTTGTAAGTGTTGTTTGGATATAAGTTTTTTGTGATTTTATTTTTATTTATTTTTTTGTCTTTTGTGACATTTTTTTATCTGTTTGTTAAAAAAATTATATATTTATTTTATTCTCAACTAGACAAATATAAAAAATTAAAAAAAAAATTAAAAATTGAAAAAAAAAATATTGTTTGATTTATTTACCCCACCAAAAAATATATCACTACATATTTAATCAATTTCAATTATATGTTCCAATTATGTTCCAATTATAGATATATGTTTTTATTTGTTCCAATTATGTTCCAATTGTAGATATATGTTTAATAAATTTTTAACCCAGCATTCATTTAATGAATATGTTCCAATTATGTTTTTATTTAATTTTTTTTTTTTTTTAATGAATAAAGTAACCCACTCTTCATGAATAAAGTTCCCCAAGTTCAATAAACTTGAGGAAATTTCCAGATCCACTCTCGAGAGGAATCCGGATCTTCCGTCGCACTCTCCTGTGCCTCTTTCCTGTCGCCCTCCAAAATGACGTCGTTTTGAAGGGTTTTTTTTTTTTTTTTTTTCTTTTCTTCTTCTTCTTACCAAATTTAGAGAGAGAAAGCAGAGAGAGAAAGAGTAACAGAAATGGACCCTCACGGCGGCATTAGCAGCAGCAGAGCGGTGGCTCCTCATCGCCGGCATCAAGAAGAAGAAAGCGAGTGAGTCAGGCTCCTCATCACGTGGGGGAGGGAGAGGAAGGGGTAGACAGCTAGCAATGAAGAAGGAGGCTCACCTAACGTCACTCCAAACCCTATCTCTCGTCTCTTCCCTTGCTTTCTATCTCTCTCTCCATTCTCTACTTTCAAACTCTTCTTCCCATTCCATTCTCTCTCTCTTTCCAGACTAGAGAACCCCAGAAAATGCCCAGAAAAAGTTGTTCTATTTTTTTTTGTTTTCATCCATGCTCTGTTTTCACCACCAAAATCAACAAACATTTGCTTTCAATTTGTAAAGAAATGTAATAATGTTGAACCAAAATTTAAAAATGCAAAATTGTTCCACAAAAAACAAATTTTTTGGGCATTTTTCTTTCCAGACTAGAGAACCCCAGAAAATTTTGCATTTTTTTTAATGTCAAGAACGAAATTTGTTTTGTAGATTAGTTTAGATTAGATTAGATTTTGCATTTTTAATTTTCTGGGCATTTTCTTTCTAGATTAGATGTCAAGAACGGAGAAACCCTCTCGACCTTCTTGCTCGAAAATTTTCCCGAGAAAATCTCAGAGAAAGTTCGCATGATCAGTCGGAGCGGAGACAAGAGAGAGCTTCAGTCCAAGGAATGGTTGCTTGATCAATGGTGATTTTGGGTAAAAGCGGAGAGAGAGAAGCAGATAAGTTAATGGCGATGGGATCGGAGGTCTCAGGTGCATGAAGTGGGGGAGTCAAACACATTCAAACGCATCAGCTGTACACAATACACATATGATATATGTATCTATCTAAACTATATGTATATATATATATATATATATTCACACTGTTGGGTAAAAACAAACACAGACCAACAACATTCCTCAACCTCCTCTTTCTCTCTCCTTTTTTGACTAACAACATTCCTCAAACACAGACCAACAACAAACACAGACTCCCCGTGTTTGAAGTGGGGGAGTCAGAGGTATCTCAGGTGCATGAAAATGAATCCAAATGGCAAAGTCTGTTCTGCCGATCGGAGGTCTTCAGCTTCCGAAGTAGATAAGCGTTTGATCGAAAAAAAAAAAAAAAAAAAAAACCTCCAAAACGACGTCGTTTTGGAGGGCAACAAGAAAGAGGCACAGGAGAGTGCGACGGAGGATCCGGATTCCTCTCTCTCTCTCTCTCTCTTCGAAACTTGAGAGAGAGAGAGAGAGCTTCGGATGAGTGAAGATCAGAGGGAAGATCAGAGCTTCGGATGAGTGAAGATCAGAGGCAGAGACCTTCGGATGAACTTCGGATCAGCTTCTACGCTCAGATCAGGTATTTTTCTGCAGCTTATTTCGGATCAGCGAGCTTCGGATGAGTGAACCCTCAGATCAGGTATTTTTCTTGGATTATTTCAGATTACCTCTCATTGATCTTGCTCCTTCTACGCTGAACTTCGGATTATGCTTCTACGCTGCTCTCACCATTTCCAACCTGCTCCAATTCGTATATATTTATATTTATATATATACATGATGAATTCTAGTATGAATTTGATGAAATCTTTTTAAATCTGTTTTTGGTATGAATTTGATGAATTTTCTAAATATTGATGAATTATTGTTCATTCTTGTTGAATATTGATGAATATTGATGAATAAAACTTTTAGTGAATATTGATGAATCTGGAAAATCCCAACCGAAAGGGAAGGAGGGAAGTTGGGAAGAGAGAAAACAGTTAATTTTGGGTGACTTGGCGGTTGGCATTGCCAAAGTAGTTATAATTTGGCACTTGATTTGGCAGTTGCCAAATTTGGCAGCTATTATAGCATGCCATTGGAGAAGCTGTTTTTGGCTCAAGCTGCCATATTATGGCTTTGGCAGATGATTTAGCCATCCATTAGAGATGCTCTTAGAGACAAGGAATGAATGGCCAAAATAAATTTGGACGGGCCATTTATTGCAGTGCCATGAAAATATATAAAAAAATATCTAATATATAGAGGGTATCCTCAAAAGTTTGCAGGGGCCAGGACCCTGACCCCCCTCCCTCCGTCCTTGATTACCATGTCTAATTTATTTAATCAATGCAAAATTTATGGCAAATGTAACAAAACAAAATTTACTTGATTGGAAAATGCGTGTATGCATTATTGGGGGAATTGCTCAAGGGCTGTTCTATCTCCACAAGTACTATAGATTAAGGCATTATTTGAGAATATACTATTTTAGTAACTTTTTAGTTTTTTTTGGCTGAAAGTAAAAAAATAAAAAAATGTTTGGAATGACTTTTTGATTTTTTATGAAAATATATGCAAAAGTTAGAGAGAAAATGATTTTTTTGACTTTTTAGTATAAGGTTATAAGCTTTTTGATTTTTTTAATAACTTTTTGATTTTAAATTAAAAGTGTTGCATGTCAAACGAAACCTAAGAATCATCCATAGAGATTTGAAAACTAGTAACATTTTATTGAATAATAACATAAACCCAAAAATATCTGACTTTGGCACTGTTAGAATTTTTAGCGACAATGAATATCGAGTAAACACAAACAGAATTGTTGAAACACAGCAAGTGATAAAACTCTTTCAAATATACACATAAAAAATCTCTTTATATACATATCAAACACAATTAGATTTCAAGATTTTTATAATGTAGTGAATGTTGGACACACTTGTTACATGTCTCCCAAGTAAGCTATAGGTGTTTTCTTTTCTATAAAGTCTGAGATTTTCAGTTTCAGAGTCATGATGCTAGTGGGAACAGGTTTCTAAGATCGTGCTTTGAACTTGTTAGGGTATGTAAGTAATTGTAATAAGGACCTTTTTTATTTATTTTTTTACATTTTCACTGTTTGTTTCAGTGAATTGATGTTGTATGAGATTTTTACGAACATTTTTAGGCATGGTACCTATGGAAAGAAGAAAAAGGTTTGAAGATAGTGGATCAAGCATTGGTTGAAATATGTTCCACATGTGAGGCTATGCGATATATTCAAGTCGGTCTCTTATGTGCTCAAGAAAGTGCAGCTGGTTTTACCTGCTCCTAACCAACCAGCTCTCTTTAAAATTGTGTGCGTCAGAGATGCAAATGCACTCAGAAAATCCAAAACCTTGCTCTATAAATGACATCACATATTCAGAAGTTGAGGTTTGATGACATTTATGCTTATACAAACAAATATTGTAACAGTAATATTAGGTATCATGAAAAACCTTTCATGAAAATAATCATAAAAGTTTTGTGACCCTTGAATTACACTTAGAATAAAATACCACACACTAATCAAGGTAATCCAATAATCATAAATCTTTTATGATCTGAAATTTTTTTCATAATCCCTAACTTTTCTCATATTGTAATAATCATCATATCATCCTCTCATTATGTTATGAATTGTCTGTAATTGATGTTGAAGATTATTGTGTTTGTTGATATTATTTGATATTATGGTAGTAGTGTATATTCACAAGAAGTTTGGATTCATTAGCATGTAATTTGACTCTTTATTTGTTTATCAAAAGGCATTTATTTATTTATTTCAACAATCATTGTCATATTGTTGTAACCGAAAAGCGGTTGTGGTCACCGTAACAGTTGTAGTGATGCGAACACGGTAGCAGGGTATAAAGGCCATAGCATAACGATTGCGGTAATTGGAACTGTGATTTTTTTTTTTCCGCACAATTTGAAGAAAATTTACTGAGCGTAAATTTTTTTTTGCTTTTCAAAATCACATTTATTGGGGTTTAAAATAAATTTTGATCAATTTTTATAATTTTTAAGTATGACTCAATATATTTTATATTTTCAAATCATTATAAAAGGGCCTTTTAATATTTTATTTCAATAGTTAATAATTTCAAGAATAATTGATTTTAAATGTTTACAAATTATTTTCTACCAATAAATGAACTAACTGAATAAAAAATATTTATAATTATTAAATGAAATAATTATAAAATAAAATTGTGCCATAAATTAAAAAAATTATAAAGAAAAAAATTCATATAAGATTTTTTCTTTGTGTTTAGATTACTTGAGTATTTGTTCTTTCTTTGTAAGTTTTTTTTTTTAAAAAGAAAATAAAACTATTCAGAATATTGTAAAAATGTGTAACAGTATCTAACAGATTGTTACGGCCATTACGGTACTACTACAGCCGTTACGTAATACCGAAATAGCCGTTATATATGTGAATTTCCATCACACCGCTATAACGGCCATAACGGATAGTGATAACTACCACAACAGTTACGTAACAGCATTGGTAACAGCCCCTAAATGATAAGAGATGTTTAATATCTGATGTATGACTGGAAAGTTTTAACCTTTATTATAACAAAACTTATATGATGGAAGAAAAGAAAAAACTCTCAACCCTTGTAACAAAATTGTATAACAAAATAAATTTTTAATTTTTAATTTTTTCAATTTAAATATTAAATTATTGATTTGTTCTCAATTTAAATCAACTGTCTATTTCCATTAAGTAAAACCAACAAAAAAAAATTAATATTTTAGTTATTAAATTCAATGAAAAATTGTATTTTAGACATTTTATGTACATTTACATTAAGTTTAATGACTATATTTTTTTTCATCAGTTTTACTCAACAAAAATAGGCTGATGATTTAGATTGAGAACTGTTAAAGCATATCTAAAATATATTACATTCCATATTTGTTAAGTTTTAATATTTCTATAAGTTTCTTTATTTTCATGATTTTTTTATTAACACTCTATATAAAGTCCTTGGTTCGAAGTGTTGTGACAGCACCATGCTGTCACAGCAAACGGTGGCGTTTACAAGCTTTTCTGTTTTTTTTAAAAAAAGTTTGTGCAATTTGTTTTTTTTTTTTTTTGGACCATTTATTTTATTATCATTTTTTTTTTAGGTAAATTTTAAATACACCTCATATGGTTTGCTTAAAACATATATTACTCTCGGTAATTTTGAAAATTATAAATATTCTCTTGGCATAATTTTTTATTTAACATAATTAATAGAAAAAATGAAATTCATAACTACTATAAAATAATAAAATTATCATAATCATTAATTGTTTATTCATATGTGAGTATTTTTTTTATATAATATGTGATGGGTAAAAATCGAACCACTTAGGCTGTGGCGAAGATAGCTTGATTTTTGGCCTGAAAAACACTTAGATAAAGGTAAAAGGGGGTGGTTGAAGTAGTCTGGAGACCCTCTGATGCCTAAGTCAATGACAGAAGTAGATAAAGGTGCATGATTATCTTAGTAGGGTTCGAGTAGAAGTGTTTTCATACCTCCATTATGTTGATTGCTTTCCCTTTTATAGCTTACTTCTACTAGCCATTGTCGGTTGTTAGGCTTCCCCCCACTCCTCACGTCAATCCCCTTTCCTTAGGAATTGTATTCCACAAAGTACAAATTTCTAGGAGTTAGTTAAGTCTAAAATAAAAGGATGTGAATTGACTGGATCTGCACCCTTCTTGGGCTTGCTTTCTGCCACCTTTCTCCTGTCCTAAAACTCCTTTGGCCTAGTCTACTCCTGGGCTGTTAGGCCAGGCTCAAACTATCCTGAGCTGACCTTCTATTTTGTTGGTGATGTTGCCCTCCTGCTGCCAGCTTAGGAATTCTAGTCTTGCCCTATGTTTATTCGTTTTCTACCTCCCACATAATATGTAATTGAAATGTCAAAATTTTGAAAACTATAAATAATTCATTGTTATAATTTTTTATTTAACATAATTAACAGAAAAAATAAAATTCATAACTATTCTCCTATTACTTTATACATATGTGAGTTTTTTTAATTATTATTTTTGTTTACAATATATAGTGCACACTTAATGATAATTACACATCGTATTTATTTATAATTATTTAAGATATTCAGACATTTTATTGGCCATAAGTAATTAATTACGGGTATAATCTTTCAATAATGATTGAGACCTCTTTTTTTTTTTTGGATCTCCACGACCCCTTTTAGATCTCAACCATGAATGGTGTAGGCCCCACGCATACATGAGTGGATCTCACGCATACATCAAATCCAAAGGGGGTTGTGGAAGTCTCCAAAAAAGGGAGTCCCAAGTATTTTTCATAATCTTTTTGTGCATAACGTTAATTATTCACCATCACAACCACAATCAACGTTTGTCTTCCCAAACATTATACAGTACACTAATTTCACAACTGTTTAATATAATTGAATTTGAAAAGAAAAACGGCCAATAAATTTTCTAATGTGTTTTTCTATATATATATTTTTAGAAAATTTGAGTTGATCCAATGGTCCATGCCATAATCCCATGTAGGCTTTGTCATGTTTGGACAATGGTAATTTTAATATTTTTTTAGTAACTCACACTCACCCCCATAAAATTGAAAGGGTTTACATTTGATTAACATCAAATAATTATCTTATTGTTATTGTAATTTTTGACTTCTCATAAATATTGGGGCTAGACCATATTATTAAACACTTATTTTAATTAGGGTTGCAAATGAACAGAGCCGTTCATGAACAAGCTCGAGCTCGGCTCGGTAAGAGCTCGTTCGAACTCGGTTCGTTAATTTTTTTTGCCGTTCGAGCTCGAGCTCGAGCTCGTTAAATTTTTAATAAACAAGCCCAAACAGTCTAAAGCTCGGCTCGTTAGCTGGCTCGTTTAATATTTATTATTTATATATTAAATAATATAAAATTATGTATAAAAAATAAGAGAAATATGCTATTTATATATTTAAAAAATATAAATTTAAATAATACTTAACTATAGATAGTATATTTATATAATAGTGGTAGTAGATATTATTATTTTAGTAAAATATGGACTTTTTTTTAGTATGTATATATATATTGTATATATAATTGTATAATCAAAGTTTTAATTGTAACTTTAGTCTCACATTCAAGTATGAATTTATAAATTTTTTGGCTCGTTAAGGTTCGTGAACAGGCTCGAGCTCGAGTCGAGCCTAAGCCAACTCGGCTCGAGCTCGGTTCGTTAAATTTTTATTCAGCTCGAGCTCGAGCTCGAGCTCGTTAAAATCTTAATAAACAAGCCCAAACACACTAAAGCTCGGCTCGGCTCGGCTCGTTTGCAGCCCTAATTTTAATAGTCTTGAAATTTGAATTTTGGATGATTTGGTATGTAAAGGAATAGAATTTAGAATGATATGATATGGACCATTAAATTGTATAATTTGGTCGATTCACAATTTAGCTTCAATTTTTATTTATATATATATATATTTTTTTTTTTGGGGGGGGGGGGGGTTGGGTATAATTTGATTTATATATCTATATATAGACATTTAATAACAAGTACTATTTCATAGAATTGTTGAAGACTAAGTGAAAAAAAGAAAAGGAAAAAGAAATGTGTAAATTATAAATACATCTTCTAAGGTTTGCTTAAAATACAAATTATCTCTTGTGGTTCTAAAAATTACATTTTTAGAATTATCCCTTTCAAATTTCTAATCGCATAACAAATTATCATTTTTATTAATAGATCATTAAATCAATTAGTATTTTTTAATAATGCCATAAATATATTTCAATTAATGATTATGATAATTTTATTATTGTATAGTAGTTATGAATTTTATTTTTTTCTATTAATTATGTTAAATAAATTTTTTTGATAATAGAGTATTTGTAATTTTCAAAACTAACGAGGTTAATACTTGTTTTAAGAAAATCACATGAGATGTATTCGTAATTTATCCAAAAGAAACTGATAATAAAACAAATGGTCAAAAAAAACAAAAAAAGGAAAACAAATTGCACAAACTAATAAAAAAAAAAAAAAAAAAAAAAATCAAATGACACTGTTTGCTATGACAGCACAGTGCTACTACAACACCTACTCCAATTCCGTATGTCCTGTATACAGGCAACTTCATGTAATAGTTACATCCAATACTATTCAACATTATTCAATATATAGATATTCTCTTTTTTTCTCTCTTTATACATTTATCTTAACATGGTATCAAAGTTATAAGATCTAACCTATCTTTCTGGTTCATCGGTGAGCGGCCAATTGACAACCTTACCTTCGCTGTCCACTAGACTTTCAACACATACTTGTATTAATCACAATCTCCAGCAACCAATTAACCACCACTTCCATACCATAGGCGTCAAATTTCAATCTTCTTCTCCTTCAATCTAGATCTAAATCAGGATCAAAATCCATTTATTCATTTATTTATATTTTTTTTGTGCTTCTGCTCTCTCTCTCTCAATTCTATTCCTTTCAAACTCAAATATATTTCTATCTTAAAACATATTTGAGTTTTGGGAGAGAGGTAGGTAATATACCTATATCACGGTGAGCATGGTGATACACCATGTGAACCATCTAAGCCGCCCCTTAACGCACCTTGTCATAAGCCGTCCCCTGGCACAATTCAACACCATGTCATAAGTTACATATGTGCCACATCTACTGGTGCAATATATGTTCCTGTTCAACCACCTCCTAAGGCCCATCACTTCAACATCGCCTCCTAAGGTTCCTCTCACAGTGAACACACTGCTCAATCGCCTCTAGCGGGCCATTATCGTTTGCTCTTGCAGTAGACTCTTCTCAATCGCCCATACCAGGTCCTTATAGTTTGCCTTAACAACAAACTCTACTCAATCACCTCTAGCAGGCTCTTTCGTTTGCCGAACATAACAAACTCTCATCTATTTTTGTTTTGTTCTTCCAAACTCAAGTAACTCAAGTTAGTTTACTTACTTGAGTTTGAAGGAGACTGTAAAAGCATATCTAAAATATATTATACTTTCCATATTTGTTAAGTTTTCATATTTCTATAGGTTTCATTATTCTCATGGTTTCTTGATAAACACTCCATATAAGTCCTATATTTTTTTTGATCAACAAAAGAAATATTTATTAATGAAGAACCAAAACAAGAGAAAACTTACAACAATAAAATAAGACTGTGCAAAACGAGCATCATAGCTAAACCTCTACAATCCCATCTAGGATGGCACCGAAGATACAGCACAATCATATGCCAGCACAAGCCCGAGATTGGTGAGAGGCCAATCAACAACAACCCAAAAAACACAAAGAAACAAGAAGAACAAAACACCCCAAACCTAAATACACCCAACAACTATAACTGCACACCCAATTCAAAATACAAAGAAAATGCAACAACTATAATAAAACCAGCAATCACCGAAGATCAATGAGCCAAAATTTCCTGCCATACCAGATTACTTCCCACCAGCAGTAGATTACCAATTAGCAGCAAATCAAAATTAGCAATCCAGCATCAGCAAATTAACAGTTAGCAAAACCAACATCCCAGTAGCAGCAGATAGTAGCACCCAGCAATCACCATAACAACATCAATCAGCAACCAATTCACCCAACAAGCAGCAGCACCGAAGAGATTGCCCATCAAGCAGCAACACCGACAACAATATACAGAAAAACCTACATCTGGACACTACCAAACCAGCAATAATCAGCCATCAAACATCCAACAAGCATCCATTACCAAGAAGCTAAGAGTGACCTTTGAACTGCTGAACGTTATTAACAATTTCTTGCACAGAGTAAAAACCATCACTAGAATGAGCCTTTACCCAAATGGCAATTCTGAATTTGATCAGATTGCACACTTCTTCCAGATGTGCTTGCTTATTTTGGAACACAACCTCATTCATGAGCTTCCATAATGACCACAATACAACCAATGGTATAGCCTGCCAAATCAAATTTGCAAACTTACCCCACCTAAACCCACTCCACCAGCCAAGAAGATCCTCCACATTCCGAGGTATAACCCAATGCAGCCCCTACCATTGCAGTAGACAAGACCACACCCTTCAAGAAAAAGGACACCACAGCAAGATATGAGACACTAACTCCACCTCTCTCTTGCAAAATATGCACAAGACAGAAGCCTCAGGACCTAAAACCCCGATTCTTTGCAAAAATGGAAAAGTCTTAAGTCTCCTCTTCCACGCCAACCATCCAAGAAACTGCACTTTTGGGGGGTAAATATTGTTCCATAGTAACTTAGCAACCAAAATAAGAGTGTAAGGCATCAACAAGGAATACAGGGAAGAGATCGAAAACTGCCCAGAAAAATTAGCCATCCACTGTAGACAATCAGCACCATAAAAAAAACCAGTCCCAACAGAGATCAAAAAAAGCCTCCAATCTAATCAACTCATCTGATTCCCAGCTCAGCAAGGCTCTTCTAAACCTGAGAAAGCCATCTGACTGGGCATCCCTCCTATCTATCACCACTTTGAGAGTGATCTCCTTCTCTGATGATAGACTAAATAACCTAGGAAACAAAAACTTAATAGAAAGATTAATTGCCTAACTATCAGACCAAAAGTGGACTCTGTTTCCATTACCCACAAATAATTGAGAACTAACCATAAAAATATTGAAAAGATGAGAATTTGATTGACTAACCTTGAGAATATCACCCCAAATTTTTTAATAAGACCCAAAAACTTCTGGAAAAGGGTACCACCTCCCACCATTCGAAGAATACCTACAACAAATTACACGTTTCCACAATGATGAATCCTCCGCACCATACCGCCGCCACCATTTAGCCAATAGGCAATCATTCACCTGTTGAACCCTCCTAATACCCAGATCCCCATTGTCTTTGCTTTTAGTTACTTCATCCCAACTAACAAGATAAACCTTCCTCTTCAAGTCAGACCCCCCCTCCCCCCACAGAAAGTTTGCTCGAATTTTATCAAATGCCTTAGCCACAGAAGAGGAAATCTTAAAAAAAGATAAGTAATACGAAGGCAAACTAGACAACACCGACTTAATGAGTGTTAACCTTCCTCCAAAAGATAAAAGCTTCCTCTTCCAAGAAGCAAGTCTAGCTTTGTATTTATCAAGAATAGGCTTCCAAGTCTTCTTAAGCCTAGGGCTTGCCCCTAATGGTAACCCAAGATAGGACAGTGGTAATTTCTGAACCCTGCAGCATAATCTAGATGCAAACACCTCCATCTTGTTCTCAGGCACACCTATACCACAAATAGAGATTTTATGAAAATTAATTTTCTAGCCAGAGACCAGTTCGAAGCATCTCAAAATCCTTTTAACTACCATTACCACTTCCAACTCAACCTCACAGAAAATAATCGTATCGTCCGCGAACTGAAGATGTGATATCGTAACATCATGACCCACCATAGCCCCTGAAAGTAGACCCAAAGACCTAGCCCTAAGCATCAGCATATTAAGCCCTTCCGCCACTATGTTAAACAAGAAGGGAGATAAAGGCTCACCTTGTCGAAGACCTTTACTAGGCTTAAATTCATCTGTTGAAGATCCATTGACAAGAACAGAACATCTGGAAGATTTGAGGCACTCCCAAATCCAACCTCTCCATCTAACCCCAAAGCCAAACTCATTCATCTTAGATAAGAGACAACCCCAATTAACTGAATCGTACGCCTTTTGGAAATCAAGCTTGAGAATCACTCCCTTCCACCAATCAACAATCTCATTAGCTATTAAAACCCTGTCAAGTATATTCCTGCCACCCAAAAACGCTGATTGTGCCTCGCCAATAACCCTTGGCACCACCTTCTTCAACCTATTAGCCAACACTTTGGCTAGAATCTTATATATAGACCCAATTAGACTTATTGGCTTGTAATCAGAAATACTAATTGGACAATCAACCTTGGGTATAAGAGTAATAAAAGAGTTGTTTAACCCCGAAGCTAACTTACCATTATCATAAAACTCCTTGAAAAATTGCATAACCTCTGGCCTAAACACCCTCCAACAATTTTGGATGCACGCCAAGTTAAATCCATCCGGTCCCGGAGCTCTATTCCCATTACTACTTTTAATAGCAGCCCAAACTTCATCTTCTGAAAAAATAGCTTCCAGGCCATCCACAAGTTGATCTTGACCAATAGATCTAAATTGCCCTCTTAAGTATGGTCTGCTCTCCCAATCTTCAGTAAACACTTGTTTAAAGTGCCTCAACACCTCTCATTTCACCAGGTTTGGCTCCTCAAGACACTCACCATCAACTGACATCGAACTAAGGAAATTCCTGCACTGCCTACTCGAAGCTATAGTATGAAAAAACCTTGTATTTTTGTCACCTTTCAAGGTCCAATCTAATCTGGATTTCTGAAGCCACATCTGTAGACACCCCATTTTTGACCGACCTTAAGACTCAGACGTCACCGATTGAGCGCTTGGTGATGTTGCATATCGCGCTTGTTCGGAAGTTTCAGAGTCGCGGCCGTGCGCCCTGCCTCCGGACTTCCGAACCCTCTCCTGTGCCTTGTCTCGGTTTGCGAACCAGACTCGGTTTTCTCTGTTTTCTTTCCTGAGGGAGAGAGAGGTCTAGCAGACCGTCATCAATGGTCAGAGGCTACATTTCATGGTCGAGGCCATTTTGCCCACTTCGAGTCCGGTTCACGGTTTTGAGCCAAGTAGGCCGTGTGCCTCGGTTCGGACCGCTCAACCATCTCGCTTTTCTCCGGTTTTTGGCATACATCTCTGTTTTATCCTTGTTAGGAACATTGGGGTCCGAGAACCCCACTTCGTCCCAAGTACCACTCCCGGTGCTTGACGGCCCATTTCCGGGAACCGAACCACGCGGTTTTGGTCCCCGAGCGCTTCGTTCGTGTTGTTGTCGATCAACCTTGGCAGTACCTCTGCTTTACCTCGCTAAGAAACACCGGGGTCCGAGAACCCCACTTCGTCCCAAGTACCACTCCGGTGCTTGACGGCCCATTTCGAACCCAACCACGCGTTTTGGTCCCCGAGCTGCTTGTTGTTGTCGATCAACCTTGGCAGTACTGCTTTTACCTCGCTAAGAAACACTGGGTCCGAGAACCCCACTTCGTCCCAAGTACCACTCCGGTGCTTGACGCCATTTCGGAACCCGAACCACGGTTTTGGTCCCCGAGCTGCTTCGTGTTGTTGTCTGATCAATCTTGGCAGAACCTCTGCTTTTACCTCGCTAAGAAACACTGGGTCCGAAACCCCACTTCGTCCCAAGTACCACTCTTGCTTGACGCCCATTTCCGAACCACGCGGTTTTGGTCCCCGAGCGCTCGTTTCGCATTGTTGTTTATTCATTTTTGGCATACATCTTTGATTCAGCATTTTGAGGAACACTGGGGTCCGAGAACCCCACTTCGTGGCCGAGTGTCACTTCCGGTGCTTCACAGCCCATTTCCGAGACCGAACCACGCGCTTTTGGTCCCCGAGCTCGCTTTGCATTAGTTTGTTCGGTTTTTGGCAGTACCTCTGCTTTCATCCTTCTAAGGAACACTTGGGCCTCGATATCACTTCGTGGCCGAACGTCGCTTAGGTGTCTCTGCAATTTCTTTTTTCCCGAACCGCGGTTCGGTCCCCGAGCTGCTTTTGCATCGTTTTTCGTTCAATTTTGGCAAGTGCTTCTGTTTTATCATTCTGAGGGACACTGGGGCCTCTGATGCCCACTTCGGGGCCGAACAAAATATCTCGATTTTGCCCTCAAAATATCTAGATATTTTGTCCTCAAAATATCTAGATATTTTGGCCTAGATATTTTCCATCTTCTTAGCCCTCTTTTTGACCTCTCTCTTGTGCACAATGAAGAGCCGAACCAGCTGGTTTGAGAGAAGAAAAAAATGGCTTCAAGAGTTCCATAGCCAAAACCTTCATTTCCATAACCAAAAACCTTGAAACAACTCCAAGTCTTGTTTGATTTCTTCACCAACACCTAGCCTCACCACCACAAATTCGATTCCAGCAGCAAGGAAGTGAATTTCAGAGGTTGAGAAGCTACAAATCAAAGCCAAAAAGCAAAGAAAGACAAGTCTTCAAGGGTAAGTGTCTAAAACCAACTTTTAGGGCCTTTTCTTGATCTTTTTCTACACTCTAATTGGTTGAGAATTGGGGCTCCGACCCCTACTGCTTTTGTGCTCATTTTGAGCCCCTCTACAACATTGTAGAAGGGGTCAACTCCATTTGGTATTTGTATATACTAGTTCCTTCAATATTCATCAAGATTGTCACATTCTTGCATGCTAAAATTGACCTATTTGTGTTTGTTTTTGGGGCTCCGACCCCTAATGGTTTTGTGCTTAAAATGAGTCCCTCTACAACATTGTAGCATAGCTCAACTTCATTTGGCCATTATATATACCATTTCATCAAGTGTGCCACTTTTTGTATGCAATTTTCGACCTATTTGTGTTTGTTTTTAGGACTTAGACCCCTACTGGTTTTAGTCTTATTTTGACCCCCTTTACATGTTTCATGAAGAAGGTTTGGTCATTTGGTGTATAGATTACATGTCTCATGTTATACTCTCTTTTGGCTCCATTTTGCCTTCCATTTCTAGCATGTTTGTCTTATGAATTAGAGGCTGCCATTTACTGCATATATGCTTATTTTTGGGCCCTCTTTCATGTTGTAGAAGAGAGTTTGTTCATTTGGTGTTTGTATATGCCATCTTCCTTTGTAATGCTCTTTTGGCCACTAATCTTGTATGATTTTGTTGCCATGACTATGTCTACATTTTGGCCATGTTTGCTACTGAAATGAGCCATTCTTGGGACTGCCTTGCTACTGTTTTTGCTGCCATGTATCAATTGTGCATGTTTAGTGTGGCCATAAGCCATTTCGGTGCACATTATCGCATTTCGATCATTTTTCGCTTTGGTGCGCTGTTGTGTTTTCGGGGCTGTTTTCCCTCATGTAGCTGCTGAAATTTCATTACCATGCTTGCATATCATTACCCACGTTATTTTGTGCCTTAATGCATTGCCTCGGTTTATGCGTGCGCTGGCACGATTTCGGCACTGCCGTTTTTATCCGACGGCCTCCTATGTGAGTGGCCGAGGCTCTCCCATGTTGGTGTAAGCCCATCGTTGCATTTCGTATGCCATTTGTATCATTTTTGCATTGCCTCGGTTTGCGTGCCCGCGGGTACGCATTTCGAGGCACTTCGTTTTTATCCAACGGCATCTTATGTGAGTGCGACTGGGGTCCTCTCATGTTAGTGTAAGCCCAATCTGCATTTTCCATGTCATTGGCATTGCAGATGCCTCGCCTCGGTTTGCGTGTCCGTGTGCACGATTTCGAGGCAATCTATTTTATCCGATTTTCTCCTTTCATCGCCGACGGCGCTACCAGGCACGCACTTCGAGGCACTTCGTCTTATCCGATTTTCCTTTCATCATCGCTCGATTTGCGGCGCTGTCAGGCACGCACTTCGAGGCACTTCGGTTTTATCCAATTTTCATTCTTTCATCATCGCCGACGGCGCTACCAGGCACGCACTTCGAGGCACTTCGATTATCCGATTTTCATTCTTTCATCATCGCCTCGATTTGCGGCGCTACAGGCACGCTGCTTCGAGGCACTTCGGTTTTATCCGATTTTCATTCTTTCATCATCGCCGACGGCGCTACCAGGCACGCACTTCGAGGCACTGGTTTTATCCGATTTTCATTCTTTCATCATCGCCTCGATTTGCGGCGCTACCAGGCACGCTGCTTTCGAGGCACTTCGTCTAATCCGATTTTCTCCTTTCATCATCGCCGACGGCGCTACCAGGCACGCACTTCGAGGCACTTCGGTTTTATCCAATTTTCATTCTTACATCATCGCCTCGGTTATGTCCGTGCACGCATTTCAAGGCACTTCGGTTTTATCTGATTTTGCATCATACATCATCGCCTAGGTTTCCGTGCTCGTGTGCACGCATTTCGTGGCACTCCAGTTTTATCTGGTCTCCATTTTGGTTTCGTCTCGGTTTGCGCGCATGTGGGCACGCACTTCGAGGCACTTCGGTTTTATCCGATTTTCATCTTCAAAGATCGCCTCGGTTATGCGTGCCGTGGGCACGCATTTCGAGGCATCCCATTTTCGTAGCATTCATGTGTATTCATCCCAATATTGAGTTGTGCACCGCTTCCTCGCCATCATGCATCGATATGTGATTGGTGGCGCGAGGATCGAGACATGCATATATTTGTGAAATACATCGCTATGCCTTTCTCCGCTCTCCGCTGCAAAAATGAAGAATTCTCGACTTTCCGAATCGCGCACAATTCGAGGAAAAGCGCAAGCAGAGGCTAATCGGGGCATCCCAAAGGATTTACTGCGAAAATTTCAAAGATATACTATCCACGAAGCGAGGGCCACGGCTTGCACGCCGATCTCAATTCTTTTGTAATTAATTTGTTAATTAATTAGAATCGTATTATTTGATTGTATATTCTTTTATTAAATTACGTATTATTATTTATTCGGACCCTCTGAGGGCATAAATGTAATAAGGGTGTGTGAGTGTGATGTATGTCTTCCAACCCCATTTCTTTCTCCCTTTTATTTACCCGCTTTGAATGGTTAGATATAGGGCATATTTCAATTAGCATACAAAGATGACAAAGATGTTTGCATCATTCATCTCAGTATTGCATGCATCGGACTCGGATCATACAAACTGCATTTGTATTTCAATTCTAAGTTGAATACATGTTAGCCGCATTTCATATGCCATCTCTAGAATAGCCGAGCTCGCTATAGTTGCATTTTTGCATGTGTTGCATTAGGCATTCTCAGATATTTTAGGATCATGCATGATTTCTAATAAGCTTTCTGCTTTTGGCTTGGAGTACTCGGTAAGTGGTTATGCTTTAGCATCCTTGCATGCGTGTGAGTGTTGCCATGATAGCATGCTTACCATGAGGCTAAATGCTTATGTGATATAACTGCCTTGTATGGCTGTGGGTGGAGGTTGGGTTATTTGAATTGGAGCAATTCATCGATTGTTTGTTAAGCCCACTAGATTGTGGCAAAATCAGATTTTAAGCCTACCGGGTAGCAAACCACCTTTCACAAACCAACATAAAATGTTTTGTTCCAATTCAGACGGCCCAGTCTATACTTGTTTGCTGCGAGCATCACATAGTAATCCTAGGCTAATAATCGGAATAAGAGCATACAATGTTTTTCAAAATCAGATATCATGATTAGTAGAGGCCGGTCTTTGTCCGGGCGAGAGGGGGTGCTCACGATGTGACCTTCCCTAATCGTACCCAAGTTCCCGAGCCAACTTTGGTGATGACGGACACGTGGCCTTTTGGCACCGAGTCAGGGTTTCCTAAATTTCCCATTTTAAAATATTTAGGTGGCGACTCATATCCGCAAAGCAGTCCATGTTTGGCACTTCTTTTCAAAAAATCTGTTTTCCTTCAAAACGATTTGCCGGATTTGGACTCTTTGGTTCGAGATTGAGAACCGCAACAAAAATCGAGTCCGAGCTGTGGCGAGGTCCCCCGCGGGCGTTGTTACAACATCCATTCCTCCCTTTTAGACAAAGTCCATACTAGCCTCCTAACCTCTCTTCGCCTAGGTATTTCATCATCCCCTAATTCTCTGGATTCAGCCACCAAATCCAATTCGTGCAACTCTGTCACGACCCAAACCCGCCCCTATGGGTTAGGCACCGTAACCGACTAGTAATCCATGATTACCGAAGGCCTGCTTGACAGTAAAGACTGTAGTACAAAGTACAGGGGCTGGCGGAAGCCAAAACAATAATAAAAGATGTCCAATGAGCTGTGACAGTCTGTATGCAAAAAAACTTTTTCAAACATATTCACATTCATAAGCAAAACATATATACACCATATGTACAAACATTCAGAGTACAGTACAAGTCTTAAACAGTATTACAAAACAGAGATGGAAGGGTGAAACTGAGACACCCTAAAGCAGCCTTAGCTCGGTCAGGCTTGGAACCTCGAGGTGAGGCACAATGGTTGTCTTGACAAAAAGGGAGTTAACCCAACGCTCCTAGCATCGATCCGGTGCCTGAACACCTACATATAAATATAAACAGTAAGCTAAAGCCCAGTGAATAACATGCGTAAAGAGGTTAAGAATGAATGTCCTTTCAGTATTGAAAATAGTCATTTGGATAAGTATATCAGTTATTCAATCATAGCAGTCATATGTGGTACATCCAATAGCAAAGCAGTACAGTAGGTCTTAACAGACCTAACACTCAGTTGATGGCCATCATATCAGTAAACAGTAATTGTTCCAAACATGGAAACCAACAGAGATCTCTGTAGAATGAGCGATAAAGACAAGAATAATGAAATTGCTATGGATGCCACGAATACAGTTCACAATTAGGATAAACATTCTTTTAGTAAGAAATATCGTTTCAGAAAGCAGTACAGTTAATCATTCAGAAAATATTCATGACTAAACATATCTTTACATCATTGTTACTCACAGTCTTTGAGCTCTGAGAGGCTAGTGGCGTCCTCGGATGCCAACCCTACGATTCTGAGAATGAACACGAACACACACTAAGTTACACACTTGGGAATCAATGACTTAGTCCCTATTTGACTCGGTGTGGTTCTATAGCATTATCCTCATTAAGATGCCTTAAACTAGGCCTAGGAATGCCTAGGATGAAATGAGAATGCAAAGATATACTTTAAAACACTTTTCAAAATTTTCAGAAAATAGAGGTCTCGCTCGAGCGTGGCTTTATACGCTCGAGCGGACATGCAGACAAAGGATCTCTGCTCGAGCGTAACTTCCTTCGCTCGAGCAAATTGTAAACTCAAGCAAAAGTACTGGATGCATGCAATTCATGCTCGATGGGCGCTCGACCTCCGCTTGAGCGTGAGACACAAGTTCTCGCTCGAGCGTGTATTCCCTCGCTCAAGCGGACTGTAAACATATGAAAAGTACTGAGTACACGCATTTCACGCTCGAGCGTTACTTTTCCCGCTCAAGCGGGGTTCATGTACTCAGAGTGTACGCTCGAGCGTAAAGTCTTACGCTCGAGTGTGGGTCCAAAATCTGAAATTTCCAGATTGAACCTCCAAGCTCAAATTCAACATTTAAAGCATCAAATTTGATTATTTTGGGCCAATTTTTTGGAAAACACTTTAAAACTCATAATATGACATGTTTCAAAGATCAATTTGCAAAATCAAAGCCCAAAGGCAGTTCAATTAAACACAAATCCAAACAAAACTTTATGAACATAATGTATATGTAACATGCAAGTGTTCAATTGAAATTAAAGCTTCAAATACTTGATCAAATGAGTCAATTCACTCAAAAGCATGATGAATTCATGGACCATAGCTAGAATATAGACATGCATGTGAGGATTTCCATGAAATCAACCTCAAAACTCAACAATGTATACATGCATGCATGATTTAGCTACTCAAATCAACTCTTTAAACCAATTCTTGACTTTAAACTCTAAATTACCATGAACCATGTAAGATACAACTCAAATTCACAAATGAGAGGATGAATCTCTACCCTTAGGTCTTGAATTCCAAGTAAGGAGGCTTAAATATGTAAATGCTCTTCAATTCCTCTAGATTCAAGCAAAACTTGTTGAATTCAACTTGTTCTCCTACTCTCCCTCTCTCAAACGGTTTGGTGTTGAAAACAAAAGGCTGAATTATGGTGTATCAACATGTATGAAGTATAAGGAGTGTAGGTCTAGGATTGTCCACTAAGTAGCAAAAATGTAATAAACTTGAACTAATGTAATTTAACATTATTTAATCTAATTTAATCGTTCCAAATCAAAATTAAATTAAACCTACCACAAAATCACATAAATTCTAATTAGCATAAACACTAATCAATTTCTGATTCGGCCGCCGATAAAGCCTTCAATTTACAGTTCGAAACTTAAAACATGAACAGATAAATCAATGGCAAACAGATAGAAACGCACTAAAACAACATACACACACAATCTGTTTAGAATTTCACTCTAACCAGTTACTTATCATGTTCAGTCTCAGTTTAGCAGTAATCAGTGGCAAGGGTTGTCACAAACTCCTCCTGTGCCTTTTTTAATGAACAAGATACATTCCCAAACACCTCTCTATTCCACTTCTTCAGAACCAATCTCAGATGTCTAAGCTTCATTACAATCACAAACCCTGCCCACCCACAAACTATTGATTCCTCCCAAGACTTCTTAATAAATGACATAAACTCTGGATGTAAGAGCTAGACATTGATAAACTTGAACGGTTTTGGTCCCTAATCCCTCCCATCCTCCTTCAAAAGTAAAGGGCAGTGATCCGACACACCCCTAGGCAAGCCCCAAAATTTCAGCTTGAACTTCTCTATCCATTTAGAGGACAGCAATACTCTGTCAATCCGACTCCACCTGCCCCCATCTTCTGAATTACTCCAAGTAAATTGTCTTCCATGCATTAGCACATCAAACAGTTCTAATTCTTCAATAAAGTTGTTAAACTCTAGCATGCCTATATCCCTACTTGTACAACCTTTCCTTTCCCCTAAACTCCTAATCTCATTAAAGTCACCCCCCAAACACCATGGGCCAGGAAATTCTGACCTTAAGTTCTTAATGACATTCCATAAAAGGCCCATCCGTGAAGCATCATAAAAGACACAATGAAAATCAGGGAAAACAGTACCTGACAACAAAACAAAACACCTAGAGTTACAACAATGGAACATTACAAAAGCCTCCAGTCTCCATACACACAGCAGTCCGCTAGCCGAACCATCAACATCCACACTCAAAAATTCAAAATTATCATTAGGCCAAACCGAACGTACCAACTCTCTAAGACAAGCCACCCTTCTTAGTTTCTTGAAAAAACGCTAGATCAACTCTGTGCTCCTTAAGTAACTCCCTAATTTTCCTTCTTTTCCCTGGTTTCCCAAAACCCCTAATATTCCAAAACAGCAACTTCATCTGAACACAAATCAAGACACCAAGGCCACCTGATAATGTTATTCAGTGGTGAATAACACCATCCTTCTGCACCACCCTCCTCACATCATCCTCCTCTAACTCCACAATTCTCTGCAATACCTCATGTTCATTGCTGCTAAAATCGATCTCTAAGGATTTACCCACCTTCAAAGTTTCCTTTGCTTCCTTCATAACCCAAGCCCTTCCTCAATTAGACTGACCACCTGAACTTGATCTTGACAACACAGCCGCTGCCACTCAAAAAACAGGTCCTTTGTGCCAACTTCCCCTTAAAGATGAACCACAACAACGAACAGCTCCCTTTCCCCCTTTCGGATCTCTTCTACCCCAACTTGATACCTTTCCATAAGCTAAGTCCTATATATAGGCCACCTCTTGTAATAATTACATACAATATTATTCAACATTGTTCAATATGCAGATATTCTATTTTCTCTCTCTTTATATAATTATCTTAATAAGAACAAATCAAAAAATTAAAGTTTAAATTGATAAAATTAAAAAGTCAATTTATTTTATTGTCAGGGTAAATTCTCAGAGTTTTTTTTTTTTTTTTTTTGGTAATTTTCCCAAACTTCTATTAAGTATAAAACTACAAAAAAAAAATTAATAATAATAATAATAATAATAATAATAATAATAATAATAATAATAACAATAAATAAATAAATAACAAAATATACTCAATCAAATTAAAGAAACTCTTTTTTTTTCTTTTTCTTTTTTGTCACTAATGAATTTCGTGTTACTTGAAGTCTTTCCCCTCCTAATATCATATATATATTATTAAAAGTAATTTTCTTTTCATACTTAAGTGACACATTATAAGGGGTATTTTTTTAAAAAAAAAACCAAGTCAGCATGTATTTTCTTAATTATATATAGAGTTCTACACAAACCTAAACCTAATTAAATTATACTAACTTTACCTATTTTTTAAGGACTCTATTTAACAAATATTTTTTTTCCATATATTTTTCATCGAAAATTGAAATAATCAACAAACTCAATACTAATTTTGTGTTTCACGTTTTTCTTCTTATATTCAATATATGATAATCCAACTACAATATATTTATATTTAATTTTTTTAATAAATTTTATATAATTTCTATTTCTACATATTTTTATTTTCCAAATGAATATAAAAGAAAATTAAATAGTTTAGAATTACTTTTAATTTTATGTTATTAATTTTTCTTCTAATTTAACTATTATTTTTAATATCAAAATGAGTATTTATTTTACTATTTTATAATTTAATATATATCATACAAAATTATTTTATAATAATTACACCTTTATAATACAATAGAACTAAAACTATCAAAATACACAAATATTTTAACTAAAATTAAGATATATAAGTATTCAAATAATAATTTATAGAACGATAGCACCAATATTATCAAAATAAATAATTAAAATCATATTTTAATTTTAATTATAAATTAATATTGAAATTATTCTTTTATAACACACATTATACCATTAAATATTTTTTTTTTAAATAGTACGTGTATTACACAGATCAACTATTAGTTTATATTTATAGTAATCATATCACACTTCTTTATCTATGTATATATATCTATAGATTTTATTGAAGAAATAAAATATATATATATATATATATCACAATGGAACTTGAATTGGACTCTGAAGGCAAAAAGTAGCTGATTTTGTGGGCACAAAATGGGCCTGTGGAAATATTTGCCTTTACTGGATGCTGCATTCCTGCCAATCACTTGTGGGCATTATTTGTTGCAGTTGTTTTCTCTTCCTTTTTGGCTTTGAATAATTTTTATTTTTTCCCCTGAAATAGAGAGATAAGGTTGTAAAAAAATCTCACTATAATTAATTAAAATTTTATTGATAAAAATTTTAAAATAAAATCACTTTTTAGAGATAAAATATTTTTATTATAAGAAATAGTATTATTATATTTTCAGTGATAAAATTAGACACCAAAGTTTTTGTGTCAAAAAATAAATTTTTTATAAATCAAATTATTTTGTCCTCAAAAAAACATTTATTAGCGATATTTTCAAAATTGTAGTCGCTAAAATATATATATATATATATATTTTACTTTTTGAGTCGATCTTTCAACGACTATCCTTGTGACATTAGGAATTAGTTTACAAATATTTTTTACAACAAAATTTTCACTTTTAAAAACAAAAAAGTTTGATTCTTAAAACTTTTATATGTTATAATTTTTGAAGAGCTATGTATACCGCCTACTTTAATGTTTTAATTAGAAAATTTACATATAAGTGAGATAATCTTAAAATAATGGAAGATTTACTAATAAGTCTTAATAGGTAGACTTATTATTCAATAAGTGCTATGATAATTAATGATATTTTTCATCAAACACTATTAAAAACATGTCACAAATTGTTAATTTTCAGCAACAATTTAAAAATTTTGTCACAAAAAATGTACTAAGTATAAGTGTTAGTGACAATTTAAAAAAATCGTCCCAAAAAAAGTCACTAATTTTTAACTTTGAATGACAATTTAAAAAATTCATCACAAAAAAAAAAAATCATTAATTGTAAGTTTTAGAGATAATTTATAAAAAAATTGTGACAAAAAAAGTCACTAATAGTCAATTTTTAGCGACACATGTAACAAAAAATTATTTTTAGCGACGATTTTATTAGAACTTTTTTTTAATAAGACTTAATGAGGATTAAGTCTAACTATTAGAATCTATTAGTAATTTACTTTAAAATAATTACATTATAGATGGAATATTAAATAGAAATAATTCAATTGGTCAGAATTTCTAAATTTCATAAGAGGTAAAAGAATTATAGTCATGTTAGACTTTCTCTTCTTCTAGTCTACAACCTCTAATATGTCAAAAACATTAAATATATGTATATATTAAATATTTTAAAGTATCATGTAATTTATTGACTATGTGATAGTTCTAACTATTGAGAAATCGCAACTCATATTAAGTAAGTTATCATTTACCTTCTAACTATTTAATGAAAGTGAGTTAACACGTCTTATTTGTAAAAAAATTTCTTTACATAATTAGTTAGGAGCACCACATATATAATATCACATGGTGCTTTAAGACTATTAAGCATTCATTAAGGATCAAATAATACCAAAAAAGTGAACACATTTCATATATTCTTATGCACTACATTTTTCTCTTCGCATATTTCAATGTACTTGTGAAGTAAAAAAAAAAAATTGAATAATCCTGCAAGGCTTGGTTTGTGACATAGGTAAGCCCATAAAGGGTATGGTCCACCACTTAAGGCCCAATCCATGATTCAAATACTAAAGCCCAACATTCCTAAAACCTAACGTTACACCAAGCACCAATGACATCTAAACACTTGGCAAGTAAAAAGCCAGTCACATCAGCAGACAAAGATCCTGCAAAGTTATTGCACCACACATCAGTCATTAATGAGCTTTCCTGCAACATTTATTACGATAACCCTTCACGTCAGAATAGAATAGCCTCACCATGAACAAAGCAAGCTAGAACATAGACTTTTGGCCAACGTGTCAGCTCGGAGTGAACAAGGAAATGATGAGCAAAGGATATAAGCAGGCTCCTAAGACAAAGAAAAGGTTAAGTTCTCTATCTCCATTTCTATCCTGACATTTGATCACTCTCCTCTAACTTGCTCGTCAGAGGGTTCGTTGGGGGACTCCCCATTCCCCGCTGAACTCTTGTGCAGGTTTTGTTGTGAGCTCAACCCCTGGGTAACGGTTTGGGAAGCATGGATCAATTCGACCCACTCCATCTGGAGCCCGTAACATCATCAGTTGGCACCGGCTGTGAGAACCTTTTCGCTTCGTGTGATAATTGTGCTCATTGCCGCCGGAGACCCATTCCTACCATCTTCGTGACATCTTCTACTTGCCATCCACCAAGGTGGATGGTCACAACTAGATCCATGGCTTCTCAACACAACGTTGCCGACCCCCAAGCTGACCCTCCTAACCCGAACAACCCACCGCAGTATTTCACAGAACTCACCAATAGCATTAACTGCTTAGTCGAACAAAACCAAGCTCTGATCAATGCTTTACTTCAAAGAAACCGTTCTATCCCCCCCACCACCACCTCAAGACATACCACCTAACCGGGAACGAGCCCCGAGCCATTCCCTCCAACAATCCCACCCATCCAACTTGGAGGGCTTGCGACCCCCTCCTCAAAATATGAACCCACCACCTCGAGCCCTACATCTACCAATCCAAGCAATTGCCCCCAAGGGGGAGGCCAGTAGTATCCAACCTCCATTACACTCCGGTGGAGACAACGCTCCTCTTTGCGATGCAGAACTCTGAGCCATGAAACTCCAGCTTCAAGGAGTTATGCAGAACATACAGAATAAACCCTCTACCACAGCCAACTCACCATTCGTTGCCTCCATCAGGGACAAACCTCTACCTCCTAAGTTCAAAATGCCCTCGATCGACTCCTTCGACGGTACAACGAACCCAGTAGACCACTTGGAGACTTACAGAACCCTCATGGTCCTCCATGTATTCCCTGATGAGATCATATGTCAGGCTTTCCCCGTAACGCTTAAGGGGTCGACCTGACTGTGGTTTAGTTAGTTGCCAACGGACTCGGTCTCTACTTTTCAGCACCTAAGTGACTCCTTTCTCAGCCACTTCATTGGTGCTCAGCGCCAGCGGCGTCCGGCAACTCAACTCCTCAACATCCGTCAAACGGAAGGAGAGTCGCTGGGCAACTTCGTCACCCACTTCAATACCAAGGCCTTGCAGGTGGCAGAAAATGATGACAAGGTCATTCTCACGGCTTTCATGGCCGGTCTACGATCATCTGATTTCCTTTTTTCCCTCTCCAAAAATCCTCTAACCTCCATGGCAACCCTCCTCTTTAAAGCCCAAAAATACATGAACGCCGAAGATTCCCTAGCCGCCCGACAAGACTCCACAACCAAAAACCCGACCCCCAGAGAGAAAAGAAAGGACTCTGAAACCAGAAGCACCCAGTACACGCAGTAAACGCCTCAATATACCGACCAACCTACTCGAGCCGACCGGTCGGCACCTGCCTGACCGCCCGGCCAGTTCGAATGATACACATCCCTCAATTCCCCTATGGAACAAGTCTTGAACCAGATCCAACGAGATTATCCCTTGAAATGGCCCCAACCGTCGCGGTCTCCTTTCAATCGGCGGGACCAGTCCAAATACTACCGCTTCCATCAAGACCACGACCATAATGCCGAGGAGTGTGTTAACCTCAAAGACCAAGTCGAGGGCTTGATACGCCAGGGACGCGTCTCGGTGTTCGCAATACCGCCTCAAGAACGGCCAAGGACCGAACTTGCCAAAAACAACCACCGGCGCACCCCCTCCTCGACAACCCGCACAACCTAACCAAGGCCATGATCGACCCCCACAACAACCTCGGGCACAAGGCAACCCTGCCCTCCTGGTTGGAGAAATCAGAGTTATTGCCGGCAGACTTGCATGTGGAGGACCATCCCGTTCGGCCCAACGGGCAGAACTCAGAAAAATCAGGTGGGGCTCAGATAAAGAAGTCGCAACATTGGACCGCCCCTCAAACACCCCAAGCAGTGAATGGAGCCCATCACCTTTATTGCACCGGCATCCGTTATCCCCATAATGACCCCCTCGTCATTTCTGCCCTCCTGTCCAATTACAAAGTCAGACGGGTGCTTGTCGATAACGGTAGCTCTTCAGACATCATCTTCCTAAACGCCTATCGCCAGCTCAAGGTCGAGAAAGAAAGTTTATCCCTTCTCCAGACCCCACTGGTTGGCTTCACTGGAGATCGGGTGACCTCCATAGGCTCCATCGATCTTCCCATCACCATTGGAGAATACCCACGATAAACCACTAAGCTGCTCACTTTTCTCGTCATCGACTGCCCCTCTGCTTATAACATCATCCTCAGTCGCACCGCCCTTAATGCTTTTCAAGCTGTCACTTCCACGTACCATCTGGCCATGAAATTCCCTACCGAACTCGGAATCGGCACCATGAGGGGGGAGCAGACTGTGGCTAAAGAATGCTACGTCACTTCACTCAAAGAGGTCAAGCTGAAGGAGGCTATGATCATCGAAGGACTTGACGTCAGAGACGAAGATAAATTAGTCAGAGGGGAACTAGTGGAAGAACTTGTTGAAGTTCCCATCGACCCCACCAACCCAACAAAAACAGCCAAGATTGGCAGCCAACTATCCCCCCAAGCCAAGGCCGATCTTACAACCCTCCCCACTGAGCACAATGATGTGTTTTCCTGGATCCATTTTGACATGCCGGGTATCGATCCCTCCTTCATCACTCATCGTTTGAGCATCAAGCCCCATTTCCAGCCCTTCCGCCAGAAGCAGCGCATCTTTCACCCGAAACGCAACGCTCTTATTGCTTTTGAGGTAGATAAGCTACTGGAGGCACAGTTTGTCAAGAACGTGGACTACCCCAGATGGCTATCAAATGTGGTCTTGGTCCGTAAGAACAACGGTAAATGGCGACTCTGTATCGACTACTCCGATCTCAATCGAGTGTGCCCCAAAGATAGTTATCCCTTTCCTTGCATAGATCTACTTGTCGACGCCACCGCCGGACACCAAACGTTCAGTTTCATAGACGCCTTCTCTGGCTACAATCAAATTTTGATACACCCATCCGACCAGGAACATACCTCTTTCATCACTGACCGAGGAACCTACCACTATCGCGTCATGCCGTTTGGGTTAAAAAATGCTGGAGCAACGTACCAACGGTTAGTTAATGCCGTTTTTCATCACCAGATAGGTCGGAACATGGAAGTGTACGTCGATGACATGCTAGTTAAGAGCAAACTCTCATCCGATCATCTAGCAGATCTGCGGAAGACCTTTGGCACCCTACGAAAGTATCAAATGATGCTCAATCCGGAGAAATGCGCCTTTGGCGTAGGATCTGGGAAGTTCTTAGGTTTCATGGTCAGTCAGCGGGTGTAGACAGCCCGAAATCTCTCCGCGCGCCCCCCCTTTCGGAGAGGGTGCAAATTGGTCGTCCTGCTACTACAATTCAGACTCCTGTCACGGTTCTGAATCTAATCACACAAAGTGCAATGTAAGACTGATAAATCACCAAAGAGTCCAAATCCGGCAATTGGTTTCGAAAAATTAATTTTGAATAAAAAAAAGGCCAAACATGGACTGCTTTACCAGATTACAAAGTCGCCACCTAAATATTTTATTTTTGAGAAATTTAGGAAACCCTGACTCATGCCTAAGGCCACGTGTCTGTCATCACCAAAGTTACATCGGCTCGGGAACTTGGGTATGAGAGGAAAAGGTCATGAAATGAGCACCCCCGCTCGCCCAATCAAAGGATTGGCCTCTACTGAATATGATATGTTGTTTTTGAAAACACATGTGTTCTTGCTTGATTATTAGCTAACTTATTATGTGATGCGCACAACATACAAGTATAAACTAAATTGCTCGATTTGGAACAAAACATCTCATGTTTGTTTTTCAAAAATGGTTTGAAGATGCTACTCGCAAGTAGGTTAAAACACGGATTTGCCACCAAACAAGGTGGGCTTGAAACAATATGATTTGCCACCCTCAAGTGGGCTTAAAACTCACATTTTGATGAATTGTTCCAATTCAAGTAATGAAGCCTTCATCCACGGGCATTCATGCAGTTAATCACTTAAGCAAATAGCCTCATGGTAAGCATGCTAAACATGGCAATCACTTACACTCATGCAAGGATGCTAAAGCGTAAACACTTACAGTGTACTCCGAGCCAAAACAGAAAACTAGTTAGAAATCATGCATGATCCTAACTATACAAGATGCCTAATACAACACATGTAAAATGTAGCTAAATAGGCTCGGCTATCTAAAATGACATATGAATGCAACACTTGATAACATGCTGTGAAACACGTATTCAAGTAAGTGTATTGAAATACAATGTAGTTTGAATGATGTGCCGAGCCCGGTGCATGCAATACAAATGAATAATGCAAACATGCAAGCATAAGGTATGCTAAACAAAACGTGCCCTAAACTAACCATCAAAAGCTGATAAGTAAAAGGGAGAAAGAATTGGGGCTGAAAGACATGCACACACACACGCACCCTTATTACAACATTGTGCCCTCTCGACGAAAGGTCCAAATAAGCTAAGCTAATCAACTAATCTAATTAGACTAATTATTACACAACCAAATCAAATAACTAGCAAACCAATTACTAATTATTACAATACTTTAATTAATTAACAAATTAACTAATCATGGCATTTTACTAAACATGTAAGATATGTAAACTAGGCTGCCTTAGCTTCTGCCTTGAACAATAAAGGATGCATGCTCTCGGTTGCTACCTCAAAACGCCTTCCAGTTTGCTCTTGAGAGACTTTGTTTGCAGGGTGTCTTCAGGAACTTTCTACTCCACCTTACCAAACCAACTCTGAGGAATCCATCGGGGGTCTGCCGGCCATGAGAAGCTTCTGTCGGCCACCTGCCGGCCAAGGGTGTGCACTGCCGACCAAGGATGAAACAGTGCCGGCCATCTGTGAAGCACTGCCAACCACTGGTGTGCTGTGACACCAAACTGCAACAGAGCACCAAATAGAGAAAATTTAGGGTCTCCCAAGAACATATGTGTACTATGCCACTCCATATCATCTCAAAACATCAAGGGGGAGGCATCATTGGATCCAAGACCATCAATCAAGCATACAATGCTTGATGGCTAAAGATCCAATTTGTACAAATTCAATGAATGTAATGCAAACAAGACTCTAAATCCACTACATCATCATGGATAATCAAAGGCAATGGAGACAAAGGGGATTGGCTCACTTTCATCACTTTGAGTATGAGGTGGGCCAATCCACCTTGTGTTCAACATAACGTCCGGTTGAACACGATGCAATGCAAACAACATGTTCATCTTGGCATGAAATGCAAGACTCTAACATGCAAATAACGCATGCACAACATGTTAAGAGACTTAAGCATTAAAACTAGTGAAGGATACAACACTAGGACCATACAATATAATATTCAATGGACTAAACCAACCCCAAGCAGACCTCATGCATGCCAAAACAGTGGCCAAAATGATCTGAAATGATAGCATGAAAGGCAAGAGAAAGATGTTCATGCATTGGCTCACAAACAAGGCATAATGCTCAACTCTCAAAAGCATTGAAAGAGTGATAAACATGAGAGTATAACAAGGCCATATGCTCTGAAATTATGTATTAAATGATGCCATATCACATAAACATCACAAATAAGGCATCCTAGACGACCTAAAACACAAGGCTAGTAAAGAGCACTACACAAGAAGTATGCAATACATAGCCAAAACAACCAAACTAGCTCTAGGCAGAGCTCAACCATGCCAAAACAAAGGCTAAAACATGCTGAAATGATAACCCAAAAGCTTAGACAAGCATGCATACGTATTGGCTCACAAACAAGGCATAAGGCACATCTCTCAAAAGCATTGAAAGAGTGAAACATGTGAGAGTGTGACTGTAGACACCCCATTTTTGACCGACCTTAAGACTCAGACATCATGGTTTGCGTGCTGGATGATTGTGCATGTTTATGCTCATTTCAAGTTTCCAGAGTTTTCGGCTGAGTGCCTTGCCTCCAGGCCTCTGAAATCTTTGTATTTTGGCTCGGTTTGTGGACCAAGCCTTGTTGACCTTGCCTGGAGGGAGAGAGGGGTCTGTAGACCACTTTTCTCTCCTGTAGGCTAGTTTCTGGTTTCCAGAGCTTTCGGCCGAGCGCCTTATCTCGGGACCGCTTAACATTCTCCTCTTGGCTTGGTTTTTGGACCATGCCTTGTTGCCTTGGTCTGGAAGGAAACAGAAGTCTGTAGACCACTTTTTGTGGTCGTAGACCACCTTTCCCTCGTAGACCACTTTTTCCGCATGTAGACTAGTTTTCGAGGCTTCCAACTGCGTGCCTTGTCCCGTGGACTCTTGTCTTACATCCTTTTTGGTTTGTTTTTGGAACAAACCTTGTTTTCCTTGCTTGGAGGGTGGAATAGGGGTTGTAGACCAATTTCTCCCTGAAAACCACTTTTCCTACTTGCCAGCCAGTTTTCTGGTCGACCAACTGGTCTTGGTGGTCTTTGGACCACCAAAAGTGGTCGGCAGCCATGCCACCACCTTGCTTTCTTGGTGCAGACCACCTCTCCCCCTTGCCGACCACTTTTCATTCTTGCAGACCACTTTCACTGGTCGGCCAACCAAGGTAGTAGTGGCCACCACTTTAATCTGGTCGTAGCTTTCCGCAGCTTTTCGCAGATATTTTCTTGCCAACTATGCCAGCTGTTGGGCACAGAAGGCATCCTCCATACACGTATGGAGGGATTGCTTGGAGCCTAAAGCTTGTTCAATAAGCTTGATGCATGATTTTCTATATAAGGGAGCCTCCTCCCTCTTGTCTTAGGTTCAGAATTTTGTATTGGAGCTATACATATATCATCTATCTCTATATTGCTCATCATCTTCATATTTGTGCTTGAAAGTGCCTTTTCTTCACACTTTTGCACACAAACACCTAGTGAAACACCACACTCTTGTTGCTGAGGCACCTTGAAGCTGGTTTTGGTGTTTTTGGACTGCTTTGGATCAAAAAAGGTTGCTGGAGTTACTTCCTTGAAGTTGTTCTACAAGGGTGAGTTTCTAACCCCTTAAAGCTTTGTTTTTGTTTAAGTCTTTGGCCCTATTTGCATGCTGATTTAGGCCTAACTTTAAATTGCAAAAAGCTCTGATTTTAAGTGTTTAAGATGTTTGTTTGAGGGTTCCTTGGTGTTGGAGGTGATCTACTCCCTTGCATGCCCTATTTGCTAGGCTTTTGAGCCATCACTTTGAGCCTTTGTGATCACCTTTATTTGGCCTTTCTACCACTGAATTCTAGAGAAATTTCAGTGGTGGAAACTTGGTTTTGAGGCCTCAAATGGGTGGGGGTTGTCCCCCCTCCTCTTCTCTTGTATGCTTGTGTTGATGGCTCATCACAAGAGCATGCAGTTCTATCTTCTTGAAGCTTTGTTTGAGCACTTTTTTGTGACCTTTTAGACCTGCCATGACTCTATTTTTGGTTGTCTTGGTCACCCCTTGCATGTTTCTTGTATGTGTAGTGTAATCCTACTTGTGGCTCATCAAAGTAGTATGTCTTTCTAGCATGTTTTGGCTCCATCTTAGCATGTCTTAGGCATTATTTCAGCATGTTATAGCTCTGTTAAGGGTTGGTTTGATAGCCCCTTGCATGCTCCTTGCACTTGTAGTGCATTTCCATTCACTAGCCTAATATGCATCATGCTTTGGACCATCATTCTAGCATGCTTTTGGCTCAACTCCAGCAAGCTTTTACTCATTTTTTACCATCTTTAAGCTATGTTTTATGTTGTTTTGGTCATGCATGCCTTGCCTTGTATAGCCATAGTGCATTCTAGCTCACTAGCTTTGAGTTTCCAAGTCACTAGCATGCATTGATTGGGCTATTTACATGATTTAACATCATTTGATATGTGATTTCAGTACATGTAGTGTGGTCATGCCCTCACATCTTTCACTCTTTCAATGCTTTAGAGGGTTGGTGCTTTATGCCTTAAATATGGGCCTATAAGTATGCCATCTTGCTTAAGCTTTTGGGCTGCCATATCAGTGCATTTTTGGTGTTATTTTGACATTCCATAACTCTGATTTTTATTGGCAAAGTCATCTCATGCTTGGTTTTGGTAGGTGTAGTGTAATCCTCCTTATTGGCCTTACATACTCCATGCTTCATGCCCTTCATGCTAGCATGTGTTAGCTCTAGTCCATGCATGTTTTAGTAACATTTTGGCATGCTCTAGGACTGTTTTGGATTTTCTTGGCCATAAGCTTCATGTATTGCATGGTTGTAGTGCAATTGGCCTTGCTAGTCTTAAGTTTTGAGGTATCTTGAATGCTTCATTTGTGACATGTGCATGATTTGGCATCATTTAACATGTTATTTCATAGTATATAGCGTGGCCATATTCTCACTTCTTTCAATCTGTGAATGCTTTTAAGGGTTATGCATTATTGCCTTATTTGTGGCTTAATTTGTATGCATGCATGCCTAGGCTTTTAAGCTCCCATCTCAGCATGTTTTGGTCTTTGTTTTGACCTAATTGAGCTCTGTCCATGGCTGGTTCAGTCATTTGTGCCATGTATTACATGCCTCTTGTGTAGTCCCTCTTGGTGGCCTTGTGCCTTAGGCCCTCTTGCATGCTATACTTGTGTTGTTTGAATGGTTTGGCATCATTTCATACATGATTTCAATGCATATACTGTTGTCACACTTCCATATTTGTCACTTCTTAATCATGTTTGAGGGTTGTGCTCTTATGCTTAGTTGATGAGCCATTGCATGTACATGCATTTTCTTGCATTTCATGCCATCATTTCAGCATTTTGGCCACTGTTTTGGACATGATTGAGGTCTGTCCATATTCGGTTTAAGTCCATTGAGCATGTTGTTTGAATGTTGTTGTTCGCATTGTGTTTGCATGCTTGTTACATTGCATTATGTTTGCATGCTTGTTGCATTGCATTATGTTGGCATGCTTGAGTTGCATTACATGTGTTTGGATTGGACGTCAATCCAAACATGAGGAACGATGGGCGTTTCATACTTGAAGTGATGAAACGTGCCTCATTTCTCGGTCGCCAACCCTCTTGATCATGCATGATAGAGGTTAAGGTCCTTATGTGTTGTTTGTACATTCATTGACATTGATTTGTGCAAACTTGGCTTCTCAGTCATCGTGCATTGCGATGCATGGTTAGTGGCCTGAGAGTCGAGAACTACACTACCTTGAGCCTAAGAAATGATAGGGAGGGTGGTTGTGCACACATACCTTGCAAATACACTGTCGTGCCCTTTCTTGTTCTCTGTTGCAGCAAAATGGAGTTATGCAGAATTTTTTTCAGTGTGAGATGAAATAGTAGCTGGCCGACCACTTTTTCTGGTCTGCAGCATACTTGAGTGGTCTACAGGTGGTCTACAACACCAATAAGTGGTCGACAGCCTTCCTGGAGGTCTCTATGATGGAGTAGAAGCTATCTGGAGCTTTGTGTAATGTCCTGAGAACAATTGCAAACAGAGGCAAGTTGGGGCATAGTGATGGATTTCTGAACGAGGCGACCGAGCATGCATGCACCCCTCGCCCCGAGGACCTCTTTTTACTGCTTTAATTAGCTGCTTTGCTTAGCTAGCTAATGCTTTGGTTTTGTACTTAATTAGTTGATGCACTTAGCCATTCAATTTGTGTTGGAATAACTAATTAGTTAATTAGGATTAGTTAATTAGTTTCATTTTGTAATAATTAGTTTAATTAGCTTAGATTAGCTAGTTAGCTTATTATTTAGACCCTCCGTCAAGAGGGCACAACTGTTGTAATAAGGGTACGTGTGTGTGATGCATATCTTCCAACCCCCATTTCTTTCTCCCTTTTACTTATCAACTTTTGATAGTTAGTTTCAGGGCATGTTTCAATTAGCATCCTTATGCTAGCATGTTTGCATTCATTCATTCGTCTTGCATGAACCGGGCTCGGCGCATTATACAAATTGCATTGTATTTCAATACCAATTTGAATACATGTTATCTAAATTGTCACATTCACATGACATCTTAGAATAGCCGAGCCTATTGTAGCTGCATTTTTGCATGTGTTGCATTAGGCATTGTTAACATAGCTAGGATCATGCATTGATTACTAACTAGCTTTTGTTTTGGCTCGGAGTACTAGGTAAGCTTTTATGCTTTAGTATACTGCATGAGATGTGTATGTTTCCATGTATAGCATGCTTGCCATGAGGCTATTCGCTTGATTGATATAACTGCATGAATGCCTGTGGATGAAGGTTGGATTGCTTGAATTGGAACAATTCATCAAAAAGCGAGTTTTAAGCCCACTTGAAGTGGCAAATCACCATGTTTTCCAAGCCCACTTGAGGGTGGCAAAATCCGCGTCTTAGCCTACTTGAGGGTAGCAACTTTAAACCATTTTCGAAACACAAACATGAGATGTTTTGTTCCAATTTTGGCAAACTAGTCTATACTTGTATGTTGTGCACATCACGTAGTAATGATAGATTAATAACTAGAATAAAAACGCATGTGTTTTCAAAAACAACATATCATGTTAGTAAAGGCCGATCCTTTGATCAGGCGAGCGGGGGTGCTCATTTCATGACCTTCCCCCCTCGTACCCAAGTTCCTGAGTCGAGGCAATTTTGGTGATGACGGATATGTGACCTTAGGCACGAATCAGGGTTTCCTAAATTTCCCCAAAACAAAATATTTAGGTGGCGACTCTGAAATTTGGCAAAGCAGTCCATGTTTGGCGCTTTTTGATTAAAATCAATTTTCCAAAACGATTTGCCAGATTTGGATTCTTTGGTGATTTATCAGTCTTACATTGCACTTTGTGAGATTAGATTCAGAACCGTGACATGAGTCCGAACTGTAGTAGCTAAGAACTACAATTCGTGCCCTCGTGTGCGGAGCGGAGTTCGGGCGGTCTACAGTGACCATGCTATATACACTGAAATCATGTGAAAAATGAGGTTAAGGCATACAATCATCACATTCAAAGCATGTTACGGACCTCAAACACAAAGCTAGTGAAGCCCAACTACACTATAGCTATACAAAGCTAAGCATATATGACCAAGACCACTTAAAACAGACCTCAAGCATGTTAAATCAATGGCAAAAATGTGCTGGAGCAAAGCTAACACATGCTAGAATGATGAACTAAAGCATGAAGCATGTTAGGCCAGCAAACATGATTGCACTACAAGTACCAAAAGCAAGCAAGAGGTGACCCAAACACCCAAAAACAGAGTTAAAGCATGTCAAAAAAAAGCCAAAAACATTATCGAACTAAGTCACAAAAGAGTAGAAACACATGCTCGTTTGATAGCCCAACAACACAAGCAAGCAAGACAAGAGGTGAGGGGACCACCCCCTCCCATTTTAGACCTCAAAACCACCTTTCCACCACTAAAATTCCTCTAAGTTTCAGTGGTAGAAAGGCCATGCAAAGGCTATTACAAAAGCTTCAAATGATGGCTTAAAAGTTTAACAAATAAGCAAAGAAAGAGGGTAGACCACCCCTAACTCCAACAAGGACTCAAACCAACATTTTTAACACTTAAAATTAGAGCTTTTTGTAGTTAGCAACCAAGCCTAAAACAGCATGCAAAGGTGGCTAATATGGTATACAAAAATAAGCTTAAAAGGGAGATATGCTCACCCTTGAAGCACAGCAGCAAGAGGACAACTTCTAAGCCAAAAATTAGCTTTTTGAACTCTAAACAAACCTTCAAGGATCTCAGCTCCAAGGTAGTGGTGTTTGGCTAGGTGTCTTAGTGCAAAAGTATAAAGAAAACACACTTTAAGGCTCAATATAGCACAAATATAGAGAGAGAGTGTGAGAATTCTAGAGAGAGAGAAATATTTTTGCTCTGAAAATTGTGAACCCTCAAATAGGGAGAGGGAGCTCCCCTTGTATAGAGGAGACAAGCAAAAAGCTTGCTCCATCCCTCCATACACGGGTATGAAGGATGAGTTTCAGTGAGCCACAACTGGCTCAAGATATCTAAAATATATCTGTTGAAATAAAGGTGGTCGGCCGGCCATCAGTGGTGGCCGGCAGTGCCTTATTGATGGCCGGTAGGGCCTATTGATGGCTGGCAAGGCAAAGCCCATGGCCGGCAACCCCCTCTGATAGCCGGCAGGCCATTAAGGACATCACAAAGAAATGACAAACACATGGTCCAAAAATGAGACAGAATGGAAATAGGGTTTGGAAGAATCAAACCTGGAGCATTCCGTCGCGAAAGTCAAACACTCGATGAGCAATCAAACTTGTTGCTGGATGTACCCTACAAGCACATCCAAGTCTTGAGCACGGTATAAAATGGGGTGTCTACAGTGGGGTATCGAGGCCAATCCCGAAAAGATCAAGGTCCTGATAAAAATGCAGTCACCCAGAACAGTTAAGGAGGTTCAAAGGCTTACCGGCAGAGTCGCCGCCCTCAACCGCTTCATTTCCCGTGCAACGGACAAGTGCCTTCCCTTTTTTAAAGTCCTTCAGTAGGCTTTTCAGTGGACGACTGAATCCGAAGAAGCTTTCCAACAATTGAAGCAGTGCAAGGCCAATCCATCCTTACTCTCTCAAGCGCCAGGCGAGCCTTTTTTCTACTTAGTCAGACGAGCACCACAACAAGGCGGCCCTCATCAGGAGGATACCAAGATAAATCGGTCCGATTTATTACATTAGCTGGGCTCTCAGAGGAGCGGAACAGAACTACCCATTACTGGAAAAAAATGACCTTGGCCTTGGTCATAGCCTCAAGACGACTGTAGACACCTCATTTTTGACCATCCATAAGACTTGGACGCAACTGATGGTTTACATGGTGGAGAAATGTGTGCAGGGGAAAGGTTCAGTTTCTTCGGCAAGGAGAGAGTCAAATCTCAACTTTATACCCCTATTCTAGACCAAAACGATATTGATCAAAAGATTTTAGTCTTAAAACCCTCTCTTTCAAAACGTTTTTGAAATAAAGTTTTTACGATGTTCTAAGGCTCGCATTTTGTCAAATGTTGCGTTTTTTGGTAAACCGAGCGAGGACAAAGTGGGAATGAATGAAAGAGAGATGAAATCTTTGAAAAATCTTTCAAAAAACCTTACTTAGGGGTATGAAGTTGAAGAAAAAAAAAGAAGAGGGAAGAAATCCAGTCGGAGGAGAAAATGGGCATGAACCGTTAAGAGAGAGTCGAGCAACCCTCGCCGAATCGGGCCTATTCATTTGGATACTTGGAATCAAGCTATGAGGCCACTACCGTTGGAAAGATTACTCCAAGGGCTTCATTTTGCACTCAAGAATCTCCTAAATTCAATTCCAGACAGAGGAGATATGGTTGATTGAAGTGGGGCATCACTCCGGTTGGACCGAAATCTGCGCGGCTTCACCAAAAAGGGCATAACTTTTTCCACAGAAGGAATTTTGATGCAAGGTTTGTGTCATTGGAAAGATAACTTCCGGGGCTTAAATTTGGATAGTTGAATGGCCACATTGGACTTCTCAATCACCCACCGGCCATATTTCTTTCCGACAGCCCATTTTTTTGTCCTAAAAGTAACTGGCCGGCCAGAAAACCTAGCCAGCCGACCACCTAGCTGGTGAAATGAATTTTTTGCCCTTTTTAACTAGCCGGCCATAACCCCCTCCCCAAGTGTGTCCTAGAAATGAATTTTGTTTTCCTCTAGGCCTTATGTCCGAGAGTTTAGCCTTTTGGGGGAAAATTGAATTTAAATCTCCCCCCCCCTCATTTTCCCCCCTCTTTTCCACCCATTTGCCTATAAAACCAGCCCCTCCCCCTTCAGTTTGAAGGGTTAGAAAATTTTTTTTAAGCCTCTTGGATTGTATCTCTCTCTCTCTATATTCCAACCATCAAAACCCTAAAGTTCCTACACCATTTCTACACCACCTCATAGCACAAGGCCTCCATCCTTCATTCCAACACTTTGGGACTGCTTTGAAGAGGTTAAAGGCTCAGAATTTTGGTCCAAGAGCTGTTGGTTCTTTGATCTTCAAGGGTAAGTCCTTCTCTCCTCTTTTTGGTCCTATTCTTGCCCAATACATTAGCCTCTCTTGCTTGCACTTTTGGGCTCCGACCATAACTAGAAATAGGCTTATTTTGAGTCATTTTCCATGTTTTATTAAGGGCCTCTCACTGTTTGGGGCCTCCTTATTGCACTTGCTTCATTACCTCCCTTGTATGCCATTTTCTTGCATGTTGTTTTTGCCTATATGTAAACTGTTGTGAGGCATGTTGTAAACTGTGAAGTAGCTTATTTTGAGCCCTTCTTCAACATTTTTGAAGGGATCATCACTGTTGGAGGTCTCTTTTTGTCATTTGCCTTTGTATCCCTCTTTTAGCCCCATTTTTGCATGATTTGTTAACCCCTTGTGCTTCCGTTTTTGGACTTTGGTCCGACCTGTAAATGGCCTTATTTTGACCCCCTATTCATGTCTCATTAAGGGTCTTTTGTTGTTTGAAGCATCCTTTTTATACTTTGTGTTATGGCTCTCTTTTTGGCCTAATCTTGCATGGTATTTTGTGCATACTGTTATACTGTTTTGAGTTTGATCATCAACTATAAAAGGTCATATTTTAGGTCCCTCTTCAACTTTGTTGAAGAACCTTCATCTATTTGGGGCCAGCATGCATTACTTGCTTCTTTGTCCTCTTTTAGGCCCACTTTTTGCATGAGAATTTTTCCATATTTGTGTCTGTTTTTGTGGCTTGTGGTAAACTGTAAAACATCATATTTTGGGCCCCTCTTCAACATTGTAGAAGGGCCCTTCTCTGTTTAGGGTCAGAAGCTTGCACTTGCTTCATTATCTTACTTTCGGGGCTGTTTTTGCATGCTAGTTTAGCCCCACTTGCGTTCTCTGTTTGGCCTTGCTTAGAACTGTAAACATGCTTATTTTGGGGCTGTCTTGATTCTGTCTTCACATTCCATATTCAAATAATGCATGCATTGCATAGTTATAGGTCATTCCGTATGCCTAATTTCATGTTTCGGGACCCATTCCATGCATCGGGTGTCATTTTGTCATCTTTCGGGGCTGTTTTGCATCATTTATTGCCTCTGAAAATTGCATGCTAGTATGCCATATTCCATGCTTTGCCATGTCATGTTAAAGTGGCGTTTCGTGCCTTAGGGTCGGTCCTCGATTTGCGTGCACGTGTGCACGCATTTCGAGTGTATCATTTCCCTCTAATGGCCTCCTATGTGAGTGTGGCCGAGGTCCACTTGTGTTGGTGTAAGTCCATTATGCATTGTGTATGCCATTTCGTTTCATAGCATTGTGTATGCTAGGTTGTATGTTATGCATTGTGTATGCCATGTTACCTCGTGCATCGTGTATGCCATTTCATAGCATGTTACATGTTAGGATGTATCTTAGTTGTATTTCATGCATGTCATGCATATTGCATTGTGTTTGGGATAGGGGTTAGCCCGAGCACGGGAAACGAGGTACGTTTCGTACTCCGAGTGACGAAACGTGCCTCAAATCCCCAGTCACCGACACTCCGGATCATCCATGATGGAGTTAGGTTTAGTTGAGTTTTCATGTGCATTCATTCTATATTGAGTTGTGCAATTCGATTCCTCGGCCATCATGCATCGAGATGCGTGATTGGTGGCACGAGGATCGAGGCATGCATACATTTGTGAAAATACATTGCCATGCCCCTTTCCTGCTCTCTGTTGCAGCAAATCAAGAATCAGCAGTCTTCCGAGGCTTGGCGCGCTTTCCAAAAACCATTACAAAACAGAGGCTAATTGGGGCATCACAGTGGATTTCCGCGCAAAGGCAAACCGGACATGCATCATTCATCATCTGGAGAAGAGTTAAGATAGTCCCTGGCTTGCATGCCAGTTTATTATTTTTCTTAGTTAATTTGTAAATTAATTAGGGATTTGTACATATTTGGACTGTACTATTTATTCGGACCCTCTGCGCAAGGACAATGTTGTAATAAGTGTGTGTGTGTGTGTGATGTATGTCTTCCAACCCCACGTCTTTCTTCCCTTTTATTTACCTGCTTATGATGGTTAGATTAGGGCATGTTTCAATTAGCATACAGTATGATAGCATGTTTGCATTCATCTGTCTTGCATGCACCGGGCTCAGCGCATCATACTAACTGCATTTGTATTTCAATTCCAAATTGAATACTTGATATCTGTCGCATCTCATATGCCATGTTTAGAATAGCCGAGCCTGCTATAGTTGCATTTTTGCATGTGTTGCATTAGGCATTTCTGTATACTTAGGATCATGCATGGATTTCTAATTAGCTTTTGTTTTGGCTTGGAGTACTCGGTGAGTTTTATGCTTTAGCATCCTTGCATGCGTGTGAGTGACTGCCATTAATAGCATGCTTACCATGAGGCTATATGCTTGTGTGATATAACTGCCTTGAATGCCCATGGGTGAAGGTTGGGTTATTTGGATTGGAACAATTCATCAAATGTTTGTTTTAAGCCCACTAGATAGTGGCAAAATCATGTTTTCTAAGCCCATCCGAGGGTGGCAAATCTACGTCTTAGCTTACCTGCGGGTAGCACCATCAAACCATTTTCAAACAAACAAACATGAAATGTTTTGTTCCAATTCAGGTGACTCAGTCTATACTTGTATGCTGTGCGCATCACATAGTAACCTAGGCTAATAACCGGAATAAGAACATACAATGTTTTCAAAAATAGATATCATGGTTAGTAGAGGCCGGTCTCTGATCGGGCGAGCGGGGGTGCTCACGAAGTGACCTTCCCCAATCGTACCCAAGTTCCCAAGCTGAGGCAACTTTGGTGATGACGGACACGTGGCCTTAGGCAAACGAGTCAGGGTTTCCTAACTTTTCCAAAAATAAAATATTTAGGTGGCGACTCTGTATCTGGCAAAGCAGTCCATGTTTGGTACTTCTTTTCAAAAAATCTGTTTTCTCAAAACGACTTGCCGGATTTGGACTCTTTGGTTCAAATTAAGAACCGTGACACAAAATCGAGTCCGAGTCAGAAGCGAGGTCCCTCCGCTGGCCCGTTTACGCCGCAACTCATTGGGAATTAGAGAACTTGACTCGAACTCATGATATCTGGCTTTGACTACACTTGTGTGTTTCTTTGCATTGCATTTGCATTGGTGCGCTTAGGACACCGTGTTTGCCATCTGCTATTCCTGAACAGTTTGCCGGAGGCTTGTCTTGTCAAGGCATGACCATAAGGCTTACTGACACGGCTCGCCAGATTGGGAACACAAACCCGGGCTTTCTGGCACCCTTTTCGACCATTCGACCTAGTGCATATTCGGATCCGTAGTGACCATTCCAAACTAGGACAGGTTGCTTACCCGATATAGGTTGTTTGAAATTGCTGCGTGCGTAGTGAAACCCTAGCTCCTAACAAAATAGGACAGGGAAACCCTACCCCAACATAGGGGTGTTTTGGCTCTCACTTGCTTATTATGTGCTTTTAGAGTGCGTCTCTACAGGAATGTATGTATCAGTTTGCAGGTTTGGACATCAGGCCTGCGGGCACCAGTTCAATATTTTGGGGTTCAGTTTTACCTGAGGGTATTAGATTTGAGGCAGAATTTTGGGGGCAGAATTCAGTAGAGGGCACAGTCATCCTGCTATGCTCGTATCTGTTTTGGAGAAGTTGAGCTGAGGTGCTATCTGTTTTCTCTTTTGCTAAGTAGTCCTGGAAACATAGCTTCAGAAGGCTCCAATATCCCCCGAGGTTCATCGAACTTGTGATGATAGACTTTGTCAGGTCAGAGATTCAGTTCAAGGGCCATCAGTGTTCCTTTGCCAAAGGCAGGGTAAAAGGGCTAGTCAAGCACAGATCACCGCTACGGATCAAGAGTTCTTATCCACCCCGCCAAATGAACAACAAAGCCGAGGTCTCAGTTTCTACTGCAGGGATAGATACCAGTCAGTTAGATGGATCAGCAGAACACGTCAGGGATGGAGGCAATGATGCGTCAGATGCAAGAAAGTATGAAACTCATGCAGCAAGACGCTGTCCGCCAAGCGGAATTTTCCAAGCAGCAGGCTGCAATCATGGCTCAGCAGGCTGAGCTCATCACCAGGCTGCAACAGCAAAGCGGCGCGTCTGCTTCCCAACAAGTTCCTCCTCCAGCAGGAGCTCCCGCACCCGGGGAAACGACGAATGTTCAGAATACCCAGGAGGGTACAGACATTCCTACAGGGGCAGCTCCGCCCCCGATCTTACCCCAGCTGTCCAAAACACCTACCAATCTACCGGACTCTCCCTTCGAGTTCGAGGTCGACCCTACAGCGTTGAAATTGAGCAAACTTGAGAAGATGTTTAAGAAATCTCAAGGAGTCAACTCCATCCTGGACATTGGAGATGGGTATACTGATTCGGTGGTGACATTGCCGGACAGGTTCAAGATGCCTCACATCGACCGTTTTGACGGGTCAGGAGATCCCATGGTCCACCTAAGTTTGTTTTCAGATGTTCTGCGCCCCATGGGCTTGACAAGATTACAAAAGCTCTCCCTTTTTGGCAGGACCCCGTTGGGTATTGCGGCCATCTGGTACGCCAAATTGGAGGATTCAGTGAAACGAAGCTGGGAGGAGATGGCCGAGGCCTTCGTCGCACAATATTCATACAATACCCAAATTGAGATCACAACCCGTGATCTCGAGACGACCAAGCAAAAGCCGAAAGAGGACTTCTCTGACTTTGTAACCCACTAGAGGGCCAAGGCCTCAATGATGACCATTAGGCCAACGGATAAGGATCAAATACGGATGGTTGTGCGCAACCTCCAGCCCAAACTAATGCAGAAAATGATCGTGCTCCCCTTCTCTACCTTTTCAGATTTGCATGAGATGGGAGTACAGATCGAGGATGCCATGAAGCAGGGCCTTATTGACCAGGAGAAAGAGCAGCCTAGGCGGGCGTTTTCCCACAGTTCGAATGCGACCACCAGCGGTGATGATGTAATCGCAAGATCTTGAAGTGGGCATGGTCACCACCACCACATCAAAAGGGCTACTCCATTCATCTAAGGCCCGTATAGCTCACAGACGGCCAAATATCCACCCCGAGTCAAAAGAGTTTTCACTCCACTTCATATGCCTTTGTCAAAGGCTCTAGAAGTCCTACTCCGGAAAGGACATCTGAAACCGTTGGAACAACGGCCCCTACCCGATCATATCCCTGCAAAGCATGACCAGACTAAATACTGTGCCTATCATCAGCAAACCGGTCATGGCACCGAGCTTGCTTTGCTGCGCCATGATGTACAAGATCTGTTTGACAACGGGGTCATTGCTGCACCAGGTCCTGCAAAGTCTATCGGCACTTGATCAGTGAACTTGTGGGGGATAAGGTGACTATGTGATCGAGGGATGAACCACCTGCGGGCGGCACTCAGTTTACTCCAGACGTGGGAATGGCACGCCCTGTTTTGAGCATTTGCGAATGCTAGTTTTGAAGTTTCTGACTTGGGTGTTGAATCAGTTCTGTAATTTTGTTTTGAGTCTATCTCTTCGTCTTGAGTCAGTCTTTTTGATTAAGGGTCTGTCTTGTTGTATCGAGTCAGTCTTGTTGTACAAAAGGTCGGGTGATTCCGAGGGTGTTACCTCGGGCATCACCATTTTGTTTTGCGTTTATCTCTTCGTTTTCTTTTGAGTCTGCTTCTGCCAGGGAGCCAGTTGTGCCAATAGTTATGAATGAAACAGCAGTGATTTTCACGCTCTCGCGTTTGCTTCTGCCTTGTGCCAGTTATACCGGAAGTTCTGAATGAGATGACAGTATTTGACTAAGAACTCTGTCTTTTCTGTGCCTTGAAGTCATTGTAATGACCTAAGTTTTTCAAAACTTTTTGAACACTGCGGTGAAAAACAAAGGGGAAGGAATTCCTCGGGATTTGCAAAAATTTGATCAATTGAGAGAAAGAGAGGCGTGCTAAGCCCTTAATGAATGAAATCATGCTTGTTAGCGTGAGTACTGAGAAGGACCCTGGCTTGATCCAGACTGGTTTCACGCTATCTTCAGCGCGAGCGATTTGTCGCTTTCTTAAAAATTTTCAAAAACAAAATGTTTTTGCGCGGTCCTGCGAAGACCTGTGTAGAATCGCTCTTGAGATTTTACAGCTTAGGATCGTTCTCAGCCTCGAGACTCGACCCCTCACTTTCAAACCTTGAACTGGGATTCAGAATGTTCAACGGTCAACTACAATGTAAGGCCTGTGTGGCCAGATTTGAAGCAGCCCTCGAACAAGAGGCACCAAAGTTAGATCAAGAAGGTCAGACCTCATCAGAAGAAGCTTGCAAAGCTAGAACAGAAGTACCCTTCGAACTAGGGGCAAAGATATCAGACATGCTCGAAGAGCTGAAGATGAGTCCTCTTGCAAATCAATGTACCACTCTCCGGATACGGATGGCTTGAAACCCTACAACCATTTGGCATGGACCAAGCTACACTTTTACCCTTGAGAGACTCATTGGGCGAAAACCCGTAGGCGACCTGCAAAAGTTAGAGCAAGAAAAAGAACAAAAAGAACAAAAAAGAAAAAAGAACAAAAAGAACAAAAAAGAAAAAAAGAAAAGAATATCAACAAAAAAAAAAAGAATTGAAAAGAGAAAGAAAGAAGAACAAAGCTCGCAAGGTCGAAAACCCGCGACGGGCGCCTTGGCAAAAGTTAGAGCCTAAAAATGAGAGGTTAATACCCGAGTGTACCTTAACCCCGAACTACGTAAGGCTTGATTCCCATGTTTGGGATACGTAGGCAACTTCATTCTGAAGTCCAGCCATAAACGCTTCCAATTTGATTGTGTCCATGCGATAGTTCTAGTCATCTTTGCCTTCTCTCAGATTCGAGGATTTGCTGCGTTCAATTACTCGAGGGTCGACTATAATGCGTCATGTGCCATTCAAACAAGGGCAACTTTCCGTTGTTATTCAATGCGCCGGTGCCATTCAAAACAAGGGCAACTTTCCGCTGTTATTCAAAATGCGCCATGCAGCCGTTTCAAACAAGGGGCAACTTTCCGTTGCCATGCAGTTCTCTTCAAGCACGAGGCAGTTTTCCTTTGGATCTGAGGTTGTGCATCTCAAGAGTAGGTTTCATGCTCGTTGAGCAAGTGGCCGTTTGCAAAAATAATTTTTGAGAATTTTTACTGAGGTTGATTAATTTTCTCGAAAATTGTTCCATCTTTTCCAAAAACTGGACCATTTCTTGGACCCAAAAAAGGAAAATCTTCAGTGCTCATAGCCTGACTTGCATGATTTCAAATCAAAAATTGAACAAACATGTTAATCTAACTCTCATGTGGGTCAAAATTGTTTTAGTAGAAAGCAAAAAAAAAAACAAAAAAATAGTCAAAATGATGAACTAGGGGCGCAGTCGAGTCAGGAGTTCTGTCTTTTCCCCTTTGTCAAAATACTTGCCAAGAAGGGCACTCTACTTGCCAGAAAAGGCACAACTGAAGGGCACAACAAAAGGCTGAAAGCTCTCACATCCTCCGAGCAACAAGGTATCAAGCCAAGTGCGAAGCACGAACTGGAATGAGACCAGAGATTCCACTCCCTCATCTGGACAGATCGACACGCTCAACTCCAAGCAGAGCATCATCAATCGATGTCAGCTACAGATTTGCTACACACCCAGTTGTAGCACAGCCCCTCTGTGGGAGAAACTCACTAGCTGCGTGCAGAAGAAGAAGAATCTAGCAGAATACTAGGGGCACGAGCCCACAACTTGCTGTTTATCTATCAACCACCCAGGGGAGGGATGAAAAATGAGAGATTGAAGAATAGAGAGATGTGCGATGTGAGAAAAAGTGAGAAAAGGGCTTTTTCAGAAAAACAGAGCTTGAGGGCCGAGTAATATGAGAACCACAAATGAGAAAGGGTGGGAAACACTACCCGATGAAACAAACTCCCTGTGTACGTCTGAGTGTCGTGTCTTTTTGTTTTATCTCGATTTTGTTTTGGGTCATTTTGAGTGTTACTCGATGTGTCTAGGTTGTGTGCCTTTTATTTCCTTGTTGAGTCGTTTTGCTGTGTTCAGTCGTAGGCTCAATACCTGGTCGAAAACTCATCTCTCAATTTCGAAAATAAAATCATTTTGTGCTCCGAGTGCCGTGCCGTTCTCCACATTTGTTCAAAACAGTATTTGTTCTTTCATAAAACCGCAGGGTTCAACCCAGGTCATATGAGAACAGTGAAACCAAGACCTATCTGAAGCTATAATGGTTTTGATCGCAGCAAGCAAAAAAGGAAAATGTCTGCATCCGAGTTTGTTTTAACTTGAAGCTCGAGATCGCATTCCGTATACACCTTGTCAGGTCTTGTCAATGCTCCGAAGTATGAGTGTGCCTCTACCTCAAGCTCAAGATCAAGTCTGCCTCAAGCCAGAATGGCAATCAGAAATGCTCTCTCTGAATACCAGCCCCTGCCAGATGCATCTTGACTGAGTTTGCAATGAGTTCCTAGAAGACCAACTGGGACGGTGGAAACTAGAGTTCGAATGGCAGTTGCCTAGAACGCAAAGGTTCGGGATTTCCGATACTAAAGTCTGGTTTAAATACCCAGAGGCGTGCCCTCGGCTTGAAATCCGTATGGAAGCCCCATAGGTTGAGATAGCGTGTATGCACCTCAATTCTGGATACTGAACCAACCTAGTCTGTCACCCCGTTAGAGAATAGGGAAAGTTGTGAATATGATCAGGAAGAAAGGCAGTATCCAAAGTATTCTACGTGTAGAACCCTTGTCAAGATTCGAGCCTTTGTCTTTGTGAGTTGAAGGTAAAGTGTTCGAAAAGCACAAGGGGAGATCCCCGTCGGAGAAGAGCGGTTCACCGCCACTCACCTCATGAGGTGCTTTCTAAAGCGCCGCTTTGTCCATTTATTGCTTTCCTTAAGCATCATGCATTGTAATGCATTGTTCCTATCAAGTTTCTTTCTCAGTCATGCACGATATTGTATGTACGGTTCATTCAAAGAAGTTCCGTTTGAGATCATTTATTAGTGTATCAATCACACTTCATTCGTTTTGTGTATCTATCACACACATTATCATTTTGTGTATCTATCACGCATATATTCACTTTAGTGTATCAATCACACTTCGTTCAGTTAGTGTATCAATCACACTTCATTTATTTAGTGTATCAATCACACTATGCTCACTTTGTGTATCTATCACACTTTCTTTATTCGCTTAGTGTATCAATCACACTCTCTTCACCTTAGTGTATCAATCACACTTCATTCATTTTGTGTAGCTATCACACACATCCTCATTTTGTGTATCTATCATGCACATATTCACATCATCACCTTTAGTGTATCCATCACACTTGTTCACTAAGTGCATCTATCACACTTCGTATTCACATTCAGTATATCTATCATACTAGTTCACTAAGTGCATCTATCACACTTTGTGTTCACATTCAGTATATCTATCATACTCTGTTCACTAAGTGCATCTATCACACTTCGTGTTCACTTTTAGTGTATCAATCACACTCTGTTCACATAGTGCATCTATCACACTTTGTGTTCACATTCAGTATATCTATCATACTTGTTCACTAAGTGCATCTATCACACTTTGTGTTCACTTTTAGTGTATCAATCACACTCTGTACACATAATGCATCTATCACACTTTGTGTTCGCTTTTAGTATATCAATCATACTTGTTCACTTAGTGCATCTATCACACTTCGTGTTCACCTTTAGTGTATCCATCACACTTGTTCACTAAGTGCATCTATCACACTTCGTGTTCACCTTTAGTGTATCCATCACACTTGTTCACTAAGTGCATCTATCACACTTCGTGTTCACCTTTAGTGTATCCATCACACTTGTTCACTTAGTGCATCGATCACACTTCGTGTTCACCTATTGTGCGTCTATCACACTTTGCGTTTGCCTTTTGTGCATCCATCACACTTTTCTCACTTCATTCATTTAGTGTATTAATCACACTTTGTTCATATAGTGTATCTACCACACACTCGCTTTGTATCTATCACACTATGCCTACTTTGTGTATCAATCATACACACTCGCTTTGTATCTATCACACTATGCCTACTTTGTGTATCTATCACACGTTCGCTTTGTGTATCTATCACACACTCACCTAGTGTATCCATCACACTTTGCTTCATATAGTGTATCCATCACACTCACTTCACTTTGTGTATCTATCACACGTTCGCTTTGTGTATCTATCACACACGCTCGCTTCGTGCATCAATCACACGCTTCGTTCACCTTTGTGTATCTATCGTACATGTTCGTGAAGATTCCATGATTTTCTTACATCCTTTCTGCATGAGGTATAGTTTGGTTCGAGTTTACTTGCTTGCCTAGCATTCGCTTAAAATGTTGCATTTATTTTGCATAATTGCTTCATTACAGCTCTCTTTGCATGATCATGAGTGATGTCCGGCTTCGCGTAGCGTATAAGTCCAATTTTCAAACCGGCTTCGCGTAGCGTATAAGTCCAATCTTCAAACTGGCTTCGCGTAGCGTATAAGTCCAATTTTCAAACCGGCCACAGGCGAGTAAGTCCAATCTTCAAACCGACTTCAGAACGATAAGTCCAATTTTCAAACCGGCCACAGAAGCGATATGTCCAATTTCCAAACCGGCCACAGCGTATAAGTCCAATCTTCAAACCGGCCCAGCGTGATAAGTCCAATTTTCAAACCGGTTTCCAGCGTATAAGTCCAATCTTCAAACCGGCCACAGAGCGTGATAAGTCCAATTTTCAAACCGACTACAGAGTGGCGTATAAGTCCAATTTTCAAAACCGGCGTGGCGTATAAGTCCAATCTTCAAACCGGCTATGTGAGCATATAAGTCCAATCTTCAAACCGGCCAGCGTGGCGTATAAGTCCAATTTCAAACCGGCCACAGTGGCGTATAAGTCCAATCTTCAAACCGGCTTCGCGTAGCGTATAAGTCCAATTTTCAAACCGGCTTCGCGTAGCGTATAAGTCCAATCTTCAAACCGGCTTCGCGTAGCGTATAAGTCCAATTTTTAAACCGGCTTCGACTTCAAACCGGCTTCGCGTAGCGTATAAGTTCAATTATCAAACCGGCTTCGCGTAGCGTATAAGTCCAATCTTCAAACCGGCTTCGCGTAATGTATAAGTCCAATCTTCAAACTGGCTTCGCGTAGCGTATAAGTCCAATTTTCAAACCGGCTTCGCGTAGCGTATAAGTCCAATTATCAAAATCTTCCTGCATATCATTTTGCATCCTGCCCCTGAACTACGCTGGTTTGATTCCTTGCAAAGGGATACGTAGGCAGCCTGCGGGCACAACCATGTATTTATCTATATTTTGTTTGTTTGTCCAAGTCTTCGACCTTGTCAAAAATGGGTCGTCTCTGGGCTTTGACATTCACTCCCGTCACTTCTTGACTTCCGAGTTCTGTCAAAGAGGGACAACTGTAGACACCCCATTTTTGACCGTCCATAAGACTTGGATGTGATTGATGGTTTACATGGTGGAGAAATGTGTGCAGAGGAAAGGTTCAGTTTCTTCGGCAAGGAGAGAGTCAAATCTCAACTTTATACCCCTGTTCTAGACCAAAATGATCTTGATCAAAAGATTTTAGTCTTAAAACCCTCTCTTTCAAAACGTTTTTGAAATAAAGTTATTACGATGTTCTGAGACTCGCATTTTGTCAAATGTTGCGTTTTTCGGTAAACCGAGCGAGGACAAAGTGAGAATGAATGAAAAAGAGATGAAATCTTTGGAAAATCTTTCAAAACACCTTACTTAGGGGTTTGAAGTTGAAGAAAAGAAAAGAAGAGGGAAGAAATCCAGTCGGAGGAGAAACTGGGCATGAACCGTTAAGAGAGAGTCGAGCAGCCCTCGCCGAATCGGGCCTATTCATTTGGATACTTGGAATCAAGCTATGAGGCCACTACCGTTGGAAAGCTTACTCCTGGGGCTTCATTTTGCACTCAAGAATCTCCTAAATTCAATTCTGGACAGAGGAGATATGGTTGATTGAAGTGGGGCATCACTCCGGTTGGACCGAAATCTGCGCGGCTTCACCAAAAAGGGCATAACTTTTTCCACAGAAGGAATTTTGATGCAAGGTTTGTGTCATTGGAAAGCTAACTTCCGGGGCTTCAATTTGGATAGTTGAATGGCCACATTGGACTTCCCAATCACCCACCGGCCACATTTCTTTCCGGCAGCCCATTTTTTTGTCCTAAAAATAGCTGGCCGGCCACCTAGCTGGCGAAATGAATTTTTTGCCCTTTTTAACTAGCCGGCCATAACCCCCTCCCCAAGTGTGTCCTAGAAGTGAATTTTGTTTTCCTCTAGGCCTTATGTCCGAGGGTTTAGCCTTTTGGGGGGAAAATTGAATTTAAATCCCCCCCCATTTTTCCCCTCTTTTCCACCCATTTGCCTGTTGTGTGTGTGTGATGTATGTCTTCCAACCCCACGTCTTTCTTCCCTTTTATTTACCTGCTTATGATGGTTAGATTAGGGCATGTTTCAATTAGCATACAGTATGATAGCATGTTTGCATTCATCTGTCTTGCATGCACTGGGCTCAGCGCATCATACTAACTGCATTTGTATTTCAATTCCAAATTGAATACTTGATAGCTGTCGCATCTCATATGCCATGTTTAGAATAGCCGAGCCTGCTATAGTTGCATTTTTGCATGTGTTGCATTAGGCATTTATGTATACTTAGGATCATGCATGGATTTCTAATTAGCTTTTGTTTTGGCTTGGAGTACTCGGTGAGTTTTATGCTTTAGCATCCTTGCATGCGTGTGAGTGACTACCATTAATAGCATGCTTACCATGAGGCTATATGCTTATGTGATATAACTGCCTTGAATGCCCGTGGGTGAAGGTTGGGTTATTTAGATTGGAACAATTCATCAAATGTTTGTTTTAAGCCCACTAGATAGTGGCAAAATCATGTTTTCTAAGCCCACCCGAGGGTGGCAAATCCACGTCTTAGCCTACCTGCGGGTAGCACCATCAAACCATTTTCAAACAAACAAACATGAAATGTTTTGTTCCAATTCAGGCGACTCAGTCTATACTTGTATGCTGTGCGCATCACATAGTAACCTAGGCTAATAACCGGAATAAGAACATACAATATTTTTAAAAATAGATATCATGGTTAGTAGATGCCGGTCTCTGACCGGGCGAGCGGGGGTGCTCACGAAGTGACCTTCCCCAATCGTACCCAAGTTCCCGAGCCGAGGCAACTTTGGTGATGACGGACACATGGCCTTAGGCAAACGAGTCAGGATTTCCTAAATTTCCCAAAAATAAAATATTTAGGTGGCGACTCTGTATCTGGCAAAGCAGTCCATGTTTGGCACTTCTTTTCAAAAAATCTGTTTTCTCAAAACGACTTGCCGAATTTGGACTCTTTGGTTCAAGATTAAGAACCGTGACACAAAATCGAGTCCGAGCTGTAGCGAGGTCCCCCCCCCAGCGGGCCTGTCTACAACGAATCCGACCTTACTTCCAAGCTCACTCCAGAGTGGTTCTCACTGACCAACCTTTGAAGAAGATAATGCAACAACCAGAGTTGTCTGGCAGACTTATGCAATGGTCCATCGAGCTCAGCCAATTCAAAATCTCCTACCGACCTCGAAAAGCAATCAAATGACAGGTTGTTGCCGATTTTATCCTAGAATTCACTAATCCCACTCCAACCATGGCCCCCTCGCCCAAGCAATTTAACACTGAGGCAGAAGATCCCCACTCTTGGACCCTCAATGTCAATGGATCATCCCGCAAAGAAGGAAGTGGAGCTGGTCTCATCCTCACCACCCCCGATGATGGTTATTTCAAGTGCGCTCTCCGCTTTCTGTTTGACGCAAGCAACAATGAGGCCGAGTATAAGGCCTTGATAGCATGTCTTCACCTAGCCAGAGACATTAGTGTGAGCTATATCCGAGTATTCAGTGATTCCCAGTTGATCGTCGGACAAATCACGGGAGAATTCGACGCCAAGGACGACACAATGCGAACCTATAGGGATATTGCACTTCCCCTTGTTCGCCTCTTCAACACTTTCCACATCAAACACATTCCTCGATCAGAAAAATCCAAGGCAGATGAAATGGCGCAATTAGCCTCAGCTGACCAATCGGACCTCAGCCATGGAGTTCGTCTTGAATACCTAGCCCACCCGGCCATGTCGCCAATCCCACTGAAGGTCCACTTCCTCCAAAATGAACCTATTCCATGGGCGGTGGACATCCTTCTATTCTTGACAAGTGGGGAGTTACCAGATGACACATAGCAGGCCGCCAAAGTCAGAGCCCGGTTGTAGACACCCCATTTTTGACCGCCCTCAAGACTTGGACATTACTGATGGTTTGCTCGGTGTTGAGAGATGTGCAGGCCAAAGATTCAATTCCTTCGGCAAGGAGAGAGGCAAACCCTTCAAAACACTTTGTTTAGGGGTTTGGAGTTGAAGAAAAGAGGAAAGGAGAGGAGAAAATAGGTTGGAGAAGAAGTTCGCCATGAATTCGGGTAGAAGAAAGTCGAGCGGCCCTCGCTGAATCAGGCTTATTCAATTGCATACTTGGAGTTAAGCTATGAGGCCACCATCGTTGGAAATAAGACTTCCGGGGCTTCACTTTGTACTCAAGAATCTCCCAAAGCCAAGTCCGGGTGGAGGAGATATGATTGGTCAAAGCTGGGCATCATCCCGTTTGGGCATAACTTTCTGCACAGGAGGAATTTTGATGCAAGGTTTGCGCCATTGGAAAGCTAACTTCCGGGGCTTCAATTTGCATACCCACCGGCATTTTTTTGACCTAGGAATCACCTATCGGCACTCTATTTAGCCGACCGGCAGAAAATAGTGCCGACCGGCACTTTATTTTGGCCGACGACCAATTTTTCTGGCCGGTTTGCACCCTTTGCACCCTCCAAGCCTGATGCATGCCAGCTGTGCCAGCTGGGATGCACAGAACCAGCTCCACGTGCATATATGTGCCTATTTTGAGCCTTTACACCACCTTTACCCCTCTTTTGGTGCACCCTTTGCTCAAGGCTTCTTGAGGAAGCCTTGACCCCTTGTCTTGGCTTCCTCAAGAAGCCTACCAGCTGTCTTGGCTTCTTGGATAAGCCCCTTGCTTTAGCTTCTCTTGTAAGCCTTCCATTTGTCTATAAAAGGAGCCATCCTCCTCCATTGAAAAGGGTTGGAGATTTTGAGCAAGAAAACCAGAAGATATACTGATATATCTGATATATACACATATATCCCACCTCCCTCTCTATATCTATCTTATCCAAGCTTCCAAACACCTTGGTTCTTGCATCATTTGCTCTACAACACCTAGCACAACACCTCCATCTTCCATTCCAGCATTTGGGAGGCCATTTACAGAGGTTAAGAGTTCAGAAACTTGGACCAAGGGGTGCTGGTTTGCTGCTCTTCAAGGGTAAGCATCCATTTCCCTTAAACTTGCATTTTTTAGCTTCATTGTTTAGCCCTATTTACAAGTATTTTTGGGCTTCGATGTAAACTGTAAAGAGGCTTGTTTTGAGCCCTTCTTCAACATTGAAGAAGGGCTCAACCTTGTTTGGGACCCCCATGTATGACTTGCTTCATTACCCCTCTTTGGTCCTTTTTTTTTTGTATGTCTTTTTAGCCTACCATGCTCCTATTTTTGGGTCTTCGACAGGCCTGAAAAGGGTCTTAGTTTGACCCCCTCTACATGTCTCATGAAGGGTATTTGGCTGTTTGGTGCATCCTTTTGGTACTTCATGTTATACCCCTTTGTGGGCCTTAATCTTGCATTGCATTTTGAGCATGTGTGTATACTGTTTTGGGACTTGTCATCTACTGTAAATGTTCATATTTTTTGTCCCTCTTCAGTGTTGTAGAAGGACATTTTTATTTTTGAGCATTGCATCTATCACTTGCCTTATTGCCTCCCTTGAGGAGCCATTTTTGCATGCCATGTTAATCCCACTTGTGCTTACTGTCTTGCCATGCTTTGTACTATGAACATGCTTATTTTGGGGCTGTCTAGCTTCTGTCTTCATACTTCATGTTCATATCTTGCATATTTGATATAGCCATAAGCCATTTCATGTACCTAGTTTTGCATTTCGGGAGCGATTCCATGCATTTGGTTCCATTTCGCCATGTTTTGGGGCTGTTTTGCCCCTCATTTTGCTGCTTAAATTTTCATGTTTTGTATGCCATATTCCATGTTATGCCATGTCTCATTAGAGTGCCATTTCGCGTCAGAGACGCTGTCCTCGGCTTATGCTGCAGTGCACGCATTTCGAGGCATATCATTTTCATCTAACGGCCTCTTATGTGGGTGTGGCTGAGGCTCTCTCATGTTAGTGTAAGTCCACATTGCATTGCGTATGCCATTTTCTCGGTTTGCGTGCTCGTGTGCACGCATTTTGAGGCATCTCATTTTCATCTCATGGCCGCTGATTTTGGCATGCTTGCGAGTTATCCATGTTAGTTTAAGTCCATCGTTGCATGTTGTTGCATGCCATGTTTGTTTACATGTTTAGGTTGCGAGCCTAGCATACATTGCTCATTTGCATGTTCATGTTGCATACTTAGCCTCCATACCTAGGTTGCATTCCATTGAGCATGCATCCCTTGCCTCTTGACCAATCATGATAGGGGTTGGGGCCCTTTGATTTGTTTTGTGCTTGCATTCCATTTGATATCAAAGTTGCGAACTTGGCTTTCGGGCCATCATGCATTGAAATGCGTGATTGATGGCCCGGGGGTCGAGGGCCATGCTCCTTTGAGTCCATTACATGATAGGGAGTGTGTCCATGCATACATTTGCCTAGAAATTCTATGCCTTGCACCTTCTCTCATTCTTGTCAAAACTCTTCTGCAGAATTTTGTGCCGACCGGCAAGATAGAGTGCCGGCAAGCAATGTATTTATTGCCGATAGCTTCATTTCCGGTGGACTTTATACGGCGGTGGACATTCTATCCGGTGATGATCCTTAGGATTCGTGAGCCTGCTCGACTTTTGCAATTTTCCAGAGAAGCGGATGCTGAAACAAAGGCAATGATGGCATGGTGCGGATTCTGGGCAAGTCGGATCAAGCATACATCATTCACGCAGATCCCGGGCGAGGTCTGTGGCCATCTCTTCTTTGCATTTAATTTAATTAGATTAGAGGTCTTGTAATAATTTATTCGCTTATTTTTCTTGGATCAGTATTATTATTTTGGTCCCTCAGCGAGGGCGAATCTGTAATAAGTGTGTGAGTGGTGTGCATGTCTTCCAACCCCACTTCTTTCTTCCCTTTTATTTACCTTATGATGGTAGATTAGGGCATATTTAATTTAGCATACCTTATGATAGCATGCGTGCATCCATACATTTGTCTAACATGCACCGGGCTTTGACATCATACAAACTGCATTGTATTTCAATTCCAAATTGAATACGTGATAGTTGTAGCATTTCACATGCCATGTCTAGGATAGCCGAGCGCTTAGATTACATCTTTGCATGTGTTGCATTAGACATTTCAAGATGCTTAGGTCCATGCATGGACTTCTAATAAAGCTCTGCTTTTGGCTTGGAGTACTAGGTGAGTTTTTATGCTTTAGCATCCTTGCATGTGTGTGAGGGTTGCCATAACAATATGCTTACCATGCGGCTAAGTGCTTACATGAAATAAGCTGATTGAATGCCTATGGGAGGAGGTCGGACTGCTTGAGTTGGAATAACTCATTGAAACTGTGTTTTAGCCTACTTGCGAGTAGCAAATTCCGAAGCATTTTCAAAACGAACGGATATGCAATGTTTATTTCCAAATTAGGCAATCTAGTCTATACTTGTTTGCTGCGCGCATAACATAGTAATTCTAGGCTAATAATTGGAATAAGAGCATGTAATGTTTTCAAAAACGGATATCACGGTTAGTAGAGGCCGGTCTTCGGACCGGGCGAAATGGGGTAATCATAGCTGACCTTCCCCGATCGTACCCAAGCTCCCGAGCCAAGACCACTTTGGTGATGACGGACATGTGGCCTTCGGCACCGAGTCAGAGTTTCCTAAATTTCCCATTTTAAAATATTTAGGTGGCGACTCTATAATCTGGCAAAGCAGTCCATGTTTGGCACTACTTTTCAAAATCTGTTTTTCTTCAAAACGATTTGCCAGATTTGGACTCTTTGGTTCAAATTTAGAACCGACACAAATCGAGTCTGAATTGTAGTGACCCCAATACGAACGGAACGGGACCTAACCCTCCCGCGGCGTTCGGGGACGTCTACACCGGTCGTCCAATTACATCCTCATCGGTGGCCTCCTGTACAAACGCGGATTTTCATGCCCATACCTTAAGTGCCTCAGTCCTTCCCAAGCGACCTATGTGATGAGGGAAATCCACGAGGGTGTATGTGGTAATCACTCAGGTGCCAGGTCGCTGGCCCATAAAATACTCCGCACCGGCTACTTCTGGCCTACTCTCAATCAAGATGCCACTGAGTTCGTGCTTAAGTGTGATAAATGTCAGCGCTTTGCCAACATCCCTCATGCTCTGTCGATAGAATTGATTACACTCAGCAATCCCTACCCATTCACCAAGTAGGGCATTGACTTAATTGGTCCATTGCCCACCGGTAGGGGCCAAACCAAGTTCGCTGTGGTCGCCATTGATTACTTCACCAAATGGGTGGAAGCGGAACCCCTCGCCACAATCACCGAACGGAACACAACCAAACTTATCTGGCAGTCAATCGTATGCCGATTCGGCATCCCCCAAGCCATCGTCTCCGACAACGGCAAGCAGTTTGACAATGCCAAGTTCAGGAAATTTTGCGAAGAGCTCCACATTCAGCCGTGCTTCTCTTCCCCAGGCCATTCCCAAGCCAATGGGCAAGTTGAGGTCACCAACCGCTCTCTTTTGAAGATCATCAAGACCAAGTTGAAAGCCACCAAGGGACTTTAGGCTGAGGAACTGCCAAACGTACTTTGGGCCTATCGCACTACCGCCCGAACCCCTACTGGGAAGACCCCCTTTCACTTAACATACGGTGCTGAGGCAGTCATCCCAGTGGAAATCGGCCTGCCAACCCCGAGGATTTTGCACCAAGACCCAGAACTAACCGAAGACCTACGTCGGGCTGACTTAGACCTGATTGAAGAGCTCCGCGAAATAGTTACCGTCAGGCAAGCCTCATATCAACAGAAAATAAGAGCACACTACAACCGTAAAGTCCGACCGAGGGAGTTCGCAATTGGCGACCTAGTTTTGCGCGAAGCAACTCTTGCCACCAAAAATCCGGCCGAGGGCAAGCTAGCAGCCAAGTGGGAAGGACCTTACGTTGTTTAGGCCAGACCTCGCCCGGGCACTTACCGACTCTAGGACATGGAAGGCCGAGACCTCCCCCACCTGTGGAACACCGAGCACTTGAAGTGTTATTTCCAGTAAAGTGCCGTGTCCTACTTTTGTATTGACCATTTGCTGTATGTGTTTTTTGACCATCTACACATTTGGTTATTTTTGTCCTTTTCATACATGGTGTAAACTTGTGATCAATAGGCTATGCCTTAAATGACAATGGTTTTATGGCTCTGTTATCTGCGTTGTGCTTCAATAACGACTTATTCAACAGAGTTAATTAAAGCCTCAGCCAGACTGAGCACGAAGGGCTCAGCCAGACTGAGTTAATTAAAAGCCCCAGCTAGACTAAGCACGAATGAAGAGTTTAGCCGGTCTATTTTCGTAATTTCATGTTACAGCATGGTTGCCATATTCAGTTCAAATCCAAGTCCATACTACGACGTCTTTTAACATTCTTTACAGTTTTAACTTTACATTTCTAACTCATTTAAAACCCAAGCCCATAGTCGTCCAAACTTATTTTTCATTTCTAACACTCTTAACATTCTCATGCATGATCACTTTTGACATTTTGTGCACCATAGTTTTCTCACAAGTCAGACTGGCTGCCCATTTGTAAACTTTTTACATCACAACCTACTAGCAAGTTTCACAATTCATACACACGTCTTACTTTTACAACCATTCTTTATTAAATTCTGCTCTACCATTTTCATTATTTACAACTCAGAAGAAATAAGGACAACAATGATACAAAAGAAAACTCGTTGTTTTATTTGCAAAATTTACGGTTACATACAACTTGCTACAGAAATTACACACAAAAAAAAAAAAACAAAAACAAAAACAAAAACAAACAAACACAAAACAAAACAAAACAATAGAAGTACAATTTTCTACATAGATCACTCCTCCTCACTAGAGACCAGGTCCTCCTCCTCAACCCCCTCGTCCAGAGGGGTCTGGGCGACGTCGTCTTCTCCTATCTTCACGAGGCTGAAATCGATGTCTGGAAACAGCTCTCGCACCCTGTGCATGAAGGTCTTCCAGCTGCTGTCCTAGAACTCAACCATTTCATGCTTATAAAAATCCAACCGCTGGAAGCTCTGGATCACTTCCTCTTCGCTCCTGCTTCCAACGGCCGCTCCCGACGGCCCAGCCCCCCCATCACCCTCTCTCGCCAAGCTCTTGGTGACTGCGGCATCAATCGCTATCTGGAATTTGGCAGATTCCTTGAATTGTTCCACCGCCGCCTTGCATAGGTCGGGGTATGCCACTCTCTCAGACGCCAATTTAGCCCTTTCCTCTGCCAGAGCCTTCTCCGACTCAGCGATCTGACCATCGGCCGCTTCCTTGTCCTTGATCGCCTGGTCCCGCAGATCTTCGTTGCTAGTCATGGCCTCTTCTCACCTTTCGTTGGCGGTGGTGCAGGCTTTTTGGACCTCCTCAAGTTTCTTCTGCTCGTCCACCAATTGGAACTCAAGCGATATCACCTTGTGGTGCTCCGCTTCAAACTCTGACTTGGTTACGACGAGCTCGGCACTAGCTCGCTCCGCCATGTTCTTATTCACCACCGCCAACACTTCCATGACCTTCGCCCTCTGCGCATACTCCAAACCCTTGGCGCACGCACTCCTGGCGGTCTTCCTCCACCTCGTCGTCTCCGTTCTTAGATTCTGGAGCTCCGATTTTGCCCCTTCCAATTGGGCCCTTAGGGGCTCCACTTTCACCCCAGCACGCGCCGCCTTGTTCATCAAGGTGGCCGCCAGAGTCGCTGCCTTCATTTGGGCTGAATAAAACCCTCTCAGCAGATCGGCCTCCGACAAACGCGTCGTCGAGCGCACCACCGCGTCTTCCACTACACCAACAAAGCGGTCGGCTGCGGCCCTAGCCCCCTCCCCTTCCGCAGAGTGACTCACAAAGACACGACGCAAAGATACATGTCGCCACAAGACTTGTCACTGGCTTGCTGATCCTCGTTTTCCTCTCATGGGGGCTTGAGCTTACTTCTGGTGCAGGTGCCACCATCGACACTATGGGGGCACTTAGGTCCAACTTTTCCTTATCCATTTGGGCGGTCTCTTCTTCTACGCCCTCCTTAATCTCCCATTCCTTCAGCTTCTCCTTCTCTGGGGCCTCCTCCGCCCTCCTCTCCTTCAACTCCTTCACAACAGGGGCAGGCCCCCCCAGCCTTCATCTTTTTCAAAACAGGGGCATCTTTCCCCCCTCTACACCCCCCATCTTTTTCCTTGGTTTCTTCACAACCGCCTCCACCTCCTGCTTGCCCCTCACATTCAGTGGGTCTACTGGGGGCGGTAGAGGGGCGAAACCAGTTAGGTCTTTGTCGCCTACCGGTTTGGGATGCGGTCGAATCTGCTCCCTCATCACCAGCTTCAGGGCAGGCCCCAATTGCGCCTCCTTGTATTTTTCTGCCCTAGCGAACAACCTCCTCTCCTCCTCCTCCTTCTCCTCCTCCGCCTTCCTCTGCATCTCCATTTCCTCCCGTACCGGATCCTCTTCCAACGGTTGCGGTCCCAAGTTCAGGGCAAACAATGTTGAAGGAAAGACCAGCTCGTCCCACCTCACTCCCTTCTCCTCCCTCACTTTCTTTACTCTGTCTTCGGCCTCCACGCCTAACTTTGGCTCCACTGATTTCGTGGGGACTTTCCATGTTGTGCGAACTCCTGCCCCACCGTTCGCCGACACGAAGAACCATCTCAGCCTTCACCCCTTCACCGAAGATGGCAAGCCCACCACTGCTTGCAGAGTCACCCACGTCTCCTGTTGACCGGAGGCCTTGTAGCAAGAGAAGAACTCCTTCACTGTTATTATCGTCCCTCTAGTCGCCTGCTACCAGGCACTCGCGCAAGCTACTACTATCTTTCAGGCGTTCGGCATCAGCTACCATGGCGCCACTTCTAACTTGTTTAGCACATCCACCACTATTTGGGGGAGAGGTAGCCTCAAACCCCCTCGCAGCGCTTCCTCGTAAAGGCTAAATTCGTCTGGTCGCACATCCGACGCCCTCTCCTTGGATGTGGGCAGCCTCAACCCTATTTCTGAGGGAATTTGGTACTTCCTCCTTATTCCCTCTAACTCCTCCGCCGTAAGTGTGGATCTGTCTGGCTTGGTGTACCAATGGTCCGGCTCCGCTTGACTAATGGGCCTCGTGGCCGCGATCATTGTCATACGCCGAGCTCGCACCACTTGACTAACTACCCTCCTCTCCCCTCCCTTTGCTTCACCCGATACTGTTCTACCAACTCCACCGCATCGTCATCACCTAACGAATCAAGCCTTGCGGCTGGCATTTCCTCTTGGGCCATTTCTCCTACATATCTGCATATTGATTCGGACGCGGGCACAAGGAAGTTCACAAAGTGTTGCAGAGGTGTATCACTGGAAACAAATGAGTTTACTTCTAGGACGTGTTGGTTTTTTGAAAAATGATAGGTAAAGAGGACAACCCCAAATGCCTACGATTTGCCTATATCCCAAGGGTCAAGGTTAAATTTCACCAGTTTGAAAAATTTCGAAAAACTCCTACCCTACCTTTTCACTGCCCTATATCACCCTGTCCCTTCACTTCTTACTAACGTGTCACCTCCCCCAAGGATTCTGCCCCGTGTACGACCACGACCCATTACTCCATTCCTCCATTCCCCTCTCCTGTCTATTCCACTTCACTTCACAACGTACCCCGTCGCTCCTCGAGCCCCGCGCACTGCCACTTCCTCTTCTCACTCGGCCACCCTTCATGGTCGGCCATCCTCACGGTCGATCCCTCCGCTCGGCCATCCGCCATGATCGGCCCTCCTCATGGTTGCTTTGTCCTCGGCCACCACCTCATGGTCCATCGGTTCCTTCGGCCACCCTTCGTGGTCGACCCTCCTCCTATGGTCGGCCCTCTCCTCACCACCCTTCGGTTGGCCCTCCTCATGATCGGCTTTGTCTCATTGGTCGCCCGCCATGATCGGCCTCACTTGGCCCCTCCGCTCAACCACCCCTCACGGTCGGCCCACCTCCCGATCGGTCCTCTCTCCGTCGATATCTCACCACCCCTGTTTACTTTCTTATTCCCTTCGTTGGACTAAAACGGGACTTAGGAATGGGGGACTACTGACATGGGTAAGCCCATAAAGGGTATGGCCCACCACTTAAGGCCTAATCCATGATTCAAATACTAAAGCCCAACATTCCTAAAACCTAACGTTACACCAAGCACCAATGACATCTAAACACTTGGCAAGTAAAGAGCCAGCCACATCAGCAGACAAAGATCTTGCAGAGTTATTGCACTACACATCAGCCATTAATGAGCTTCCCTGCAACATTTATTACGATAACCCTTTACGTCGGAACAGAACAACCTCACCATGAACAAGGCAAGCTAAAACATAGACTTTCGGCCAACGTGTCAGCCCGGAGTGGACAAGGAAATAATGAGCAAAGGACATAAGCGGGCTTCTAAGATAAAGAAAAAGTTAAGTTCTCTATCTCCATTTCTATCCTGACATTCAATCACTCTCCTCTAACTTGCTCGTCGGAGGGTTTGCTGGGAACTCCCCGTTCCCCGCTGAACTCTTGTGCATGTTTTGCTGTGAGCTCAACCCTTGGGTAACGGTTTGGGAAGTGTGGATCAATCCGACCCGCTCCATCTGGAGCCCATAACATCATCAGTTTGAGTGAAGGTTCTTGCTTCCTTAACTCATGGGGACATAAACATCTAAGGCTGCGTTTGGTTTAGTTTTGAAATTATGGTTCTCTTTTTGGAGTTGTGATTTGAGTGTGAAATTATAAGTTGAGTTTTGAATAATTGAAAATTTGTTTGATTATGAGTGTTGAAAAGAATTTTAAAAAGTGTTTTGAAATGAATTTTTGAATTTTAAATTTTGAAAAGAGCGGATTGAGTTTACCCGGTCGTCCGACCGAACATCCTCTTGGACATCTAGTCGGTCGTCCGGCCAGTTGACCGGAACAATGCAATTATTTTATTTTATTTTATTTCTTTTTGCAATTGCAAATGTTATTTGAAAAAAAAATTATATTAGTTTTAGATATTTTTTAAATATAGAAATTAATTTTTTTAGATTTTTTATAACAAGAATTTAATTACTAACACTACAACAAAAAGCATAAATGGCGACTAAAAAAAAATTTTCCTCGCTGAAAGTAGCACTCTCGGCGACTAAAATGGAATTAGTATCTAAAAGTGAAGACTTTTGGCGACTAAAACAGTTTAGTAGCCAAATGTATAGTTATTAGCGACTAAAAATTAGTTTAGTCGCCGATTATATGGGTTTTAGCGACTAAAAAAAATTTAGTAGCCAAAAGTCAAAGTTTTTGGCGACTAAAAACATTTAGTAGCCAAAAGTATAGGTTTTGGCGACTAAAAAATAGTTTGGTCGCTGATTATACGTGTTTTACCGACAAAAAAAAAATTCGTAACCAAAAGTGAAGCTTTTTGGCTACTAAAAAATATTTAGTAGTTAAAAGTCAACAATTGGCGACTAAAATTCAGTTTAGTCGCCCAAAGTGGAGGGTTTTGGCAACGAAAATTCAGTTTAGTCGCCAAAAGTAGAGGTTTTAGGCGGGAATTAATTCTTTTAGGGACAAAAAAGTAATTAGTAGTCAAAAAGTATAGAATTGGCGACTAAAAAACAGATTTAGTTGCCAAAAGTGGTCTCTTATTTTTTTTAGTAAATAATTTATTTTTTACATAAATTATATTAAATAAAAATAATTATTTATATATATATAGTTTTGTATTAATACTGGTCAATATACTATATAAATAATATATGTTGCATTTATATTCATGTGATGTTGTAGTGGCATAGTGGGGAGAGTGTGTTGCTAAAGGTTTAGAATATGGGAGATTGGTGGTTTGAAACTTGGGAATAGCAGAGGGTAATTTTTCTTTTCCTACAATATGCTTTTGGCGACTAAAATGTGTGGTTGCCAAAAGCTTGACTATTGGCGACGAAAAAAATAATTGGCAAATGTATAAATAAAAAAAAATAATTCACTATTGGCGACTAAAAGATTAGTCGCTAAATGTATAATTTTCAAAAATGTAATTGACTATTGGCGACAAAAGCTTTGGTCGCTAAAGACCTGTTTTTTGCCGACTAAAACTTTTTTAGTCGCCAATACCTCCAGCGACCATGTATTCGCGACAAAACCGGCGACTAAAATATTTAGTCGGGGAAAGTGAAAAGTCGACTTTTGGCGACTAAAAATGGACTTTTGGCGACTAAAAATTTAGTCGCCAAAGGTACTTTTTATTGTAGTGTAACTATCTTTAACACTATATCATCAAAAGAGTTATGAGTTTAAATTTTGAGTTGTGTGTTTGGTTATAGTTTTGAAATTAATTTTTTAATTGAATTTTGAGTAATTTTGAGTTGCATATTTGGTTATGAATTTTAAAAAGTGATTTGAAAAGTTTGTCTTTGGAATCATGATTCCAAAGGCAAACCAAACGGAGCCTAAGATTTACAATCATAGAAATTTCTGTAGTTCATTTTAATGTCTGGATAAGGGTGAAACTTTTTTCTACAAAAACAACGATTACCTAAGGCTCAAGGGCAATTTGAAAACTTGGTAAAAAGTCAATTTTTTGGCTTTTTAGCTCTTTTACACAAAAAAAGCCAACAAAAAACCAAAAAAATCAATTTTTTACTAACTTCCCAAAACACCGCTCAGTTTGGTTAGATAGATAATACATGAAAGTGAAACAAATTTTTTTTTTTTTAGATAGAGAGTCTTAGAAAGTAATGGAAACTAATATAATTCAAATTAGCTTGTTAGCTAGGCTAACAATTTGTTTCAAAACATATAGAAAAAATTATTTTTTCCCACAAATCTTGACAAGGTTTATTTATTTATTTTTTATCTATATTTCTCTCCACAACTCCCTGTTATATAGTGATTATATTTTTTTCCGATAATTTTCTTACAAATTTTTTAATCTATTCAAACGCATGCAAGAAAATAAATTTTCATTTATTTTTCTTTTCTTTCACTCTACATTTTACAATTTCCATTTTCTATCCTCTGTATAGCCTAAAGAAAATGTTGTAAAAGGCACCTTTTCTGTAAAGGGCACTAAGAATGGGAAATAAATCAACAAACCATTGTTAAAAATCAACCATGATTAAAATTCAGAGTTCTGAGTTAGAATACTTATTCGAATAGTATAAAAGGCATATTCAAAAATTTAAAAATTCAAAAAGTAACGGCTATTTTTTACATCACAGTTAGGATGTGGATTCTAAAAGTATTATTGAGGAGAATTGGCCCCCTTTTGAGATCAATCACACATATAGAATAAAGAGTTGAGGGGGGAAGGGGCTTTGTTTGATGTTTTTAACGTGAAATATTTATATTGTCAATAAATAAAAGAATAAATTTGATGATTAGGATTCCTCCTTATCAAATCCGAGGTCAACACTGAGCATCTATGCTTTCGTGGATATTGACTATACTTGCCATGTCAGCAAATGTGGGCCCAAAAACATACTAGGGTCAAAAGGGACTTTTTACTACATATGTGCTCATCTGCCTTTTTGCTATCCTATCCTGTTCCGACAAAGAATTTGCTGTGAAACAAAAATTAACAGTCAATTACTCAATTTATGGCAATTTAAAAGTTAAATTTAATCATTTTTTACATATTGTTGATTAAAATTCTATTGTTTTTCTATTCTATATATATCGATTTTAAAAATAAAAAAAAATAAAAAAGGTAAAACTTTGGCATGATTTTATGTTCGGGTATTAGGTTCATTGCATTGCAATTCTGCAAGTGAACAATTGTAATACAGTACAAAAATATGAAATATACAAATCATTTGGAATTGATTGACTGACGTATTTGGCTTGAATTTAGCGATGTAATATCATTGTTCAATGAACAGTTTCATCTTCCAGCTTACAAATTATTTTTCCAAATAAAATCACCATCTTATATCAGTAATTAAAGTTCACTAGCATCACTGCATGGTTGATCCACTGTTTTCAATATAAAAAATAAAAGATGTTTTCTGTGCCTTTTCAGCTGGGGTTGCCCTTCTTTGGATTTCTCTTCTATTTTCTTGTTTCGGTTGATCCTCTCCAACTTGGTAATGTGCTAACATATGATTGCGTTTACTTGACGGTACCAACCTAGTTGAGATTGTCTTGTATAGCTATGGTGCTCTTTGCACTCACCTCCCCTTATCTTTTTTTGATGTATTCCTTCCTTGTTTGTTGGTTTATATCAATAAAGATTTTATTTTTTTGCTGATAAAAAAAAAATAAAAAAGTACACCATGATGCTTTTGTGATGTATACTGCTCTGTAAAACACTGCATACACATTCTTAGAAATCTGATTGAATGTTATGAACTATCAAAAATATATATATATATATATTTAAAGACGAGTGAATAGAAAGAACTTGTATTCAACTTAAACTCTGTCTAAGATTTTGATACACAGTTCAAAAAATTTCAATTTAAATTCCTTCGTTTCTTCTTACCATAATTTTGTTGCTTGGTTTCAAAATAATTGAACTATAAAATAGCAGAATTAAATACAATTGAGAATCTTTGACAGCCACGGATCAAAAAAATTCTCATTTGAAAACAGTAAAACGCCATGTGCTATAACGCTACACAGCTAGTGTTTATAAATAAAATAAACAAAAAAAACTAAATAATTAATCAAAAAAAGGTAATAAATCAATGATTAATCAAAAATAGCCTAATTATCAATAAAGAATCAAAAGTAGCCTTATACCAATTTTCCAACCCCAAGAATAAGATACCTACCACGTTATCCTTCCCATTTTCATAGCGCCGCAAACTCTGTTGTGTTAAAAAAATAATTCTTGGAACATTCTTTGAATGAAAATAAAATGCTTTGTCTATAAAAAAAAATGAAATACTCGTATAAAATAAAATGCTTTGGTAGCTATACCTGTCAGATTTCCAAGGGGACATGAAGGTCTAATACGTTGCATGGCATCGAGTCAAAAGATGCCCTCTTATATAGCATGCTATATTAAACGTCGGTTGTTTCTATACATGAAATTAAGAAGAAAAAAAAAAAAAGTCTTGTCAAAATAAAACATTCATATACACGAGTTGAGGAGACAAAAAAAGAATGCCAATGGACATGAATATTCTTCAAGTGGGGCCTTTGAATTATTGCAAAAAAGGAACTGAAAAGAAAAGAGGAAGAAGAATAGAATTTGACAATGGATGTGCATTAAGAAGAGGAATCGATTCCAGTATGGAGAACTTCACTTGTTTTGATCTCTAGCTTTAAAACCTGAACCATGCGCACCGGAACTACATGAGGCCTGCTTAGGAGGGAAGGTGTTATGTGCAAGTTGTCGATATGGAATCCACAATTTTGCATTGTGAACATTGCGTGTTTTTGTGTCCATGTCATCTTTGCAGATGGAGGGGCCATCATGTGAGGTGGAGATGGGGGAGATGAGAAAAAAAATCCTTGCAACCAGCTTTCAAATAACAACCTCCCCTCATAACACCTTGCTAGAAATGGATAGAGGAAAGAGAATAAATTTTTGAAAGCCTTTTCTTTCAAATAATGCATGGGGAATCATATAAAGAGGGGGTGTTATTGGAATTTTGTATGGAAAAAAATGGTAGTCCTATGGAACTTCTCTTTGCACCCCCTAAATTCTTTTAGTTCATACCATTACTTAGTTCAAATACACAATTTTAATTTTTTTAACTCAGTTCATTTCATCTAATCCTCAACTCCGAACCTAAACCTTAACACTATCCCATTAGTCATCATTGTTGCTCTCCCTACAATATGGCCACCCCTTGCCTAGCCCTCCCCTACCCCTCCTTTAGCCCTCCACCTCCCACTTCTCCTCCTAGATCTAGGATTTGAAGGTGCTTAGGAAGTGGTGGAGGGTAGCACTAGCATAGGGGGTGGGAGAGGGTGCTGCAATGGTGGGGGTGCCGCGAAGGTGAAGCAAGGGGTTGGGTCATAGGGAGCTAAGGAAAGGGGGTCACATTGGCTAGGGTTTTGTAGCGACAAGTTGTGGCAGTGGTGGTGAGGTTTGGAGAGGTGTGTTATTATCTTTAATGGTAATTACTAACTAGCATATAAACTCATGCGATACACGAGCTAAATAAATAATTAAAAATAATTTTAAAATTAAATAATAACATAAAATTTATTTAGAAAGTATATAAAAATAATTTAGAATGAATTAAATTTTAATTATTTTATTAGAATATATATTACAGTTGTTATGTCATTAATTGTATATTCTAAGTTCACAATAAGAAATAAATGTCATAATTTAATTGGTAAAGATGAAAAAAATAAAATAAATTAAAAATATATATATTTATGATAAAATAAAAATAAATTTTGTTTTATAATTTTTTTAGTTTTAGTTTTAGTTTTTTCTATGTTAAAATTTGTCAAAAAACTTAGACATACCTTTTAGAAATAAAATAATATATATATTTTTTGATAAAATCATTAAAATCGATCAAAAAACTAACCAACTTATATAAAAATTAATTAATTAAAACTTTTAAATTTTATTTTATTTTAAAATTTAAACTGTATTCAACCAAAACATGTATAATATTACAATATTAAATGAGAACATAGGTTTACTTTATATAAGTGAAACAATTTACTTTTTCCTTCTATTTCCGATGTTGGATTGTGTAAAATAAAAATTAACAATTGTTCAGGCGAGAAGTTTATTTTGAATCAAATAATATCAATTATTTAAACTTTAATTAGGTTAATCTTTTGTTTATTTCGAATCAAACAAATCTAACCAATATATTTTGATAAAATTGCTAAGATTACAGTTAAACTAGTGAATCAATTAAACCGAAAACGATTCAGCCTAATCGGCTAGGTCATAAAACCAATCACGTTATACAAAAATTAATTAATTAAAACTTTTAAAAATTTATTTTAATTTTAAAATTCAAACTATCTTGAATTGAAATATGCATAATATTATAATATTAAATAGGAGTATAAGGTTTATTTTATATCAAGATAATTTTTTTCAAATATCATAATAACTAAATTATAATTATGTATATGGAAATAAATATTTCTCAAATGGAGTCCATATAAAATTGATTATTATAATTTAAATTGAGTTTATATAGAATTTTATATGTAAATGAAAAGACATGCTGATGTGGATTGTTTTTTAAAAAGTAAGTCTTTAGATTATATCACCTAAGCAAGAAAAAAAACACTGCTTACATGATTTGCTTTAGGTATATGGTCATAATTTTTTTTAAAAAGAAGAGAGAGAGAGAGAGAGAGAGAGGTGTGTTTGTTTGGACGGACTGAATAAGGGAGATTGGAATTTACTGGACTGTTAGCCCTGGGATACATTGTCCAGTATTTGGTTGGACTGGATTTGTATCATATATTTGTTTAATTATGAGATTAGATATCTAGATTTGACTATTCTGTTGAATCCTATGTTTGTTTAAGATATTATAGAGAAGAATAAATGCTCAAATGACTATTTTACTCTTTTTAATTATTTACTAAGTAATAGTAATATTAAACATATCTTTAATATTTTAACTATTTTTAGCTAGATTAAATAAAAATTCATTTTATTTTATTTTTTACACAATTAAATATATTTATTTTTTAAAAATTAAATAAATAAAATATCAATAAAAATATATGTTATTTTTTAATTAAAATTTTAAATAAATTTATTTAAAAATAATAATAATTAAATAATGAAATTAAATAAAACATCTATTAAAATTTAAATAATGGAATTAAATAAAATATAAACAAAATTTTAAAATAAAACATTAATAAAATATCTATAAAAAATTAAATAAATAAAACATCAATAAAAATTAAATAAATTATTTTATTTTTAAATTGAGACATTTAAATTTTATTAAATTTTACTAAATATAATATATAATTAAATAATAGAGGGTTAAAATGATCATTTCAACCCCTTATCTCATATCCTCCTTATTCCCCATTTGTGTCTCACCCCCATGGGATATAATAATCTTACATATTTGGGACTAATAGTCCGAAACTATTACTCCGAAACAAAATTAAACAACCAAACAACAGATTATTAGTCTGAATTGACTATTAATCCAATCCTATGACTTTATCCCTCAAAACAAACACTACTTAAGAGAATGGAAATTTGCTCAATCTTATCCCACGCGCAAAAAAAACTCTTAACCGTTTACAATAGAACAATCTTAGGCCTTGTTTGGGAAGATTAAATAAGTGCACTTTTTATCTTTTTGGACAAAAAAATTGAGGTTGAAAATATGGATGTTTGGGTTAACTTTTTGACTTTTTATGAAAAAATGTGTAATAAAAAATTGTGAAAATTGATTTTTAGATGAAAATTTGAATTGGGAGTTGTGCAACCGTAATTGTTGACTTTTGGTAAATAGTATTAACTTTTTAACATTTTGAATAATTTTTTGACTTTTTAAATTATTTGGGAGTACCCAAACTTGACCTTACTATTGTGTCACGACCGGCCCTCCAATATGTGCTCTTTGCATCCACTTGACAATTCGTTACTTCAAAAGCCCTCCCCCAAACATACGAGTAATACCACCCTCCAAAAAATAAAAAAATAAAAAAATAAATAAAAAAAATAAAAAAATAGAGTCAAATTTAAGAAGGAAAAAAGAAGAAGTCAGAACTCTCTAAATCTTTCAAAAAAAAAAAAAAATTCACTTTTGGAATCCCATGTAAAAATAAATAAATAAAAAATCTGAATTACTCATAAACAACAATGATTCATCCCACTTAAAACACCACCACTAATAGCATTAATGTATTAAAAAAGTAAAAAAAAAAAAAAAAAATACAACTCCAAAACCAAAACATCACATCATTACTGGCGGGACCTACTGCCACCTAATTAGTGGTCCCAAGCATTTTTCACTCATAAAACATGAAAAAGGGACATCCAAGGGCCCCACTGCATCTTTAGGCCTTAAAACAAATATATATATAAACCACCCCAACCCCATCCACCAAACAACACCAATTCCTTCACCTATTTTCCTCTTTGCTACTGATAAATTTGCTGTGCTACTATTTCTCATTTCATTTTCTTCATCTTCTTGAGGTGAGCCTTCCTAATTGTTTTTTCATTTCAGATCATTTCCAAGGGTTTTTTTTTTTTTTTTTTTTGAGTTGATACTCACATCCCTATGATTTTGCTTTTGTTGTTGAAAAATACTAGTGGGTTATTAGGCCTTAGTGTGTTAGAATCTGGAGTCCGTCCTTGTTTGTGTATAAATGCACCTTCCTATGGACTTCGTCGAGGCAAAACTGTGCAATTTTTAACACATTGCTTTTATCTTCCCGTGCATTTACTAATTAACTTGTTTAGAATAGGCTTCTAATTTTACTTCTGCATAAATGTTAGTAAAACATTTATTCCCGGTGTAAGATTATACTTATAGCTTCAAAGATCAAATTTGATAGCTCTGTCTTACATTTTTTTTTTTTTTGTGGGTAATTTCAGATAAAAACAAAATGAGCAGATCGGACGGAGACTGGATGTGTGGTTCATGCCAACACATGAACTTCAAGAAGCGGGACTCGTGCCAACGATGCTCAACTCCCAAGTTTGGAGGCGGGGCTGACATGTCATCGTATGGAATAAACAGGACAGAAGTCTTGGCAGGGGACTGGTACTGCAATGCCATGAACTGTGGGGCCCACAACTATGCGAGCCGGACAAGTTGCTATAGGTGTGGCACTACTAAACAAGATTATTGTGGATATGGCGGTGGCACGATGGCGGCTGCTGGTGGTTATTTATACGATGGAAGTGGCCTCCCGGGATGGAAATCTGGTGACTGGATTTGCACTAGGTTAGTTAGTTTAGTTCGCATTTACCGGATAATTTAAAACATAAGATCATGAAAATAGAAAATATTGTTTCTAACACAACACTACTAATACTAATCAAAACAATAAAATTACAAACATACTATTCAAAACATAACCTCATGAATAGTAACAACCATCATAACAATAAAATAAAATAAAAAAACACCTGGATCTCTTTGGGTGTATTTTCGTTCTCTGTTTTTATTTTCATGAAACTTATTTTGGCGAACTGTTTTCAAAAAGTATTTCAGATTTTTTTTTTTTTTTTACGCTGTGTTTGGTTGGAGGATTTGAAAAGGGAAAGAAAAAAAGTATATGAAACTAGGTGAAATATACACATGTTTTATTCACATTTCACCTATCTTCTCCATTTCCCTTTTCAAATCCCTCCTTAAATTTTCCAACCAAACACAACATTAAACAACTCATATTTTGGGAAACATAAAAAAGAAAACAATGGATGTTTTTGAACTTTTAATTGTTTTAGTTTCTGAAAACATGAAAAACAAAAAAAAATAAAGACCACGACCAAACATGCTAACTAATTAATATTCAAAACAGAACCTCATGAAAATAAAACTAATGTAGAACACTACTACTACACAGTGTAATCAAATGTTGAATAATCACAATGTTCTTAAAAATAAAAATCAATATATATTAATCCTCATGTATTTGTATCAATGTACCATTTCTATTTTGGTTTCTCATCTAAGATGAGTTTGCGATTTTCATATGGTCAGTCCTATATGTGGTTGGCACAACTATGCTAGCAGGATGGAATGCTTCAAATGCGGAACACCGCGGGATTAGGGTAAGCTATCTTCATTGTCTTTATTGGATAATTTTTTTAAAATTGTTTCCAAACACTAAATGTTCATCTTTCTAAGATTCATATATATATATTTTTTTGTTTTTTCAGGTGGTGCGGTTTAAGGAAAGCGAATTAACACCTCTTCTTTTTTTCCCTTTTTTTTCTTGCCTACTTTCTCCTCATTTCCTTGTTGTGTTTAATAAGCTTTACATTTATGTTTGATAACCCATTTTCACAAGCATAGCCATGTATTTGCCCCAACAGGGTTTCAAACATTTATTTTATGAAGCAAATGAAAACTCTTCACTTCTTCAATATAAATCTTTCTCTCTCTCTCAATATTTCTTTTGGGGGTGGTCCATGGAATGTATAATGTAGTGGTTTCTGGAATCAAAACTGTCAACCAAAGCAGCTTAAGTCTACAAAGCAATTCAAATACACATCATGACCAATTAGGACCGCCAAAACAATGTATTCAACCAATGCAATAACAAAAAGCTATATCTATTTCATCACCGCCTAGGTGGATGCTTGTGATTGGTTCCGTGTTTAAAAAAAAAAATCAGAAAAAACAAAAAAATCAAGAAGAGTCATATCTTGCCTTGTATGCATTCACATAAAATGGCAATATGCATTGCTTCTCATCCAATTAAACAATGATAGAATATGGAGGAATTGGCTATGAGATTCAAAGATTCTATATTTTATTTTCCTTCTTTTTAAGTAGTTCGTTTCAAAAGACAGCCTCGTTTTGGAGCGATAAAAATTGAATCCTTTAAGCATAAAAAATCATTAATAATTTATGTAGATAAGAAGCAGATGCTCTGCTTTATGAGCTCATATGCAACGTCAAGTTCAAAGTGAAGTCAAAATCCAACTTTCTCTTTAGAACCTTTTGATTGATTCACTCATTGCTCTGCAATTCACAATCCATGAGGTTTTTTGTTCACAGTATCAGTTGTTACATTACCGTTAAAGTCCCTTTCCAAATTGGGAAAAAAAGAACTCCAAGTTAGCTTAGGGTCGACTTCCTAACCCTTTTTAGGTTTGCTATATTGGTCTTGTTTGATGTAGTTTCTGGCAACCTAAGATAATCTACATGCAAAACCTTAAGGTATTCGTTCCTCTCCCAACTTCCCAAGTTATTTTCATCTCATAATTTTATAAATTGAAGTTGCAGCAAATACTTTGGCACAAACTAATTGTTCAAAGCAGGGTCATTAATTAACTTGATGTGCATATTGAATGTGTGCTCGTTAGTGGCTAGAAATGTGGTTCTTAGGATCAACTGCCTAAGCCATTTTTCGGTTTTGCTACATGGGCTCCATTTGATATAGGCAAGTTAAATGTTGATAACTTAAATGTGCAAAAGTAAAAAGTATCTATTTTCTATATTATTAAGTTATTTTCAATTTATTTAAATTATTTTTACCTCATAAATTATAAGTAAAGTTGTAACATACGTCATGACACAAATTAGCGAGGCCATTGGCTTGATGTGCATGTTGAATATATGCTTACTATTAGTTAAAAAGGTGGCTTCCATAAAGGCATTAGTTTGTTGGCCCCTATACTCCATTGCTCGACTTTGATAGATTCTTGTTGCCTCCTATATTACTTCATGTGCGTTTTTGATGTGAAGAGTTCTAATTAATGACGGAATTGCCCTTTTTTGATGTCATAATCAAGCAAAACAATAAATTAGAGAGGACATTATGTTTGTTGAAGTTTTAGATTTGAGCAGCCAAGGCCCTGGGATAAGGCAGTCTTTGCCACTACATTAACATAAACCTTTATGAAAGCAATCTTCAAAGCCAGTTTTTGGCTTGATGAGAGTTTCTAGAATCCATCCAATTGTGGAATTTAAAGTCCAAAGCCAGTGGCCCAAAAGTGCCCTATGGGGGCCGGTCCACGTCTGGCGTAAGATCCAATCTGTAAACTGAACAAAACAAATAATTGAGCTGATCTTTCATTCGGAAATTAGGGTTGAAACTTTCAGGTGAATGTCACTGTCTTTACATTTCATCTATGTTGAAGAAAAATATATGCTGCAAAATATATGATTGGTATGGTGGTTTGTTACTTCTGATGATGTTGGGCTGCTGCCTTTGATTTGTGTAGAACAATGATGCAAAGTTCTAAAAGTAAAGTATATGAGCTCTAGTGATGTTATATATATATAGCAAAAATACAAGTCAAAACATCACATCACATTGTGAGACCCACTATTAGAGCTCTCTCTAGAGTTCTTCCTCTAGAACTTTCAAACATTTTCCATTTGTGTATTGTTTTAGGTGTTTTGCTTTATTCTCTTGTCGGTTACTCACCAACTTTGAGATTTGTGTTAGCAAATAATTGCATATGTTTTTTTATGTCAATCTAGTTGGAATCTTGAGATTATATTATGATGGGTTTTGCACTCTCCTCTCCTTCATTGATGTAATTCATGTACTTTGTTTACTTGTTTTGATCAATAAATTATTTTTGCCAATTAAAGAAAAAAATATATGATTTATATGTTTTTCTTTTCTTGAAAACCTTGGCTTTCAATCATTTGGTGTCATTTTCATAATACAAAACTTGAGATTTCTTTATACGTAACATAACATTTATAGATGGTTTTATTGATGTAATTAAGAGCCGGCAATGAAAAATGAAAGAATTTGTTTTGTTATTTGAAAATATATTAGTACAAGTTCAGGACTGTCAACACTTTATGATTTGAAAATGGGTAAATTGCACTTTTTATTCTTTTGATCCATATTTCACGTTGATCTTTATTGCTTTAATCTAAAAATTTTAATTTTTACATTTTATACCTATTTTCAGTTTGATTCTTACGTATAAATTTTTGTTAATTTTTTCTATGTATACATCTTAGGAGATTGATCCAAAAGTATTAATTTTAATCTCCAAATTGAATAGAAAATCTAAATTAAAATTAAACTTAAATATAGAAACCAAATTATTCAATTACCAAAGTTAAACAAATATGATTTATCCTTTGGAAATTTTAACTTGAAGAAAAAGGGTATCAAAATTACAGTTATACCCTCTAACCATACTCGAAATCGACTGTCTTGAAAAATGTATTCTTACCTACTAAATTCAAATCAAACACATTCATCAATTTTAATTAATTTTCGATTTCTAATCACGATTGATACAATGAACTTCATACCACAAAGCAAATCCGACCTTTAAATTTATTTTCATTTGTTTTTAAAAAGTCAAGAACTCATTTGCCAGTCATTGGTTTAAAGGAGAACTACATGTAAGTAAGAAAAGGAGAAAAAAAAAATCCTAACACATGAAGAGGTGCAAGTGACACTTGCACCCCACAGTCTTTTATTTGCACTCCACTATAGATATACTTATGCCTTTATTTGTTCATAATTTTTTTTCTTCTCCTACCTACATGTAATTCCTCCTTGATTTAAAAACATGCATAAAGATGGCCCATATGAAGCTTAAGGTTTATGAGGCAAAAAATTTTGGGCCATAACCTCATTACCATGCATGTTTTTGGGAAATTTTTTTACAGCTCCCTAATAATACTAATTTAGAGGCTAAAGGACACCCAAAAAAATAGTGATGCATGAGGTCCCTAAGCAACTAGGCGTGCGTTTTTAATTTTTTTTTGGACCAAAATACCCTCGCCGAAATCAACACAGAAACGATACTCCTTCCGACGTCTGAGTTCATTCCAAGCATCCATCATTTTCACGAACACAAGAACAGCAAAATTAGGGTTTCAACATCATCTTCACGATCGATATTCGAGCTTCGTTCTCTTTTGCACAAATCATTCCCATTCTTTCCTCACAAATTTCTCTGACCTTCCTTAGAGCTTCATTTTCACTGCTCATCGTCATCTCCGTCCACCTTCGTGACGTCGCATCTTCATCTCAGACCATATCAGCTCGTCATTCAAAGTTTCATCCTAACTCTGGTAAGTTTTTCTACAATACAACTAGATTTTCTCTGGAAACACAGTTAATTACATTTTATATTAAACTTTCATAAATTAGGGTTTCACATTCGTTTTAAAAAGATACCTGAATTTGGAAAAAATTATTTATGTGTGTTTTGAACTTATTCTTGAACATGTTTGTGTGATTATTTCTGCAAATTTCTCTGGCATTTGAATTTCTCTGATTTTTGCTTGATGTATGTTTCTTCTTTTAATTTTCTATGCCATGTTTATTTTGAAAAAAGAAATTTCCTGTGTTTTCATCTAATTTTTGAACGTGTTTCTGTAATTTTGTTTCTGTACATTTCTCTGTAATATGTATTTTGGACTGGACTGAATGTTTCTTATCTGACATATGTATTTTGGAATGAATGTATCACCCTTTCTGCCATGTTTATTTTGGATTGGAATGAATTTTTCTTCTCTGACATTTGTATTTTGAAAAAAAAGTTATTTCTCTGTGTTTTTATCTTATTTTTGAACATTTTTCTGCGATTTTGTCTATGAATTTCTCTGCTTTAAAAATTTCTCTGGAATATGTATTTTTCTCTGGAATGTCTATTACTTTCTTGCTCTGTCTAAGTTTGTCTGTATTGATAATTTTCTTTGACAAACATCACATCACTTTCCTCCCCTTATGTATCTCTATCATGGTTAACTTTCTCTAATTGTGTATGTAAATTTCTCTGGCATTTCAATATTATGAATTGAAATTTTCTCTAGAATGGAAATTTACTCAAGAATATGTAATTTCCTCCGGAATGTGTATTTATCTCTGGTATGTTTATTTTGTTCAATTCTTGGTTTCAATGTGGTGTAATTTTCAATGGCTTGTTTACAATACTTTATTTATTTTATCTTGCTAATTGTGGAATGAAAATTTTCTTTGCCTTGCTATGTTTACTTTTCTCTGTCATTCATTTTCTCTGGTATGTTTACTTCTATATGTAATTTTAAGAATTATTGAAAATTTCTATTCCATGTTTATGATGCTTTGTTGATTTTCTCTAACATTTAATTTTTGATGTCCAATTTCTTCTGGCATGTCCAATTTTCTGTAATTTTCCCTCATCTGTAATTTTCTCTGATATCTTACACTTTCTCTTATCTGTAATTTTCTACCTTATCTGTAATTTTCTCTGACATGTCCAATTTTCTCTGGCATGTTCAATTTTCACTAGGATTTAATGTTGAAATCTTTATGTTTTAATCATTGTCTAGCAATGGCAAAACGTAAAAGCACCGAAACACCAGAAACACCAAGCAAGAAACAGAAACTGTCTCAGTCTTCTTATGAGCTACGATCAAACACCAGCAGCAAAGCACTGGAAACACTAACCAAGAAAGAACAACTCTCTCAGTCTTCCTATGATCTAAGATCAAAAACCAGCAGCAAATCACCACAAACTCCACTCCAAATCACACAAGGTGATGAAGCAACTAGCATCCACATGAGTACCCTAACTTTAACTGACTCAACCTCAAGGGGCAAAAAACCTGCTAAACTCCACAGAAAGAGAGCTCACTACACCATTCAATTCCGATCCAACCTCTCGTCTGTCGTCTTATTTTTTCAAACACTTAAATTCAATTCAAAACAACTTGTAGAGCTTCAGAAATCCCCATTCTGGTATTTGATCCAAGCTCTAACCAGTAGAAGAATAGATCCAAAGAAATGTAGGAAATCCGATGATGATGTAGTTGCCATAATCAAATGTTACAATCAGAAAACAAAAGCATTCATTGTTGGTAAGAAGAACCTGACCTTCACAACAAACGACATGACCTTGATTTTCGGTTTGGAATGAGGTAAACGACCCATGTCATTAAGATACTCTAAGAAGCCAAAATCTGCATTCCTAAGGAGAAGATTCCAAAAGGACACAAGGCTGACTGGTCCTGTCCTTAAAAACGCCTTGCTCAAGGCAATGAAAGGCAAGCAACCAACAGACTACAAAGATGTAGCAATCATCATTACATTGTACTTATGTCTCACCCTATTTTTTGCAACAAGTGGGAATTCGATAGGGTGAGTTTTTATACAGTATGTGGAACCTCTTGAATCCATGAAACAGTATGATTGGCCAGAGGCAATCACCTCAACATTGACTGATTCTATCATGGCATTGCACAAAACCCCAGAAAAAGTTACGGGGTGTGTCATTGCATTGCTTGTAAGTATAATATCCATTCAAATTTGCAGTTATCATACTTACAAATTTGTGCATTTAAAAAATTTTATTTACTTTAATTTTCATCACAGTATTGGCTATGTGAACATGCAACCATCATTGACTCGGAACACAGCAACACAACTGACTTCCCGAGATGTGCGAAGTGGAACCTGCAAACCTTGACAAAACAGCTGCAGAAGACACCACTCCACTCTCTTGCACCTTGACAGGTTAATTCCTATTGCTCCTAAAATCTCAGTTTTCTCTCAATTTTCTCTCAATTCTCAATTTATGCTTTCATCTTTGGTACAAACTTGTTCATTTCTGCATTGTAATCAATTTTTTCTGCAATCCAAATTTCTCTGACCACAATTGTAACACATTAACTTGTATGCCCTGATTGCTTTTCTCTAATATCTGAATTTTGTTGTTTCATAATTTTCTTTGGCCCATAACTTATTTGCCCTGATTACTTTTCTCTAATATCTGAATTATATTGTTTCATAATTTTCTCTGGCCCATTACTTATTTGCCTTGCATCTTTGATAAACACTGTTTATTTCTGCCATTCTAATGAATTTTCTCTGGAATCCAAATTTCTCTGACACAATTATAGTCAAACATTAACTTATATGCCTTGATTGATTTTCTCTACATCTAAATTATGTTGCTCATTTCATAATTTTCTCTGCCTCATAAAATTAACTCATTGCTGTAATTTTCTCTGGCCCATACAATTTTCTCTGAAGTTTGTTTCCCATTAGTATCATTTAGATGAATTTTATTTTCCTTATTTTAATTTTTCTCTCAATGAATTTTGTAACATTTCTCTAATAAAAGAGCCTCCTGTTACAGATAGATAACAAGCAGCTAGTCAAAAACCCATCAGAGGAGTTCTGTCTTGGTAAAAAAACAAAGAAAGAATCAAAAAAAGCAATTGTCAAATTCAAAGAGAAATTACAAGATTCATCTGAAGGTCAAGCAATTGTCAAATTCAATGAAGAAGCAGAACCCAGAGAAGAAAGTGAAAACAATGAACAAGAAGCTTCAGCAAGCAGTGGAGAAGAAGAAGCCAGAGAAAAAAGTGAAAGAAATGGAGAAGAAGAAGCCCGAGAAGAAAGTGAAGAAATAGAAGCAGAAGAAAAAGAACAGAATGAACAGAAAAAAGAAGACAGTGAAGAAGAAAATGAAGAAGAAGAAGATGAACAGCAAGAAGAAAATGAGCAAAGTGATCAAGAAGAACGTATTGAGCCAGTGGACCAACAACAATTTGAGGAATCAAATGACGCACAAATTGCTGATCTGCGTGAAAGACTGAAGGCACTTTCTCAATCTAAACAAGAAGAAGACAGAAATTGGATGGAAATACTTGCTGAAAAGGATATTTCAATAAGAACCCTGACATTACTTAACTCAGAACTTCAAGAAAAAGAAAGCACAATCCAAATGAAACTAAGAATGTTGGAGCTTGAAAATGAACATGATATAAAAACAATTCAATAGTTGAGGAATTCAAATTCAGAGCTTGAAACAGAAAATGCTAAATTACATGAACAAGTACAAGAACTTTCAGTCCAACTAGCAACACAACCATACAGAACACCAACACAACTTCAACCACAAGGTCAGTGAAAATCTTGACCCACAAAAAGTCAAGTCCTTGAGTCAGCATAACTCAGAGAAATTTCTATTTATTATAATTTTCTGACATTGGTAATTTTCTCTGGAAGTTATATTTCTCTGAACACATTAGTTTCTGCCGATTATTTCTATTGATTTCTACTGCTCATTTCATCTTCTCTGTCTATTTTCTTATTCCATTTTTGGGATTTGTTTGATTTTCACTGTGCCTAGTTGGAATGCAAGTTGAACAACAACCAACAACCCAACAAGAAGAAATGGCACCCAAAGAACAATCAAACAAAAGACGAAAGTCTATGGTAACTGGAAAATATTGAATCACATAAATTTACATATTGAAATATCATCTGTTACTTCAGAAAAATTTCACTTTTACTAATATTTTCACTGTCTACAGTCAAAAAAGATCCGACGTCAATGATCAAAAATTTAAAGGCAAAAGAAAGGAAGGAAAAGCAGCACGATCCAGAATTTCAATATCCAAAAGTTGCGAAAGTGACTAGAGCTTCAAAACAAGCTGCAAAGCAAGCTGAGCGAAGCACGAAGGACAAAGAAGTGCTTGATGCTGAGGCGTACATCTTGCCTCAACCTCTAAACATCAGAAAATCTTAGGTGTTTCTACAAACTCTTCCGATTTCAAGATTGATAAAAGATCACGTAAAAGATATGTTGCAGCACATATCAAACGTCTCTGGACTTGAGTAAGTACAACAAACAAAATAGAAGATAACAAACAACAAATTACAAACTTATATTGCATTAACAACAATTTAATTTCCACAAACTCGTCTTGTAAGGCTTTAATTTGGACAAGTGAGTTGAACCTCATTACCTTTGAAGACATTGGAAACCTAATAAAGCAAAAAGAAATTGCCAACAATGTAAGTCTTTCCCTTTCATCAAAATTTCTTTGCCTTTATAAACAAATATTACAATTACAAATCATATTTTTCAGGTCATTGATGGCTATGGGGAGATACTTTTGGCTGACCAAATGAGAGAAAGACAACAACTAACCTCATTTTTTTTCACATCCATGAGCTTAGTATGTTACTACTATTTTATTTGATTTTCTCTGGAATTTACTACTATTTTAAGATACTTCTTGGATTTTCTCTGAACAAAACCATTTTTGGATTTTCTTTGAACACAGAATTTCATCAGGATGACAGAAAATCAATCTTTTCGAGTGTCCTTATTTGACAAGCATATTGAAACAGCATGGAGGAACTACAGGTTCCTCCATTTCTCAATAAACACTGGAGGTAATGAGAAGTCCACAGCTGGAAATCACTGAACCTTGCTTGTCCTAGACAAACAAGACAGTTTATGGAGGTTCTACAACTCATTGAGGCCAAGAAGGGATGATGCAGAAGACAAATATGTCAAAGATGCAAAACAATTGGTAACCAGTGCAAATTTCTCTGATCCATCATAATCTTTATGTGATGATAATTTTCATACAATCTCATTGATTTGTCTGTAAATTTCTCTATTATTTAAAAATCATTTTCTTGCAGCAAGAATATGTGGAGAATTTTTTGAAAGATTGCCTTGAAAGAGACGCTCAATCACAACCCTCTTTTAAGTTGATAAACTCACAAAACACAAGTTACGACTTTGAGTATGTCAACAATGCTTCCCAACAAGAAAGTGATTCGTAAGTTTCATACATCTATAAATAAGATACTCTGATTTGCATGTTTCTTAAAACTAACCATTCCTATAATTTGTATGCAGTTTGGATTGTGACCTCTTTGTCTGCTATATCATGAAACAATATAGCAAACATGAACCAATCAGCTCCAAATTGTCCACACAAGAGATCAGGTTGATGAGGGCAGAACTGATAGAGAAATTTGTCACCGATGTTGGCCGATCATGGACTGAACCAATTGAAATACCTCCAGAACAACCAAACATGTAATAGTGAAACTAGTGAAAGGAAGACAATGTACATAGCCAGACAGAGAAAATTGTCTCAGATATATGTATATATCCATACAAGATAACTGCTCGGTTTTTGTTGACACATCGAAGGAATACTGATGCTTGACTTATCCATATACATCCTTTCTTGACTAATGTAAATTTCATTTTTTTTTTTTATTTCGACTAATGTCAATTTCATACCTATCGATGGTTAAATAAATATATATTTTTATTGTGATTGTCAACACAATCCACACAGAGAAAATTGTCTGCACAAATTTCTCTGGTATCATATTACCAGAATTCAGAGAAATTTAACACGCATGATCCCAACGGGATGCCTATATGATCATGTAATCTGTAATGCTTTGTGTTGTTACAAAACAATCATCAAACTCAACAAAACACAAAAGCGAACAGTAATTTTATCTGCTACTATAAAATTTCACTAGATGAATTTGAAATTTCTGAGTTGTGAATTTCTCTGGGTTGGTGAGGAAAATTTCTCTGGCTTTGAGCAAAATTTATGAGTTGAATTCATTCTAGATAAATTCTTCCCTGGTCTAGAGAAATTCTTAACTCAGAGAAATTTCAAAAAAGCATGATTTTGTTTCTTGGTTGTATTCACTGCAATAATTTTGTGTATGCTCTGTCTAGTATGCACATTTCTTAAAATGACTGACATGAAGTTACCACAAATTCACAGAGAAATTTAACTCGTATCATACCAAAGAAGATGCCTATATGATCATGCAATCTATAATGCACTGTGTTAGTACAAAGCAATTATCAAATTCAAAAAACAAAATCCACACAGTACTTTTATCTGCCATCGTCAAATTTATATGGATGAATTTGAAGCTTCAAAACACATTACACAAAATTTTCTCTGCCATACCAAATTTCTCTACATAAATTTGACAGGTATTACAAACCCAATGCCTATAGTATATATCAACAAATACAATGCACACTTTAACTGATATTGCAAAAATTTCTCTAGATGAATTTGATTGATATTATTATATACACTGTCTAAAAAACACATTTCACAAAACAAAATACACAAACTAATCATCAAATGTATTATTCAATCAATAAAATGTATTATCCTCAACTATTTAACAAAGGTTCCTTGCATGTCCTCTTATTATGGTGACCAATACTCCCACAACGACTACATTTAATCACCCTTTTAAACTCTCCAGTAGAAGCAATTATGTTCTTCTTCGGCCTCCCAGCTGGTCTCTTGCTCAATGGAGGTAAAATCATAGCATCTTCAATGCTACACACAGGTTTTTCAACAGTTGGAACTAGGCCAGTCAAAAACGAGTACGCTTGACGATACATATCAGCATGAAAAAATGGTTCAACAAATGAATTCAAATTCCTTTCACTCCAAAAAATTGCAGCAACAGCATGTTGACATGGATACCCATTTATTTCCCATTTTCGACATGAACAAGTTCTCAACCCAAGATCAACCATAACCGAAGGAAAACAATGCACTTCAAAGACATTATCAGAAGACAAACTCATATTGCATGTCCTCCCATCCAAAAAATACTTCTCCAATACACTATCCATACGAGGACATAGAACTTTATTCCATTTACTAGAGAGCAGCCTCCTATCAGACCTCATATTCATAATTTGCAACCGTATCATGTCCAACAAATTTGTTATTGGCAAGTGCCGAGCATCTCGTATCCATGAATTGAATGACTCAGCAACATTTGAATACATCTCACCATAACGTTTCCCCGCAAAATATGCATCACTCCAATTTTCATATGGTAAACTTCTCAAGAAAGCAATCACAATGTCTCATCCCTCACTTTTTAATTCATTTAACTTGAAATGAAATGATGCCTTTGTTGGCGCATATGTACATTCTGAAAACTTGGACACAATCGTCTCCCTAACCAAATTTGTGTTTCCCCATGACAACTTATCCCTCAGATTTCTCTTTAGATGTTCAAGACAAAATCCATGAAAGCAGTTAGGGAAAAACCTAGCAATTCCTTCCACAATACCACAATGTCGATCTGATATGAAACTTATCACCCTTTCTGATCCCAATACTCCACATAAATGTTCAAGAAACCAACACCAATTATCTTTATTCTCAGCATCAACAACAGCAAAAGCCACAGGGAAAAAACCTACAAAACAAATAGGAACAAGCATATCATACACATGCATAGAAAATTAGAACAATAAACAACCAGAGAAATTTGACACTGCCAACATCCAGACAAAAAATCACTTAGTGCCCAACTCCAGAGAAAATTCACACATTGGCAACATCCAAAAAAAATTGACTTAGTGACCAACTACAGAGAAAATTCACACAATCATAATATCCAGAGCAAATTCACTCAGTGACCACCTACAGATACAATTCACACAATGACAAAATCTAGAGAAAATTCACACTGACCAAAATTTAGTGAAAATCCACACAAGCCAAAACCAGAGAAAAGTCAAAGTGTTAGAGAAAAATCACATTCACTGAATTCCTACATGTATAGAAAATTCACATAGTTAGATAAAATTATATATATTTACAATTACCTTCATTCCCATTTTTTGCCGTTGCAGCAAGCATAACTCCTTTGTATCGCCCTTTCAAAAATGTTCCATCAAGAAAAAGTAATGACCGACAATATTTGAAACCAGCTGTGCATGCATAAAAAGCCACAAACACTCTTTTGAAACGCTTGTTGTCTTGAAAATCTAACTCAAAACGACTACCTGGATTGTTCTTCAATGCCTCATCAAAATACCACCGTAATTGATCAAATGACAAACAAGAATCCCCATATGTACTACGTTTTGCTTTTTTAACACCCAACCAACCACAGTTATAACTGATTGAGACCCCATACTTGTCTTTCATTTCTTTTACAACATCCACTGGACAAGTTAAAGGTTTTGCACTTACCTCGTCAACTATCAGCCCAGAAACTAAGCTGGAAGTCATCCTCGAATGTTTACTCGTACGAATCGCCACACCACACGTATGTTCATTGTTCAAAGTCCTTATGTAGAAGAACCCATTTGTTTTTTCAACAGAAGCATGTACACGCCACATACATCCCCTTGATTCCTTATATGCACATTCTGCCGTAACCCTCAGCTTGTCATTTTTAACATACGTAAACTGAAAACCAACCTCAATAGCATACTTGCACAAAAAAGTACGGAACTCAACCACACCACCCTCAAACTTTTGTCCAACACTCGTAATATTATTTTGCCAACGAGCCGACAATAATACATTTTCTTGGTGAGAACAAAACTTAGAGAGTGAATTCCTTTCAATATGCACCAGCCTATCACACTCACCATCCACAACATCTACCCAATTACACCCCACTTCCTCTTCATCAGAAGTACCACATCTAGTAACTGAAACATCAACTATATCAACACCGCGTGCACAAACAACCCTCAACATATTCAAAAAATCAATATTATTTCGAACCATACAATTCGGATGGCCCAAAATAGAATATGAAATACACATAATCTCAGGTTTCAAATTCTCCCATGTTTTACACAAAATTCCAACCAATTCCTCAAAATTCAATTCGCATGAAACATTAATGACAATAGTATCATTCCCATATTTACACAGCAACAACACTGCACTGTTCATTGAAACTGAAACAAAAAAACAAGAAAAATAATTTGGTTAACATAGAAACACTTCACAAGAACAACATAAAAGTCCAGAGAAATTTCTAAAAATTATAATTTTCTCTGAACTTAAAATAAAAGTCCACAGACATCTACAAACTGATATTCACCTTCAAGATGATAAAAAACAAAATCACAGAAACTCAATGAATCACAAAGAAATTTACTGCTAACTATTAAACACAATCATACAAAAAAATCCAAGTCCAGAGAAATTTACAATCATAAAAATTTACAAACTGAAAGTGAGTAACAAACTTACAATTTTCTCTGAACTACAAATACAAGTCCAGAAAAATTTGTGAACTTACATTCACTTTCTCATATTCTATCTGCATTAGAAACTTCTAATAATATGTCCACATGCACTTATAATTTTCTCTGGACTACAAAAACAAAAGTGCAGAAAATGAAATTTCTCTGGTTTAAAAAAACAGAACAAAACTGATATTCACCTTCACAAAACTGGAAAAAATTGTTTAATATAGAAACACTTCACAAAAACAACATAAAAGTCCAGATAAATTTCTAATAATTATAATTTTCTGTATTCATAAAATAAAAGTTTGTCTCAGATTCAATTGCCTCGCCTAACTTTTGTCTCGTATTCATAAAATAAAAGTCCAACGACACATCTACAAACTGATATTCACCTTCAAGATGATAAAAAACAAAATCACAGAAACTTAATGAAACAAAGAGAAATTTACTGCTAACTATTAAACACAATCATAGAAAAAAATCATATACACCTTATATATGAACTTTACACTGATATTGCACTCATAGAAAAAGTCAGAGAAATTTACAAACTTATATACTATCTCATATTCACTTTATTGCACAAATTTATGAACTTACATTCACTTTCTCATATTCTATCTCCATTAGAAACTTCTAATAATATGTCCATATGCACTTATAATTTTCTCTGGACTACACAAACAAAAGTGCAGAAAATCAAATCTCTGGTTTGAAAAAACATAGAACAAAACTTATCATTCATCAGCATGTTGATAAAAAACAGAGCACGAAAAATAAACACTAAACATCAAAATCAACTACACTGTCAACACTATTTCAAATTGATCAAAAAAATAAAAGAATGAAAAATTAATTCCAAAAATAAAAATCAACTCTATAAACCTGGCCTCTCTCGAAACAAAAATTCAAAACAAAAGTCAAATTCCATGTGGAATCTAAAATCGAAAACAAATCTGATTCAACTCCACTCAAAAACCTACGCGATCAATACACTGTCAACACTCCTTGAAATTGATTCAAAAACAAAGAATCAAAACTCCGACGAAATTTCCGACGAAATCAACACGATCGTAGCAATCTTTCTCGTCAAACTCCACTCAAATCTCGACAAAATCTCACCATAAAATCTCCACTGAAATCTCCGACGAAAACTCCGACGAAATCAACACAATCGTAGCAATCTTTCTCATCAAACTCCACTCAAATCTCGACAAAATCTCACCATGAAATCTCCACTGAAATCTCCGACGAAAACTCCGAAGAAATCTCCCCTGCGAATTCGGTTTCCAAAATCTATCAGTAAAGTCAACAATATTATATTCAAACAATCAGTTAAGTCAATAATATTATATTCAAACAAATTTATGTTATAAAGGAAGGGTAATTTAGGTACTTTATAACTTAAAATAAATTTTATGGACCTTAGCCATTAAAATATATTATTTTGGACCTTTCCTTCTATCAAAAATAGAGGAGGGACCTTAGGCCAATTTTTCCCATGATTTTTTCCAACTTCATGATATTATAAATACTAATAAAAAAATATTAGATAAAAAAGAATTTGTACCAAAGGCTATGCTTGTAAACTCATGTGTTATTTTTTTACATAATTTATTTTTAGGCTCACGTAATTTTGTCCCTCTGTCTCAATTTACTCATAATCATTGGATATATCTTGAGATTTTCACATCTTGAAATTTTCATATGATCCAATGACAGCGAATGAATTGGGACAGGATGAAAGAATTATTTGAGGACAAAGAATTCTTGCTCAAAGTATTTGCAACTTCACTCCGACTAATCCTCGAGTACTGCAAAACATATATTTATAACAAATCAAAAACAATATGTAAATCTCTATCTAATGTATATCAAATAAATATTTGATCTAATCTTACTTGGGAATACACAAAGATAAATAGCAGTGAATAGATTGAAAGTAAATCAAAATTAATATAAATGATATATATATATATATTAGTATAAAAGATATAAAAATATTATTATTTTTATTTATATGACTAACAAATGGCAGATGTAAAAAGAGATTAATAGTTATCTTAATTAAAATTTTAAGAAAATCTAATATAATTATGTTAAAATTTTTGTTGTATTTAAAAAAAAAAAACTTCAAGAGAAGTAAGTCTAATTGTCACAAAAAAACAAAAAAAAAAAGAAAAAGAAAAAAAAGGAAGTAAGTCTAATTTACTTTTAAAAAAAGTTGTTGATATTGCTTAGATGTTCCAAATCGAAACTTCCAAGTCCAATTATGTAATTTACTCAATTTTCTTAATTTGAAAACTTAGGTTTCGTTTAAGAATATGTTAATTTAGTAATTTTTTAGTTATTTGATTAAAATATGAGTAAAAAAAATTTATATATTTAAAATTATTTTTTAATTTTTTACGAAAAGATATACAAAACGTAAAAGAATTTTTTTTTAAAAACTTTTTAATATAAATTATTAATTTTTTAATTTTTTTAATAATTTTTCAACTTCTTAACTAAACGCTTCCCAAACGAGGCGTTGATCCCTATATTCTGCCGTAATAATATCTTAAACACTACATATATTAGGGTTTTAGCCGTTTTCATGAGTTTTGTAACTTCACTTTGGTCTTGAAGTTACTGATCCTTCTTCAACTAGGGCTTTGTGTAAGGCGGCTAGGGTTTCTATTCCCTTTCTGTTTCTCCTAACCCACATATATACATTTTTTCATTCAACTTTTGTTAGGGTTTTGCATAAAAAGTTCTGAACTTCGATCATTTTTTCCAAATTCACATACAAATTCAATTTTGGTTTTTCATCTTCTTTGATGAGATTTTGTTTTAGCCCAAGTTACAATCTGGGTGTTCTTGATTGTTCTCTGGAAGTCCTGTAATCAACATCATTTTCAGATTTGAACTTAAATTCCATCTGGGTGTTCTTGATCAATCAGATATATTCAGGTTTGCTGATTTTTCAATCTTTATCTCCGCTCATTCTCGCATGTTTAAATTAACTTTAGTTCAAATACTTTCTGGGTAATCTTGATCATACTGTCATTCGGGTTTTAATCAATTGTGCATTCATGTTTGTTGATTCTTTATTGCCATTTCAGTTTATATCTTATTAGTGAATTGGGTTGTATTGTATTCAATTGATACAATTGTTATCTACCCAAAATTTAATCTTGATCAACTTTTCAGCCAAAATCATGAGTTTTCCTGATCCTCAACCACAGCCTCCCTTTATGCTGCCTTTTTCGCAAGGTGATATTGTTGGCTTTTGGCCTCAAATTCCATTAAACGATGAAGACATGGACTCACATTCACAATTTGATCATGGACCCCTTTTTAAGAAGCCAAGAAATTTTGGAAACAACCCAGCAAATTCCATACCTTTTCCACCAATGAATCCGAGGATTATGAATCTGACAAACCCTCCAATCAATAGAGGAACTGGCCATATCTTTTATAAGATGCGAATGTGCTTGAAATTTTTGGAGGGTAATTGTCGGAATGGAGAGCATTGTACCTTTGCACATGGGCCTGAAGACTTGCGAGAACCCCCACCCAATTGGCAAGAAATTGTTGGTGCGCGTGAAAAGGACAAAGGGCTGGGAAATTGGAACGATGATCAGAGAACGGTGCATAAGATGAAAATTTGCAAGAGGTTTTATAATGGAGAAGAGTGTCCTTATGGGGACAAATGCAATTTTCTTCATGAGTAGAAGTTCAAGACTGAGATGGGGAGCTCGAGAGAGAGTTCTGCAATAAACATTGGAACTACAGGGTCTATGGTGGAGAATAGGAGTGTTTCTGATCAATTCGAAGTGAATACTAATAAGCATGTTAATGCTAGTTCTGATGATTTTCGAGATTATATGAAACCTACTTATTGGAAGACAAAGCTCTGTATCAAGTGGGAGACCACAGGACAGTGTCCTTTCGGTGAGAGATGCCATTTTGCTCATGGGCTGTCAGGTATATATTATCACTAATGCATAGCTTGATTCATTATTAGTTGCATTGTTGTTCCCTTGTGAAATTGATTTGTTGTTCAAATATGGAATAAGGGTGATCCATTTTTTCAGAGCCTTGCTTGGAATATACCTCGTAATATCTTGAAAATACAATCTTTGTTATTATTGTGTATATTTGGATAATTTATCCAATTTAATTTGATGTACCTCCTACTAGCTATTTAAGGTATTGTTAAATTGATACTTCAAAAGCACCTGTTTTTGGAATTTACTACTTACTTTTCAGGAATCAAAGAAGAAATTTGCTTTGTTGTCAAAGCAAGAAGAAGTTTTTGGAAATAGAAATTTATTGTTTTATGCCGATATAGTGGTTTTTTGACCTTTTGACTTATTTTTTATATTCTGATTCCATTTTACCTCCAAAATTAATGTATTAAATTGAAACTGCCACTTTATGTAAAGTTTCTTTTTGTAACGAATGAGAAAAAACAAATGAAAGGTGAAAAAAGTTTTCTTCATTGAGAATTTAAAATACTTCCCAAAGGTGATTTCTGATTTTTGCTTTTTTTTTTTTTTCTCCAACAGAGTTACAGGCGCCCGGTGGCCACATTGAAGCTGAAGCAGTGAATACATTGTCTATTCCAACAAAACCCGTTTTGGTTCCTGCAAATGATGTTGTACCTCCTAGCAGGACACTAGTCTGTGCTCCTGCAAAGGAAGATGTTAAGGGTAAGAAATGCTTTCCAAAGTGGAAAGTAGCAAAGAAGATCGATCGTATTTATGCTGATTGGATCGATGATTTGACACCTCCTCTGAGCTTGCCAAACAAAGTACAGAGCTGAGAAGTCTATGTTTCACTTCAAGTTCTTTTGCGTATGGCGTTTCTTTTGCGTTTTATCCAACAAGATTAAGAAATGTTCAATGGGTTCTGCAATCTTGCTGTCAATTTTGAAAGGTACCCTGCAAGTTCATTTTGATTTATCTCAAAGGGATGAAAACATGATGGAATGCATGGTTTTTGTTCTTTTCTTTTCTTTTTATTGTCCTCTATTCATTTATCATATTCAGTTTTGAGATTTGGAATTGTTTGTAGACAATAATTTTAATAAGGAAATGTTTTGGTTTTCAATAAGAAGTGTGCTTGTTTCGAATGACCGTGCAAATATGTCCTTGAAGGTTTGGAATTTTGTGGGGATGTTCAACAGCTTGTTTCATTCATGTTTGTTATATTTTATTAAATAATTTTTAATCCAAAATTCTTGACTTTAACTTTGGAGTTTGTGTTTTGTGGTGCTAGTCCTAGTACTTACCCTTAAATATTTCTGCTTTGAATCTCTGGAATAACTGGTAGTGAGTTTTTCCAATTCTTTTAGTTGGAATTTGACAAATGCTTTTTTAGTGTTTTTTTTTTTTTAAATTTTAGAATTAAAAAAAGCTAATGATAGAGGGTAAAATTATCTTTTAAAATTTGCTAAAATTGCTGTTTTTTTCCGGAGAAGTTATCCAAACAATTTGTTTTAAGGTTTTTTACCAGAAAAAAAAAATAAAATAAAAATAAACTCATTTAGTTCTTCCCAATCCAGAGCCTAGCAGACAATTAATTGATAGAACAATTTGGAGGGGACTTTTTCCAAACTAAGCCTCTTTTGCATCTTATTTTTCAAAAAAGGCCGAGTTTGGATGGATTTCTCAAACTAAGTTAAAGCGTTATTACAAATCGTGCTTTTACTGTTTGGAGCTTAAAATGTAATGAATAGTAAAAGTACTATTACAAATTACGCTTTTAATTAAGAAAGTGCTATTTAAAATTACGCTTTTAACATAAATTTTTTTCTTGAAAAAAGCGTGATTACAAAATATTTTTTTTCCAAAAACGCGATTACAAATCGCGCTTCTACCATCCAAATGCAAAGTCGGGTTTTCAAATGGCGTTTTCAAATCACACCAAGCCAACCCACACATTCTGACACACACACACACACCAACACCCCCCCCCCCAGAGAACTCACGCATACTCTGATACACACACCCCATCACACAATATAATTAAACTATCAATAGGTCTTACTTTTGAGATTTATTACCCAATAAGTCCTATTTTGGAGACTTATTACCCATTAAGTCCTATTTGATATAATTTATTAAGTGATAAAGATAAATTTATCAGCTTTTTTTTTATGAATAATTTTATAGTGATAAATTTATCAGTCTTTTTGTTTGATGAATAAATTTTTAGTGATAAATTTATCACTCTCTTATTTTTATAGTGTTAAATTTATTAGTTAGGACATGTAAGTAAATAAGTCTAATTAACAGGACTAATTGGTAATATAATTTTAATATATAATAATAATTTATAATAGTAAATAATAATCAACTATATAATTTTTGTAAATATAAATTATTTTTATATAATTTTTATCTTTTGAGTGGTTAGAAATAATTTTTTACAAATTAAATTGAAATAATCCTATGTATGTATATAACCTGTCTAAAAATTAAAATGATAATTATTTTTTATTTTTAATTTCTTAACCAAATTAATTTTTAATTTTTTTAAAAAAATTCTAAAAATCAAACCATACATAACCTAAAAATCTTTTAATAAATGACTTACATACATATGATTTAAGGGTAAAAATTTTGATAAATAACTTAAATGATAAATCAAACCATTCATAACCTAAAAAATTTTACCCTTAAACCATACGTATGTAAAGGTAAAAATTTGCTATTATAAATTACAAATTATTTTTTATTATAAAAATTACATACGTATGGTTCATATGACTTGATTATAAAAATTATTTATCAAAAGATTTTTATAATTATTTAAATCTTTATAAATTATTTATAAAGATTATAATCAATTTTTATAAATTATTTATAAATAATTTTTGCAATTTTTATAACCAATTTTTACATACATATGGTAATAATTTTTATAAATTATTTAAACCATACGTGTGTAATGGTAAAAATTTTTAGGATAAAGATTTTGATAAATGACTTAAATGATAAATCAAACCATCTATAATCAAGTCATATAAACCATACGCATGTAATTTTTATAATAAAAAATAATTTGTAATTTATAATAGCAAATTTTTACCCTTACATACGTATGGTTTAAGGGTAAAATTTTTTAGGTTATGGATGATTTGATTTATCATTTAAGTCATTTATCAAAATTTTTGCCCTTAAATCATACGTATGTAAGTCATTTATCAAAAGATTTTTAGGTTATGTATGGTTTGATTTAAATTTTTTTTAAAAAAAAATTAAAAATTAATTTGGTTAAGAAATAAAAAATAAAAAATAATTATCATTTAAGGGTAAAAAATAATTATTATTTTAAATTTTGGACAGGTTACATATATACGTAGGGTTATTTCAATTTAATTTGTAAAAAATTATTTCTAACCACTTAAAAGATAAAAATTATATAAAAATAATTTATATTTATAAAAATTATATAGTTGATTATTATTTACTATTATAAATTATTATTATATATATTTAATTATTATTATATATAAAAATTATATTTTTCAATTATATTGTGTGATTGGAGGGGGGGAGGGGTGTGAGAGTGTGTGGGTTGGCTTTGTGTGATTTGAAAACGCCATTTGAAAATGCGACTTTGCATTTGAACAGTAGAAGCGTGATTTGTAATCGCGTTTTTTGGAAAAAAAAAAAAAAATTTGTAATCACGCTTTTTTCAGAAAAAAAAATTTATGTTAAAAGCGTGATTTCAAATAGCGTTTTCTTAATTAAAAGCATTATTTGCAATAGCGCTTTCACTATTCATCACATTTTGAACTCCAAACAGTGAAAGCGTGATTTGTAATAGCGTTTTAGCCTAGTTTGGAAAATCCGTCCAAACTATGCCTAGTTTAGGAAATAAGATGCAAAAGAGGCTTAGTTTGGATAAAGCCCCCAGTTTGAAGACTAGTATTGGATTGAGCTACAGGGGATTTTTTATTTTTTATTTTGATAACCAAGTGTTCAGGTCATTTTACGTTTGCACCTTGACCGTGGGGACTTGAGACCTCATTCTTGTGAAATGTTGTTGCCCTTAGGTTGGTTGACAAATCATGTTTTATAACCTAATCATAGGTTTAGTTTAGAGGACATATAATTTGTTGTTATTATTTTTTATGTTATGTATATCCGTATTATTAGATAGAGATATAATCACGGGATAAATTAAATTTCAGTCCATTTGTTATAACTGTAAGGCTACGATTAACTGAGTTATCATTGAATAATTTTTGTGTCAAACTTTACAATCAGCCAATCAAAAAATATGCTCATCCTATTATAAGCCGGAGATTTGTGCATTGGAGTACAACATTTACTAACAAAGTAGAGTTTGTTTATGATGGTACGAAAGGGACTTCCTAAAGTATATTAGTAGAGGAAGCCATGAAACATTTTCAAACTAGTTTAAAGAAGGAAAATGAGAAAATTGTTTTGAAATACTTGTTGGAAATGGTTATAAAATTCTGGGTAAAATTAGAATTTTTTTCTAAGTTTAGTCTAATTTTTAGGTGGGCCCCGTGCATCGATTTACACGGGTCAAAGTGATAACGCGTTCTATGCCGCGTTGTGATTCACGTGGTATATTTGGTTGCTCAAAACCATTACTGAGTGAATGGGAAATTGAAGCCAAAGTATGCTCCATGGAAATGGAGTTTTGGTGGAAATTCCTTAAAGGTTGAATAAGGCTTGTCCCACATTGATTTGGTGGGAGGTTTTGAGAGGGTTTATAAGGCATGTGTTTGATACTTGGGTTGTGTCCCAAGGGGTACCCAAGTGTTTTAGAGGGAGAGGTTATGGGCAAAATGGGCTAGATCCATTCGACTCAAAAACCACCACACACGCGCGCGTCGCCGCCGTCTGGCCGGGCTGGAATTAAACTGGTTTGGATTTAATGTTCATCCAAACAGAGCCCTTCCCGTTTTGTATCTGTTTGAATTTAAACCCAACCCAACAGGTTTCTCCAAGAGCCACCTTTACATCTATAAATAGACTAGCCTCCCATTTGGATTTTCACTCCAATTTTCGTACTCCATCCTCTTTATAATTCTCTCTGCATTTTGCTGCATTTTTATTCTGAAAGAAAGAGTGTAAACACTTAGTGTGTTCGTAAGGCAAACAATTTGTAGTGCTGCTATTGTTTGTAGAAGATCATTTCATCCTGGGAGATAGACGTCCAAATTCTGAAAGCACCGTGGAGAGGACGAATCATCTTAAGGACACGATGTTAAACACTTGGACTTGATCGAAAAAATCATTCAAAGAAATTAACCAAGTAAGTTGTTTAATTTAATTGCTTTTAATTTGTTTATTTAATCGATTTTAATTTTGTTTTGTAACAAAATAAAATCATTATTTATTTATTTATTTTTATTTCGAGTTTGATTTTTGTAATCAAACATATTCTCTCATTTTCTTTATTTCTTTAATTCTAATTGTTGTTTTGTACACAATAGAATTAATATCTTTTAAATACAGTGAAGATTGCCTAACAATATTTGCATTCAAGGAATACCCATATATGAGACATTTACCACAAGAAAACATTGAATTTTTCAAGGATAAAATTTGTATATGAAAGAACAAGGACCGAGTAGGTCTGATGCAGAAATTGTGTAGATATAGAAATAAACAAATAATAACATTTTTATTTATTTATATAATTAACAAATTATTGAGAATTACAATTTTAAAGAAGGTTGTTTTAATTTTGTTAAAAATTTAATTTTTCCAAACTTTAAGAAGTTATCGTTATTAATTTTAGCTTTGGATTGGTTTGAAAATTGACTTTTAATTTTTTTTTTGACTTTTTAAACTAATATTTAACTAATTTGAAAAATAATATTGCAGATAATCTCTCACTCTAATGTCCAATAATGTTAAAGACCCATATTTTACATTTATAAATATATATGTGGTAAGGGTCGTGAGTCTTATATTATTAAGTGTATAATCAAATAAAAAAAATGATATTTATTAAATCACAAAATTATGGACTGAATTGTGAGAAAATTTTAAATTCTTGAGACATTTTTTTTTCTCTAATCAGAATATTTTTTGCCACATGGTGGAATATGATTCATGATTGGATAATAATCAGTTTGTTTGGTTTTGGTTTTTAGAAAATTTTACTCTTTTATTTTTTTTATTTTTTTGTTTTCAATGTTTTATTTTTTTTATATTTTAAACAATTTTTAAAATTTTTAGACCCACCTAATATAAATACACTTAAAAAGTGTAAAGTTTGTTTGGTTTTGGTTTTTAGAAAATTTTACTCTTTTATTTTTTGTATTTTTTTGTTTTCAATGTTTTATTTTTTTTATATTTTAAACAATTTTTAAAATTTTTAGACCCACCTAATGTAAATACACTTAAAAAGTGTAATATTTGTGATTTTTTTTAAAAAATTCACTAAATACCAAAAGTACAAAAAAAAAAAAATTCAATATATTTTTTATATTTTTGTGTATTTATTAATTTTTTAATATATTTTTTCACGAATATTTTACCTATTTAGATATATCTAAGTAAGATAAATTTTAAAAGGTAAAAAAATTGCTTAAAATTTTAAAATTATTCACTAAAACAAAAAAATACAAAAAAATAAAAAAAACTTAATTAAAAAAAAAAATAAATTTAAAAAATTAAAACCAAACATACTGATTGTTGATGCGTCAAATACCATACGATCACCTTTGAGGTGATTAAGGTCTATTTTGAGAAGTGTTTTTATTTATTTATTGATTTATTATGAAAAAAACGTATAAAAAAAATTTGAAAAAAAAAAGGTGGAGTAGTGATATGATCATAATAGTCAATAACATGATTTTTTTTTTTTTTTTTTTCAAAAGAAGCCTAAAAGCCTAAGATGAATCATTGGCCACATGGCATTAATTGATTGGTGAATCACGCACCTTACGGTGGTCTCGATCTCGTCAGATTCCTTCTTCTACTCTTCCATGAAATGCGAAACCACTGGATCACTCTACCTTGGAGGCTGGAAGTGCAGGTTCTCTCTCTCAAAACCATCATTTCACTGCTCTCTCTCTCTCTCTCTCTCTCTCTCTCCGGTGAAAATGGCGATGTTCCTCAAAAGACTGGCCAAAGCTGCACCGATCGCATTCAGTCACGCATTTCGTGACCAACCCAAATCGAGTTTCCCCAGCTTTCGAGTTCCCTTCGGAGCAATTACTGCGATTTCTGGTGGAATCTCGTATTACTACTACTTTTCTTCACCGAATTTGGTAATTTCTAATCTCAATTTCATTTGGGTTTGATTTTAACTTTATGGAAATGAAGTGTGCCGTTTTCTGAAAATGAATTCCTTGCAATTAGATGTTTGTATTGAGGGCTTTGAATGTTGGGTTTTACTCAAAGTATGTGGATTGAAATATGTTGATGATTGTGGACTTGGGTTTTTTGGTAGTGTTAATATTGAAAAAATATTCATCATAAGTCATCAAACCTGAGTATGTATATAGAATTTAAGAATTATGTATTAGGCGTATTAAAAGTGTTCGAATTTACCGGATTGAAGTGCGTAGTTTGAATTATGTTGGTACATTTGGATGTGAACATGTGTATAATCATCAGTTAAAGGCTTATGGCAGTATGGAATTTGAGTGTAATTGCATTTGGAAATTGGTCTTTTGAATATTCTGAATAAATTGACATTAGGAATTCTGAATAATGCTATAGTTATTATGGAAATTGACATTAGGAATTTGGTAATTTCTAATCTCAATTAGATGTTTGTATTAAGGGCTTTGAATGCTTGGAATAATGGGTTTGTTCAACATGTTGTGGAAATCTCTTGATGATTGTGGACTTTGGGTTTTGTTGGTAGTGTTGTTAATATTGAAAATATTCATCATCAATAGTTGGGCAGTTTGAAGTAGTTGGGAATGTGATTGTGTTGGCATTTTTAGATGTGCACAAGCATATCATCAGTGAGTGTAATTGCATTTCGAAATTGGACTTTGGGATATTCAATAATGCTCCAGTAATTACCCTGAGAAGTTGAACATTGACAATCTCCACACGAGGGAAAACCATACGATCACACCAAAATCATGTATCCAGTTTCAGTAGTGATCAAGACTCTATAATGTAGATTTTGTCTTGATCGAAGCTTGGGATTCATTGGTTAACTTGGTTTTCTTAATTTACGGAATGGAAGCAGCAGTTCTCTTATCTCATCTAGTATCCAGCTATCAAAGCTGTTCTTTCCTGTACCCATTTAACATATGAATTTTAGAAATTTGGGAACACTGGTATTAAACTACTTTTAATGATAAGCTATTTCATTCTAATTTCATAATGAAAACCTCAACGTAATCTGGTTTTCTAATTTACAGGTTCATTTAGATCAAATCAATGAAGAAATGGGTCCAAAAGTTGGTAAGAGTCTCTCTCTCTCAATGCATTAAAATTTAAAACATGACATTGATATTGCTCGTCTTTGATTAGCAATCTGTTAGACATTGACTGTGGGACCAATATGAGTACATTTAACTGGTAAGACCGAATTTGGATGTGATCATAGTCTATTTTAGTCCACCAATATTTTTTTCCAATTTGGATTACTTAACAGTATATACCAGATAGAAATTCTACTATATAAAATGTAATGATTTAATTTCCATCTTATTTATCTAAATGGTTTAATTTTAGAAGCTAGTCTCCTTTAAGGGCTGGGATTAAAGCAGAAAGAAAGAGATGTAAGCTCAAATTTTTTTCTCACAAAAATTCCAAGCAAGGGCTGGGATCACACTAGAAAGTTGAGTTCAGATCTATTATTATTATTTTTTACACTGGAATTTCTTACTCTGGCCTAGCCTTGAGGGAAAGGGAGAGGACGTTGGGGATCAAACTCGGCCACATGACCTGTACCATCAGGCCATGTCCACTGGTCCAACTCCATAGTTGAATCAGCAGTTTGATTATCTAAAAGAAAAAGGTTAAAGAGTTAAGGAGTTCGGCTAAGCCGGAAAGATAGATCGAGTTTAGCCTCTTGATTTACACTTTCGAACTGAAAGAAGCTGGTAGCAAAGGAAGTGGCAGCAGTGCATTAACATCATCCCGCTAGTGCTGGATCAGGCTTCGGTTGGATTTTGTAAAGCTCTGCTTGGTAGAGTGGAAGCTTTCCAAGTAGAGCACTTCCGTTTCCGTGTTTTGTGTGTGTGTGTGTGTGAAGGGGGGGGGGCGGGGGGGGGAGATTGTACTCCATTGTATGGGGGCGAGATTTTTCGATCCTCTCTCTCACTTGAAGAAAGCTAGCTCAAACTTACTATTTCTTAAGATATTGTTGAATGAGTTTGTTTTTTCAAGATAAGGATAAGGTGAAGAAGTGGAGTCTATTAGGGGGATGGGCGAGAAAGGCCTTCTTTCTAGAAATGCAATAAGAACCGGCCGCTTGCCGCAGCAGAGTGCTTTGCCCATGCTGCTATCCGCCGCTGAAGTGCTCAAGAGATTTGTGCTTGAATGTTGAGATCAGGGGTTAATAAATAATTGAGAGAGAGAGAGAGTGCTCGTTGGTGATTTGCGAAACCTCTTGATATGCGTACACATACACAATACATATACATGCATATATTGATGCATTAATAAATAATTGAGACCTTGTTAATGGGTGTGCAAAAGATCCATTGGTGGAATTTAGTGATAATAATGTTAATTTTGGTTTTAATTAGAAGGGGTTAGTGATGTTGAACGTACAGGTAGAGATGTTGATGTTGGTTTGCCCATGGTCTTTTGGTTATGGGTTTGGAATGTTGCAATGGTGTTTTTTATGAGTTTAATATCGTGTTTCCTGTGGGTTTGTGGTAACAGTTAAACATATAGTATAGCCAAATGCCACAAATACTCATCTTTTTGTTTTGTTTTGTTTTTGTTTTTGTTTTTGTTTTTGTTTTTGTTTTTGTTTTTGTTTTTGTTTTTGTTTTTTTTTTTGTTTTTTTTTTTGCATTATAATTTCTAAGCTGAAGTGATGATTTTTTTTCTTTCTTTTCCCTAGCCCTCAATCCAAATAAGTGGCTTGAGTTTAAGCTGCAAGACAGAGCAAAGGTCAGCCACAATACTCACTTATTCAGGTCATCCTCTTGTCACCATTACTCTTCAGATGTATTTTGGTTTTAAATTACTTGCATACTTGTTGATCAATGAAACCATGTTATATTTAAAGTAGTCTTGTCATATTTTCAGCTGCACTATCAGCTGCCTATTTAATCTGTAAATTTCAGTGATGCTTTTAGTCAGCTGATCATGGCTATATGATTTTTAAAACAGAAGGGTGAATTTGGTCACACCACAGACACAAATGAACTTTCAAAGTTCCTCATAGAACTTTAATTTATTTCATTTCGTTGAAGTTGAATGGTTTGGCTGTCTACATATCAAGGTAGCACCATAAAGAAGTTTTTAACATGATCAATAGTGACGAGTATTGCTGATTTAATAGATTGATTCAATTAAATCTTCTTTTGAGAGGGTTCGTTGCATCAATTAATAAAACTTCTAGTTAATCTTGTCTTTCCAGAAGTACCTCCACTTAAATATCTAATGATTAAGGTGGATTGGATGACCCATAGGAATTTATTTATGCTGCGTGCATTGCATAACACTTAAAACATACAAAATGTTGATTTTAATAAATGCATCATTATAATTTTTTTATAAGCTAGGAAGGCATCGTTATTATTACCAAAGTGAAAACAGAAATGAATTCATTTGTTGAAATTACATGATATGCTCTGGTTCAATGTCAATGATTCATATGCATGCTGGTAAAAGCTCAATGAATTTCTGTCGTAAGAGCCGCTCGGTGAATTCTCTTGCCTTAGAATCACAATGGAACGTTACGATATATTTGGGTTGATCAAAAGCTCGTTCACTCTAACTGTGTTGTTCCCCTCATAATGCTAGGTTTTCATTTGATCCCACTGCCAATTTGGGTCTTGATGTAGCATCATGCATTATTACAAGGTATGTTTGGCTATACTCAATAAGAGGAACTACTTGTAAAATAATATTAATAATATATATTTTTTGTGTCTTAAGATTTCAATTTGGAGTTAAGGTGGCTATTGGATTAATTTACTGGATATATCAGCCGTATTCACCACCTTTCTTTTATTACTGAAGGGCTCCATTAGGACAAGATGCTGAAGGAAAAACGAAATATGTCATTCGCCCGTAAGTCTTCGTGTCCATTTTTTTTCTCTTGATCGGGTTAATTCTTAAGGGAATTGGTGTTATCAGTTACGCCTTTCTTATTGTCGATTCATGTAGAATCTCAATTTTAAGATCGCATATCCATTTTTTCTAAATTATATCACTTCATTTAACATACTTTAATGGTTTCCCCAATGATTTTCCTGTGGAATGTAGATTATTTATTTGAATTACATTGTTTCTCATATTATAACCTACTACATTTTAACTTCTAGTCAAATTGTTGAAAATCTTCTCAAGTTTGTGCCATTTTTAGGTATACTCCTATATCAGATCCTGATTCTAAGGGATACTTTGACTTGTTGATTAAGGTATGCATGTACTTTTTGCTTAGTATGAAAATGCTCTTTGCTCTATAGATGTGCAACTATTTTGAAATTTTATTGCCTTTTACCTTTACAAATTGTTGCAGGTGTACCCAGATGGGAAAATGAGTCAGCATTTTGCAAGCTTAAAACCAGGTGATGTAGTGGAAGTGAAAGGGTAAGACATGCACATGAGCAACCAGTAGGCAAATATTTTTCTGTATTTCTTCTTACCGTTGGATCCATTTTTTCTCTTGCAGGCCTATTGAAAAGCTCAGATATAGTCCCAATATGAAGAAACACATTGGAATGGTAAGGATAGTGCATCAATGTGTCCACTTTATTTCATCACTATTCAGGGAAGTCCAACTAAAAGATTAACAGTAATGAATAAAAATATAAGACGAAGGAAAAAGGAAGGATAGAGCTATTAGCTTTCAACTAGTAATACAGACAAATTTGCATTAAAATGTGATGATCTGAAGAGGCTATTCTTATCTGCGTACTCCATCCATGGCATGCCATACTCTTTTTTTGAAAAGCATGCCTTAAGTCATAAATGCGACAGAAATTCTTAGTTAAATTTCCAAGGAATCTAGAAGTTTCAGGTTCGGAATTTTGTAGAACACCTTCGTGGAAGAGCATAGGTTTATGTATTTTTTAATTACTAATCATTTGAGTAGCATATTTTTCTTTTTCCTCCTCCCTCACCCTTTCCAACAAACAAGGAGTACATGAGGGGGAAAAAAAAAAAAAAAAAAAAGGACTGCGAGTGTTCAGGTTTGAAGAATGTTCAAGTTTTCAAAATATGATTCATAATTTGTTCTCAAATGTCATAATATTATACTAGAAACTAATGCGAGTTATCTTCCTTGAAAGTTTATGTTGTGGCATACTTGTTCAATATCAAGGCAGAAAACAGTGAAAAGTTCGGGCAAGAAACAAATGAATGAATTTGTATCTGGTTTGTAGGATTTTAACTCAGAATTAGTCTTTTCTATTGGATTTATAAAGTTATCGTACTGATGACATGCTTCATCTTTATACGTAACTTTTGCAGTTTTATGAATTACATTTAGCAGTGCTTGATCGCATATGAATTTAAATTAGTTTAAGCACTTAGGAGAATCAATGATGCTTTAAAAAATACATAGACATCATCTTCAATTTGCCATCCCTAAAGTTTCTAAGTGACAGATAGAGCCCCTAGATATATTTATTTTTTTTGGTACTAAATGCTTGTGAACTCAATTTCTTCTGACAATGGAGGTTACTTCAGTACTAATTTTTACTCAAAAAAAGGAAAGAAAACAATCTTGAGGATATGCCTTATATTTGAACTTTTGACGACATTGCAAGTAAAAAATGCTCAAATTTAGGGATGGATCTTTAGAATACTTATGCCCAACAGCCATGTAATTTACTCTACATATAACGACTTGGATTTTCTGCAAGGGGTGAAATATCATTTCAGGTGCAAACCTTCCTCTGCAACTTTTCTCACAGAGCCCTTATAAACCTCAGGTTTTCTAGTGCTCTGTTCCTATGGCAGTTGCACTATATTGTTAACCTTGCCAAAAAAAAAAAAAAAAAAGCCGCCGCCAAAATGCACCCTTAGAAAAAAGTTATGCTTCCAAACTTCCAAAAAATGCCTTTCTTCAGCTCTCTGGTTAACACCTCCATTGTTTAATGTCAAACCAAACCAAACTAGGTGGCTGTTTAGGAATTGATAGTGGTTTTTTAGCTTTTTACAAAAAAAGTGCAAAAAAGTAAAGAGAGTGATTTGATAACTTGTAGTGGCTATTTGATTTTTTAGCTAAAAACCAAGGTTGCCAAACAAGGCCTAGGCCTAAGCCTTGTGTCCCCAATCAAGTGGGATTGGCTACATAAATCTTTTTTCTCCATTCAGCACTATCAAAGGTTATATGTGAATACAACTACACTTATTTGAAGGTTATTAGTCAGCGTAGTAGTGTGTTATATTTAGGAAGATAGTAGGAAATTTGGGTGGTTAGTTCTTTTCTCATCCCCTTTGTTATCATTGCTTTCTAATATACATGTTTTATATTATTTGATGTCCCTATGTTTGATGTATATATTTTTGATTTGTCCACTGTAATTGTGAAAGTTTAATGCATAGGTATGGTTACTTTATCTGAAATGTGAACGTGTACTTTTCACTCAGATTGCGGGTGGAACAGGCATTACTCCAATGCTTCAGGTAATTGAGGCTATTCTAAAAAATCCCGAGGACAACACACAGGTGACCTATTATCTCTTTATATTTTGCATGTAATTCTCGATCTTTTGATTGTTCCAGTCAATTTTATCGTAGTTATGACTCGAAGGTTTGGTCATATTTGGAGATTTGGTGTACATGTTATGCATTAGCCAACCTCAATACATTTTTGTATTATTAGTTTGTAGGTGAAATGTTATTGAATAATTCATGATGAGTTCTGTCTCAATAAGTCTAATTTTATGGCTTGATGATGACTTTTTCCATCCAGGTTTCTTTGCTCTACGCCAATGTTTCCCCTGATGACATACTGCTCAAACAGAAGCTTGACGTGCTTGCTGCTAGCCACCCAAATTTGAAGGTACCAACTGTTTCAGTATTAAACTTGTCTTATTTCCTAACATTGGACTTTTTTCTGAACTGGAAACCCTATGTTCTGATGCGAAATTGCAGATATTCTACACCGTTGATAAACCGTCAAACAATTGGAATGGAGGCACAGGTTACATTTCGAAGGATATGGCCATCAAAGGCTTACCTGGTCCTAGCGATGATACTCTTATCCTTGTAAGTTTGTCCCCCCTTTTTTTGTTACATTTAGCTTTTATTTTTTCACTTTTCTTCTTTTTCCTTTCCCTTAAAAAATCACCTACTCAAATTCAAAATCCAAACACAGCCTTAAAGCACTTACGTTGTGTTTGGTTAGGGAATTTGGTAAGGGATTTGGAAAGTGAAAGAGAAAAAGTGTGTGAAACTAAGTGAAATGTAGGTATATTTTATTCACATTGTACCTATATTTTTCCTTTCTCTTTCCAAATCTTTCAACCAAACATAGCATTAACATAAGCCAACTAATGCTTCCCTATCCCTATATTCTGCTCTAAAGCTGCATTATATAGAAACCGCTTCTGCAATTTGAGGTACAAAAATTGTATAAAATAACGAGAACATGTGAAACAAAAAACTGTTCCTAACTTAAAATTTATTCAAAGGTTTGGGATATTGTGCAGACTAACCGAACCAAAAGGTTAACTTAAAATATATCACAGTTTGCTCATCTAAAAGGTTATCAGCATAAAAGTAATCACTTAAAAGCAGACTAACCGAACCAAAAATTCTAGTCTTTATGTGCACTGCATTCGACAAGCATGGCATATAGTTTAAGATTGTTTGTGCTCAAATTTTTTTATTATGTTATTTTCATATATGGTTCCAATTACTCAAGTCGGTTTCTGTTGCTTGTTCAGGTATGCGGCCCCCCTGGAATGATGAACCATATATCTGGTGACAAGGCGAAAGACTATTCACAAGGCGAGGTATGAAAAAGTGTTTTGCATTTCATGTGTTGATATTGATCCAAACCCATATGTTAGTTTCCTCTTAAGGCATTTCCTTTCGATTTTGCTTTGTTGCAGGTCTCTGGCTTACTCAAGGAACTCGGATATACAGAACAAATGGTTTACAAATTTTGATGGACTCGGAGAAAATCAGTATTGTTTTACTACGTTTTAACTCAAATTTGTTAGAATAAGTGAATTTTGAAGCAATACATACATACAGCTTCGTTGAGGACAGGTGTCGTCGCGATGTGCCCTGAGTGTTCTCATTTTCTAGGGTTTTTATGAACCGTCTTATGTTAAAATAGCATCTTCATGAACCAGCATTGCTGATGAAACCGCAGTTAAGTTTAAGTAAAGTTTTTTTGGAATATTTTTGGAGTTATCAGCTAAAAAAAATATTATCTATTTTATTTAGATTTTGAAAATGGGTTTTTGAGGTTTTTTCTTCTGTATTTTTTTGTTTTTGATGAATTTTTTTATTTTTTATTTTTTAATGTACTTAATCTAAATATGCTCAAAAAGTAAAATATCTGTAAAAAAATTTAAATATAAATTACAAAATACGAAATGTATTTTTTTTTTTTTTGGTATTTTTTTGTATTTCTGGAATTTTTTTAAAATTACTTTAAAAGTTTTTTATTTTTTTTTATTTTTTTATGTACATCAAGATTAAATAAATTTAAAAAGTATAAAATTTGATTGAAACATGAAAAAAAAAATTATTAAAAAAAAACTTTGAGCTTTAAAACCAAACAGTTACATTTCTTACATTTAACGCCTACTAGCATTTTATTTTCTGTTCTTCTCGAAGCCACTTTTCTACATAACATTTCCAACAACCAAACAGCACCATGAAAATCGGCAAGCTTTATTTATGAAAAAAAAAAAGAAAAGACCTACTTATTTCTTGTTGAGTTTTTCAAACATAATTCTCAAATATTGATATTGTATTTAGATCATAAATTTATGAGGAAAAAAAAAGAAAAAAGATGCAGTACATAAATAAAACTAAGTGAAGTAAGATTTAGGTAAAAATAAGACTAGATAATTGTAAGAAATTCATTTTCCTTTTACTGATTATGAACAAAAATAAATAAATAAATATATAAAAATGATTTTTTAATTTAAGATCCAAATATAGCATAATACATAAACAAAAAGTAATAAAAACACAAATGTGAGGGAGACATACAGAAATACAGAAAAGTTCAGAGGCTTCACTGCAAAATACACACAATTCAAAAATCCTGAAACTTGCAATAAAACCCCCAAAAACCAAATCAACACACACACACTCTCTCTCTCACTCTGCATACTCTCTATCTCTAGAAATGGACGAAGAAGAATTACAGAAGCGAAACACCGACTGCGTCTACTTCTTGGCCTCTCCTCTCACCTGCAAGAAGGTTTTTCACACTCTCCATCATTTCTCTCCATTTGTTTTTTGTTTTCAATGTTGCGAATTTTGATTCGATTCTATCTCTTCTGTTGTGGCAATCTAGGGTTTTTCTTTCTTATGCTCATGTCACGAATGCTTTTCGTATTTTCATTTTGCTATCCGTCAATATTTGTGTTAGGGTTCTTTCAGCTGATATCACAGAATTGAGATTTTTTCCCCAAAATTTAGCTGTTTATTGCCTTTCTTTTTCTTGTTGTAGTTCCTTTTTCTGATTATTGGTCGTTAAATTGTTTTGATTTGTATCAAATGTAATAGATCCATATACTTAGAAGCAACAAAAACTACTAGTTTTTTTTCAGTACCAATGCATATGTATGTAAGTCTCTTATGTATCTGTGTTTGTTAACATAGATTTTTAATTTAGTTCTTTGCTTTTGAATATCGAGAGCTTAAAGCTCGAATAAGTTGCAAGTTTTACTTGTGAAATCTTTGCCTTTACAGGGGATTGAATGCGAGTATCGACATAGTGAGATTGCGAGGCTTAACCCGAGAGATTGCTGGTACTGGTTGGCAGGGAGCTGTTTTAATCCCTCTTGTGCTTTTCGACATCCTGTAAGCACTTCTTACCTGTGGATTGTGTTCTTTTCTGTAGAAATGTTGATTTGCATTCTTCAAATTTCATTAATTATTTGTCTTCTCTGAATCTCTTGGAATAAAATGAGTAGAGGAAAAACTCTCCCCCCATATGAGATGCTGTCTCTAAGTCTACGGCATCATGTGTGAGTCTTAATTGAAACTAGGCGCAAGTAAAATGAGTGTCATTGAGATGACTATGTGAAGGTGAATGTGTAAATTTTATAATTTTTAATTTTAGGAATTCTAATGTCCAAAACTTTATTTTTGTTTATGAATAGAGCTTTCTAAATAGATATTAAGATATTATGTTTGCACATGTGATTTCTTACTGTTTTGGTCTAATAAAATATAAATATATTTTTAATGTAAAGAATAAGGCAATAATTTATAATTGTTATTCTCATGTAGACATTTTGAAATTTCTATTTAGTAATTGTTGTCTCTTAGATGTGTTGTGTACTAATTTATTTGAAAATTGTCATTTTGATGTGTTCACATATTGTGTCATAGCCGTGTCCTGAATGATTTGTGTTGTTTAGACATCTATCCTGAAGCTATGTCTTACCCCAAAATCAACTTGTATTTCATGCTTGATAGTCCATTCTTTTACCATTGCACCAAGCTATAGAGAGCCTTGATATAGGCATAAAACTATTCTTTCTTTAGTTTACGAGTACTACTAGGGACCCCAAATGTTTTACCAAAATTTTTACTAAATGTCTCAAATGGGTGTACGACCCACATGGTGTGGGCTCCACACCGTACACACATGTGAGACATTTGGTAAAAATGTTAGTAAAATATTTGGGGTTCCTAGCATTTTTCTTAGTTTATTATAAAGTAACTATTAAATGCTATCTTTGATGTTGGCATGTGTATAGATGTTCAACTTTGAAAATTGAAATCTAAGATCTATACTTGAAAGGTTATTATGAACTTCAATATTTTGTTTATGACTGACTGGTGTTCAACATGTCTTTGTTGGTGTATAACACTATCTATGATGTTGGCATGTGTATAGATTTTCAACTTTGAAAAGTGAAATCTAAGACCTATACTTGAAAGGTTATGAGCTTCAATATTTTGTTTATGTCTGACTGATGTTCAACATGTCTTTGTTGGTGTATAATACTAGTGGTGTCAAAATGCACTGAGGCGTGTGCTTAAAGCGCGAAGCACATATGAGTGTTTCAACACCCCTGAGGCGAGGTGACTTTAATAAAGTGCTTCTAAGGTGCAAGACGCAGAAAGGCATGCGTCTCTTTCAATTGTGCTTGATTTGTTAAAGATGCAATATTAATCCTTTGATCTAATGAAACCCACTATATTTTTGTATGTTGTTGACACATCCTATCAAAGTCCCCCAAATAAATAGATTAGTCTCAATCATAGTCAAGAAATTGAATATAAATACGTAAGATTTTATATTTTTGCTTTCATATCATTTTTTGTTATACTTTTTGCCCCCTTTTGGACAATGACGGTGCAATGTTTATTGTAAATAAGCATTGGTGGTGGAGGGGATTCAGCCTGATGGAGTTGTTCTTCTGGCTAGTTTAGTGCAAAATCTTATTATTAGATCATTGTGGGTCATGGGGGACTCTGTTTCCTCAGAGAAGGGTTTGGCATACTAAGGCTGCTTCTCAAGGTGGTTTTCTTTGTTGGTGTACGGCACATTGCAAGATGCTAACTACTCATAGTTTGATTAGAAGGCAAGTGCATATGAATTGGTGTTTTATGTGTAAACCTGACAAGGAAGCAGTGAGTCATCTTCTCATTCACTGTGAAGTGGGAGTTTTGGTCCTTTCTTTCATTCATCAGGAAGAATGAAAGAATTCAAACCAGAAGTGTTCAAGTAAGGTGAAGTTTTGTTGCTATTCTTTTGAAATGACGCATGCTTTGGAACCTTCCATTCTCCAGGGATTCTCTCTTCCTTTTGCAGCTATGTTGGAGACTGAGAAAGAATTGATTTCTCATGTTGAATGTCAGCAAGTATCTGTGATTCATACAACACCATGGTCTCACTTGGCTTGAGAAAATGGGAGTTGAAACCACAGAAACTCAGCTTACAGTGGGCTAGACCTTAAAATTCTTCTAAATTAGCATCAAGTCTATGGCATTAATTGCCTCTCTCTCCCATTTAATTTACTCGCTTGTCTTGATTCTTGAAACTCAGTGATATATCTTCCACTTATTTGTACGTTAATAATTCTTTTTTTTATTATTATAAGTACATTACTAAATCTATATTGCTTGTGTTTTGTAATGTTTAATCTTTTTGTCTTATAGTCATTTTTCAAATGTTACAGAATGTAATCTGACCTTATTCTTGCTTCTTTAAAAGCCATTAGATACACATACGGAGGTGTCATCTGAATCTGCTCCTCCACAATCTCAGTGCTCTGCACCCACAAACAAGGTCAACGCACCCTGTTATTTTTATTTCAATGGGTTTTGCAATAAAGGCGATAGATGCTCTTTTCTACACGGACCCAATGAAGATGGTACGCCTGCTTGGAAATCTTCTGAAGTCACTGGTGCACTTCCCTTGGAAAATAAGGCATCTGCTAGAAGTGATGCAGGATCTGCACCAATAGAAACATTTCCAATTCCATCTGAAGCTGCTCCTAAGAGAGAAGCTGAAATACAGAGTACGCTTAAAGAGGAAGTTCAATCAGCTCTTAATAATGTCAAAGATCAAAGTGCTTCTCCTCATCTATCAACATCCGATTGTGAAGAAACTTCAGTTAGGTCAGACACATTGCTTCTGGAGAAGGGTTTAATTCAAAGCAGATCTCTTGTCTGCACTGATCAGAGCTCGGAGGAGCAAGTGGATGGTCCTATTGAGCGAGAAGACTGGTTAGAATCATCTCCAGGTTTTGATGTTCTTGTAGGGGATATATCGGAAGGTTTGGGCTATGAAGATGATCAGGAATACTTGCTTTCCGTTGATAGGGATGGCAGGGAGCTCAATGGTAATTTCTTGGGATATGATTACGAAGACCGTGTCAAGTATGATCCTACGTACCATGATGCAGGAATTTTGTGCGATCAAGAGAGACGTGATTCTCATGATCAATTTGATAATTATGAGCAAAGATTTGATTACATCAGAAAAGTTCATGGGTGCTCGAGGGAGAAGAAAATGTTGGATCCCCGAAAGAGGAAATTATTGACTGTGGATTTAGTAATTGATGGTCGGAGAGGTGTGGATCTCCGAGACCATCTTAAGAAACGCAGGGTCATTGATGGTCTTCCAGTCACTCGTTTCTCAAGAAGGAACACGAACACCTCTTCTTTTCTGGCTGATCGAAGCCGAGAAAGGTCGCGACAACATGGCCGGTTTAGGGACTCGTTTTCAAACAGGCCGAGGCAGCATTATAAGGAAAAAAGGCAGTCTAAACCGCATTTTCTTTCATCTGAAATCTCTAGGAAGCCAGTTTCAAGGAAGAGAAGATTAACCGAGGAATCTACGATGTTTACCGGGCCGAAGACCCTTGCTCAAATCAAAGAAGAGAAGAGAAAAGCCCCAGAAAATGGGTATTCCTCTGGGGGGCTGATAGGGCATTCAAGCCAAACTACGTCAGAAGAGTTTCAGGGTCCTAAACCTCTGAGTGAAATCCTCAAGGACAAAAAGAAACCGGGTCCTGTACTCGATGCCAATAATGACAGCAGCTAAACTACTCAAGCTGAATTACAATCATTGAATCAACAATGAGAACAACTTTGTGAAGATAATGACGGTAGATGATCTAAGAAGCCGCCTTCTAGCTTGTGATCGACATCCTTTCAGTTCTGGTATGCTCGGATGTTGTTACCTTACATCTTACTACATGAACATGCTGTTTTTTTCTTCTTACTAGACAGATTCTGATCCTATTAAAGATCTTCAATTTTTAAATTTTTTTGTTTGTTTGTTTGTTTGTTTGTTTGTTTGTTTCGTAGCCTTAGAATATCCTAATTACTAATGAGTAAACATAACCTAGAGCTTAGAATTCTTGTACAGTGCTGGTCATTAATACTTTCATTCTTGTTGGAGGATTTGCATTGGAAAGCTTGTGAGTAGCAGTTGTTACCTTTTCTCCATAGGAGTGATCTTTAATATTCACTATTGCTTTTCTTTCATTTTCTTCACCAAATAATAATAATAATAATAAAATTAAAGAGAGATATTTTATTTGTTGAATGTACAGTAGACTTGATATTTTCAGTTGATAGATATGAGATTTCTTTTTTCGTGGAGTGGTAATTAAATTTTTATCCTTCTCCTACCATTTACTTTCATTTTACACTCATTATTTTATTTTATTTTATTTTATGGAAAATTCTATGGTATATATACACCCCTTAAACTTATGAAGATTTGTGGCCTTACTTATGAATGATGTTAGCGGTTAGTTATGAAGTATTGTAGTGGTAAAATTTGTGGTGAACTTGATTATGAGGCTATTTGGTGTTTGGTTATAATTTGAAGTGACATTACTTGCGAGCCTTTGTTCTGTTTTGCTATGAACCGAGATGGCATTGGTTATGAGGTGTTTTGTGGATTTTTTTTTTTAATTAATCAATTTAGTTTTGTCTAGGACTCAAATTGGTGGAAATTAGGAACTGTTCTGTCCTATGTTACCTGGAACATGGATTGTTCCGGTACATGGAACAGGAACGTAGTACGTTACCTGTTCTAAAATGTTGTACGATAGGAGTAGACTTGTATATATTACACTTAAGAATTTGAGGTATTTTAGAGTAATTTTCTTTTAACTATTAGGCATCTAATAATATATATATATATATTTTTTATTTTTTGATTTTTTGTCTTATCAAAACATAATTCACCTTAGATTTTAATTAATTAGATTAGATTTTTTTTTTTTTTTTTTCCTCCTAAGGTAACATTTAAGGAAATATATTGAAAAAAAAAAAAATTGGGATTGCTTCGGATCACTAAGGTGAGCAAACTTTTTGCTCCTAAGGTAGACTTGTACCATGTTTTGGAATGTGCATACCAATACCTAATTTGCTAGGAGATTAGCATTTTCTGGCAAAGTTTTTAAAGGCAAATGCCTCACCCCTCATGAGGCGAGGCGTAAGCCTTGAAGTATTAAGGCGTAAGCATTTCAAATTCTAAATTTTTATCTTTAGTAAATATTTTAAAATAATAAATAAATATATCAAAATTAAATATAAATGTGTAAATACTTTTATGCTCAAAGAAAGAAGGAAGCTTTGCTTTATTGAAAGTGAAATTAGTATTCTTAAGTGATTGAGCTTCTCATTGAGCATTCACTTTGTGTTTTTTTTTTTTTTTATTGATCATTTACTGAACTTTTCCTATGAAATATAGTTGTAAAAGGGGTTTTTGTTAATTTTTATTTTATTTTTTTATGTTTAAACCATTTATTAGAGTAAGTTTAACAAGGCCTTAAGACAAACTTTTTATATGTGTATTCCTCACATACTTATGCGTAAAAAGCATACAAGATGCATGTCTCATATTGTGTCTACAAGCCTTTGGGGGAGTAAAATCTAAAAATCAAAGCCTTGAGGCGTTTTGCCTCAGCCTTATCTCAAGGTGAGCTTCAATAAAACCTTGTAAAACTTTGTTTTCTGGTAGAGATGGCAATTTGAACCCAGGCCAACAGGGACATGACCTCCCCACCCTGATTAGTACGATTTTTTTTCAAAAAATACCTCTGATGGGCTGGGAATGATATTCAAAAAAGAATCCCCGATAGGTTTCGGGCCGAGGATGGTGATAAGTTTTTTCGTCTCATCCCTGGCCTCATTCCCGTCCTATTTCCACCTTGCCTCTCTCGCCCATCTCTCTTACTTACCTACCCACTATATATACTTATCTCTCTCTCTCTCATCTCAAATCTAATACCTTCCTCTGTCTCTCGTCTCTCCGCCGTGCAACTAGAGTCTCCATCTTCTCCGGCGGCACAACCAGAGTCTTTATTTTCTCTCTCAAGCTTGTTGCACTAGAGCTTTGACCGCTCCGCTACTTGTCGCACCAAAGCTCCTCAACTCCACCACCGATCAAGACCTCTCTTCTCTCTCCCTCTGTGTGTGTGTGTAATGATGATGACGACTCCTCAGATCTGTAGATGTGTGTGTGTGTGCGCGCGCCACGCTGTTGCATCACTCTGTGTGTGTGTGTGTGTGTGTGATAATGATGACGACGATGACGACGACGACGACTCAGCTCTTTAACTTTGTCACCGTCGGGGATATTTCGGGGTTGGGGAAACCCGATCCCCGTTAGGGGGAGGGGTGGAGGAGATGATGGGTTCCTTGCCAGGGATCGTGGGTGAGGACGAGGAATTCCATACTTTTGGGGATCGAGGACGGGGAGGGCAATCCCCGGCCCCGGTCCGTTGCCATTCCTATTTTCTAGTAACACGTTGTGACTGAAATTTTAAGTACATACTGAATGAATCGTTTTGGGAGTGTGTGAAGTTGCACTTCCCTTCTTTAGAACAAGGGGATGGATCTAACCATGCAAGTTCTGGACGGCTTGGGCTTTGCCTTTGTGGATTGGGTCTCATGCCTTCCTCCCACTCTTTTTGTTGATCGTCTTTGCCTTTGGATTGGGTCTCACTTTCCTCCGACTCTTGTTGATTGTCTTTCTTTTAATTCTATATGATTGGAGTTTCTTCATTAAAAAAAAACATGCAAACTTGAGTTTATTTTGAAGATTTTTAGGACTTCAAGACAGTATAATTTCAAATGTGGTTAGGGTTTGAGCTAAAATTTGTCAGTTTGGATTAAATTCAGATGGGGCTATATATATAATAAACATTAAAAATATTATAAATTACAAATTACTTTCTCACTGTTTGGATTAAATCATATCGCAATATACTATATTCAATTGTTTGGAGTAAATCATATTAAAAAAATAAATTATATTACATAACTCAAACTAATTTTCTTATTATATAGTTTGTATATATATATATATATATATATTTTTACTTTTATAAAGTACAATACATTAATTTCGAACAACTAAAGTTTTGTTTATTTTTTGGAGTGTGTGTTTGAGTTTGACTAGCCTAAATTATTTGCGTTAAGCTCAAGCTTAAGCTTGGACAAATCTCTCTGTACTTTGAATTGAGTCTAAATAGACGAGAACTCAACTGATTTTGCCCAAGTTGCAGTTAGCTAAGTGTTAAAGCATTTCTAAACGGAAGGTTGAAGATTCAATTCATGCAGCTGTTTTTATTATTATTAGTTATTTAGTTTATTCCTTAGTTTAGATCTTATAACTGTTGTCATTCTAAAAAGAATAAAAAAATTTGGTAGTTTTTAAATTATAGGTTGGTAAGTTGCTTTGTAAGAGTGATTACCACACAATAACACTTGGCCAATTGACAAAGAATTAGTCAAATCCAAAGCATGGGGCATCCTATAAGAGGCAGACTCAAAAGAGTGAAGCCAATTCAATATAAGCCAATTCCTATGTATAAAATAGTGAAATGCCAACTTATTTCTATATGTATTTATATATGATGATATATTCCTCATTGTTGTTCAATCTTTTGAAATTCTCTAATGACTGCTAATATATATATATACATAATTTATGAGACCAAGTCCTTTCATATTTCAAATTATTTCTTAAAGGAATTAACTCGTCATATGATAGAAATAGTTTTTTGTTTTTTTTTTGATAGGGTAAAATGGGAATGAAATTTCCTATGTTATTTTATGAAAAAACCTTTATGGGTGATGATAATAATTCTATTGGGATGCATTAAGATTAATAACTTTTGTAATTACGTTACATTCCTAAAATATCACTAACCATTGAGAAATACTTAGGTCCCTCTAAAATAAAAATATCATTCTTAAATTTATCACCAACAATGTAAACAGTTGCATATCAAATGTTGATTGTTTAAAAATCAATCAATTAAAACTCAATCCTATATCATATCAGTATAAATAAAATTTAAGGGTGGCATAGCTGAGATCAAATTCTCAATATTCTTTTCTTGAATGATATAGTTAGAGTGACCACGTGGTAGGGAGATGTATTGGAACAAATGAGAATGAGGAGAAATGAGAACAAAGACAAGATTATGGCCATGTTTGATTTGTATTTGAAAAATAATTTTATGCAAAGAGTTTATAAAATTTGAAAATTTGTTTGGTTGGTGTTTTGAGGTTTGGAATGATTTTAATTTTTTTTTTTTTTTTTGATAATTGAATAGATGTGTGTGAGTAAAAAAAATGATTGTTTATTGTGTAGGATGTGAAAGGAGAGAGGAGAGAGGAGATATGAGAGAGAAAAAGTAATTGATTGATATGTTAGAGAGAAAAATAATTTTGGATTTTTTTTTCAAATATTTTCACCAAACAATTTTGTGAATTTATTGAATTAAAAAATAAATTTAAAAAATAGTATGGGTTAATCTATTAAAGTAATAGTTTTCAAAATTTAATAATTCCATAATTTATAATTTTCGAAAAAAAAAAGACAAATATTTCATATCTTTCCAACTTAATCCTCTCCTACTGATTTTTATTTAAACTTGCTTCTTACTATATTACTATATTATTCATATATCATATATAACTACTCTCAAATCTTTAAAATTCATAATGAAAATTTGGAACCTTCAAAATATTTTGATTTAGATTTACACATTAAATTTCTTTTGTACAATTCCCCCCTCCCCCCTTTTTTAGTTTGTTTTGTACAATCATATGTACTAATATTTATGCCGAAATTATACTAACACATGATGGTTGTGAAAAGAAATTGTGTAGGATTATAAGCACCCTTCCGATTAGCCTCATTCATTTTAAAAAAATATATATATATATCTCATCAATTTAATTCTTTAGTTAATGGATTTTCACACTATTAAAAGACAATTGTCTTTTTTTAGTGTTTTTTTATAATGGTAACTTCATTTCACAAATAATTAATTATTTTTAAAATATTAAAACATTTTACATGAAAATTGGTATTAAATAAAAAATTAATAAAATTTAAATTGAAAATTATGGTTTGTTTTCAAATTTCACTTCTTTGATCAAGTTCTATGCTAAAAATAAAATCTATGAACTAATTTAATCTGATCTTAAAGAATTCTTTCAAATGTAAATATAATTTAATATTAGACATATTTTAAAAATAAATACATAATTTCTTAATTGAAATTTTAGAATATTAATAAATATGCCAAATATATATTCATATTTTTTATTTTGGTTATATAAATTTTTACAATATTTTTGCCATTTTAAAAAATAAATAAGTGACCAATATGATGGTTGAGCATGAATCAAAACGATTATTTAAAAATTGAATTGATATATAGCATAAAATCAACCAAATTCAGTTTATACACTACTCTTAGTATTTGATCAAGTATTAGCTCATACCCATCTTAACTTAATGGATTATTAAATATAAGCTTAAATTGATTATTATTATTAATAGTTTTTACTAATTGACTGATCAATTTTTAAATTAAGCCCAAGGTAGGACTAGAACAAATTCTATATTTTAAGTTTGACCTAGTATTATATAATCTTTTCATACATAAATATACTTAATTATTTGTATAAGAATTTTTAATATAAATATATAATTTTTTTACAATAAATAAATGTGGCAAAAATATACATACATTTTCTTATTTTGGTTATAAAAAATAATCATAATATATTTACCAATTTAAAAATAAATAAATAAATAAGTGGGCTAAGTGATCAGGAATTAGGTATGAATAAAGATAATTCTCCAAGAATTTAATTGTTGGCATAAAAATTGACCTTAATCTAACTTCTAAACTATTTTTAATGTTTAATGGAAGTACTATCCCTCAATTTAATTCATATTATTTAAAACCTGAGAAATTATAATATAATTTAAACATAAAATTTAAATTAATTATCACTAACTATTTCTATTAATTGACAGATCAACATTTTAAATCAGGCTCAAAGTATGGTTAGAATAATGCCCATATTTTTGGTTGACCTTGAATAGTTTTTTCACACATAAATATACTTAACTATTCATGTAATAATTTTAAATATAAATATAAAATTTTATCAAAGTTTGAATTTTTAATAACTATGCATAAACATGTACATATTTCTTATTTTATTACAAAAAATAATAACATATATTTATTCACTAATTTAATAAATAAATGACTCATGCTTAGGCTTCGTTTGGAATGTGGGTTGACTTTTTGGCTTAGCTTATGTAACGCTCTCAAAATAATACATAAATCAATCATTTATAAGATTCCAAAATCATGAAAAAAAATATAATATTTGCATTCATCAGAGTATTTTTACAAAAGGTATTACATGTTGACAACAAAAATAAATGCCCTACGAGCTTACAACTTTCCAAGTCAACACTTGGTTATAACAAAGAGAGTTTTAACTCTTAACATATTAAGCTCTTGGCTTGAATTACATGTAATACAAAAGATAACTACAAAAAAAATGAGCTTTTAGCTTTTAAACCTCCCAAGCTACATCATTGGAGGCGGCATACTACCTGTACCTGAAAATGATATCCCATATAGGGTGAGCTAAAGTCCAGTAGGGATATGCTAAACCGGATATGAGAAATAACTAAAACCTTAGCATTCGATGGATGGTTAACACTTACAAACCACTTTACATTCTTTACAAGGCCACCAATAAGTACATTCATGTTTCAATCCACTTCCCTTAGCTATCCAATTCAATTCATAGACATGGTCCATTATCTAACCAAACAATTTAAATGAGACTACATCTCGTCTTATTAACACTTCCATTATCCACAATTCAAGATGAGATTACAACTCATATTTTTAACACTGCAATTATCAATGACTCGAAATGAGACTACAACTCATATATTCAACACTTCAATTATTAACATCATTCAGATGTATATAAGGTTTCGAGACTTTCACACTGGACATTCCGGCCAACTTAATTATCAATGGAGTCCATCCCCTTTCTTCTCCCAAACAATGGAGTACATCCCCTATGTCCTCCCAAACAATGAAGTACGTCCCCTATCTCCTCCCAAACAATATACATATACAATGTATTTAAATACATAGTCATATACAATGACCCAACAATTCACATATTCAATGTGTTAATTCCACCGTCACATTCAATGACATAATCCAGTTGATTAGTTTTAGTTTACCTAATCATCATGCAGTGTCTACAACAATCAAGACTATCCTCCACCGATAGCCCAAAACAATTATTTCTAAACAGATAATAAATTTATTAAACAAATAAATTATCAACATTTTCATAAGTGAGTGATTAATCAATCCAACTACACCATTTAATTCCAATTCCATCCAATTTTATGATTTTCAAATCAATTTTATATTCTCACAATTACCAAATTAGTTGTACAAATTAATCAAATACATTTAATCAGAGCACTTTTCCCATTTTCTTAACTTTAACCCTAAGGCTCAATTTCATCAATTCTACACCAATAACCCTATTTTCCCAAGGTCTCATATACACATGGAACACCACATTAACAAACCCCTCTTTTATAATTTCAATTTCAAAACCCTAACTTTTCAAAATTTTCATATTTCACCATTTATACAAAATGACTAAAATTTATGTTAAAACTCATAAGAAGGAGTAGTTTATCCCTATCTCAAAAGGAGAAGCCCAAAGGGGACGAAGATGAAGACTCAAGATGCTCCAAATCCAAGGATTTTCAGATCAAAGTGTAGCTCAAGCAAAGCTCTACCCCTTTTACAAAGGGATTAAGGTGGAGACACTCTAAATCAAGAGTATCTGTAGAGAGAAGTAGTGTATATAGAGAGAGTGTGCCGGATCTAGGGTTTTGAGGAAAAAGGGGAAGAAAAGTTGAAGAAGAAACACGTTGCTGCAACTAATATATTCGAGGCTCGTTCGAACGAAGAAGTGGTCGCTCGAGCGACCAGACACAAAAGAACCTTGCTCAAGCGCAAGAAGCGTCGCTCAAGCGAACAATGCGAAGCTTCAGGTCTGCAACCCAAAAGCACGCTCGAGCGACGCTCGAGCGAAGAATATCAACCTTCAGGTCCAATCTAGACGCAGGTGTAGACGCACGCTCGAGCCAAGAGACACACCATTCAAAGCCCACTCGAACGAAGGAACTAAAACACAAAGCTCGCTCAAGCGACAAAAGCTTCATTCGAGCGAAGAAATCAAAATCTGGACAGCAACCATTTATACCAACACCCAACCAACCTGTTTCAAACCTGCCCAACATATCCCAAAACTCAAATGCAAAGAATTAAAGGATGGTAATACGATATAGACATCAACAAACATTCACGGAACCGAGTTCGGAATACAATAAACAATGAAGGGAAAATCGGGATAGCCTAGGGCTAAAAGCCTCGTTTAGGATGGATTTTTTTATTTTTATGACTTTTGTGAGAAAAAAAAAGAAATGATTATAATTTAGATGTGACATTTTTTAGTTTAAGACTAAAAAGTCTATTTTGTATTTTTGTGGCTATTTTAATCCCAACCCACCCCAACTCATCATGCCAAACTAATGCTGAGACAATTATCTAATGATTAGGTCATAACCAAATTGAGATAAATATTGAGTTAATTAGATTATGTCACTTTTCGTATCTAGCACAACTATAAATTCTCAAGATAACTTGTATTCTTTTGTATTCGTGAATTATGACATAGGAGAAATTATAATTTTATACCTAAGTAGACATATTTGTAAATTTTTGCAAAATAGACAATGGGTAGTTAATAAATTGACAAATATAATTTATTATAAGATTGGGCTATCTTTGATATAAAATAAACTAAATTGTAAAACTTATAAGACAAAATGTATTTATATTTCATTGTAAATATAGTTTTTGTAATTTTATTGTACTTTTTTAAAAATATATTCTGCCATAGTTTATTTATTTCTTATAAATAAATTTTATACTATTATTTAATTTCAAAATTATTTAGTTAAACCGGTACATAGCACTGGTATATGGTTTATAAAATAATTTTAAAAAATTACACTTGTGCTGTGAAGATCCGTTAAGCAAAGATGAGTGAAAAAGAATAATAAAAAAGGGCCCAATACGAGATGTCAAAATTAGCGATTCTAAGAAAATCTAAAAGATATACTTGATAGGTAAATGTTGATTCCAGGAAAGATAAGAGAATAAGAGTCATTGGTAGTTCATTGTTTGTCATTTTCATTTTGTTATTCAATTTTTTTGATTTAAACAAATTTTGCTAGATTGAGTTTCACAAAAATATTATTATTATTATTATTACTATTATATGGCAAACTAAAAAAAATGTAATTAGTAAAAAAAATAATAATTATTATTAAGTTTCACATAGTTTATCATCTAACATATGGCAAATTAAAATTATGAAATCCTTAGAAAATAATAATGTATTTATATTTTATCATAGGTGTAGTTTTTGCTCCTAAAAATAAAAATTAAAAAGTGCAATTTTATAATTTATCATAATTTTTATTTAATTTTTACTAATTACATTATGATTCATATTATTATTATTTAGAACTTAAAACATAACATTAATAGTAGGAAAAAAATTATAAGAAAAATTGTGATAAAAATAATTAAATTTTTAATAATTTTAATTTTTTATTATTTAATTTTAATTTTAAAATTAATTATTAATTATTAATTTAAAACCGTGAACATTACGCTACTAATTCAATAAACCTAAAAAGAATTTCACTTGCCTCTAAGAGTTGACAATAACTATAGTAAAACCTTAAGAGTTGACAATAATATAGTAAAACCTTAAGATAATAAAATGAAAGGAGAGGGAAGAATAAAATTACATAATAAATAATATATATTAAAAACAATAAAAGTAATATTAAAGTGCCTACCAGCATTCTATTATAAATAGATACAACTATGAAACATCATGCAAAGTACACCTGGTTTGCGAGAGAGAGAGAGAGAGAGAGAGAGAGAGAGAGAGAGAGATGGATGGTTTGCAAAGGTCTACAACATCATTTAGAAGACAAGGCTCATCAGGGTTAGTTTGGGATCAAAAGTACTTAGCAGGAGAGCTAAGAAAAGTGAAGTCAAGCAAAGATGAAGAGAACTTAGCAAGATCAAGAGCTTCTTCACAGGTGCATTGTCCTCGATCCAACAGTGAGCCTGCATATCGGACAGTCAAGATCGACTTTAGCACCCCTATCATCGATCCTCCCTCTCCGAAAGTCTCCGGTTGTGGTTTTTGTGGGGTGTTTGGAAAGCAGGAAACTGCCCAGAAAGCTAAAAAATCCACCAAACGTAAGTCATAGATTGTGTGTTCTTTCTTCATGATGGCATGTGTGATTCCAGAGAGAGAGTTTAGGAAGGCAGATATTAATTACAGAACTAAACACAAGAAGATTGTGTCTAGTTCTGTGATTAGTTTTTGTAAAAATAGAATAATTACTTAAAAAAAAGTATCGAGAAAATGAAAGATGTGATATAGATTTAAATTTAGTGTGGTGTGGATCATAAATTTAATTCATGTATTTCTTTTCTCGATACTTTTAATTGTTTTGTAAGATGTGTTTGTAATTTTTTTTATTTACATGTATAGAACATATATAGTAGATGATTTATCTCAATATGAATTGAAATATAAGCCCAAATCAAACCCACATATTTGCTTTGGATTTCTTTTTGTAGTGTGGTTTGTTGTAATTTGTGAGTAAGAACTGAAACATATCAATAAAAAATTTCACATTACATGATATCATTTGGTTGCCTAATTCCTTTCATAATTTTTTATTAATTAGTGACACCATGTATAATCATGTGATCATTAGCTTCTTTTTTTTTCTTTTTTTTTTTTCTTTTTTTTGTGTGTGTGTATGTGTATAAATTGTTGTTTAAATTTGAAAATGCAATTTAATGTATAAATTAATAGGCTCACTTTCAATTTTCATTTTGGGCTGAATTCCTCTCTAGTTTCAATGTCCGAACTGAATGTCCAGTTAGAGCAGTGGATATGCGCTACATCAGCATTCTTTATAAATTAATAATTTAAATTTTGTTCATCTAATATTATATTTGAACAAAAAAATTAACTTAATATTTAATGGACAGACAAAAATATTTAATTTATAAAAAGTGTTAACGTTGCACAATCTTAAAGCTAAACAACACTCGTCAGTCTAAACCCGAGCCAGAGAGAAATCTCCTCCTATTACATATGATAAGATGTCCAACTCATTCATGACAAGTCTCTTGTCCACTTGGAGGCTTCAACAAGGATGGCCATTATCAAGTGGAATTTTTTTGACTAATTAAATATTTTTGGTGGCTTCGGTGTCCTACTGGTGCATTTTAGCACTTGTGACAAAGCTCACAATGGTAGAGACTAACCCAAACCATACACACATAACAAAGACAAATTATGCCATCTTTGGTTGTGCTTTGTTTTATTTTTTAATATTAAAAGAAAAATTTGAACATTCAAAAAAAATTATCTTGTTTGTTTGTGTGTCTTAAAAGTATCTTATTTTGAGAAAATTCTCCTTCTAAAAAAAAAAAAAAAAAAAAACAAAAAAATAGAAAAAGGATTTGAATTGTCTTAACTTGGCCAACTAGATGGTCTTGTTGGGTCTTAGACCACGTCTAACAGCATATTAAAAATTTTAATAATTTTTTGATAAAAAATTGATTTAAATCCGTTTACTCTAATGTTAAAATTAAAATTTTTATTAGATTTTTTCACATCTCCAATTGTCCGAGTGGACATTTGAGCGGATATTCTGAAAGTTGTCCAAACATGAACAAAAAAACTGTCAAAATTGCTCTTGGTTAACTTCCAGAAAGTTGTCCGGCCCAATAATAAATTTAAATTTGATAAAAAATGAAAGGCTTCCTTCATCTGATGAAATATTTGGTTTTGCCTTTATTTGATTTGACTTTCATAAAAGGGTTGAAGCGTCTCATTTAGCGCTTTTCATCAAGCTTCAAATTTGATGAAGCATCTGATGTTGAATTGGAGATGCTTTTAGTGGGCTCACAATGAGATCTAAATTAATGGTTTGGACCGTTTATATTATAAAATCTTTTGAGCAGATCATCCAAGCACAAAATCGAATTGATCAAATAATCCTAAGCATAAAATCAGTTCACATTTGTATTCAGATAATAGATGGTTTATTTTCACAATCATATTCATGATTCATTTTTTAATGACAAATGTAATAAAATCATGTGGTTAGAGTTGTCTAATCAATTTAGTGGGTGTTTGCAAAGTAACTATTTTAGAGATTTTTTGAATTTTTAACTATTTTAGTATGTTATTTTAGTTTTTATATTTAAAAAAATAAGATGAATTTTTATTTGAGTTGTTATATTAAAAAATGTATTTAAAATGATGTTTGAAGTTGAAATAACAAATTTATTCTTAATTTTATTTTTTTCAAAATTAGTCTATAGGGACAAAAATGTCATTTTGACCTGTGGGCCTAGGCTGGGCCTAGCCACTGCTGGCTGCCAATGCATTGGTTTTTGTTTTGTTTTGTTTTTTTCATAAATATAAATTATTAGTTTAATAAGCTATTTGACTTTTTTTGTATTTAAAATTATTTTAACCTCAAACTTTTGAATCACAAACACCCCTTAAAATTTTATATAGGTGATTTACATAAAAAGCCCTATATCATGCATTTCTCGAGTCATCGAAGTGAGTCAACCTACGAAGGCTTAACTACACGGACCAAATCCTAACGTATAAAAATGTTCAATAATAAATAAATAAATATATATATATATATTATTTGAACACACATATTATGAGATATTGAAAAATGTTTCGATATACAATGTACATCATACGTAATTTTGTATAAAATTATATTAATTTTTACAAATTTATGTAAGTTATTATGTAAAAATACATAAATTCAAAATAAGTTTACGTTAGTTCATAAAAAACTTATATGATTATGCAAACTTATGTTAAACTCATACAATTTTATAAATCTACTTACGTAAATTTGTAAAAACTTCAAAAAATTTGATAAGGCCCTGTTTGGGATGAATGTTTGGATTAAAATAGCTATATATGACAAAATAGGCTATTTTAGACAAATATGATAAAATATCACATCAAACTCATAACTATTTCATTTTTTTTTTCTTACAAAATTTAAAAAAGTCAAAAAGTCTATTCCAAATGAGACTTTTTAACCTCAAACTAAAATAGTCAAAAAGTCAAAAAATAACCCACATTCCAAACAAACTCAAGACTACATATAATATACAATGCACACCTAAAAAATTTTCATATTGAAACGAATCTTACAATTTTTTATTTTTTTTTACAAATTTATTCGACATTTATCAGGTTAGTAAATTGGGTTCGACTTCGCCTTCCAAAATTTTTTTACATGCCAAAAAATTGTGAGAAAAATAAATTTGTTTGCATAATATATATATATATATATATTTTGATATTACAATTTTGCCGGACAGCATTTGTGGTTGGCATTTGTTATTTGCTTAATGATGTAATAATGAACTATGTTCTAATCTAATCAATAATAATTGAATAAAGATTGGGATTTCCTTTCTCCTACCCCTTTTGACCCTCTTTCTTTTTGATTGATTACTTCTTCTTTTTCTTTTTCTTCTCCTCCTTCAATCACCACCCACCACGTGTATGTAGTGGTGGGAGTGGTGGGAGTGGTGGGGTTGAAGTTTAAAGAGGTCTAAATTACCCCTGATAATAATTTCATACCTAGCCCTAGCAAGAGGATCAATGATGAGCTGCTTACCATCATCATTCTTCACGCCTGCTTAAAAACATATTATTTTTTAATCAAGCAGAAATTAATTATAAATATTAAAAAATTACATTAAATCAAATAATTAAGGGTTGTTTGGGATGCTCTAAATAAGTGTACTTTTTAACTATGAATTGAGTTTGAAGTGATGTGATAAAAATGTAATATGACTTAAATAAGATAATGCGACTTAAATAGAATAATGACTTTTAAACTTTTTCAAAATATGCCAAACTAGACCTTAGTCTAACTGTACATAGTTGGAAGCTCGACAACCGCTACAATAAATAGCTTGAAAATAAATAAACAATTAAATATTACTCACCTTTAACAAAAATTATTGGTTAATTCAACAATATCACATAATCATATTACTTATCAATCACAATTTATTATATTCTCTTATATTTTTTAATCACTTAATATAAATTTATAAATTTCATCTCATTTTACCAATTACAATACAATATCTTAAATCAACCAATAACTTTTTCCGCCAATAACATCCTGGATAAGAAATTTGCTTTACAAAAAATAAATAATAATAATAATAATAATAATAATAATAATAATAATAATGAATTAGTCATTCTACTTGTGTTTAAAGAATATAGAATGCCCCTATAATCTCATTTAAACTATTGATTTTATATTTAGGGTGATGTTATCCTACTCTCTTTTTAATCGAGTACATTTTTTTCATTAGCAAAATTATAATAAAATAGTTTACATTTATGTCAACTACCCAAACTCTCCACCCAAACCTTCACCCCTCTCTATTTTTGACAATTTATTAACAGTAATACTAGATATTAAAAATTCACATAAAAAATTATACAAATCCATATTCAACTCTTGTATGTTGGACTGACAGGTGAATTTAAACTTTCTTGATATTCTCTTTTGAAATGGTTGGTTCCTACCATTACTGTTTCATTATTTGCTCAAAAGTTTTATGGGAATAGGGCACCATATACATAACCATCATGGTTGTTTAACTTTATAATGTTGGAAATAATGATTTTTTATAGACTTATTTTGGGCTAATTTTGAGTGGGCTTCAAACGGCTTTTGGAGTGAGTTCAAAGAGGTAACGTGTTCCTTGCTGCATGGCAAGTCACACGGTGAAGACGGTTCGTCAAAACCATTTATGAGTGAAAAGGAATTTGACGTCGTTTTCGGGTTCGTGGAATGGACAATTAAAGAATTAAATGTGAGTTTTCTTGTAAGGCTTGTCCCACATTGAAACTTTAAGAGAGTTTGTGTATGTATATAAGCTCTATATGACAACACTTAGGTTGGGCCCCAAGGGACACCCTAAGTTTGTAGAAGGGAGGAGTTATGGACAAATGGAACCTTGGCTCAAACCACTGCATGCGCGCCGCCGCCGGGCACGGTTGTGGGTTGGGTTGGTTCTAATATTAATTTTTTGCAGAAAAATTTATTTGATTTTTTCCAGAAATTCTAAATTCTAATTTTGTAACAAAATTGAATTTTATTTTTCTGTCTATATGTTACCTCCTACAATCCAATTTTCCAAACAGTTTCCAAATCTGTTGCACCCGGACAGATTTTGTTTTTTCAAACAGATTTAAATCTGCCCAAGGCAGATTGAATAGATTCAAACTAAAGGTTCAACAGATTCAAATGTTCAAACATATTGGAAAAAATTGCCAGCAATTCTGGACAGATCTAGTTTTATAACTGCTACAGTTATCAAATCTGTCCAGATTGATGTTGAATTTGTCCAATTTGAATTTGCACCTATTCAATTAAAAAAACCTACCTGTTCGGTTCTATATATTGCATGCCATTTCCAACAGTCATTCAATTCCGAAAAATTTATTTTCTTGCCTTCATTTTGCTCTCATGCATTATTATTCTTCATACTAATTTTAGAGATAAATTCAGAGAGTATAAACACATAGGTCTTGTTTGTTGTACAAATTGTTTGGAGTGTTACTACAATTTGTGAAGATCATTGTATCTTAGGAGATAGACGCCTTCTATCCGTAAGCATTGTAACGGGGCGAATCTGTCTTAAGGATAGAGTGTCACACACTCGACTTGATTTTTTAATTATTTATTCGGTTCAATAAAATAAATTCGGTAAGTAATTTATTTTATTTGTTTGATTTGTTTCAATTTATGTATTTATACAGAAGATTGCTCCAACAATCTTAAGACAGATTCAAATTATTCTGTTTATACAGAATTTTTCGTTTGTTTCCTTTTCTCTTTATTCTTCTTACAGAAATTATTTTTTGTGATTTTACAAAATAATATTCTGATTGGAAAAACAAATAGTAGTAATATACTGTTTGACAGATAGTAGTAATATACTGTCTATTTTCTTTGACAACTAGTAGTAATATATTGGTGTTATTAACAATTCAGAATATTTATTTGTGAAATTTGTCAGAAATTATTTCTGAATTAATTTTGGTTTTCAGAAATAATTTTTGAGTGTTAATTATTTAAAATTCTATTTTCAAAATTTTAATTTTTGAATTGTTATAGAAATATTTTTATGTGTGGAATTAATTTGTTTAAATAAAATTTTATTTTATCTTCAAATTAATTGGAAATAAAAGTTACAATTCTTGTTTATTTTATTTTTACAGAATTTAATTTTGTGATTTTGGTTTAATTTTCTGTATATTATAAAATTCTAATTCTAATTTTGTTTTATAATTTAGAATTCATGACTACTGAAACTGGTCAAACTAATGCTCAAACAAGTACTGGTGTGGTGGTTGCCATCACTCCAACCTTTCCTCCTGTTGTGACTGTGCTAGTTAATCACGTTGAGAAGCCAAAGAAGTTCTCGGGAACTGATTTTAAAAGATGACAGCAAAAAATGTTGTTCTATCTTACAACTCTCAACCTGGCACATTTTTTCCGTGAGGATGCTCCTATTTTGAAAGATGATGAAATTGACCGATAAGTGGTTACTGCGGTTGATGCTTGAAAACATGCTGATTTCCTTTGTCGGAACTACATCTTGAATGGACTTGATAACACATTATATAACGTCTACAGTCTTATCAAAACGACAAAGGAACTATGGGAGTCTTTAGAGAAAAAGTACAAAATAGAAGATATCGGCTCAAACAAATTTGTAGTTGGCAAATTCCTGAATTTTGTGATGGTTGATTCTAAGACTGTGATAAGCCAAGTTCAAGATCTCCAACTCGCCTTGCATGACATTCACACAGAAGGCATGTCTCTCAGTGAATCTTTCCAAGTTGCAGCCTTAATTAAAAAATTACCACAAGGCTGGAAGGAATTCAAGAACTACCTCAAATACAAGCGTAAAGAAATGTCTTTGGAAGAATTGATTGTGCGTTTGAGGATTGAGGAGGACAACCGCAATGAAAGCCGGGCTGGTAAGCATCCAATAGAGTCTAAGGCAAATGTGGTGGAACATGCTCCAAAAGCAAATAAACGAAAGTTTCTAGAGAAAGTTCCTCACAAGACTCTAAAGAAGGAGAAACTAAAAAGTACAAGTTTAATGGCAAGTGTTACATCTGTGACAAAGAGGGACATCGGGCCAAAGATTGCTGTAGCAAAGGCAAAAGCAAAAGAAGAATAAGCAAGAAGCCTATTCAAGCCAATATGACCGAAGTGAACAAAATTTCCAATGGTGTAGATGACATGAATCTTTTTGCAGTTGTTTCCGAGGCAAACCTTGTCGAAAATCTTAAAGAATGGTGGGTGGACACTGGTGCTACTCACCATATTTGTACCGACAAAAAGATATTCACATCTTATTCTATAGTGGACAATGGTAAACAACTTTTTATGGGCAACTCCTCAACTTCCAAAGTTGAAGGACAAGGAAAGATTATTCTGAAGTCGACATTTGGAAAGGAACTCACTCTCAACAATGTGCTGTATGTATTAGATATTCGCAAGAATCTTTTTCTGAATTTTTGTTGAGTAAAAATGGGTTTAGGCTAGTTTTTAAAAGTGACAAGTTTGTACTTACCAAAAAGGGGATGTATATAGGAAAATGTTACATGTCTAATGGTTTTTTCAAAATGAATGTAATGACTGTTATACCTTCTGTTATTAATAAAAATACATCTTCTTCTTACTTGCTTGAGTCTTCAAATTTATGGCATGGTAGACTTTGACATGTTAATTGTGGATCTTTGTGTAGATTAATTAATATGGAATGTTTACTTAAATTTGACATTGATTCAAATCATAAATGTGAAATTTGAGTTGAGGCAAAATTATCCAAAACTCTTTTTCATTCAATTGAAAGAAGTACGAAACCACTTGAATTAATTCATAGTGATATTTGTGATTTTAAATCAATTCAAACTAGAGGTGAGAAAAAGTATTTTATCACTTTCATAGATGACTATACTAGATATAGTTATGTTTATTTAATTTCGAACCAAGAATGAAGTTTTGGAAACTTTCATTCAATGTAAGAATGAAATTGAAAATCAACTTGGTAACAAAATTAAGAAACTTAGAAGTGATAGAGGTGGTGAATATGAATTACTTTTTGGTGAATTTTGTAAAGAACATGGAATAATTCATCAAACCATCGCTCTTTACTCAGCTCAGCAAAATGGAATTGCTGAAAGAAAAAATAGGATTTTAAAAGAAATAATAAATGCAATGTTAATAAGTTCTGAATTACCTCAGAACTTGTGGGGAGAAACAATACTTTCTGCTAATTATATTTTAAATAAAGTACCCCGAAAGAAAGTGAATCAAACACCTTATAAATTATGGTATGGAAGGGTACCATCATACAAATACTTAAAAGTGTGGGAGTGTTTGGCTAAAGTGGCTATTCCTAGTCCTAAAAAGACTAAAATAGATCCTAAAACTATTGATTGCATTTCATTGGTTATGCCAAGAATAGTAGTGTATATCTGTTTTTGATTCATAAATTAGAACCTTCTAAAATGTATGTAAATACTACTATTGAATCTCGAAATGCGTCTTTATTTGAACATATATTTTCAAATAAGACTAGACAAGAGACTAGTAATAATAAAAAAATCTTATGATGTTATTACTAGTTATGATCAAGAATAAGAGCTAGACATAGGTCAAATTGATGAAAAGGAACCTAGGCGTAGTAAACGTATTAGAATCTTAAAATCTTTTAGTCCAGATTTTCTAACATTTTTGTTAGAAAATAAGCCTTTAACTTTAAAGAGGCTATGTCCAATCCTGAAGCTCTTTTATGGAAAGAAGCTGTAAATAGTGAAATTGAATCCATCTTGCAAAATCATACTTGGGAATTGGTGGATTTGCCACCAGGTTGTAAACCTCTTGGGTACAAGTGAATTTTGAAGAAAAAAAATGAAAGTGGATGGATCAATTGACAAATACAAGGTAAGACTTATGGTGAAATGTTTTAGACAAAAAGAAGGTCTTGATTACTTTGACACATACTCACCGGTTACTAGAATAACATCCATTAGAATGCTAATTGCCATTTCTTCTTTGTACAATCTAGAAATTCATCAAATGGATATGAAAATCGCTTTCTTAAATGGTAAGTTAGATGAAGAAATTTACATAGAACAATCAGAAGAATTTTCTGTTCCAGAAAAAAAAAGGTGTGTAAATTGGTTAAATCATTATATGCTTTAAAACTAGTGCGAAAGTAATGGCATGAGAAATTTGACAAGGCAATGATGTCAAATGAATTTAAAATTAATGAGTGTGACAAATGTGTTTATATTAAAAACAAACACAAAGGTTATGTCATTGTATATCTTTATATGGATGATATGCTCATTATAGATAGTAATAATGACATGATTAAAACTATCAAGAAAATGTTGAATAAACATTTTGATATAAAGGACATGGGGATTGTTGATGTAATTCTTGGTATGAAAATTATCAAAACATCAGAAGGTTATGCTTTATCACAATCTCATTATATTAAGAAAATACTTAACAAATTCAGCAAAGATGATGATCATCTTAATGTGGATGTTAATTTGTTTCTTTCTAAGAATGTACAGGAAAGTATTTCTCAATTAGAGTATGTCCAAATTATTGGAAGCTTAATGTACTTGATGAATTGTACTCGCCTGGATATAACTTATACAGTAAGTAAATTAAGTAGATATACAAGTAACCCAGGAGTAGAATACTGGAAAGCAATTATAAGGGTTCTAAGATACCTCATATTTACTTGTAACATGGGGCTATCCAGCAATACTTGAAGGATACTATGATGCAAATTGGATATCAGATACTAGAGACTCAAAATCCACCAGTGGGTATGTATTTACTCTTTGTGGGGGTGGCTATGTCTTGAAAATCTTCCAAACAGACTTGCATTGATAGGTCTACTATGGAATCAGAATTTATAGCTTTAGATAAAGCTAGAGAAGAGACAGAATGGTTTCGTCACTTCTTTAAAGATATTCCAATATGGCTAAAACTGGTGCTTGCTATATGCATATATTGTGATAGTCAATCAACAATTGGTAGAGCACAGAGTCATATGTATAACGGTAAGTCACGTCACATTTGTCGTCGACATAATACCGTGAGACAACTACTCTCTAATAGAATTATTTTCATTGAATATGTGAAGTCTAAAGACAACATAGCAGATCCACTAACCAAAGGGTTAACAAAAGATTTAGTTGAGAATTCATTGAGGGGAATGAGACTTAAGCCTATTAAATAAGAGTTACCACAACGGCAACCCAACTTAGTTGACTGGAGATCTCAAGATCTAGGTTCAAAGGGACAACCGAGTTGTGTATGACTTAGAAGAATCACTGGAGAGTCAAACTCCTATCCATTTCTATGATAAAATAGTGATGTCTACAGCATTTTTAGGTGAAGTAATACTTTTAATAATTCTTATATCTAGATAAACCTAGTGGAGTATGGCAGGATATTCTTCATAAGAATCACCTATGTGAGTATAAACTGGGTTGGTTCTATGAGATTTGTGAAGGGCTACAATTTTCTAGAACACTTATGAAAGATCAAGTTGTTCAAGGCCAAAATGAATACAATAGTAAAAACTAAACTGTGTCTGGTAATATACTGTGTGAGTTCTATTGTCGTGATTTATACAAACGGTTGAACAATTCAAGAAATCATGTTCACTGGTTAGCTAGTAAATCTAATAGTGTCTCACAAGGAAAGGTTCAAAACCAAAAACTATCTATTCTTTGTAGAATATTTTCAATTTCTGTACTCTCTGTAATTAGATCATGTTATTGCATTTTCTCTCCGTCAAATTCCATTCATGTCGGGGATTGCTGGAAATAATGGTTTTTTATAGGCTTATTTTAGGCTAACTTTGATCCTAATTTTGAGTGAGCCCCAAACGTCTTTTGGAGTGGGTCTGAAGAGGTGACATGTTCCTTGCCGCATAGCAAGTCACACAGTGAAAACGGTTCGTCAAAATCATTTATGAGTGAATGAGAACTTGACGTCATTTTTCAGATTCGTGGAATGGACAATTAAAAAATTAAATGTTGGTTTCCTTATAAGGCTTATTCCACATTAAAACTTTAAGAGAGCTTGTATAAGTATATAGGCTCTAAATGGCAACACTTGAGTTAGGCCCCAAGGGGCACCCCAAGTTTGTAGAAGAGAGGAGTTATGGACAAGTGGAACCTTAGCTCAAACCACTACACACACGTGCACGTCGCCGTCGCTGTCTGACCAGCCAGCCGAGCTGAGCTATGCTAGGTATGGGTTGTGGGTCGAGTCAATTCTAATATTAATTTTTTGGAGAAAAATTTATTTGATTTTTTCCAGAAATTCTAAATTCTAATTTTGTGCCAAAATTGAATTTTATTTTTCTGTCCATATGTACCTCCTACAGTCCAATTTTCCAAACAGTTTCCAAATCTGTTGCTCCCAAACAGATTCTGTTTTTTCAAACAGATTTAAATCTGCCCAGATAGATTGAACAGATTCAAACTAATGGTTCACCAGATTCAAATGTTCAAACAGATTGGAAAAAACTACCAGCAATTCTGGATAATTTTATAACTGCTACAGTTATTAGATCTGTCCAGATTGATGTTGTATTTGTCCAATTTGAATTTGCACATATTCAATTCAAAAAACCTACTTGTTCGGGTCTATATATTGCAGGCCATTTCCAGCAGTCATTCAATTCCGAAAAATTGATTTTCTTGCCTTCGTTTTGCTCTCATGCATTATTATTCTTCATATTAATTTTAGAGATAAATTCAGAGAGTATAGAACACAGGCTTTGTTCACCGTACAAATTGTTTGGAGTGTTATTATAATTTGTGAAGATCATTGTATCTTGAGATATAGACGCCTTTTATCCGTAAGCACCGTAGTGGGACGAATCTGTCTTAAAAACAGAATGTCACATACTCGACTTGATTTTTTAATTATTTATTCGGTTCAATAAAATAAATTCGGTAAGTAATTTATTTTATCTATTTAATTTGTTTTAATTTATTTATTTATATAGAAGATTGTTCCAACACATAAATCATATTTATTTGATAAAAATAACATAAGATTAACGACTACAAATCTCCTAGATGATGATGAGTAGCATTCCCATTAACGAATGGGATTTACTAATCCAATATCAATTGGAGGTGAAAAAATTATTTTTCTTCTAATTAAAAAAAAAAGAAAAACCATGAAGTGCCCTTTTATATAATATGTATTTTTACGTAATTTCATACCTATAATCTCAGTTAGGCTTTGTTTGGGAAGCTAAAGGTTAGGTTTTTTATGGCTAAAATAGTCATAAAAAATAAAATAAACTTTTTAGTCACAAAAAATAAATTATCACATTCAATTCATAATCATTACATTCTTTTTTTCACAAAAAAGTTAAAAAAGTCAAAAACTCTTTCTAAAAGAGATTTTTTAACCTTAGACTAAAATAGACAAAAAAAACTAAAAAGTTAAAAAATCAATCTACTTTTCAAACGAAGTCTTAATTAATATCAATGATATAATCAATCATTCAAGTAAGAAATTAACATTATATAAGAGAAAAAAGAAAAAGAAAGGTAGAAATAGGGCGGTTTGAGAACAATGGCCCAGTGTTTTTATTTTTAACTTTTTACACAAAAAAAAGTCGAAAAAAATCATGAAAAGTCAATTTTTTTTTAACACAAAAAAGTTAAAACACTACAAAAAAAATAAAATAAAATAAAAATATATAAATTTTTTACTTACTTCACAAATCACCACTCAATCTACATTATTAATATTTTTGAATATTAATCAATCAATCATTCGAGTGAGGAATCAACTTTATTGACGGATCCAGAGAAGACAAGAACATCATCCTCTCCAACATTGGTGGTGATGATAGCTTCCCCAATAACTTCCTTAGCCTTTCTTGTCATTAATGGATCATACGGCGTCGTTTATCTTCTATCCACCTCTTCTTCTTCTTCACTATTCTTCTTCATTCCTCCTTCCACTTCTTTCTCTACCTGCTGCGCTTTACTCTTTGTGTGCTTCCATATGTTAATGTGGCCTCTCCTCTCTCCTCTCTCTCTCTCTCCACACATTACTTGCATTCATATATGGGTCCTGTTATGGTATGCAACCCTTAAAGTTGTATACCATCTGCAATCAACAAAAAAAGTGTAAGTATAAGGTGTAAACATAAAAAAGAAGACAAATAAAAAGACGTAAATGGGTTGTATACCATGTGCCTTGCACACTTAAGAAAAGTCTTTCATACATACATACATATCAACCAACACTTCCACTTTTGGATAATGTTAAGATACACGTGTCTGGCATGATACGAGTTGCATGATATTTGGACATGTGCATGCAATCCACGGTTACACGTAGCCGTCAGAGCATAGTCACCCCTACCATGCTTCGAGAAGTCATCTCGAGTGCATAGTTATCAAATTGAAATTCGTATCATGAATTAAAATAGTCCCGTACCGAATTATGAATCGAAACGAATCGAATCGTCGATCATAAAGATTTAGTTACTTTTTCTAAATTACTTAAGAACATATATTTACATATTTAAATGTTAAATATATCTTATAAATATGAAATATTTAAACTTACATCAATGAAAATATTATTTTTAATGATAATCTTTTAGTTTAATAGGTAAGAAGTTAACAAAGGTTTTTATGTAAGATCATATTATTTATTTATTTATTTTTATAGATATTTCTTATCAATTATTCTTAATAAATATAATAACTAAATAGATAAGTTATCAGTTTCTAAAGTAATAATAATTAACAACGATATTGATATTTAGACAATAAACATACATACTTTTTTAAGTAACAGTGAGCAAATTATAAGAAAGAATTATTTAGAATCTTTTATTTTAAAACCTAAAACATTTTAAAAGGTATAACTGACTTTACACATGTAATATTCAATTTAATAAAATAACAATAGATAATTCATAGTATAACTTTAATCTTAAAATTCTTTAGAAGATATATTATGATTTTTAATGAAAAAAAATAAGAAGAAAGGTTAAAAATATGTTAATCCTAACTGAATCTAATTAGATCCTATTAAAAATTTCATGATTACTAAAATAATAACAAATCATGTGTATATATTGGTTATTTTGGTACTAAACGCTATTAAAAGTTGTATAATGTCATTTTCATTAAAAAGATGGAGAAGAAAAGAGTCGAAAATATGTCGGATACAATAATTTCAAAAATTGCATGAATCATAAAATGTGAATCGAATCGTGAATTGATTGTAAATCATGCGATTCACTAGAAATTCACTTCCAATATAAATTCATCTATAGATTCATATCGATTTTGTAAAAATTACGAATCGAATCGTGAATCAAATCACGAATTGTAAGACTCTGATAACACAGATTGGGTGGTCTTGAAGGAATACTCAATATCATTTATTATAAAACGAGTGTTTAGTTGTTTCTTAAAATGGATAAAAAAAAAAATTATGAATCTCACGATCTCAACGAATAAAAATCAAATTGAAACCCCATATCAACATGAGCAAAAAATAATTTTCCCATGCTTCGCGTTGCACGTGGTCAGCATGTATCAATTTGTTTATAAAAATGGTAAAATATAAATACACTCTTTGATATTTGTTTAGAAAATGCAATTTGTCCATTATAATTCTAAAAAATTAAATTTCGCCTCATAAAATTTCTAATTTTATAAGAAATGATTAATTTTATTAATAAATTACCAAGTTAATTATCATGACAAATAGGAAAGTTAAAATGCGTTATGCATTTAAAACAATCAAACTCAAATCTGCCCATTTAATAAATGGGTTGGACAAATGTGCTTAACCAATCCATTTACTTCATCTACTTTTTTCTCTCTATATTTTTTTTAGTTTTTTTTTCGAACAAATTTTTTTTTAAATTTTTTTTTGAATTGGGTAAAAGTGCTGCCCATTTAGACGGGCATAAATGGGTATCTATATCCAACCGTAAACTCAATTTTAATTGGGTTGACAATTAGCAATCTATTTAAGCTTATTTATTGATTTGGATGGGTTAATATGGATTTTAAATGGGTATAATTAGACGATTCATGGATTTGGATTGAGTTTGCTACTTCTAACAGTTTTTAATGATATTAAAAATTTATTTCAGTTAGTAATTTAGGAAATTTTATTATTATATAGAAATATAATTAAGTATTTTATATTTTTTAATTAATGCTGTTAAATAAAAAATTATGACAATGAAGTATTTGTAATTTTTCAGACTACATGAGGTAATCTATATTTTAAACAAACCTTAAAGAGTATATTTGTAATTTACTCTTTTAAAAATAGAGGTTTCTGCTTAATACAGATTCCCCCTTACGTTTGAAAAATTACATTATCCTCCTTGAAGTTTGTAATTTCATTACAAATTATCCCTTGGATTGTTGATGTCATACTCTAAAATTTTTTAAATAACCATTTTGTCATTTTTCCAATCATTTCTTTTTTCTATCATCATGATTACATTCTAAAACTTTTTATCATTAAATTTTACCTAAACATGTTTTTATTGAATGATGATATATAAATATAAATTTTATATAATATTTTCAAACACAATGATATAACTTAATGATAACTTTTCACTTTAAAACAAAACACTCATAAGCATGATTTATATTTACAACAATATCACTTTCACAACATTTTTATGATATTTTTTATATAAATTTTTATATATGAATAGAATTTTTAATTTTTATTTCCACCATCATTTTTTCTTCCTCGTTTATTCACCCACATTTATTACAGTATTATCAAATAATTCACATTTATTACAATATTATTGATTTTTTGTATTTTTTTTTGTATTTGGTGAATTTTAAAAAAAAAAATACAAAATATTATATTTCTTAAGTATATCTAGATTAGGTGTATCTAAAAAATAAAAAAAATATATAAAATGCTTAAAATATTTAAAAATTTCAATAAAAATAAAAAAACACGAAAAATAAAAAAAAATCAATTTTTTTGTGTGAATTAAATCCAAGAATATAATTATTATTTCTCTTGAAATGACTTAAACAAAATATTAATATTATTTTATTATTTTATATGTATAAATATTAAGGGACAAATATATCATTTTAATCTGACAATAGAATAAGTGTAATTTTTCAAACATTAAGAGAATCTGTATTAAACAAAAATCCCATCACGGATCAATGTAATTTACCCTTAAAAATAAAGAGATACAAACTAAATTTCACATTTGTGGACTTACATATATAGGTCCACACACATTTGAATAATTGATAAATAGTTACAGCAGTGCTAGGGTTATATGGGTACATAAGAATATGTGGGAGCCGAATAAGTAAAAGAGTCAGAAGATGCGTATCCCAGAAATTAGATACTATTCGGCTTCATATTGCGTGACTAGGACGCCGAATATGTTAGTAAAGCCGAATAGACGGAGGTTAGTAGCTTCGAATGAATAAAAAGGGAATGGGATAAAAGTAGGCTCAGGCCCCGAGGCCCAGAAAGCAAGTATAAATACAAGAACCACAGATTTAGAAAGGTATGTAAGAATCACTTCACTTAACTTAGTAAACAAGCTATCTTGAGTGTCTGAACTAACTTGTTCGTTGAAGTGCTAATTCCGGCACCCTCGACCGGAGTGTTTGTATCTTTTCAGGTGACTAGCTGAGGATCACTAGCGTCTCCCAGGATCTGAAGAGTATTTCCAAACCATTTCTTCATAATTGGCGCCGTCTGTGGGAATACTCAAATACATCCATGGCAGGCGTGATTGAAGATCCTCCGATAGTCACTGACAAGACTGCACAGAGAGGTGACCTCATCCCAGCAAACTCGCTTAGACCAAAAACCATCGCAACAAGACTTTCCTCGGACCTCTGCTCATCTTCAAACCCAACGCAAAAGACAATACAAGCGACCATGGCACAAGCTAGGCAAACCAAACAGAGGTTGGACAACATCATCGCTGAGAACGAACGTCTTCGCCGCGATCTGGCCTCGGAAATAGCAAAATCCAAACAAACGGTGCGCCAGGCTTCTGAGCGACCCTCGAGGGCAGATGATCGACGATCTCGGGCCCGACAACAAGAAACTGACGGCCGCTATGCCTCAACAGATCATTTTGAGGAGTTAGCAAAGGACGAACGTCTCCACCAATGCGTCCGGAGGAGTGTGGTCGAAAAACCTACCCTTCCGAAGGATGCATTTTTGCTTGACACCGTCCACATGATATATAACCTACCGCAGCCCCGGCCGTGCATGCGATCCAATCACATCCAGGCCCCTAACAGCAACTCACGCCAGCAAAGCGGCCTTAAGAAACGCCAAGTATCACCTTTGACGATTTTGATTTGATTGGTGTAACATTTCCTCACATCGATTCGTTGGTTGTTGAGCTACGTGTAAACCGGTTCACCGTCGAACGCGTTCTTATCGACTAGGGCAGCACCTCGGAGGTTATGTATTATAAAACCTTCACCAAACTCAGATTCAACGAGTCAGACCTGACTCCGGCCCCTTATCCACTATTCGGCTTCAATGCCACTCCAGAGTACCCATTGGGAAAGATCAGCTTACCCGTTCGAGTAGGCTCCAGAATGGTGGACGTGGAATTCTTGATCGTCAGGCTGCCATCGCCGTACAATCTCATCATGGGGCGATCGTGGTTGCATACATTGCAGGCCATCCCAAGCACCTATCATCAACTGCTACGTTTCCCAATAGAACACGGCATTGAGCAAATCCGCGGATCCCAGAAATCGGCACAAGCATGTTATCTCCTTGCCGCCAGAACGCCAAAGGAACTGTAAGTAAACTCCATTGAGGTGCCGAATCGGGAGATCCTGGATGACGTTGGGCGGTATCCAAATGAGAAGGCCACGGCAGATTTAGACCGATTTGACATTGATGGAAGCCTAGAAAAGTTCTTCATGATCGGCGCCTCTCTGAATCAGGCCGATAGGCAGCAGCTGATCTCTTTCTTGCTCAACAACCTTGACGTCTTTGCGTGGACTCCGTACGAAATGCCGGGAATAGACCTGTCAGTTTCACAACACCATCTGAATGTCGATCCGAAATATAAGCCGATCATTCAGAAAGGCCGATGGTCAGCCATGGAGCACATTGCCGCCGTTGTTAAGGAGGTAGACAGACTGCTTGACGCCGGGGCAATTAGAGAAGTCACTTGCCCTACGTGGCTTTCCAATACAGTGGTGGTGAAGAAGAAAAATGGGACTTGGCGAGTGTGCGTCGACTTCACGGATCTGAACAAAGCTTGCCCCAAAGACTGTTTTTCTCTACCTAGAATCGACCAGCTCGTCGATGCGACGGCACGTCATCAACGCATGAGCTTCCTTGATGCTTACAGAGGCTACCATCAAATCGCCAAGCATCTATATGACCAGGACAAAACTGCCTTCCTCACCCCAAGAGGAACCTATTGTTACAAAGTTATGCCTTTTGGGCTGAAGAATGCAGGGGCAACCTACCAAAGATTGGTCACCGCCATGTTCAAAGAGCAACTCGGCCACACTATGGAAGTATACATCGACGATATGGTGGCCAAGTCCAAAGAAGAACAGAATCATATAGATGATGTAGAAAAGACATTCAGCATCTTACGCAAATACAGAATGAAACTGAACGCTTCCAAGTTTGCGTTCGGAATCGGCTTTGGCAAATTCCTGGGTTACATTGTCAATCACCGAGGACTCGAAGCCAACCCGAGGCAAGTCATAGCAATCTTGGAACTCGGCTCCCCCCGTTCAATAAAAAAAGTCCAAAAGTTAATGGGGATGGCCGCTGCACTCAACAGGTTCATCAGTCGGTCTACAGATCGCTGCCGACAATTCTTTCAGACACTACGGCAGGGTAAGGCTTTTGAATGGTCCGCCGAATGCGAATCAGCCTTCAACGGACTCAAGACCTACCTCCACTCAGTACCTCTCTTGACAACACCCACCGCTGGTGACCCGTTCATCCTATATCTAGCAGTTTTCGATAGGGCCGTCAGCGCCATACTGTTAAAAGAGGAGGAGGGGAAGCAACGGCCAGTGTATTATGTGAGCAAGGCCATGGTTGACGCCGAAACACGCTACCTTCCGCTGGAAAAACTCATCTTGGCCTTAGTCATGGCGGCAAGAAAACTGATGCATTACTTCCAGGGACATAGCATTGGGGTGCTAACAGATTATCCCCTTCGATCAGTACTACGGAGTGCAGAAGCATCAGGATGTGTTTCAAAATGGGCTCTTGAACTCGGCCAATACGACATTCGGTTTTTACCTAAAACTGCAATCAAGGGGCAGGTGTTGGCCGACTTTGTTGCTGAATTCACCGGCGAGCTTGCCAACCTCAAACCTGATGAAGTTAGACCAAAGGCTGAAGTTCTACCAAAGCCGAACTGGAGAATTTATGTCGGGGATATTTGGCAATTATACTGTGATGGATCATCTAACCAAAGGGGCAGTGGCGCTAGAGTTGTAATCGTGTCTCCAGACAGCGTTGCAATTGAGCAGGCCGTCAAGCTTGGCTTCGAAGCATCAAATAACGAAGCCGAATACGAAGCCTTTCTAGTCGGTCTGCAGAAGGCGCACCTTTTCGGCGCGCGGCGTCTGCTTGTGTTTTGTGATTCAAAGTTGGTAATCAATCAGCTAAAGGGGGAGTACGCGGCAAGAAATGACCGTATGGCAGCCTACATGAAAACGACCAATTCCTTGCTGCAAAATTTGACCATCACGAACTGAACCAAATAACACGCGACCAGAACACACGCGGATGCCTTGGCGTGCCTAGCCTCCACCATCAATTTTGAGATCAAACGGACCATCGAAGTAGGTTTCGTCCCAGAGCCGAGTATTAGCCCTTCGGAGGAAATCCATGTCAACGTTATAGAATCTGCACCAAGCTGGATGGACCTCATTGCTGCATTCCTCTCTTCTGAACAACTTCTAGAGGACAAAAAAGAAGCACACAAGCTGCGAAATAAAGCCCTGCAATACTATCTAGATCTACAAGGAGGGCTTTACAAAAAGTCCCTCTCTGGTCCATATTTGGAATGCGTGCACCCTGACAAAGTGGAGGAGCTTTTGACAGAGATACATGAAAGCAGTTGCGGTGCCCATTTTGGCGGACGCTCCCTAGCCCATTGAGCTATAACGCAAGGATATTATTGGCCGACAATCAGAGCTGACGCGGAGAGTTATGTAAAAAAATGCGAACAGTGCCAAAAGTTCTCCCCATTAACCCATCTGCCTGCCGAAGAGTTGAACTCTATCACCAGCCCCTGGCCGTTTGCTCAGTGGGGACTTGATATCGTAGGACCATTGCCCAAGGCCCTAGGTAACAAGTGATTCTTAATCGTCGCGACAGACTACTTCACAAAATGGGTCGAAGCGGAGGCTTTAACACATATACGAGATGCCGACATTAAACGCTTTGTGTGGAGAAACATCATAACACGGTTCGGCATTCTGAGAGCTCTCATCTCAGACAATGGCACCCAGTTCGATTGTGGCGTATATCGAGAGTTATACAGCAAATATGGCATTCGGCCTTACTTCTCGACACCGGCCTACCTCCAAAGAAATGGTCAAGCTGAAGCCTCTAACAAATCCATCTTGGACGGCAACAAAAAGAGGCTGGAAAAAGCTAAAGGCAAATGGGTCGAAGAATTGCCGAGTGTATTGTGGGCTCATCGTACTACGCCGAGGAGATCCACTGGAGAAACGCCATTTGCTCTATGCTTTGGAACCCAGGCAATCTTACCCTTGGAAATCGGCCTCCCAACTCTGAAATCGCAAGTTTTTGATATGGGCCGAAACGACATGATGCTTGCCCTAGATCTGATTCTAATCGAAGAACGAAGAGACCGCGCCCTGGCATCTATGGCACGGTATTAGCAGCAGCTCGCCAAGTCATATAATCAGCGAGTTCAGTTGCGCCGATACATGCCAGGAGAGCTTGCCCTAAAGAAGGTACTTCCAGCCGACCGGAGACTGGCCGATGGAAAATTGGGTCCAAACTGGGACGGCCCCTATCAAATTGAATCCATCGCAGGAACAGGGGCATATCGGCTCTCAGACATGTCAGGAAGAAGCTTGCTACGGCCTTGGAATTCAACACATTTACGTAAATTCTATCATTGACTCGACTTGTGGGCTTGATACTTGTACATGTTCCACCTTTGCAATACAAGGTTTCTCGTTTTCTTAAGCTCGCTCCCAAGCCTTGATTAATAAGGACCGATTAAGCCTTCCAAGGCTAAAACAAAGACTCCGGATTCAGAGCGCCCTTCGTGGATATCACGATTGGCCAAAATAAAGCCTCCGGATTCGGAGCCCTCTTTTGGTGCATGACACCTTAGGGCCGATTAAGACTCCGGATTCGGAGCGCCCTTCGTGGATATCACGATTGGCCAAAATAAAGCCTCCAGATTCGGAGCCCCCTTTTAGTGCATGACACCTTAAGGCCGATTAAGACTCCGGATTTGGAGCGCCCTTCGTGGATATCACGATTGGCCAAAATAAAGCCTCTGGATTCGGAGCCCCTATTTTGGTGCATGACACCTTAGGGCCGATTAAGACTCCGGATTCGGAGCACCCTTCGTGGATATCACGATTGGCCAAAATAAAGCCTCCGGATTCGGAGCCCCCTTTTGGTGCATGACACCTTAGGGCCGATTAAGACTTCGGATCCGGAGCGTCCTTCGTGGATATCACGATTGGCCAAAATAAAGCCTCCGGATTCGGAGCCCCCTTTTTGTGCATGACACCTTAGGGCCGATTAAGCCTATTAAGGCCGATTAAGACTCTGAATTCGGAGCGCCTTTCGTGGATATCACGATTGGCCTTTTTGAGAGATGCATTCGGACCACTTCATTGGCCGAATAAATATTCACTGAGAATTGTTCTTAATTCAAGCCGGTCAATGCATGTCTAAACATTTACGCCATGCAACACAAAACTTGCCAGTAAGTTGAAATAATACGATTAATTAAGCACATAACATTTCAAGACCAAATACAAACGTTGAAAATAAAAGAAATTCTATTTATTCGGCGCGAAGTCTATTTATTCGGCACCCTCATCGTCGCTCTTCTCAATTTCGAAATCGGAATAAGGAAAGTAGTGGCGATGATACAGGGGCGAGGCCGAATCAATGCCCACGGCTTCGAGAGATTCCTCGGTTTGAAGGGCCTTGATCCAGTCGTGCTTGAATCCACGATTTTCACATCGACAGACCTCCTCGGCAAGGTCCTGTTTGGTCTTCTCTATCCCGACCTTCAGGCCGTCCTGAAACCCCTTTTTATAACCCGAGGTCTGTTGGGTTACTCTCTCCGTAACAACCAATTTAGATTGACCGGCCGCCACCGACGCGCTCATTTAAACATTCTTCAGCTCCCGAAGCTCACGCTCAGCCTTTTCCGCGCTAATCTCCAGACTGAGTTTCCTTTTGTCCTTTTTCTCGCTCTCACGTCGCGCTTCCCGCAGACGCATGCTGACTTCATAAACAGCATATAGTCCTTTCACGGCCCCATGTATGCCGTCTCGAAATACTTCGAAATCTCGATGTCCGACCATCGCTTGGTGGACTTCCGGCGGGAATATCTGTCGAGCGAACTCCACTGCCACATCTGGGTCTTTAATGATAGAATCTGCCTCCATCATTGGTCTATTCCTCACAGAAACCGCAAAACTCAACGGTCATGGCGTCGCATCAGGCTCGATTCTCGGTCGTGGGCGCGGAGAATTTCCCCATTGTTGCCTGTCCTTTCAGGACGATCTACTTCGATGACTAAGGGGCTGCTGTGTTTCCCGATCCTTGGACGTTCTTTTTCCTGTACGCGTAGGCTCGCTACTACGACTCATTGCGGCGTCTGATTCAGTCAATCTTCGTCCCTCCCAAGTTGCCTGAATGGAAATAAGTAGGGCCTCTGGCGTGCACCCACTCCATTTATCCTTCAATGTTTGCAGCTCTCCTGAGGCATCGTCAGTAATCCCAAACGTCAACAGTTGGATGACAATTGTCCAGCCCACGAGTCGGGCCAGCTCGCGCCCTGGCTAAGGCAAGGGCAGATTTATTAATTTGGTCGGCCATGTTTTCAAGCGCAAGCGCCGACCAATCGGTGCCTCAGCCAGCCCACGAGTTAGGTCCATTCGGCTTCCCAAGCTCGCTCCCTGGCTAAGGCAAGGGTAGATTTATTAATCTGGTCAGCCATGTTTTCAAGCGCCGATCAATCGAGACACCTTCACCGGCCCACGAGTTAGGCCCATTGCTTCCTAAGCTCGCTCGCTAAGGGCGATTTTAACTGTCGACCATGTTTTCAAGCGCAAGCACCGATCAATCCGTGCCTCAGCCAGCCCATGAGTTAGGCCCATTCGGCTTCCCAAGCCTCAGCCAGCTCACGAGTTAGGCCCATTCGGCTTCCCAAGCTTGCGCCCTGGCTAAGGGCAGATTTACTATTTGGCTTCCCAAGCTCACGCCCTAGCTAAGGCAAGGAAAGATTTATTAATCTGGTCGGCCATGTTTTCAAGCGCAAGCGCCGATCAATCTGTGCCTCAGCCAGCCCACGAGTTAGGCCCATTCGGTTTCCCAAGCTTGCACACTGGCTAAGGACAGATTTATTAATCTGGTCGGCCATGTTTTCAAGCACAAGCGCCGATCAATCCGTGCCTCAGCCAGCCTACGAGTTAGGCCCATTCAGCTTCCCAAGCCTCAGCCAGCCCACGAGTAAGGCCCATTCGGCTTCCCAAGCTCGTGCCCTGGCTAAGGGCAGATTTACTATTTGGCTTCCCAAGCTCGCGCCCTGGCTAAGGCAAGGGCAGATTTATTAATCTGGTCAGCCATGTTTTCAAGCGCAAATGCCGATCAGTCTGTACCTCAGCCAGCCCACAAGTTAGGCCCATTCGGCTTCCCAAGCTTGCGCCCTGGCTAAGGCAAGGACAGATTTACTTTATTAATCTGGTCGGCCATGTTTTCAAGCGCAAGCATCGATCAATCTGCGCCTTAGCCAGCCCACGAGTTAGGCCCATTCGGTTTCCCAAGCTCGCGCCCTGGCTAAGGCAAGGACAGATTTACTTTATTAATCTGATCGGCCAAATACCTAAGCTAAGCAGCCGATCTAACCATAACCGAAAGCAATATCATTCATCAACATTTTCCTTAGCCAGTTGAGCACAGCTCATGAAATTTTATATACTCAAGTTACAAAATAAAAAGCTACAAGCCCGTATAAAAATGCCTAGCAAAAAAACTATGATTGTAGCAACAGATGAAAAATACTAAATTAAAAACTGTAAAAATACATTCGACATCCTAAAAATTGTCAGTCGGCCGGATCAGCCATCGGAATCAGACTCCAATGGCTCAACATCCACTTGCTCATATGGTATTGGCATAATCAATGAAGCGTTAGCAGCAGCAAGGGCTTTGTGCTAGCCATGTTTGAATCCCCGATTTTCAAACTTGGGGACTTGGCCCACGTACTCGGCGAGTCTAGCATTTTTCCTGGCCTCGAATGCTTTGGAAGAATCCGAGTCAACTGCTTCCTTCACCGCCTTCATTTCAGCCAAGTCAGCCTCCAGTTTGGAGATCGCCTTCTGGGCCAATTTGAGCGCATCTTCGCTCGCGTCCACCTTCTTCTCGGCATCCGATCTCAATTGATCCGCGCTATGAGCCCTCTCCATCTCGGCGTCGGCCCTTGAGGCTTCCTTGTTCGCCTTCAAAGCCTCCACCTCGGCCCTTCTCCTCTGGCCTTCAACTTCCTCGCGTAAATGACCAATCTGTTTGACGGCGTTGCGATGGCGACGGCCCATATTGCCTATCCATCCGACGGTCTACAAAACAAGAATTTAAAACCATAACTTCAATAGTATTTGGATTAAGTGAAGCTAAGTTCGAATATGTACCAAAAGTGTCGATTGGGCGGCTAGTGCTGTCACATTCAGATCCGTTTCCACTCGGAAAGCCTCCTTGTCAGATGGCAACGACACAGACGTAGCCAAGCTGAATACGACTTTTGGATCTTTAAGCGCCGAAGCATCAGAAGAAACCGGCATGTTTCTTATCATCGACCGAATGACAAAAGGAACGATCACGTCCAATCCCTCTAATCGAGGACGTTTGCCGCCATGTTGTTCTGTGTCGGCCTCAAACTCGGCAGGGCGTTTCTCTGCCTCAACTTCTTGGCTGGTCTGCACGATCACAGTAGATTCGGTATTCCGATTTTCTGCCGTCTCCACCTCAATAACGCGCAAAGACTCTGATTCGCTAACAGGCAGGGAGAATTGAGATTCGGTGGTGGGTGGTACTTCAGACGGAAGGGCCTCCGCTCTTCACCGCGCGGCCAACCTTTCCGCATTCGCCTTCCTGGCAAGTTTTGTCAGGCTTAACCCGGACATGTCTTCGGGGTCTGCGGCGGGAATATCCTCTAAGCCGTGAAAAATGCCACCAAGTGAAAGATCCCCTCGGCCCGAAGTGGATGGGAGATCGTCCGAATTCAATACCTCGTCAGACTCGGTTTCGGACTGATCTGATTTGGTAACATTAGCTACATCCCGCTCCGAATCGGACCCTTCAAAACCAACCTGCCTCAAGTTTTTGAAGTCGGACAAAATAAGAGCGATAAGAGAATCTTCACCCTCCGGAACCGGGATATTTTTCACCGCCGAGAAGGTCGTATATCCCTTGTTTCTGAAGACTTCGATGGCCGAAATATTTGAGCGCGACTTTGATATCTGAAAGAACGGCGCCGTCAGTTGAAGACACAACTTTCTTCAAATTGCTCCCTGCACAAGCCAAGCCGTTACATTTCAAAGAAGAGGCTTTACAACAAAAACGAACAAATAATAAAAGCGAGAAGGCAATCAGCCACCTGGCTCGCCCCTCTGTCTAGGAATAGGGTCGATGTGATCCTTCCCTTCACCAAATTCTCAGTTACCCTGGACAACAACCATAACATCATCAACTCATTTTTCAGAACTGGGAAGCATAGTAATCAGCTGATGGTCGATATCCTTGGCCCTAAGGAAGAAACGCCTGTGCTGACCAGAAGACTTAGCCAAGGCATAACAATGCCGGATGGCTGGAATGCCAAGGTTAATTCTTAGGCGACGATTGAGCGCTATAACCCCCATTATGATTCTAAAGAAATTCACATTAGGTTGGGAAGGGATTAAGCCCCAATGGCGAAGCACAGCCCTAAGAAACGGGTGAAGGGGGAAACGGACTCCACCCTCTACAATTGACAAAAGAGGAAAGGCAATCGTGGATTTGTCCTCCCTCTCCATATCAAGAGTTCCGTCTGTCACAAGCGACAGACGGACATCATCAGGAATGGAGAAATGGCATTTAAAGCCAGCGATTCGATCTGACGAGAAGAGGTCTTTTAAATGTTTTGCCATACCTTACAGTTTATGAGAATATGCCAAGGAAAGAATAAACTAGAAAGAGTCTTCGAAGCAAGGGAGGAGAGAACTTACAAAGGATGAAGAGGATATCGGAAAAGAGAGTTGTAGGGACGATTCAAAAGGCAATCTAGCAATGAGCGTCATAAAATACATACTTAAAAGGACATCAAAATTTTAAATCTCAATAAATAGACACGTGCCAGGGGGCAGGAAGTCGACACGACAACCGAAAGGGGTGCGCTTAGATATCCACATGACGATGATGCCAACCACCAAATTTTGGCTCTGACTTTTCGAAATTCAAAACCAAGCACTCCAGCCAACTGTCGTCGGTGAAGTGCTTGGGGGGCAATTGTGGGAGCCGAATAAGTAGAAGAGTCGGAAGATACGCATTCTTATAAATTAGATACTATTCGCTTCATATTATGCGTGACTAGGACGTGAATACGTTAGTAAAGTCGAATAGACGAGGTCGGAGTCTCGAATGAATAAAAGGGGAATGGGATAAAAGTAGGCTCAGGCCCCGAGGCCCAGAAAGCAAGTATAAATACAAGAACCACAGATTTAGAAAGGTATGTAAGAATCACTTCACTTAACTTAGTAAACAAGCTATCCTGAGTGTCTGAACTGACTTGTCCGTCGGAGTGCTAATTCCGGCACCCCCGACCGGAGTGTTTGTATCTTTTCAGGTGACTAGCTGAGGATCACTAGCGTCTCCCAGGATCTGAAGAGTATTTCCAAACCACTTCTCCACAGAATATTTGGCAATTTTTTGGGTTCTCTAGCATTTTTGAAATAGAAAATACTACATAAATCTTTTTTTTTTTAACCTGATTTTTTCATTCTTACACTACAACATATAAGAATTTTAGAAACCAAATGTTTTGGTCTCTAAAAGTAGAAATTTTGTTGCAAAAGACATTTAGGAACCACTTTTTATTGTCATGAGGATAGTCACTAAAAGGTTGTCTCGAAAAGTAAAAAATAAGGCATTTAGCGACAAAATTTTGAAAACGTCACTAATAAATAGACTTTTAGGAATAAAATAATTTGGTCCCAAAATAGTTTTTTTTTTTAGACAAAATATTTAGTCCCAAAAATATAATAATTCATCACTAATGTCCAATTTTTGTTGCTAAAAATAAAATAACGGCACTTTTCGCAACAAAATTATTTGGTCCCTAAAAAATAATTTTATCTCTAAATTTTGGTCTCTAAAACCTTAATTTTTTTGTAATGTTAGACACAAGTAAATAAGTTTTATGTACATTTATTAACGTGGTTCTTATTGCTTTGTGTTTAGAATTAAGAAAATGAGATAAGAAATGAAATTACATTGCTCTTTTGAAATAGTTAATAGTTTATGTGGGGACGTATTTTGTGAGGGACAACATGTGGCCAAGGTGGTGCCGGAGTGTCAGCCGAGGAACCACGTGGCCTGGTTCTGACGCCGAGGTGATCTCAGCTAGGTTGAGATTATCTGCGGAGATATCGGAATCTGAGATGAGCGGATAAGGGACAAGAGTCCTAGGACTAGAGAGGATCTTAGTTTGGATAAAGATAAAACTCTTAGGGAGTTTATCCCTATCCAATTGAGGGTCTAGGATAAGCATTGAGCTTGAGTCCATTGAAATAAGGCTTCTATAGGGATTAGGTCAGCACTAGGTATAAAAGTAATACACCCTCGTGGGTCTAAGGTATGTTTTTTTATGTTCTGTCTAGTGAGTTAAGCACTATTGGTCATCTTTGAGAGATATTTCATTACTAACTTGATCGTCGGAGTCCCCCTGGTTGGACGAATCACCGTTGGATTCTTATCTTTTTGTGACAGGTTGTTTGGGCTAAACTATTATGCCGGTGTTCTCCAACTGAGTTCCCTATTTGGTTGTGTAGTCGAAAATCTACACCCATAATTTGGCGTCGTTTGTGGGAACGTAAGGAGAATAGATGGCTAACGATAGACATAAGGAAAAGGTCAGGGATGACATCCCTAGTGGGAGTGGCAAACACTCCAACCCTAATATGGAGGAGGAGAACTGTAATGAAGGACCCCAGGATTAGAATCCTAGGGAAAACGACGTCAGCCAAGAGGGAGACCCACCGAAGAAAGCAAGTCAAGGCGAGTATTACAATGAAAGCGACCACCAGGTATGGAAAGGTAGATGCCAAAAGAGGGACGATGAGATGAAAGGAATGGCAAACAAGTTGGTAGACCTACAATCGGTTGTCAACTTCATAATGTAGAATAACATCATGCAACCACCATTTCCATTGAAGGACACGCTGATTCTAGCGGCCAAGAACGACGCCCAGAAAGGGGGGCAGAAAGCAATCCCAATAGTCCCTCAGCATGACATGGTGAAAGAACACTCACATCGGCCTTTACGGGACTCCGGGCGAGCAGAATCAATGAGAGGGGAGTCTCAGAGGATGCCTTGGACCAAGGGAACTTACGTCAAGAAACATCGGCATGTTCAGGGAAAGGAATTTTGTTTTGACACAGTGAACGAAGAAAAGTCCAAGAGGACTCATAACGACACCGGGAGTAGTGCACCAAAAAGGCTGAAATCCGTTGACAGCTAAGCTCCTGGTTGGACTAAGAAGGATTTGAGGGACTATCTCTAGAGGAAGTGGCAAAATGTCGAGGTCACATCCCTGGTCAAGCCAAGAATGTCGTTCTCAATAAAGTTGGATAAGTTTGAGGCCTCAAAGAGGTTCTATATGCCGAGGTTCCAGATATATGATGGTAAGTCCAATCTGAATTTTCACATTGGCTTATATTTGAATTCAATGGCATTATATACTGGGAATGAATTGTTGCTCTGCAAGGTGTTCCCTTTATCCTTTGGGGAAATCGCATCAGATTGGTTTCACAAGTTATTGAAAGAAACTGTGAAAAGTTGGAAAGGCCTAGCTTAGATGTTTGTGGCTAGGTTTGTTACAAACAAATTGCAGCCGTTGAAGGTAGACTCCCTGTGGCTCTGAAAATTGGCGACGGTGAAAGCCTTAGGGCTTATGCCAAAATATATTATGAGGTGTTCAACCGAATACCAGGATGTAACTAGGAGCTGGCGGTTGTGCCTTTTAAGAATGACCTGGAGGATGATTGCATGCTTCGAAAGTCATTGGCAAAGACTCTGCCAAAGAGTATGGAGGAGCTCATGGCAAGGATCGAGAAATATGCCAGAGTAGAAGAGGATACACCAGAAGCAAAGGCACTAAAGCAAGAAAAGAGAAATGGCTTGCCGAAGCGAGGCTGAGGTAATACTGGATTTAATAGACAAGAAAGAGGACTAAGGGCTGCCCAGGCAGTCACCACTGTGTTCTGGATCCCGGTTTATAAAGTTCTAGAAAGGATTAGGAACCAACTGTATTACAGAGCTGTAGACACCCCATTTTTGACCGCCCTTAAGACTTGGGCGCCACTAATTGATCACTCGATGATGAGTGATGCTGTACAAACGTTCAATTTCTTCAGCAAGAAGAGCTCTAAATCCTAACCTTACACCCCATTTTGGACCAAAATTATTTTAGACCTTAAAACCGTCTCTTTCATAATATTCTTGAAAAATTTTCTACGATGTTCCGAGACTCGCATTTTGTTAAAAGTTGCACTTTTCAGTAAACCGAGCAAGGACAAAGTGAAAATAAATGAAAACAAGGTGAAATCTTTGAAAAAAATCTTTAAAACATCTTATTTAGAGGTTTGGAGTTGAAGAAAATTGGAGAAGAGGGAGGAAAACTAGTTAGGAGAAGAGTTAGGCTTTAATTCGTTAGGACAAAACTGAGCAGCCTTCACTAAAATAGTTATATCTGTTTGCATACTTAGAATTTAGATGTGAGGCTATCATAATTGGAAAGTAGACTTTTGAGGCTTCAATTTAGACTAAAAAAAATGACCTGAAAAGGATTCCAGATGAGAGAGATATGCCTGTTTGAAATAGGGCCTAAAAATAGATTTTTGTGGCCGGCTACAAATAGTGGCCTGTTGGCCATTTTAGTGGCTTGCCGGCTAGTGGTGAAAATTTTAACCTTTTTTTGAGTAGATTGACCCACTTTTGGGGGGGTGCCATCCACTAATGTGTTTTTCCGTCCATCATTGATGGCCTGCCGGCCACAAGTGTCAAAAAATAGATTTTTTTGCAGATATTTTCTTCAGCTATTTCCACAAAGCTTCAGTTGTCTTTTTTTAGATTATTTTGACCAAAGCTCATATATTTCTATACATAGAAGACCTCTCTTCTTGCTTTCAAGGTTAGAGAAAACATTAGGAGTGAAGAAATATTTTGGAAAATATCCTCTCTTTCTACAATTCTCTCTCTATTTTGCAACTTGCATTGCCTTTGCCCAAACACTCTAAACCAAACCTAGAGAACTTCTTGCTGAGATGATTTGAGCTCGAATTTGAGCTCTTGAAGCACTTGAGAGTATGAAATTGGTAGTTTATGACTTAAGGGTTCATTCCTCTCCAAGAGGTATACTTTCTCTTACTTTTACATTACCTCCACACCACTTGTTTTCCATGTTTTTTTTAAATTTATTTTTATTTTTTTTTAAAGCTTTTTAAAACTTGTTTTATGTGCTAAAGTTTGTGGTTTAAGGCTATTAAAGGTAGATAGGTTAATCACTCTTTTTTGAACTGATTAAGGCCGAATTGTACATCATTGAGGTCGTTAATTAAAATCTCTTAACTTCACTTGCTGGTCAAACTGTATACTTTATGTGTGTTGAATGTCAATCAGGTTGTACATAGTCGGAGCATAAAATGGGCAAAAAGACAAAATTTAGAGAGAGTTGACTTTTTCCGCACGTGCATTGACTTTTATAGGAAAATGTGCCTGACGTTTTAAACCTGTTTGGAAGAGATCAGAAGTATAAAGAGGCAAGAAAAAGCCTGGAATAGGGTTCAAAAATTGTTTTTGCAAAGAAAGAGAGGCTAGGGTTTGGAAAGAAAGTAGCAAGAAGCTTTAGGCATGTCTCCCATGGTGGCTTCTTCTCCATCTACCTCCTTCCACTCCTCCATGAGTGGCTAGTCTCCTTTTCTAGGGTTTTGATGAAACCCTAGCCATGTAATAGGTTTTTCTTTTTGATTTTCAATTATGTAAAGGTTTGAATATTTGTATGGTGTTTTGGAAGTTTCATATATATATATATATATATTCCATTATTCCTTCAAATATTTGGCTTTCTGTAATTGTTGAATGTTTTCCATACAAGAGTTTTCTATTCTTTCACATTCAAGGTATGAGACGAATCATACTACGAGAGACGAGTCATTTCACTACCTTAGTTTAGAGTGAACGATTCGTACTATTTGAGATGGTTCGTGTTCGTACATTGAACGTGATGATTTTCTTGTTAAATGCTTTGAACTTGTAGTTACGAAGCATTATTCCGTTCGAACCATAACATAATTGTTTTCAATTTGAAAACCCTATTTACGTGACTAGTGGTGGACTCTTTGCCCTAGGTTTTTTCCCAATTCAGTAAATTCAATTTTATTTATAATTGATAATTTAATTATTTAGTTTAATTTATTCGTTACTAAATTAGGTTATGATCAATCATTCCTTTTATCAAAATTAATTTAAGAATTTATTAATTAAATTAGTTTAATTTCATAATTGTCCCTGTGGATCGATACTTGGACTTGCCATTATTCTAAAAGAATTTGGTGTAGTTTAGTGTTTATTTTTGGTGTGTTCAACGGCCTATCAAATTTTGGCGCCATTGTCGGGGACTTATAGCGAAATTTATTAATTTAAAGTTATATTCTTATTTTAATTTTTAGTTTAGGATTTTATGCTTTCGTGTTACTAAGTGTGTAGAGTGTTTGAAATTGGAGCTATCACCGAAATGCAAGTGGAGCGCAACCGAGCTTTAAAAAATAAAAAATAAAAACCGTAGCACTAAAGTGTGTAAACAGAAGCAAACACTCGCAAGCAAAGCACCAAAGTGCTAAAAAGAAAGACGAAGCTCAAATAGATGTTGGAGACAATGTCTACACGTTAAGCACCCGCAAGACGAGTAAAGCGTTTTCGTTAAACCGCTGTGAGTATTTCTCTCTTTGGTATTTTGCTTTCATAACTTAGTGCACAGAGTCGGAACTTTTTGTGTGTGAGTGGGTAGTGTATGCATGGGCGCCGTTCTTGTCGCCCTGAATTGTGGAGTTTGGACCTTGAACTAGAAAGGACCCTTAGGAGACTTAGGGCCTCTGCCCGTGTTCCTAGGCTTGAGTATTCATATTCGTACATTGAGCCATTAGAGATGGCAAATCCAGATGTCCCGAATGTGCCTAACCAGACCCTTAAGGCTTATTTCACACCCACTGCATATACATCACCATCATGCTTCTAATTACCCAACACCACTGCTGCTCATTATGAGATTAAGTCCAGTACCATACAAATGCTCCCATCATTCCATAGATTAACTTATGATGATCCTTACAAACATTTGAATGAATTTCTGGAAATTTGCTCAACAGTGAAGATCCAGAATTTCACAAATGAGGCCTTAATGTTGCGATTGTTTCCATTCTCATTAAAGGATAAAGCCAAACACTGCCTGAATTCCTTACCAGTTAATGCAATCACAACTTGGGACCAATTACAGCAACGGTTCTTGGAGAAGTACTTTCCCATAGGTAAAACCAACCAACTTAGGCGAGCCATCACAAACTTTGCTCAAATGGATGGCGAGCAATTCCATGAGACGTGGGAAAGACTTCGAGACCTTCTCCAACAGTGTCCCCACCACCAAGTGCCTGATTGGCAACTTGTTCAAACATTTTATTATGGCTTAGCTGAGCCGCACCGCCAAATGGTGGATTCATCCTGTGGTGGGACATTCATGTCCAAAAATGATGTTGAGGCATGGCAATTGTTTAAGAACTTAAGTGATAATTCCCTTCACCATGCCTCCGTAGCCCGGTAAGTCCGGCAACCAGTAGTTGGAGCCCCGAAAAGAGGGGGCATTCTTGAGGTCGGGCAAAACCTAGAGTTAGCCCAACAAGTAGAGGCACTGTCCCGCAAGATGGACCAATTATTAGCTATGGGACAAGCCCCTACCCAGCAAGATCAGCCTCAATTTCACGAGGCATGTGTTATTTGTGCGAGCCCTGCTCATGACTTAAGTGAGTGCCCTTTGGCATCACAATTTTCGGAGTTAGTCCAAGAGCATGTGAATGAGGCTCAAGGATTCTCTAACTCGGGTAATGACCCATACTCTAACACATACAATCGGGATGGAGAAATCACCCTAATTTTTCATGGAGACCCTCTTCACAAGGCACTTCTGACAATCCTCCACCACCAAGGCAGAATTTTAATAATTTTGCCAACCAATCATCTTACCGACCATCGCAACCTTATCGACCCCTACAACCGTACCGGCAACCACAACCCCTGCCTGTTCCTTAGGGCAACTCTGCCTTTGAGACCTAGGTGTTGGAAGTTCTCTCAGAACTTAAGGGGTTAGCACCGGTAGTTCACTTCCACACTCACTCTATTGCCAAACTAGAGGCCCAATTGGGTCAAATGGCTAACAACATGAATTGGAGAGAGGAGGGAAAATTACCAAGTCAAACTGTGGCCAACCCTAAGGGACAATACGGGGTAGAGAGTTCGGGTGGGAATGGAAAGCACCATGAGCAGGTGCAAGCAGTGATAAGTTTGAGGAGTGGGAGCAAGTTAGAGCCTCAGTTAGTTGCGTCTGATGCAACTAGAGCTAAGAAGGGTGACCACGGTGGTACACCCAATGAGAGCAATGGTGAGGGGAAAACACTTAAGAGGGATGACTTAGTCCCTAGCATTTCACTTGAGCCCAAGGCACCATTTCCCTAATGCCTTGATACACCGTCCCCTTTTAATAAGAAGACGATATCTATGGAAGCAATGATGGAGGTCTTGTAACAGGTAAAAATCAACCTTCCCCTATTGGAGGCGATTAAGCAAGTACCTTCCTATGCCAAATTTTTGAAGGACCTTTGTACGCAAAAGCGTAAATCTAGGACACATGTGTCCCAAAAGGTCCTACTCACGGAGCAAGTAAGCTCCATCTTGTTGAATGACACACCTCCTAAGCTTAAGGACCTGGGTGCCCCAACCATTGCATGCATTATAGGGGACCATTTCATTGATAGGGCCTTATTAGATTTAGGGGCTAGTGTCAATTTGTTGCCATACTCTGTGTACGAGGAATTTGGGCTTGGCGAGTTGAAGCCCATTACTGTTACTCTTCAGTTGGTTGACCAGTCCCTCAAAGTGCCACGTGGCATGATTGAGGATGTACTGGTAAAGGTTGATAGGTTTATTTCCCTGCTGATTTTTTGGTGTTAGATATGGAACCGGTAGCCAGTTCTAGGAAACAAATCCTGGTGATCTTAGGTCGACCTTTCTTAGCTACGGCCAATGCATGCATTAATTGTCGTACCGGGGTAATGAAAGTTTCATTTGGTAACATGCAAGTGAAACTTAATGTTTTCCAAGCATCCCAACAACCCCATGAGAGAGAGGAGTGCTTATTTGTGGATGTTGTGGATGAGGTTGTGGAGGAAGTTTTGCCCTCCATTCTTGTAGAAGACCCTTTAGAGGCTTGTCTAGCTCATTTTGGGATTGAAAATTTTGATATTGACGGGTCGGTTGAGGAGGTGAATGTCTTGCTTAATGCTTCTTCTACACCGGATTTTCCTTTGTGGAAAGTCCGGTTTGAGTCACTTCCTCCTCTGTCGAGAGAGCTTGCTATACCATCTTTGGTCACACCACCTACACTTGAGTTGAAACCACTCCCAGCCACACTCAAGTATGCATTTTTAGGGCCCCAGGATACTTTACCAGTCATCATTGCATCTAACTTGACTACAGAGCAGGAGAGTTAGTTAATGAGTGTTCTCATGGCACATCGGAGTGCTATAGGGTGGTCAGTGGCTGATTTGAAAGGGATAGATCCTTCTGCATGCATGCATTATATACATCTAGAGGAGGACACCAAACCTTCTCGTGGAATGCAACGGAGGCTTAATCCTAATATGAAAGAGGTTGTGAAAAAGGAAGTTTTGAAATTATTGGATGCGGGTATTATATACCTCATCACGGATAGCAAGTGGGTGAGTCCCACACAAGTGGTGCCCAAGAAGTCGGGCATCACTGTTGTTGAGAATGAGAGAGGAGAGTTAGTCCCCATACGAACCACTACTGGGTTGCGAGTGTGTATTGATTATAGGAGACTGAATTCCTCAACTAGGAAGGATTATTTTCCCTTACCTTTCATTGACTAGATCCTAGAGTGGTTAGCGGGGCAGGGTTTCTACTATTTTCTTGATGGTTATTCGAGGTATAATCAAGTCCCAGTGTACCCCGCTGACCAGGAAAAGACCACATTCACATGCCCTTTTGGCACTTTTGCTTATAGGCGCATACCTTTTGGGCTATGTAATGCACCGGCGACTTTTCAACGGTGTATGATGGCCATTTTCTCCAATATGGTGGAGAAATTCTTAGTGGTTTTTATGGATGACTTTTCGGTGTTTGGACCGTCTTTTAAGGAATGCCTTAGGAACTTGACTAGAGTGTTAGAATGATGTACTGAGGCAAACCTAATCTTGAGTTGGGAAGAGAGCCATTTTATGGTTCGTGAGGGTATAGTGTTGGGACACATTGTGTCCCCTCGAGGTATAGAGGTAGACAAGGCTAAGGTTGACCTCATTGCAGGCCTTCCTCTACCCAATTCCATGCGTCAAATTAGGTCTTTCTTAGGGCATGCAGGTTTTTACCGTAGGTTCATCAAAGACTTTAGTATGATATCACGTCCTTTGTGTAGTTTACTGGTTAAGGACGCGCCTTTTATCTTTGATGAGGCATGCTTAAAGGCATTTGAAACATTGAGAATGGCCCTAACCTCCGCCCCAATCATGAAATCACCAAATTGGTCGTTTCCCTTTGAAATCATATATGATGCCTCCAATTATACTGTCAGGGCTGTGTTGGGCCAAAGGGTCAATAAGGCACCATTTGCTATATACTATGCTAGTTGCACTCTCTCGGATGTACAATTGAACTATACTACCACCGAGAAAGAGTTGCTAGCTGTGGTCTTTGCCTTAGATAAATTTCAATCCTATCTCCTAGGTTTCAAGGTCATAGTCTTCACTGATCATGCCGCTTTGCGGTATTTACTATCAAAGAAAGAGACCAAACCTAGGTTAATTAGATGGATTTTGTTGCTTCAGGAATTTGATCTAGAGATCCGAGATAAGGAAGGATCTGAGAATGTGGTGGCAGATTACCTCTCCCGAATCCTCGTTGAGTATACTAGTGACCCTCTTATTTTGCATGATTCGTTTCCAGACGAACAACTCCTTGAGCTGTCATGAGCGAGCCCCCCATGGTTTGCACATATTGTGAATTACTTGGCCATTGAGCAAATTCCGCAAAATTGGTCTAAGCAAGACAAAGACCGATTCTTTTCGTAGGTCAAGTATTATTTTTGGGAGGATCTAGAGTTGTTTAAATATTGCTCTGATCAAGTGATCCGACAGTGTGTGTCAGAGAGTGAGGTGCATAACATTCTTACATTTTGTCATTCTTTTGCATGTGGCGGTCATTTTAGTGGGCATAAAACGGCCGCCAAGATTTTACAGAGCGGGTTTTATTGGCCCACAATTTTTAAAGATACCCATCAATTTTGTAGAACTTGTTTGCGCTGTCAGCAAATGGGTTCGATATCTTGGCATGACATGATGCCAATGTCCCCTATTCTTGTGGTAGAGATATTTGATGTTTGGGAGATTGATTTTATGGGACCTTTCCCGTCGTCATTCGGGTTTGAGTATATTCTATTGGCAGTAGATTATGTGTCTAAGTGGGTGGAGGCAATAGCTACCCAAACAGACGATCATAGAGTGGTAATCAAATTTTTGTATGAAAATATCTTTAGTCGTTTTGGGTTTCCTAGAGCCATAATAAGTGATCGGGGTACGCATTTTTGTAACCAGTTCTTTGAGTCGGTGGTCAAGAAATACTCTATCACTCATAAAGTTGGCACTCCATACCACCCTCAAACTAGTGGCCAAGTAGAAGTCTCAAATAGGGAGGTAAAACACATAATAGAGAAAACAGTAAGGCCATATAGGAAAGATTGGTCACAATGGTTGATTGATGCATTATGGGCCTACCGCACTGCTTATAAGACATCCATTGGTTTGTCACCATATAGGGCGGTGTTTGGCAAAGCTTGCAATCTCCCGGTTGAACTTGAGCACTGAGCATTGTGGGCCATAAAGAAATTTAACTTTGATATGGCCGCGGCTGGGCTTAACTGGAAATTGCAACTCAATAAGTTGGAGGAAATCCAGAATGATGCATATGAGAGTTTGAGAATTTTTAAAGCTCGGACTAAAGAATTCCATGACAAGCACATTAATAGAAAATCATTCGAACCTAGCCAAAAAGTGTGGCTTTTTAAATCAAAATTGAGACTTTTTCCGGGTAAGCTAAGATCAAGATGGGATGGTCCCTTTGTGGTTGTTGAGGCATTTCTTTATGGCGCCGTTGAGGTGCAAGATCCAAAGACTAGTCACACTTTCAAAGTGAATGGCCAAAGACTGAAGCCATATATAGAGGGGATTGAGAATGGGGAAATGATTGAGTCCATTGCTTTGATGGACCATTTTTACTATGATTGATAGATTGATTTCTTGTTCTCTTTTCTTTCCCTTCTATTCTATTATGCTTTTCTTTGTTCTTGTTGTGCTTTATTTGCATCTAGGATACTTTAAATCCTCTAAAGGTGTAATTCCTTTGGTGTTAGCCGTGCCCAAATGGCATCTGACGGTCTGGTATGGCCACCTAACCGTGTTTGTAGTGAGTTTCTAGGAGACCAACTGAGACGGTGGAAACTAAAGTTCGAATGGCAGAGCCTAGAACACAAAGGTTTGGAATTTCCGAGACTAGAGTCTGGTTTAAATACCCAGGGGTGTGGAGATTGCTTCAAAACTACCCCGGCTTGAACTCTGTATGGCAGCCCCATAGGTTGAGGTAGTTTTATGCGCTTCGATTCTGGATACCGAATCAACCTAGTCTATCACCCTGTTGGAGAATAGGGAAAGTTACAAACACAGTTAGGGAGAAAAGTAGTACCCGTGGTTTTCGCGAGAAGATTATACCTTTGGTGGGCATTCCATTATTTTCTTATGTGCTATATTTATTCCGGATGTCAAATGAAGGTAAAAATGGTTTAGCATGTTTTGGATGGTACTCGGTTTTTAATTTCTTATCTTTAATTTTTTAAAAATATACATATACATATACATAGAGTTATACTATTCAAAAAAAAAAAAACGCGAGAGATGAAATCGCCGCATGTGCGGCCCACAACCTACGCACATGCGGAGAAATTCCAAAATTAAAAGTTGCACACTGCTTTAAAAGCAGGTACGGAAGGGCCATGCATCAACCAAGCCGCACGTGTGGCTTGACTCCTGCACGTGCGGAACGTCGTTTTCAAAAAAAAAAAAAAAAAAACCACGAGAGATGAAATCGCCGCACGTACGGCCTAATTCCCATACGTGCGAGAAATGTGTGAATCCGAATTTTGCACACTGCTTTAAAAGAAGGTGCGTGGGGAGGTGCGTGTGTGTCCACACGTGCGGGAATACCCACCGCACGTGCGGCGATTCTTTAAAAAAAAAAAAATGTTTTGTTTTGTTTTCTTCTATTTTTTTTATTATTATTTTTAATTTATTTACTTATTTCAAAATAAATACATAAATTTTAAATAAATAAATAAATTTTAAAAATAAATACATAAATATACAATTATATATATATATATATTATTAATTAATTTATTTTTATTTTCTATTTTTGTTATAAATTTTTTTTTTTTTTTGCCCTTATCAACACCTAACCCACTTTCTCCCCATTATTCTCTAAGAGTTGTCTCTTTCTCTACCTCTCATCTATATCTCTTTCTCTCTCTCTCTCTCTCAACCCCACAAACCCACCATTTTTTCTTCTTCTTCATTTTTCTTCCTTTTTCTTTTTCTTTTTTCTTCCTCACCACCATTGTCTCACCGTCGGCATCACTATTCCCTTTCCATCTGACGAATCTCCGGCGACCACCATTTTTTCCGGTGAATCTCCATTCTTTTTCTCTCTTTCTCCACTTTTTCAAGGACATGAGTCAGTGTGTATCCGCTCGGGCCTCCAAAAAGGCTAGAGGTTCCACCTCTTCGGCGCCACCACCGCCACTGTCACCACCATCCTCGCCACCACCACCGGGTGACTTGCCATGGTCAGAATGGGCTTCGCGCTCGCTTCACAAGCTCACGTAGTTCAACATTCCATATTTTTGGTGTGACATAGACACTGCTTGGGTCATTGAGCAGCTCCAACTCTGGCAACAGTTGGGCATTTGCATTGTGACAGCGCCCACTTATCCTCGTCTGGTACGACTTTTCTACCAGAACCTGCATGAGTCACTCACTGAGGAGGGGTTGCTGTCCACCATTGATGGCCATCTCGTCAGCATCACCGAATCCATGATTGCTGACGTGTTAGGGTTTTTCACCAAGCTAGAATATCAGCCATTGTCGGAAGTTAAGGATCGACAACCCATACCTAGTCTCATCTGGCAATACTTCCCAGGGGCCCACGGTGACAACAGTTTCACATGCTTGCGGCGGAGCAAGCTGCCTAGCCGCTTGCTAATCATTGATTCCGTGGTCCATAAGAATCTCCTTCCACTTAGGCATAGAGCTGAGCGCTGTTTGGAGTTTGTTCGGGTTTTACACGGTTATTAGCATGGCTATCAGGTCTTGCTTGAGCATATCATCTGGATGCATTTGCAGAAATTTCTACGAGAGGCAGTTCGGCCTGAACCTATGCAGAACCTGACTTGGCCACTACCATTTGCCAATTTGTTGACACTTGTGTTTGAGCTGAACAGCCTTCCCATTGCTAAGAATGAGGAGATTGATAAAGCGTATCTGACTTTCGGCCAGCGGGAATGGCAACATAGTATATCTCGCATCCCGCAGCAGGTTGGTGCCCAAGTTGATGAGGTCTAAGACCCCGTACACGACCACCCACCTCATCCTGTTCCCCCCGTGCCTCCCCAAGGGGACCCACTTTACATGACTCGCGAGGAGTACTTACAGCTTCAGCACTCTGTGGATCAGGTCCACAGTACTTTTCGTGATCACCATCAGAGTCTCATGGAGTTGCGCATGGATTTTCAGGCGCATCGCGACTATTCTCAGGCGACCTTCAACCAGCTACACGCCCGCTAGTTCGACATCCAGCAACGGGTCAAGATGAAGTCTTTGAGACGCGATCTTTGATGCAAGCCTTGTTTGCCCAGCATTTCCCGCCACCACTGCCACCGGATTCTCCGTAGTACCCATTGTATATTGCTTTATCTCTTTTATTTTTATTTTTATTTTTTTTCAATTATTTCCTCTTCTCAAGTGAAGTGTGTGTGCGTGTTACTATATGCCTACTTGGATGTACACCTACAATCTCTGGTAATTTTCTCTCATTTCTCTTTACTTTTCCATTGAGGACAATATCATATTCAAGTTGGGAGATGAGGGTTGTATTTTCTTTTGTGCATTCCTATTTGGCTCAATCATTCATGCTTATACCTGTTTCACTTGATTGCATTACTTCACTTGATGTGACTTGTTGCTAGTAGGGTGATGATATTTGTATATGTTAATTGGAGAGCATAGTAGACTTGTATGAAAAGGATTTATTGGGTAGATACTTGCATGTGATGTTTGCACTAGGGGAGTCGTTTGTGCTTGTGGTATTAGTACACTTGTCATAAGTATGCCTTAATTCACATGAACACACTCTCATAGCGGTGACCTCTTTATTATAATTCCAGGTGTACATCATTGATAATAGCTAGGGTTGCAGAAAACAATAAATGAGGAGCCAAGATTCTCTTAAAAAAAAAAAAACACTTGACTTGTTTGGTTTAATAGCCTTTTTAACTCGAGTTATTAAACCCGTAGGGGTGTCTTTACACCTAGTGCCCTAAAGCCGTCTGGTTTGGTAGTCATTGGCCCAATACTTACTACATGGGTTAATTAGAAAGCTTAAGGAACTTAGACATTGCACAGTTATGGAAAAAATAAGGAGAATGACTTGTTCGAATTTGTAACATTTTCAACTCGAGTTATTAAGCCTGTAGGGGTGTTTCTACACCTAGTGCCCTAAAACCATCTGGTTTGGGAGTCATTGGCCCAATACTTGCTACATGGGTTGATTAGAAAGCTTAATGGATCAGGGCATTGCACAGTCATTTTGAAAAAAAATAAAAATAAAAAATAATTTGAGAATCATGGCTGCAACAGGTTAGTTTTTCTGTATATGTTGGGTGTTATTATGAGATACATTGGGCTATTATAGTGGACAGTTAACTAATATGGAGATTTCACTTTGCACCAAGGGTACTGATGATTTGTCTACTAGCATGTGCAAGTACAGGGGACTTTACTTTTGTATTAACTGAATTGTGGCTTTGACTCAATAGGCTCCTTTATGCTTGTCCACTATGCCTTTAATGACTCATTATGTTTTAATATCACACTGTAGTGGCACATAAGTTGATTGTTAGGTGGAATAGTGTGGTTAATTGCTGGGCATAGATGAATATGTAAATGTTTGTGGGCATCATTTCTGGAAACCCTCATGAGACTTTACTCGTCCACTTGGGGGTAACTTTGTCGTTTAAAGGCTTGTTGCATATGCTAAATGCAACCGTTTTCCCACGAAAGAGGAAATAGCTAGATTTTGTTTGATTTGATTTTATTGTTATTACTTGCTTGAGGACTAGTAAGCCGTAAGTTGGGGGATCTGATTAAGGCCGAATTGTACATCATTGAGGCCGTTAATTAGAATCTCTTAACTTCACTTGTTGGTCAAACTGTATACTTTATGTGTGTTGAATGTCAATCAGGTTGTACATAGTTGGAGCATAAAATGGGCAAAAAGACAGAATTTGGAGAGAGTTGACTTTTCTGCACGTGCGTTGACTTTTCCATACGTGCATTGATTTTTTCTGGGAAAATGTGCTCGACGTTTTAAACCTGTTTGGAAGAGATCAGAAGTATAAAGAGGCAAGAAAAAGCCTGGAATAGGGTTCGAAAATTATTTTTGCAAAGAAAGAGAGGCTAGGGTTTGGAAAGAAAGTAGCAAGAAGCTTTAGGCATGTCTCCCATGGTGGCTTCTTCTCCATCTACCTCCTTCCACTCCTCCATGAGTGGCTAGTCTCCTTTTCTAGGGTTTTGATGAAACCCTAGCCATGTAATAGGTTTTTATTTTTGATTTTCAATTATGTAAAGGTTTGAACACTTGTATGGTGTTTTAGAAGTTTCATATATATATATATAGATATATTTTCCATTATTCCTTCAAATATTCGGCTTTCTGTGATTGTTGAATGTTTTCCATACAAGAGTTTTCTATTCTTTCACATTCAAGGTATGAGACGAATCATACTACGAGAGACGAGTCGTTTCACTACCTTAGTTTAGAGTGAACGATTCGTACTATTTGAGATGGTTCGTGCTCATACATTGAACGTGATGATTTTCTTGTTAAATGCTTTGAACTTGTAGTTATGAAGCATTATTCCGTTCGAACCATAACATAATTGTTTTCAATTTGAAAACCCTATTTACGTGACTAGTGGTGGATCCTTTGCCCTAGGTTTTTCCCCAATTCAATAAATCCAATTTTATTTATAATTGATAATTTAATTATTTAGTTTAATTCATTCGTTACTAAATTAGGTTATGATCAATCATTCTTTTTATCAAAATTAATTTAGGAATTGATCAATTAAATTAGTTTAATTTCACAATTGTCCCTGTGGATCGATACTTGAACTTGCCATTATTCTAAAAGAATTTAGTGTAGTTTAGTGTTTATTTTTGGTGTGTTCAACGACCCATCAAATTTTGGAGCAGGGCTCACACAAAGCTCTTTAGAACTTGTTTTATGTGCTGAAGTTTGTGGTTTAAGGCTATTAAAGGTAGATGGGTTAATCACCCTTTTTGAACCTTGTTCTCTAAGCCTTTCCACTAGTGTTTCCCATTCTTTTCTCAACTTTTTAAAAGCTTTTTACCATTGATTTTCAAAAGTTTTTAGAGACTAAAAAAGTGGTTTTGAAGTCCCAAAAATGGAGGGATTAGCCACATCTCCTTTGGCTTGTTTACTTGCTTGAATTGCTCCATGTTTTTGTCTTCATTCTAGCACATTTTTATACTATTTTTGGGCTATATTTGGACTATAAAAACTCTGTTTTTGTAGGCTAAAATTGGTGGTTTAGGATATTTAAGGTTAGGGGGGTATCTCACCCTTCTTTATTCCTTGCTTGTAAGGCTTTTCCACCTTTGTTTCCCACCTTCAAATTATCTTTTTTGGGCTTTTGAACACTGAATTTCAGAGTATTTTCAATGGCTAAAATCATGTTTTGAAGTCAAAATTTGGAGGGGACGCCTTCCTTCCCTGTGTCTTGTTTGCTAGCGTAGTTAACTCTATGTGTTAGCATAATTTTCTAGCCTTTTGTAGCTTAATTCCAGCATGTTTTAGGCTTTATTTTAGACTGTTTCAACTCTATTTTTTGGTTGGTTATTGCATTTGAGTCTTGTTTTGCATGCCTCTAGTGTAATAGTCCTCACAAGCTTGGTGTTTTAGGCCATTAGACACCCCTTGTTTGAGTTGGTTGCCATGTTTTAGTGCTTTTCTCACTTCTTTTTAGCATTTATAATCTCTACAATCTCCCTCATTTCTTTACTCTTTATTTTCTTTGAGGGTTGTTTCAACCTTAGGATAGTGTAAGCTTGAGATTGAGGTTCATTGCTTAATGGTTAATCTTCTTTTGGGGCTTCATTACCAACAGCATGACATCTCTCTCTTACCTTAAACTACCCCTTGTTTGACACTTCCTTCCCTTTAGAGGACTTCTCACCAATGGACTTAATTGGTTAAAGAATGAAAAGGTAATTAAAATGTGTAAACAAGTTGAAACTAAAAGTGTGCAAGATAAGAAATTGGTTTTGTTTTGATGTGTTTAATTAGATGTTAATTGAACACAAGGAAAATTGGGACATTTCATACTCAAAATGATGAAATGTGCCAAGTTTCCAAGGTCTCCGTTGCCTTTGATCATGCATGATAGGGTGATGGTCGTTTTGGTCTTATTTGTGCATTTATTAACTTGTACATCTTGGTTCCTTACCCATCATGCAATGAAATTGCTTGATTGATGGTTTAAGGACCAAGTGTATCACTCATTTGAGATGTTTTAATGATATGGAGAGATACACAATACATATAACCTGTGAGAATGCTCTCTCTTTGCCCTGTTTGCTCTCTGTTGCAACAAAAAAAGATGAGTCATCAGTGGTCGGCCGGCCACTATTACTGGCCAGCAAGCCATCAGTGTTGGACGATAACCCCTTAGTGGTGGCCGGCCGACCACCACTTCTGGTCTGCCGGCCACCAATGAATTTTGGGCAATGTGCTTGTGAAGCATGGTAAAGTTGATCTGGAGAAGGAAACAGTGCAAGGGTTGTGCAAACAGAGGCTTTCGAGGGCAGACATTAGATATTCTTCGGGTGAAAACCAAGCATGCATGGGCCTCTTTCGTTTCCCGAGACTAGTTAGCTAGTTAATTAGTAATTAATTAGTTGTAGCTAATTAGTTTGTGTTGTAATATTTAATTTAGCTTAATTAGTTGTAGCTAATTAGTTTATGTGATAATATTTACTTAGCTTAGATTTTTTTAAATTATTCATTCAAATTTTGTAATAATTAGCTTAAATAGCTTAGCCTAATTAGTTTAATTAGCTTTAGCTAGTTAGCTTAGTGTTATTCATTCGGACTCTCCTTCGTGAAAGCGTAATGTAATAATGGGTATGTCTTCCAACCCCACGTCTCTCTCCCTTTTATTTGCCCGCTTTTGATGGTTAGATTAGGGGCATATTTCAATTAGCATATCTTATGCTTGCATCCATTCATTTGTATTGCATGCATCGAGGCTCGGTGCTTCATTCAAACTGCATTGTCATTTTAATATTTCTTTGAATACGTGCTTAGACCGCATGTCTTGAATTGATTCATATGCCATATTAGTAGCTGAGCCTATTAATTGCATACCGCATGTGTTGCATTAGCCATCTTGCATAGTTAGGAACATGCATTTTTTCTAACTTTGTTTTATCTTGGCTTGGAGTACTAGGTGAGTTTTTAATACTTTAGCATACTTGCATGAGTGTAAGTGATTGCCATGACTGTCATGCTTGTCATGAGGCTAAATGCTTACTTGATAAACTGCTTGAATGCTTGTGGATAAAGGCTTGTTGCTTGAATTGGAACGATTCAACGGATGTATGTTTCAAACCTACTTTGTTGAGTGGAAAATTCACAAAATTTAAGCCCACCTGAAGTGGCAAATTCAAACCCTTTTAAAAAAAAATAAACATAAATTTGAATTGTTCCAATTCAGGCCAATTAGTCTATATTTGTGTGTGCACGTATCACATAGTAATGCTAGCCTAATAACCAGAATAAGAGCATATAATGTTGATAAAAATCATATCATGATTAGTGAGGCTGATCTTTGATCGGGCAAGTGGAGGTGCTCAATTCATGACCTTTCCCTCTTGTACCTAAGTTCGTTGAGGCAACTTTGGTGATGACGAACACGTGGCCTTTGGCACGGTCATGGGTTTCCTAAATTTTCCTAAAATAAAATATTTAGGTGGCGACTCTGTATCTGGCAAAATAGTCAATTTTTGGAAATTTGATTCAAAATCGATTTTTCAAAAGATTTGCCGGATTTGGACTCTTTGGTGTTTATCAATTTCACATTGCACTTGTGAGATTAGATTCAAAATCGCGAGAGTCCAAACTGTAGGGCTTTCTTTCAAACTTCCGAGAGGGGACGCGAAAAAGGTGAGCTACAAGAGTGCCGGAGAGGATCCCTGGCGAATTTATGGGGAGAAGTCTAGGGAAGCGTTATGCTTACCACAATGAAGATGGACATTTGACGCAGGGTTGTAGAGCCCTAAAGGCGTATTTGGAGGATCTGGTCAGACAAGGTCACTTAAGAGACCTAGTAGATGAGGCCAGAACGAGGGAAGAGCAGACAAGGCTGCCCCAAGCACCTGCTGCACCACTTCTACTAGCACTACAATAGTAAGCAGCTGGACCTCGAGTGATTAATGTGATTCAGTCGAGGGTTAATGAGAATGAGGTACGTGGGGAGACTCAAAGGGTGAAGCACTTACAACACATGTATTGGGTTTAGCAAAAGAGGCCTAGGACAGACGAGTACCAGGGACCAATGGTGTCCTTTACTAAAGTAGACCTAGACATGGTACAGTATCCACATAACGATGCTTTGGTAGTAACCCTCAAGATTGAAGAATGCCAGGTAAGGCGCATTCTGATTGACTAAGGCAGCAATTGTGACATCATGTATGTCAGATGTTACAAGGAGCTCGGCCTTCACTGAGATGATTTGGAGCAGTCCAACAGCCTAATGGTCGGGTTCAATGGAACGCCAACATGGCCCCTAGGAGCAATAAATTTGGAGGTGCAAGCGGGCACCAAGAAGGTAAGCATAGAGTTCACAGTAATTGACACCCTCTTCCTTTACAATGTTATCTCGGGGGGCCATGGTTGCATGTAATGAGAGTTGTTCCCTTAACACTGCACCAGCTGTTGCGGTTCCCAACGGAGCATGGAATTAAGGAGGTCAGAGGGGATCAGGTGCAGACAAAGAATTGCTCCATGGCAGTAATGAAATCCACCTGCAACGTACGAGAGATAGAAATAGTAGAAATTGAAGGCGAAGACATGGAGGTCCTGGATGACGTCGACAAAGAGCCGGCCGACAAAAGCGAGGAAGCCTTGAAGAAAATTCTTGTCCAACAAGGAGATAAAGAGCGCTTCTTCCTTTTCGGCTCAGGACTGGCCGAGGAGGAGGAAAGGGAGTTAGAGTCATTCTTGCGAGCAAACATAGAGGTGTTTTCCTAGATGCCATATGAGATGTCTGGCATTAATCCTGAGGTCACTTGCCATAGACTAAATGTAGATAGGTCGGCTAAACCTGTCATTCAGCGAGCAAGGAGGCCGACGTTGGTTCATGTGGAGGCAGTAGATGAGGAAGTTGACAAATTGTTGGAGGCGAGAGCCATTCGGGAGGTAAACTACCCAACTTGGTTGTCAAACACAGTTGTTGTAAAAAAGAAAAATGGGAAGTGGAGGGTCTATATGGACTTCACCAGCGAATAAAGCTTGTCCCAAAGACAGTTTCCCACTCCCCAAGATCGATCAATTAGTAGATGCCACTTTAGGGCATGGAAAGATGAGCTTCCTGGACGCTTACAAGGGATACCATCAAATAGTAATGTATCTCCCCGATGAGGAGAATACTGCATTTATCAACCCAAATTTTGGGTTGTATTGCTGCAGAGTGATGCTTTTCAGGTTAAAAATGCAGGAGAAACCTACCAAAGGTTGGTGACCAATATGTTCAGACATCTGATTGGCAAAACAGTGGAAGCGTACATTGATGACATGGTTGTGAAGATCAAAGAACTTGAGAATCACCTAGTCGACTTAAAAATAGTTTTTGATATCCTTAGAACGTATCGACTTTGACTCAATACTTCGAAATGCGCATTTGGAGTTGGGTTTACTAAGTTCTTGGGATACTTGGTTACTAGAAGGGGTATTGAGGCAATCAAATCAAGGCCATCTTGGACTTGAAAAGCCTGATATCGGCAAAACAAGTGCAGATGCTGACTGGAACGGTCGCAGCCCTAAACAGATTTATAAGTAGAAGTTCATATAAGTGTAAACCATTTTTTAGTTTATTAAAGAAGGCCACAGATTTTTTGTGGACGGAGGAGTGCGAAGTCGCCTTGGTTGACTTGAAAAAGTACCTAACAACGGCTCCAGTTCTGTCAAATCTAGTAGTTGGAGAAGAACTATTCTTATACTTGGCTGTTTTAGAGCATGCAGTAAGCACGATGATAATTAGAGAAGAGAAGAGAGAACAAAGGGCAATATATTATGTGAGTAAAACCTTAGCAAGTGTAGAGACTAGGTACTTACCCTTGGAAAAATTGACATTAGCCCTGGTAATGGCTTTGAAGAAACTAAATTATTACTTTCAAGCCCACAAGATTGTGGTACTGATAGAGCATCTTTTGAAGTCCCTGTTACAACAAGGAGATCTGACAGGAAGGGTAGGCAGTAGTATTGGGCCAATATAACTTAGAATTTAGGCTAAGAACAACAATTAAGGGCCAGGTGTTGGCCGACTTTGTGGTCGAGTTCACACCTGGTGCCATTCCACGTCGGACTCTGGTAAGCCGCAGTTTGGAGTGCCCAGGAGAGCAAGAAGAAACCTAGCTGGGAATTAAGAATCCCACAGCAGAGCAGAAGAAGGTAGAGAAACCAAAACCCTGCGACATCTACATCAGTGACTGCTTCCGCCTATGTAACAGCCCCGATCCAAGGTTAATGATAATCTATGATTTAATATGCCTAATAAGATATTAAGACCAGATTTTGAATTAATTGCATATGTGGTGCATCATTTATGTTTTTATCTATTTATTGTAGGAATATCTATTTGAGTTTCTGCTATATTTTGTGAATTGAAGGCCTTATCGGCATCTGATTCAGAAATTGATTTGATTTATGTGTTATGCGGAATTTATAGAATTTTGTGGTAGGATTAATTGAAATTCGTTTCGGAACGATTAAATTAGATTAATTAATGCTACATAGCTTAGTTTAAGCCAAATAATTAAATACCACCAAGTGGGTTTATACAAGGCCACTTCTATCTCTCTTATACATGTTTTTGATACTCTTATTTCCCTCATCTTTAAGCTCAACATGAGAGAGCGAGAGAGAGAGAGAGAGAGAGAGAGAGAGAGAGCAAGAGAGAATTGAGATCATCAAGGGAATTGTTAGAGTTTGGAAGAAATTAGCTTGGAAATTCAAGGACATGGTTTGGAAGTTTAGAGTATTCACCATCTAGAGCTTGATTGAGAGGTTGAGGTAAGGATTCAGCACTTAATAATGTAATTATGATATCTAGAACATGAATCCTAAGAATTGAGAGGAGGAATGCAAGAATTGAGCCTATGTAGTAGAAATGAAGAACATTCTAAGCATGCATGCATATTTTCTTACATTTTAAGTTAAGTTGTCAAGAATTCCCTCATGCATGTTTTGAATTAACTTTAATTTTGGGAAAACATTGAGTTTTATGTTGTTGTGTAGCACTTGATCATGTTTTGAGAAGCTTGAGTTCAAAGAAATGCATGCATGTCATGTTCATAAATCATTCATGAATTTTGAGTTGAGTTTTGCACAATTGATAAGCTTTTGAGCCATGATTCCTTGAAATAAACTTTCTTTCTTGTTGTCTTAAAGAGTTTTCATGTATTTTCTCAAGTTTTGGCCAGAATAAAATTGACCTTGATGCTTTAAAGTTAAGTCTTGAGCTTGAAGATGAAATCTAGAAATTCTAGAATCTACGCTCGAGAGTAGGAGTTCACGCTCGAGCAACCACTCTGAGTGTGTACACTTCCGTTCGAGTGACATGATACTCGCTCGAGCGTGAAATGCATGTATCCAGAAGCTCATATGTTTTGTAGCACACTCGAGCGACAAAGATCACGCTTGAGTGGGGGTCTGAGTCTCACGCTTGAGCGTGGGTCGAGCATCCGTCGAGCGTGAAATGCAAGCAACCAGTACTTTTTTTAAAAGTTTACAGTCCGCTCGAGCGAGAGAAGTCATGCTCGAGCGAACCCTCACTTTTTACATGTCCGCACAAGCGAGGAAAGCCACGCTCGAGTGTGGACCCTGTTTTCAGCAAGTTTTGAAAAATGTTTTCAAGTGCATTGTTGCATCCTCATTCCATCCTAAGCATTCCTAGGCCATGATTAAGACACTATAATGAGGATAAAGGTTGGAAACACACTTAGGACATGAAAATGTGTAATGTGCAATTTGAGCATGTGTTTCAATATATGTCTCCGTCATGTTATGTAGGTCACGTGCCGCGAGTTAAATGAATTACCTACTCTACTCGTTTACTTGGAGCCATCTGCTAACTGTGAGTAATAACTCTGTAAAATTATGTTGACTTTAATTATTTTCTGATGATATGAAATGATCAGTTTTCTGAAATGCTACGTTTTGTATGAATGAATGATTGTCCAAATTTTCTTTGAAACATAATTGTGGTATCCTTAGCAGAGGCCTTCGCCTAGGGGACATAGGGGGTGTTTGTTGGAGCTTTTTTTGAGCTAACTTATGGCTTCTAGCTTTTAAAAAGTTATTGTGGACTGTTTGATTAAACTTATTTTAAACAGCTTCTGATTATAATAACTTATTTTTAGTCAAAAAAGCTTATTGTGAGAAGCTGCTCACCCCTTGCTTTTGATTCTCAGCTTTTGCTGTGGAAATGTTAATTCACGGTTATACTCTTAGATTTTTTTATTTTTTATTTTTTTAAAAAAATAGAAAAAGACCCAAATAAACTATAGAATATTATTATTATTTTTTATGAGAAATGTAGACAAATAGTGAATAATAAAAAAAAAAAGTTAATTGAAAAAGCTACTTCACAACTTATTTAACAAATACTACTCAGTAACTTAAATCTATAATCCAATAGTTACACCAAACAGATTAATAGCTTTTTCTTAAAGTCATAATCTATAATCTGTTAATCTATAATCTATAATCTATAATCTGTTCTGCTATAATCTATAATCTGTTCTAACAGCTACACTAAACAGGACCATAATACTGTGGCTTATGGTCATGAGGCCCTAGCCCGGGGGATAATACCATGGCCCAGACCCTCGCCCGGGGGAAACAATACCGTGGCACAGGCCCTTACCCGGGGAAAACAACACCATGATCGATATATGAGATTTGTTACCAGGTACTGGAGGTTCCTTTATGGAATTTGATATGCTTGACCAAAGAGACATGTTTATGCTAATGGATGTACCACACATGATTTGAATATGAATAAGACTATGACTCTGTCTTTGCTGCCTGATTTTGATTCTAATTTAGTATGAGATTCGAAATTTGTTATGGGCATCATTAATTAAAATCTTTACTCTGTTATTATTCATTGGGTTTTATCTCACTATTTATATTATGTATGTAGGTGAACAGGCACGTGACCAGGCCCAGAGTTGACAGCCTATGTTTCAGTTTTTGTAGTCAACCTTTGTACCTCCCGAGGAGGTTCTGAATGAAGTCAAGTTTTGTGGCTGTTTTTGTAATTATATTAGACTTTGTTTGTTTTGTTAAGTTTTTGGACAAGATTTCTGATATTCTACTTCTAGGAGTGATATGTAAATGTAATATCTTTTGACATCACTAGCAAGTTTGTAAAAGTTTTAAATTATACATCTCATGTATGTCTTCACAGCTTAATGGACTACATATATTTTGTATATTTGTTTTCGCAACCCCTAACTATATGTTAATCTGTCAAGAAGCCTTTGGTAATCTAAGGATTACTGGCCGGTTATGATACTAAACCCATAGGGGCTGGTTTGGGTCGTGGCAGAGTGGTATCAGAGCACGAATTATATCACACACACGGGTCCATATGAGCTATAGGATGTTTTAGTAAGAATAGGGGCACCTCATTAACATGTATGTGACTGGGTTTGTTAAAAATGAAAATTGAAATCGACCATGAACATATGACGTTAAAATGAATGTTTTGAACATTACAAAAAGGACTATTTGCCTATGTTTATTGCTCTTTTGTTTCCCTATAGCAATGGAAAATGGAAGAAGTGATGATACAACAGAGTCCTTGGAGGCTCGAATGAACAGAATGGAACAAATGCTTACAGCTCTAACTGAAGTGATAATGCAACAACAAAGGCAACAGCCTTTACCTCCTCCACCTCCGCCACCCCAAGTTGAACCGGACAACAACGATATTATTAATCTAACTCAGAAGTTCATGAAAATGAAACCGCCAACCTTTCTTGGTGGAATTGAACGGTTAAAGGCTGAAACATGGTTGTTGGAGATGGAGAAATTGTTTGAAATATTTCTCTGTTCCGAGGCTCAAAAAGTTTTATTGGCCACCTATACTTTGAAAGATGAAGCCCGGAGGTGGTGGTTGTTAATCCGAAACAGTAATGGGAATATGATGTGGGCACAATTTAATGCAATCTTCTATGCTAAATATTTCCCTTAATGTTTTCGAGACCGAAAAGTTTCTGAATTCCAAGAACTTAAGTAAGGGAAGATGTCTGTAGCCAAGTACAAGGCTAAATTCACTGAGTTGGCCATATTTGCTCCTCATATGGTTGATACGGATTACAAAAAGGCTCAAAAATTTGAAGGGGGATTAGACTTGGAAGTGTATGACCAAGTGGGTGTGCTGAAATTACCTACATATGTTGATGTTCTTGATAGAGCACTAATGGTAGAGGCTATTCTGGCGGCAAAGAAACAAACTATAGTTCCACCGGCTGAATGGAAAGGCAAGAGGGCCGGGTTTAATTTCAAGAAGGGCCGATTATTTTTGAAGAAACAAAACTCAGGATCCTCCAGTAGTTTTGGTCAAAGTAGTGGGACCACACAAAACTATCCAGATTATGGCAGAAAACATAGAGGAGTATGCTATCGTGCATCTGGTGCCTGTTACTGGTGTGGCAAAGTCGGCCATATGATAAAAGATTATCCATTGGGATCTAGGAATGCCAGTCACCCTGTAGCAAGTTTGGCCGGGTCTGTTTCAGTGGCCAGATCACATACCAGAACTAATGCTAGGGGCAACAACGGAAATGAAGCATTAAGACAAGTGAAAGTATTTGCCTTGGTGCCTGGAGATGTACAAAACATTGAATCAGTAGTGTCTGGTATCATTTCTATCTGTGCTCAGAATGCATATATGCTGATTGATTCTGGTTCCACATATTCATTTGTATCGCATGTTTTTTCTTAGAAATTAACTAGACTGTTAGAACCTATGAATTGTTTGCTATTTGTATCTACACCGTTTGGGGGTTCTATGATATGTGCTTATGTTTATCCGGCATGTGATCTTATGATTGGCGAAATGACATTGTATGTTGATTTACTGCCCTTGAACATCGATTATTTTGATTGTATTCTGGGTATGGATTGGTTGACTAAGTACTGTGCCACCATTGATTGTGTGAATAAATCTGTTGTATTTCGTCCACTCGGTATGCCTGAGTTTACTTTCATTGGGAATGGGATAATCCCTCTGCCATACTTGATTTCATTTATGAAAGTTAAAAAGTTGTTAAGAAAGGGGTGTGGGGGCTACTTGTGTAGCGTATTGACTGTGTTTTCGGATAGTGCCAGTGTAGAGACTATTCGTGTGGTTTGTGATTTTCCTGATGTGTATCGTAATGATGTACCCGCGGATTTAATTGATAGGGAAATTGAATTTACCATTGATGTAATACTTGGAACACAATCCATCTCCAAGACTCCATATAGGATGTCCATTTCTGAATTGAAAGAATTAAAAGTCCAACTTCAAGAGCTCCTAGACAAGAAATTCATTCGCCCAAGTACCTCACCTTGGGGTGCTCCCGTGTTATTTGTCAAAAAGAAAGACGGATCTTTAAGGCTATGTATTGACTATCGGGAATTGAACAAAGTGACCATTAAGAACAAATACCCATTACCCCGAATAGATGATTTGTTTGACCAACTCCAAGGAGCCTAAGTGTTCTCTAAAATTGATCTTAGATCCGGATATCATTAGTTAAAGGTCAAGGCAGAAGATGTAGAGAAAACCGCATTTAGTACTAGATATGGACACTATGAATTCTTAGTAATGCCATTTGGGGTAACAAATGCGCCAGCAGCTTTTATGGACCAATGAACATGGTTTTTAAACAATATCTCCATGAATTTATCGTTATGTTTATTGACGACATTTTGATTTATTCTAAAGACAGGAAAGAACATGAGAATCATCTGAGAATTACCTTGCAGATTTTGAGAGAAAAGAAATTGCATACAAAATTGTCCAAATGTGAATTTTGGCTTGACAGTGTAACATTTTTGGGGCATGTAATCAACAAGGATGGTATCTCTGTTGACCCTCAGAAAATTGAAGCTATTGTGGACTGGCCTAAGCTGACAAATGTGACGGAAGTTAGAAGTTTTCTAGGACTTACTGGTTATTACAGAAGGTTTGTGAAAGACTTTTCAAAACTTGCAATGCCATTGACACAATTAACATAGAAGAATGTACACTTTGATTGGAATAATCAGTGTGAATCAACCTTTCAAGAGTTGAAAACCAGATTAGTGACTGCACCAATCTTAACTTTACCTAATGGTACTGATGGGTTCTAAATTTCCAGTGATGCTTCATATAAAGGGTTGGGCTATGTACTAATGCAAAATGGAAAGGTAATTGCTTATGCTTCTCGACAACTTTGACCACATGAAAGGAATTACTCGACGCATGATCTTGAGTTGGTAGCAGTGGTGTTTGCTTTAAAATTTGGCAACATTATCTATATGGAGCCACATGTGAAGTGTATACTGATCATAAAAGCCTCAAATATTTCTTTACCCAAAAAGAATTGAACATGAGACAGAGGAGATGGTTAGAACTAATCAAAGATTATGATTTACAGATTTTGTATCATCTAGGGAAAGCTAATACTATGGCAGATGCCTTGAGCCAAAAGTCCATAGGAAATTTGTTGTGTTTTCTCACCTGTCAGAAAGAATTACTGTGTGGCTTGGAAAGGAATGAGATCGAAATTGTTTTGCGAGAACAAGGTGGAATTTTAGCTACAATTTTCGCTCAACCTACAATCATTGAAGAATTAAGGAGAAGCAACTTGAAGACGAGTACTTGAAATAGATTGTGGAAGAATTTAACTCAAAACCAAGGCCAGGGTTTGTGATTGAGAATAATGTGTTGAAATTCCAAAATAGACATTGTGTACCAAATTCCTTTGATTTGAGAAAACGAGTTATGATTGAAGCTCATAATTTGAAATTTGCCATGCATCTGGGAAATACGAAGATGTATCATGCTTTGAAACAAAATTTCTGGTGGCCTGGAATAAAAAAGTGTATTGTAGATTATGTGGCTAGATGTTTACATTGCCAACAAGTTAAAGCTGAACATCAACGATCCGCTAGTTTGCCACAAGTTCTAGTCCCAACAATGGTCTGTCGCCTACCTCGGCCCAACATATTGGAGATCGGCATTTTCTTCCACACAAAGCTTCATAAGGAGCCATTCCAATGCTTGAATGGTAGTTGTTGTTATACACAAACTCAGCCAATGGCAAATAAGTCTCCCAATTTCCTTGGAAATCTAACACACACATTCTGAGCATATCTTCCAAGGTTTGATTGGTCCGCTCCGTCTGACCATTTGTTTGTGGGTGACAAGCACTACTTAACCTCAGTTCTGTCCTCAAAGCCCGTTGTAAACTTTGCCAGAATCTCAATGTGAACTTCGAATCTCTGTCAAACACAATAGATACTGGTACACCATACGAGCTCACAATTTCATGCATATACATGTTAGCTAACTTATCCGCATTATACCGAAATGGAAATGGAAGCACATTACCATGGACTTCATTGTGGGATTGCCTCACCTTTCTCGAGGTATGGATTCTATCTGGGTTATAGTTGATCGTTTGACTAAATCTGCCAATTTCTTGCCTGTCAAAACCATATATAATGCGAATAAGTTAGCTAACATGTATATGCATGAAATTGTGAGCTCATATGGTGTACCAGTATCTATTGTGTTTAACAGAGATTCGAAGTTCACATTGAGATTCGCAAAGCGGCAAAAATTACAATGGGGGTTGAATCGAGGTTATGTTAAGTAGTGCTTGTCACAATGGTCGACGGGTCGCAAACCAATCAAACCTTGGAAGATATGCTAATGCGTTGTTAGATTTCCAAGGAAATTGGGAGACTTATTTATGCCATTTTTGAGTTGTGTGTCAAATAACATTACCATTCAAGCATTGGAATGACTTCTTATGAAGCTTTGTGTGGAAGAAAATGCCGATCTCCAATATGTTGGGCCGAGGTAGGTGACAGACCATTGTTGGGACTGGAACTTGTGCAAGAAACCACTGAAAATGTGACATTGATTCAGCAAAGGTTGAAAACTGCTCAAAACCGGCAAAAGAGTTATGCTGATGTTCGAAGAAGGGACAGAGAATATGAAGTTGGGGATCATGTGTTCATAAAAGTGACTCCTATGAAAGGAGAAATGCGGTTTAGTATTATGGGAAAATTAGCACCGAGATATATTGGGCCATATGAAGTTTTGGAGAAGATCAACCCGGTAACGTATCGGGTAGCCTTACCTCCGGTAATTGAGCATATACACAACGTTTTTCATGTCTCTATGCTTCGAAATTATTTGAGAGATCCATTACATGTGATTGAGCCAACTCATGTGCTTCTAAAAGATGATTATACCATTGAGGAAAGGCCTATACAGACTGTGAACCGCCGAATCAAAAGATTGAGAAACAAGGAAATTTCGTTAGTGAAGGTGGATTGGTAGAATCATGGAGGAACTTATGCAACTTGGGAGACGGAGGAAGATATGATGAGGAGATATCGTGAATTATTCCCTTTGAATTCGGTGTTCTTCCAAAATGAAGGTAATTCGAGTTTGGAGGACCAAACTCTTTAAGGAGGGAAGACTCTAATAGCCCCGATCCAAGGTTAATGATAATCTATGATTTAATATGCCTAACAAGATATTAAGATCAGACTTTGAATTAATTGCATATGTGGTGCATTATTTATGTTTCTATCTGTTTATTATAGGAATATCTGTTTGAGTTTCTGCTATATTTTGTGAATTGAAGGCCTTATCGACATCTGATTCAGAAATTGATTTGATTTATGTGTTATGCGGAATTTATAGAATTTTGTGGTAGGATTAATTGAAATTCGTTTCAGAACGATTAAATTAGATTAATTAATGCTACATAGCTTAGTTTAAGCCAAATAATTAAATACCACCAAGTGGGCTTATACAAGGCCACTTCTATCTCTCTCATACATGTTTTTGATACTCTTATTTCCCTCATCTTTAAGCTCATCGTGAGAGAGAGAGAGAGAGAGAGAGAGAGAATTGAGTTCATCAAGGGAATTGTTAGAGTTTGGAAGAAATTAGCTTGGAAATTCAAGGACATGGTTCGGAAGTTTGAAGTATTCACCATCTAGAGCTTGATTGAGAGGTTGAAGTAAGGATTCAACACTTAGATAATCTAATTATGATATCTAGAACATGAATCCTAAGAATTGAGAGGAGGAATGCAAGAATTGAGCCTATGTAGTAGAAAGGAAAAACATTCCAAGCATGCATGCATATTTTCTTACATTTCAAGTTAAGTTGCCACTCATGCATGTTTTGAATTAACTTTAATTTTGGAAAGACATTGAGTTTTATGTTGTTGTGTAGCACTTGATCATGTTTTGAGAAGCTTGAGTTCAAAGAAATGCATGCATGTCATGTTTATGGATCATTCATGAATTTTGAATTGAGTTTTGCACAATTGATAAGCTTTTGAGCCATGATTCGTTGAAATAAACTTTCATTCTTGTTGTTTTATGAGTTTTCATGTATTTCCTCAAGTTTTGGCCTAGAAAAAAATTGACCTTGATGCTTTAAAGTTGAGTCTTGAGCTTGAAGATCAAATCTGAAAATTCTAGAATTTGCATCTACACTTGAGAGTAGGAGTTCACGCTCGAGCGACCACTCTGAGTGCGTGCACTTCTGCTTGAGTGACATGATACTCGCTTGAGTGTGAAATGCATGTATCCAGAAGCTCATATGTTTTGCAGCACACTCGAGCGACAAAGATCACGCTCGAGCGGGGGTCTGAGTCTCACGCTCGAGCGTGGGTCGAGCATCCGTCGAGCGTGAAATACAAGCGACTAGTACTTTTTTTTAAAATTTTACAGTCTGCTCGAGCGAGAGAAGTCACGCTTGAGCGAACCCTCACTTTTTGCATGTTCGCTCGAGTGAGGAAAGCCGCGCTCGAGCGTGGACCCTGTTTTCAGCAAGTTTTGAAAAATGCTTTCAAGTGCATTGTTGCATCCTCATTCCATCCTAAGCATTCCTAGGCCATGATTAAGACACTGTAATGAGGATAAAGGTTGGAAACATACTTAGGAGATGAAAATTTGTTATGTGCAATTCGAGCATGTCTTTCAATATATGTCTCTGTCATGTTATGTAGGTCACGTGCCTGTAGACACCCCATTTTGGACCGACCTTATGACTTATACATCATCGATTAAGCGCTCGGTGATAGTGCATGTTGCTCTTGTTTTGAGGTTTCAGAGTTTTCGGCTGAATGCCTTGCCTCCGGGCCTCTGAACTCTTTGTGTTTCGGCTCGATTTGTGGACCAAACCTTGTTTTCCTTGCCTGAGGGAGGGGAGGGGTTTTGTAAACCCCGTTTTGTGGTTGTAGACCAGTTTTCGTGGTCGTAGACCACTTTTTCCGTTTGGAGACTAGTTTCCGATTTTCGGAGCCTTCGGCCACGCGCTATGTCTTGGGACCGCTTAATGTTCTCCATTTGGTGTGGTTTTTGAACCACACCTTGTTTCCTTGGCCTAGAGGGCCATTGTGGTTTGGGAGACCACTTTTGTGGTCGTGAACCACTTTTGGTGCTTGTCAGCTAGTTTTCGAGGCTCCCAGCTGCGCGCTTTGCCTCCTGAATTTTCGTCTTGCATCCGTTTTGGTTTGTTTTTGGTACAAACCTTGTTTTCTTTGTTTGGAAGGTGGTACAAGGGTGGGAGACCAGTTTCTCTCCCCGCAAACCACTTTTCTTCCTAGCAGCCAGTTCTCTGGTTTGATAACTGATCTCCTTGGTCTTTGGGCCACATTTTCTAGTCGGCCACCACACCTTTTGCTTGTTTTCTTGCTGCTGACCATCTCCCACCATGGCCGACCAGTTGTCTTCTTGGGAGACCACTTAAAGTGGTCGGTTGCTTTTTGTCACATTTTTGGAGATATTTTTGGCCAGCTGGCACAGCTGGAGAGCACAAGAACCATCCTCCATACACGTGTATGGAGGGTTGGCCTTGAGCCTTAGCTTCTTGAAGAAGCTTGTGCTTTTACTCTCTATAAGAGGGAGGCTCCCCCTCTCTTCTCCAGGTTCAACTTTTGGAGAAGGATACATACACCTTTGTCTCTATAATCCTCCATCTCTTTCATTTTTGTGCCTTAAAGTGTCATTTTGTCTCACTTTTGTACACAAACACACACTCAAACACCATACTCTTGGAGCTGAGGTCCCTTGAAGTTGTTTTTGAAGTTCTTTGACTGATTTGAGCTTAAAGAAGCCGCTGGAGTTACAGCTTTGAAGGTGGTTGTGGACGCGCCCCGAGGGAGGGCCTCACTCCACAGTTTGGACTCGATTTGTGTCACGGTTCGTTATCTGAACCAAAGAGTCCAAATTCGGCATATCGTTTTGAGAAAACAAATTTTTAGAAAAGAAGTGCTAAACATGGACTGCTTTTCCAGATACAGAGTCGCCACCTAAATATTTTTTATGGGAGAATTTAGGAAACCCTGACTCAGTGCCAAAGGCCACGTGTCCGTCATCACCAAAGTTGCCTCGGCTCGGGAACTTGGGTACGATTGGGGAAGGTCAGCTATGAGCACCCCCTCTCCCCCGATCTGAAGATCGGCCTCTACTAACCATGATATCTGATTTTAAAAACGTTATGTGTTCTTATTCCGGTTATTAGCCTAGAATTACTATGTTATGCGCACAGCAAACAAGTATAGGCTAGATTGCCTAATTTGGAATGAAACATTGCATATCCGTTTGTTTGGAAAACGTTTTGGAATTTGCTACTCGCAAGTAAGCTAAAACACGGATTTCAATGAGTTGTTCCAACTCAAATAATCCAACCTCCACCCACAGGCATTCAGGCAGTTAATCAAATAAGCATCTAGCCTCATGGCAATTATGCTGTCATGTTAACATTTACACTCATGTGAGATGCTAAAAAATAAAGGGCTCACCTAGTACTCCGCGCCAAAACAAGAACATGTTAGCAATCATGCATGATCCAAGTCTATGTTTAAATGCCTAATGCAACGCATACAGAATGTCACTAGAGTAGGCTCGGCTAGTCTATAAATGACATGTGAAAATGCACAAGTAGCATGCATTCAAGTTAGATTTGAAATACTTATACAGTTAGTATGATGCACCGAGCCTGGTGCATGCAACACTGATGAATGGATGTACGCATGTATGGCATAAGGTATGCTAAAGTAAATATGCCCTATTACTAACCATCAAAAGCAGGTAAGTAAAAGGGAGAAAGAAGCGGGGGTCGGAAGACATGAACACACGCACCCACACTTATTACAAATTTGCCCTCGCTCGGAGGGACCGAAAGAATAATACAATTTAACTAACCTACAAGCTAATTAAATATTACAATCCACTTAATTAATTAACAAATCAACTAAGCTAAGGAAAGTAGTAAACAGCAGCCTCGGGAGGAGGGTCCAATGCATGTGTGCTCGGGTTTGCTCGGAAATATGTCGCCATGCACAAGATGCCTCTGCTTTGGCTGTTATCTTCCTCTGAAGACTGCATAAGTCCTAGGGTTACTTCTCTGAGTGCTGTAGGACACCACCGGTTGAAGGGATTGATCACCGGCCATAAAGAATGGTCACCGGCCACGAAATATTCCATCGGCCAAAAATGGGTGGCCGGTCGGCATTGAAGATGGCCGGCCGGCCAAATATTCCTGCAAAAATTGGTTTGATAGCAGCAGAGGACAGGACTTGGCATGTCAATGCATTTCAAGTAATGTATGCACCAACCACATTCCTTATCATGTTTATGACTCAAAGGAGGATGGGCCTCGATTCTCGGACCACCAATCACGCATTTCCATGCATGATGGCCTAAAGAATCAAGTGTGCATTTTGATATGGAATGCAATGCACGTAATCAAACAAATGGAACTCAACCTCTATCACAAGCAATTCAAGAGGCAAAGTATGCACGCTGATGCAATGCAATCCTAAGCATGCCAACTAGTATGCAACATGGGCAATGCTATGTGCACATGCAAGCATGCAAGCAAACATACAAGGTGAGCATGCAAACAAGCAAAGGGAATGGACTTAAACTAACATGGATAGCTCACGAGTATGCCAAAATCAGTGGCCAATACTATGGAAATGAGGTCCAACACACACACACACACATGTATGCGAATATGGTCCAACACTTAAAGCACATGAAAACAACTTGTAGGCACAAAAACATGGACTAATGACATGCAACATAAGCTCTGAAAATCATGTTACAATGGTGCCAAACCAAGCCAACAAGACAAGTATAAGTATGTAATTAGAGGTCCAAAACTCAAGGGAAGCATAGGAGGTATTGAACTATCCCTAGGAGGACCAAACATGGCATGAATTAAATGACTAAAAACAGAGTTTTAGCATATTAAAACAAAGCCTAAGGACTACTTAGATGGCATCTAAATGACTTAAATTCAAGGGCATGCACAATGACCAAACATGAAGCATAAGGCACAACCTCATAAGGCATCAAAGAAGCATCAAAGGCAAGCATGCAAGCATGTCATGAGGACTGAGATGATGTTATAAGTGGTGTCAAACCACTGAAATAAATCAAACAATGCATGCTCAACACTTTACACATTTAAAGCCTACAAGTTAAACAATGTAAAGGGGCTATGCAATGCATGCCATGGTCGACCAAAACAACTAAAGGCAGACCTTAAGCATGGAAAAACAAGTACAAGAACTTCACAAAGCAGGGCCTAAAACATGCTTAAACAAGGGTCAAAGCCTAGATGCATATTAAGGCTAAATGATGGCATTACAAGACATGTATGCAAAGCATGCAAGGTGTGTCCAAACCAACTAAACACAATGCTATATTATGACATAATAAGCATAAAAATCAATCAAGGCATGGCCAACATGAACCTAAACATGGTGCTCACTAAAGAGGCAAAAATGTCCCTTTTCAAGGATAACAAGGAGAGGGGGTGGCCCTCTCCTTCCTAGGACCTCAAGGCACCATCCTCATCACTGAAATCTCTCAAGATTTCAGTGGTGAGGAGGCCCAAACACAATGGTCTCGGAGCTCAACCAAAATGGCACAAAACAAAGGCCAAACAAGCCTTAAAAGGGGTCAAACAACCCCAAAACTTAAAGCACCCTTAACAAACTATTTAGAGCAGACAAAAAAAAGACTTTTATATGTTATACACTAAGCTCAAAAATAGGTGCAAGATAGGCTAAAAAGCTTTGCAAAATGGGGGAAAAAAGAGCAAGTTTGTTACCCTTGAAGACCTCCTTCAAAAATGGTGGTCCAACTGCCTTTCCAAGCTCAAAACCAGCTACAAAACTTCAAAACAACCCTCAAGGGCCTCAGCTCCCAAGAAAAGGTGTGATGGTGGGTGTTTGTGCACAAAAATGGGACTAAACACACACTAAACAAAAGAAAGAGAGAGAGATAGAGATAGAGGATATATGTAAACCCTAAACCTAAAGCTCAAGCTCTGAAAATGTTGTCTAAAAATGTCTAACCCCAAAACAAGAGAGAAGAGCCCCTCTTTTATAGACAATTTGTCTTGTAAAGCTTCCAAATGAAGCTAACAAGAGGGCAATCCCTCCATACATGTGTATAGGCGGGGTGAAAGTGCAAGCCAGCTGCACAAAAATATCTGCAAAAGCAGATGTACAGTAGTCGGCCGGCCAAAAATACAATTGACCAAAAAAAGATAGCCGACCGGCCATCTATAGTGCCGGCCGGCCAAACATTTGGCCGGTGGCAACAAAACACAGCCGGTGGCCTCAAGCCATGGCTAGTGGAGTGTGGGGATGGCCCACAAGTCATTCCCTGCCCCTCCAAGGCAAAGCACAAGTGTTTGGTGCAAAACCAGACACGGAACAGTCGAGTCGAGAGATCCTGAGGCAAGGCGCGTAGCCAAGACCTCCGGGAACTCCGGACAAACACAGACATGGATGATCACCGAGTGTTCAAGCAATGATGTCCAAGACTTGAGGACGGTCAAAAATGGGGTGTCTACAGTGGTCTTCAAGGGTGAGCTTTTAACCTTTTAAACCCCCATTTTTGCTTAAGCTTTTAGCTCTACTTGCATGCTATTTTAAGCTTAACTCTTAACTACAAAAAGTTCTGAATTTTGGTGCTTAAGATCTTTGTTTAAGGTCACTTTTGTATTTGGGGTTGTTTACCCCCTCTTAGGCCTTATTTGGCCTTGCTTTTGTGCCTTCTTTGTGAGCTTGTGGGTCCACCTTATTTTGGCCTTCTCACCACTGAAATCCAGAGGAATTTCAGTGGTGGGGATGGTATTTTGAGATCCCAAAAAGGAGAGGGTCCCCTCTCCTTGTGTCTTCAATACTTGTCTTGAATGCCTCATGTGTGAGCATGTTTTATGTTGGCCATATCTTACCTTGTATTTGGGCTTGTTTTGCTGAGGCATACCACTGTTTTTACTTGGTTTGGTCACTCCATGCATGGTTTATACACTTGTAGTGTAAATCTCATAAACTAGCTTTGTATGCTTCATGAAGTAGCATGTCATTCTAGCTTGCCTTGAGTGCATTTCAGTATGTTTTTGGTGATGTTTTTCCATGTCATACCTCTATTAGGGTTTGGTTTGGTCACCTCTTACATGCTCCATGCACTTGTAGTGTATTTTCATGAATTAGGCTAACATGCATCATGCTTTAACATGTCATTCTAGCATACTTTTGGCATAACTTCAAGAAGCTTTTGTCCATGTTGTAGCATGCTCTAGCTCTGTTTTGGTTGTTTTGGTCATGCATGCCATGCTTTGTATAACTATAGTGCATTCTAGCTTGTTAGCTTTGTGTGTCAAGTCCACTAGCATGCTTTACTTGGCCTATTTGAATGATTTGGCATCATTTGTAATGTGATTTCAGTCCATGTTTCATACTCATGCACTTGCATTTATCACTCATTTAATGCGTTGGAGAGTTTGCCCCTTTATGCCTTAACATGAATCATTACGTATGCCTTCATGCCTTAGCTTGCGAGCCATCATTTCAATGTGTTTTTGGGGTTATCTTGCCATGATATAACTCTGATTTTTGTTGGTTAAGTTATTCCATGCATGGTCTTAATAGGTGTAGTGTAATCCACCTTATTTGCCTTGTATGCATCATGCCTTATGCCCTTCATGCTAGCTTATTTCGGCTTCCTTCCATACTTGTTTTAGTATCATTTTGACATGTTCTAGGACTATTTTGGGTTGCCTTTGCCATATCCTTCATGCTTTGTATAACTGTAGTGCAATTGGCCTTGCTAGCTTTGTGTTTTGTTGACTCATGCATGCTATCTTTGAGCTATTTAGATGATTTGGCTTCATTTAATACTTCATTTCAGAGGTTATAGCATTGCCATGTTCCCACTTTTTTCATGCTTTGAATGCCTTTAAGTGTTGTGCATTGTTGCCTTACTTATGGCCTAGCATGTATGACATCTTGCCCAAGCCTTTGAGCCTCCATCTTAGCATGCTTTGGTCCATGTTTTGACCTACTTGAGCTCTGTTTGTGGTTGGTTCATGCATATGTGCCATGTATTGCATGTCTCCTTTGTAGTCCTCTTTGCTAGCTTTCATGCTTTAGGACCTTTGCATGCTATACTTGTGTTTGTTTGAATGATTTGGCATCATTTCTTACTTAATTTCAGTGCATTTAGTGTTGTTACACTTCCACATTTATCACTCCTTGAGCCTTCTTAAGGGTTGTGCTCTTAGTCTTACTTGGTTGGCCAATGCATTGTGCATGCATGCTTTGTATTTTGTGCCTTTATTTTGGTGTTATGGTCACTGATTTGGGCATGGCTGAGGTCTACCCACATTCGGTTTAAGTCCATTAAGCATTGTGTATGCCATGTTACATCGCATCATGCATGTTATGTTATTGTTTGCATTGCGCATGCCATACTCTTGATTTGCATTGGGTATGCCATGATCATATCGCATTGAGTATGCTAATTGACATTCGCGTTGTGTATGCTAGTTGAATTGTATCATATTGTTGCATGCTTATGTTGTCTTGCATTAAGTATGCATGCATTAGCATTGTGCATGTCATTATCCTTGTTAGGTTGTTCATCTTGCATTGCATGTTTGCATGCTCAAGTCATATTACATATTTGCATGCTTGGGTTGCATTGTATTTTTGCATATTCCATGTTACATAGCATTGTGCATGCCATGTTATGTGTTGCATTTTGTTTGGAATAGGTGTTAGTCCAAACATGAGAAACGAGGGGCATTTCATACTTAAAGTGATGAAACGTGCCTCAATTTTCGGTCATCGACGCTCTTGATCATACATAATAGAGTTCTAGGCCTTATGTGTTTACTTGTGCATTCATTTTCATATTGAATTGTTCAACTTCGCCTTTCGGCCATCATGCATTGAGATGCGTGATTGGTGGCCCAAGGGTCGAGAACCACACCCCCTTGAGCTTATGAAATGATAGGGAGGGTGGTTGTGCACACATACCTTGCAAATACATTGCCATGCCCTTTCTTGCTCTCTGTTACAGCAAACTGGAGGAATGTAGCAACAACTGGTCGGCCAGCCAGAAAAACTAGCTGGCCAACCACTTTTTCTGGTTTGCAGTAGCAAAAAGTGGTCGGCAGGTGGCTGCAAACACCAACAACTGGTCGGCCACCCTTCCACAGGTCCCCAAGTTGAGTTAGAAGCTTTCTGGAGCTTGGTGCAAGTTTTTGAGAGCAGTAGCAAACAGAGGCAAATCGGGGCATCGCGGCGGATTTCCGAATGAGGCGACTGGGCATGCATGCATTCTTCTCCCTCTGAGGACCATTGTTTTATTGCTTTACTTAGCTAATGTGATTAGCTAGTTTATGCTTTGGCTTGTATTTAAGTAGTTAATGCGTTTAGCTGCTTAATTGTTTTGTAATAGTTAGTTAACTAGGTTTAGTTAATTAGCTTCGTTGTGATGTAATAATTAGTTTAATTAGCTTAGATTAGCTAGTTAGCTCTTTATTCGGACCCTCCGTTGAGAGGGCCAACTATTGTAATACGCGTGCGTGTGTGTGATGCATGTCTTCTAACCCCCATTTCTTTCTCCCTTTTACTTAACCGCTTTTGATGGTTAGTTTTAGGGCATATTTCGATTAGCATACCTTATGCTTGCATATGTGCATCCATTCATCTGTATTGCATGCACCGGGCTCAGTGCATCATTCTAATTGCATAGTATTTCAATACTTACTTGAATACGTGTTCAAATAGCATGTTATCAAGTTGCACTTCACATGACATTTTAGAAAAGCCGAGCCTATTTCTAGTTGCATTTTGCTTGTGTTGCATTAGCCATCTTAACATGAATTAGAATCATGCATAATTTCTAACTAGTTCTCTATTTTGGCTCGGAGTACACTGTGAGTGTTTACGCTTTAGCATGCTTGTCATGAGGCTAACTGCTTATGTGATTAACTGCCTGAATACCTGTGGGTGAAGGTTGGATTACTTGAATTGGAACAATTCATTAAAATCCCTGATTTAGCCTATTTACGAGTAGCAAACTCCAAACCATTTTCAAACGAATATGCAATGTTTTGTTCCAAATTAGGCGATCTAGTCTATACTTGTATGTTGTGCACATCACATAGTAAGATTAGCTAATTAACCGGAATAAGAGCACATGTGTTTTCAAAAACAAAATATCATGCTTAGTATAGGCCGATCTTTGATCGGGCGAGCGGGGGTGCTCATTGCATGACCTTCCCCTCTCGTACCCAAGTTCTCGAGTCGAGGCAACTTTGGTGATGACGGACATGTGGCCTTAGGCATGAGTCAGGGTTTCCTAAATTCTTCCAAAATAAAATATTTAGGTGGCGACTCTGTATGTGGCAAAGCAGTCTATGTTTGGCACTTCTTTATTAAAATTAGTTTTCCAAAAATGATTTGCCGGATTTGGACTCTTTGGTGATTTATCGGTCTTGCATTGCACTTTACAAGATTAGATTCAGAACTGTGACATTGAGTCCGAACTGTAGTAGCTCAGAACAAAACGATATTTGCTCCCCTCGCGAGCGCAGATATCGGAGAGTTCCCGAGAGCGTGTCTACAGTGCTGCGAGTTAAATGAATTACCTATTCTACTCGTTTACTTGGAGCCATCTGTTAACTATGAGTAATAACTTTATAAAGTTATGTTGACTTTAATTATTTTATGATGATATGAAATGATCAGTTTTATGAAATGCTACGTTTTGTATGAATGAATGATTGTCTAAATTTTCTTTAAAACATAATTGTGGTATACTTAGCAGAGGCCCTCACCCAGGGGACATAATACTGTGGCTTATGGTCATGGGGCCCTAGCCCCGGGGGATAATACAGTGGCCCAAGCCTCGCCCGGGAGAAACAATACCGTGGCATAGGCCCTCACCCGGGAGAAACAATACCGTGGCGCAGGCCCTCGCCCAGGGGAAACAATACTGTGGCCGATATATGAGATATGTTACTCGGTACCGGAGGTTCCTTTATGGAACTTGATATGCTTGACCAAAGAGACATGTTTATGCTAATGGATGTATCACACATGATTTGAATATGAATAAGACTATGACTTTGTCTCTATTACCTGATTTTGATTCTGATTTACTATGAGATTTGAAATATGTTCTGGGCATCATTCATTAAAATCTTTACTCTGTTATTATTCACTGGGCTTCAACTCACTATTTATATTATGTATGTAGGTGAGCAGGCACGTGACCAAGCCCAGAGTTGACGGCCTATGTTTCAGTTTTTGTCAGCCAACCTTTGTGGCTCCCCGAGGAGGTTCCGAATGAAGTCAAGTTTTGTGGCTGTTTTTGTAATCATATTAGACTTTGTTTGTTTTGTTAAGTTTTTGGACAAGATTTCTGATATTCTACTTCTAGGAGTGATATGTAAATGTAATATCTTTTGACATTATTCGTAAGTTTATAAAAGTTTTAAATTATACGTCTCATGTATGTCTTCACTGCTCAATGGATTATGTATATTTTGTATATTTGTTTGCGCAGCCCCTAACTATATGCTAATTTGTCAAGAGGCCTTTGGTAATCTAAGGATTACTGGCCAGTTACGATACTAAACCCATAGGGGCGGGTTTAGGTCGTGACAGCTGTTTGTTGATGGAAGTTCAAAACGTCAAGGAGCAGGGGTAGGAGTAGTGTTGGTATCGCTAGATAGGCGGATGTTAGAATAGTCTATTCGTTTGGGGTTCAAGGCCTCAAACAATGAAGCAGAATACGAGGCACCGATCGTAGGGTTGAAGTTAGCAGCTGCAATGGAAGCCAATGAGGTGGTCGTCTTCTATGACTCTCAACTTATTGTGAACCAAGCAACAGGCGAACCGAGATGAAAAAATGATAGCCTATGTCAAAGAAGTTGTTAGATTGCTAGCCTTATTTTAGGATTGCCAACTACAGCAGGTTAGCCGAGATGATAACCGTCATGCCGATGCCTTGGCTAACTTGGCTAGTGCAATAAAATCAGGGGAGACAAGGACAATAATGGTTGATTATTTGTCATGTCCAAGTGTGGAACCACTAATCACAGAGTATGAAGCAATGTGTGTGGAGATAGGTCTAAGTTGGATGAATGCAATAGTGATGTTTCTTAGGGATGGCAAGCTACCAAATGATCACAAAGAGGCACATAAGAACAGACTAAAGTCGACAAGGTTTAGCCTCACAACAGAAGGACGTCTCTACAGAAGGTGTTTTACTGGTCCCCTTTTGAGGTATGTGCATCCCTCCTAGGTTGAAGACTTTTTGTATGAAATACATGAAGGGATATTTAGAAGCCATGCTGGGGGCAGCTCATTTGTTCATAGGGCCATTACTCAGGGGTACTGGTGGCCCTACATACAGAAGGATACTGAAGCCTATGTCAGAAAGTGCAAGAAGTATCAAAGGTTTGCATCTTTAATACATCAACCAACAGCAGAGTTGAAGCCAATGCCTTGCCCTTGGCCATTTGCCCAGTGGGGCATAGATCTAGTTGGACAACTGCCCTAAGCAACTGGGCAAATGAAGTTTCTATTGGTAGCAACTGATTACTTCACGAAGTGGGTAGAAGCTGAACCCCTTGCGAAGATTCGAGATATTGATGTGAAGAACTTCATATGGAAGAACATTATCACCAGGTTTGGGATCCTAAGGGAAATAATAGCAGACAATGGTACACATTTTGATAGTAAGCTAATCAAAAACTTCTGTGCAAAGTACAAAATCAAGAACTACTACTCTACTCCAAGTTTCCCTTAGAGCAATGGTCAGGCAGAAGCATCAAATAAGACTATCTTGGATGGGATCAAAAAGAGGCTGCAAGCAGCAAAGGGAAAATGCGTAGGGGAATTACCCAATGTACTCTGGGCATATCGGACTTTGCCAAGAAGATCAATTAGGGAGTCTCCATTTCCATGGCTTATGGCACTGAAGCAGTTATCCCACTAGAAGTTGGCATTCTAGGGATCAGAACCCAGGGAGTGGGAAATGGTTACTAATGAGGCATATCTAGCCCCAGATCTAGACCTGCTGGAGGAGAAAAAAGAGAGAGCAGCAATTCGGCTGGGGGCATACCAGCAACAACTTACTAGGGCTTACAACAAGAAGGTCAACCCAAGAGAGTTCAAAGTTAGGGACTTTGTGCTAAGGAAAGTAGTCGGTAACAAAAAGGATCCTAAGGAGGGCAAGCTAGGCCCAAATTGGGAGGGGCCTTGTACAATCATCTTGGTCGCGGGCAATGGGGCATATCGGCTTGAGGATAGTGATGGCAAGGAATTGCCAAGACCCTGGAACACTTGCAACTTGAAATTTTTCTATCATTATATTTTCGTTTTTTTGAAGTTTATGTCATTAGCCGAAGTAATAATGAAACTTTAGTTTGATTTTTATGAATTTGAAATTTGTGTTGTAGGACTGACCAGTCCCATGACAATGTTTTTGAATGAAACATGACGAATAACTTAGACTTATTATATGACAGAGTTGAATTATACTTGCATATAATAGAGTTGAACTAAGTTTGCGATGTTTCTGAATGAAACATGACGAATAACTTAGACTTATTATATGACAGAGTTGAATTATACTTGCATATAATGGAGTTGAACTAAGTTGGAGATGTTTCTGAATGAGCATGATGAATAACTTATACTCATTATATGGAAGAGTTAAATTATACTTGCATATAATGAAGTTAAACTAAGTTAAATTAACCTGGACTTGCCATATTGGCAGAGTCAAACTCAGAATGGAACTAAGTTCATTAACAGAGAAACCAAGATTGAAACACCTCGGGAAGTCTTTGTTTGAATTTGACTTCGGCGAAAGACTATAGACACATTCTTAATGTGAACTTAAGTGGAACTTAGGTTCACATTCGGGATGGGGACCAGGAAAGATAAATAAACTTAAGAGCTTGGGTCTTGTTGAAATTTTCAGAAAAATTTACTAGTTAAATTAGGCTTAGCACTTGTTGAAAATTCGGAGAAATTTACAAGTTGAAGTTAGCCGATGTAATTATGAATAAAGTGTCCGAGATACATATTACCCGAGGTGACCAACCAGGTTGTCAAAACTTGGAAAGGGTGAAGTCTTAATAGCAGATAGCATGTGGAGATACAAAAGCAATACTGAATAACACTTGCAAAAATATTTTGATATTTTTAAAGTGTTAGCCGAGGTATGAAAATGGTTGTTCGAGGCAAACAGTCAAGGTTTATATCTGAGGCATTATATCTTGAAATTATTATACAATTAAGGTATACGCTGAAGAAATGCAAAAATATTCTAAGTATGGAAGCATGAAAGAAAACAGTAAACATACATAGAAGAAAAGAAGACATACATTCAATACTTGAAAGAAAATACAAGAAAAACTTGTTCAGAAACAAAGGAATAAGCATGCTGGATCGCCTAGAAGAAAATGAATGAACAAGTTAGTAAAATTTTAAAGTATGAGAACTTGCAGTAAAAAGCCAAAAAAAAAAAAAAAAGAGTTAAAAGATTTACCAGAACTGAGTGTTGCATCATTAAGGGAAAATTTTCATACTCAGTGACCTTGGCCATACGATTTAGATTAGTTGTCAGAAGGATAGCGGTAGAAAGAGCGACGCCGACCTTGATATTGTCGATGGCACTGTCGCCAGCTTTGATTGGTTGATCGCCAATCGTGATGACAGGAGCCCAAGGTTCATCAGCTTTGAAAGAACTTCGGCTTGTAGTCGCTTGGGACCTCGGCTTCTTCGAACGTGAGGTGTCGGACGGTTGGTTTTCGACAGGCCTCTTCTTCGCGTTAGAGGCACTCTTTTCAGCTTCGGCCAATTTTGAGATTGGCAGGGTATCATTTGTATCAATTTGGATGACAGAGGCTTTTGTCTTAGCCCTCTTCACCCTTTTTAGCTTTAGTTTGATTTGGGATTGAGACGGGGAAGACTGAACGGTAATAACTCTTGGAAGGTCAGCTAAGAGGTCTTCCACAATAGGTTTTTCGCGGCCCATGTCGTCAGCGGTTGCAGCAACAGTAACTCTGGTGCCAAAGTGGATCACAGGAAGTGTAATTGATGGATTGGATGGATCATAAGCCCATGCCTCAGAATCTTAGCATTTGCAGCTACAAGTTCTGCTAGCAGGAGCGTTTGCTGGGGCACAACGTTGGCTTCGGCGTTGTGACGTCGGGATAAGCTGGGGGGCAGAGGTTGATAGTAACTCAATTGGATCTAAAGAGGAAACTTGATCAGCTCTTAGAGAAGAAGTGATTGAAGGGGTTGAGGTAGACGGTGGAGTTTGACTTTTTCGGGGGACGTGGGCAAGGCTGACTTATATATTGGTATGTAATTCAACAGAAGAGGAGCCTTGCATTTTTGCACATGGAGATCCAAGAGCTTCTTTAGATCTCGGCTAGGGACGTATGATTGCTGAAATACCTTTGCTAGTTGAGGAAGAACTGCAGAAAGCAATGAGTAAACATTAGTAGAGATAAATGAGTTGGCAGGCCTTAACAAAAATGGAATTACAGTTGGATGACTAAATCTTACCATCACCCTTTTTAAAACTTTTCGGCTCAGAGGATAGAGATGAAGATCGTTATCAGTTGCAAACTCCCAGTTGCCCAAGACGATGAAGTAATCATCTCTAGCGTCCTTGTTGGAGTATGAGATATCAGCTATTATTTTGAAGGCAGTGGATCTGGGCTTAAGGTAGTATAGGTAGCCTTTTTCTGACTAAAGGCCACACATGGTATAACAGAATTCGATATCGGCTAATGAGATCCTAGCTTCTTCTCGATTTGCTAATTCGATTATGCCGTTGATAACCCTATATGAGTTTATGGCGAGTTACATGGGGTTGAGTTTGTAGTAGTAGAGGATCTCCCGAAAGAGAGTGTTTAAGGGAAACCGAAGCCCGCATTCAATAAATACAACAACAGGGAAATGCATGAAGTTTTCATCAAGCATGATGGAGTCCTCCTCCCCAGCTAACCTCAAATGGACGTTAGCTGGGATAGAGAACTCCCGCCTAAAATGCTCTAGTTTTTCTAGGGTGTCCACTCTCCACCTAAACATACCCATTATCTCGGCAAGAAGGGGCTGGACAATCGAATGAATGATATAGGTCTAAAGACCTCGGCTTAAAACCCAAACAGGCGCTGATGCAAGGGTTTTTGCAGATCTAAGGGAAGTTTGTTTCAATTCTTCCTAGGTTTTTGGTTTCTAGGCAAATCCCAAACCTATGATCTATGTAAATGAATGGAATTTGAAGGCAGGAATCTGGAAACAAAGAAAGAAAAGTAGGAAGCAAGGCATGATTCAGAATTAAGAAAGTAACAAAGACTCAAGAATGAGAAAAATCACAGAACATTGAGTGAGTATGTGCAGAACATTGAACAAAAAACGTGACAGACAAGCACAGTTGACATTTTAGTGTTACAACTCGAAAGCCCAACAAAAATTCAAAGAAACAAGAAATGATTCATGATGACTAAAGTGGAAGATGGAAACAGAATAGCAACAGACAATATTCACAGATGACAGATTTGGAATCAACCAAAAATGAAACACTGAAATTGAAGAGAAGGAATCAGTGACTTACCGGGGAGATAGATATCGGGATGAAGATCGCCAGAGTTAGACGACGTGAATGTTCAGAAATAGGTGATAAAATGGTCGTCGGAGGAGGTAATCGGAGCAAGTACAGAGCTTCGAAAGTATGAAAATGGTGGAATTTAGAGAGAGGAAAATGAAGTGCAGAGAGAAATCAATTTTGCAAAAGTGAAGAGGCAAAGAGAGAGAGAGAGAGAGAGTAAGAGTTTTGTTAAAAACACAAAAAGGCGGCAAAACATCATGAGGCACCTTGTACGACGTGCTTGTTAGGCGGCGTATGTAGAAGTGATGCAACATGATAGCGCGTGTCAAGTATGGACTAATGAGAGAAGGGCGCGTGGTAGAAACGGTTGAGAAAACTGTGCGTAACAACTCATGCGCAGATAAAACTCTTAGAGTTCTTGATTTAATGAAGCAAAAAACTCGGCTAGAGGAACAATCTCAGTTAAGATACTTAAAGAGCTTGGTTTTTGGTTCTTGATCCCTGATCAAAATGGATAGTTGAGTGCTGGTTACTTGAAGCTGACGAGTAATGATCTCGGTCAATGGAAAGGAATATATTTTTTGCCGACATAGTATTTGAACAAACGATGTATGTTCCATCACCTCAAGATGCCGAGGTAATAGAACCTAAGGGGCAGTTGTGGGGACGTATTTTGTGAGGGACAGCATATGGCCAAGGTAACGCTAGAGTATCAGCCGAGGAACCACGTGGCCTGGTTCTGACGCCGAGGTGATCTCGATTAGGCTGAGGTTATCTGCGGAGATATTGGAATTCGGCATAAACGGATAAGGGACAAGAGTCCTAGGAGCAGGGAGGATCTCAGTCTAGATAAAGATAAAGCTCTTAGGGAGTTTATACCTATCTAACTGAGGGTCTAGGATAAGCATTGAGCCTGAGTCCATTGAAGTAAGGCTTCTACAGGGATTAGGTCAGTGCTGAGTATAAAAGCAGTACATCATCGTGGGTCTAAGGTATGCTTTTTATGTTATGTCTAGTGAGTTAAGCACTATCGGTCATCTTTGAGAGATATTTGATTACTGACTTGATCGTCGAAGTCTCCCCGGGTGGATGAACCACCACTGGATTCTTATCTTTCTGTGACAGGTTGTTCGGGCTACTTTATTCTGTCAGTGCTCTCCAATTGAGTTCCTTATTTGGTTGTGTGGTCGGAAATCTACACCCACAGTTTAGTTTATAATTGTATTAAATAATTTATTTTTTGGTGACATTATCTATGTGACACTCCAATCATATTTTGTGTTTATTTGATTAATATTCAATAATAATAATGTAGATTATTACTATTTTTCCTTTTTCCTTTTCCCATTTATATGATGTTGATTCCTCACTCAAATTATTGATTATATCATCATAGTACACAAATAAACACAATTTACATATTTAACGTAATACCATTGTATTACTCGATTACATTATAGTCATAATTTTAATTAACCTAATTTGAGGTGGTGTGGGCACCACATGTATACTTTATTATTATTGAAAAGAGAATGATATAGTTACAATCCATCCATAAAGCATTGTTCAAATTGAATCGAAAGAGAAACACTAAGTTAATTTAATTATATCACAAAAAATATAATATTTAATCAATAATGTTAAAAATATAGAATTTAAATACAAAATAAATTATGAGAGAATTATGTCTCATTCTTTGTTTAGATTATGTGCACCGAAACTTTTTCTTTTTTAATTAGCTAGGCTTGGATTTGTTGGATGTGACAAACAATTGGATGAGACAAAGTTACTTTATGAAACATTACAAGAGTTATCAACATCTATATAGAGCAAAAATGATTCTCACTCAATGTATCAACGGTAGGTATTATAGCCTTAGGCGTCGTTTGTTAATTATATATTTTAGTTAAAAAATTAAAAAGTCATTATAAATTATCATATTATTTTTTCTATTTTTTTTTATAAAAAATTAAAAAATTATTAAAATAATTTGTTCTCAAATGAGGCCTTAGTCCCAAAATTAGAAATACAGCAATGTCATAATCTTCATAGGCATCTCTTTATTAGCTTGGAATTTTTGCCTCCCACCTTACATGGTGAAATATTAAAATATAAAAATTTCAAGTTCATTGCAATTGAAAATATATCAAGACAAGAATAAGAATTTTAAAAACAAAGAATTTAGTATCTTTAATATTTAGAAAGGATTTCTTAATAGTGCTAACAAGGGTTTCGAATTTTCTGTCTTCAAATCTTATCATGTTGTCATACTATATCTCCAATAAATGGATCATATTTTAAAATTTATGCGTCTCAAAATTTTTAAATAATCCAATAATTATGACTCCTTTTAGACAAAAAATTAAAAAGATTTGAAAATAAAAGATCACTGAATACTCACAAAGTATAAGCGCAATTTAAAGTTCCATTTGGTTAAATTTTTCAAATTTTATGAATTTACCTGATATTTTTGAATTTTTAAAAATTATTTTTGTCTTAAACAAAATATATGAAAATAATTTGTGTTTTTTTATCAAATAAAATTTTAAATTAAAAACTTTAAAATTCAACTAAATAATTTTTTAGAGAGAGAGAGATCACTGCCCATTGATGATGTGGACAAACACATGGGTCAAGCTGCCGCACAAAACCATGACGTTAGGGTACCTAAAAATCCTATATTAAACAAAAATGGTCCTTTGTTTGATTTAAGTGTTAATCTTCTGTCATTAACCCAAAGTCCATAATAAAATTATGTTGTATTGTAGTTTATTGATACTAATGTTATTTTGCAAAAAATAATATGATTTTTCAAATGCCATAACAAGACAATGATAAAGGGGGTGGCCAGTGGTGGAGTCACAGAGGGTGAAGGGGCGTCACGTGCCACTTGGATTTTGGAATAATTTTTAATTTTTAATTTTTATTTATAAATATAAAGAAAATATTTTAAATTAAAAAAATTATAAAATATTATTTAGAGTAAAATATCAATGATATTTTTAAAATTATGAGAATAATAATTGTTATTTTATTTATTAAAAATAAAGATATTACGATAAGTTATATTATTATCTATAAAAATTTTAATATAATGGTGATATCTATCATTATTGACACACAATTATAACTAATCTCAATGAAGATATAAAATTTATTGAATTGTAATTACATTTGACATGTGAAGTTCATCCTTTATGTGTTTCCTTACTATTGATTAATGATATCATATGTTAATAATGACGTGGTATTACTATTATATTGAATTTTTACTAAAATTTTGTATAAAAAAATTACTTTATCATTATATAATTTATTGCAAAACTTATATCCATGACTTTTTCTTTTATATTATCTATAATATACTAGTTACAAATAATACATATACATATACATATACATATACATATATATATACATATATCTTTATTGAAATCAATAGTAAAAATTTATGAAAAATATTTTTGTATAAATTTTTAATGATATAATTAATAAGTGTCCTCTCTAATTTAATTCCTTGATTCCGTCGCTGGGCGACAAAAATCATTTAGGATTGTAATGAACCGACTCAAGCATGGTAGTAACAGTTTTTCTTTTTCTTTTTTATTTTAAAATTTATTTTTAATGCATATAGAAGTGAATTAAACACAATTCTTCTATACGGATAGCAGAGGCGGACCCACGATTTCTTCAGTGGGAGGCCGTTTCGCCAAAGAGAAGGCATAAGATAAATTTATTGAGCCGTTAATAGTTCCGTTGGAATTTTATTTGATTAAATTATTATTAAATATTACTCAATAGAGGTCAATTGGACCAATAAAAATATAAGAGATGAGCTTTAATTAAATGTTATTTGTATAAATTTTATGGCTAAGGAGGTCAAAATGTAAAAATTTATAAATAAATGTTAAGGTAATATTTGGAAATAGTTAAAAAAATCTTAATATAATTAATCTATTATACAATATCCTTAGGTACATAAAGTTTTACTACTGATTCCATTAAATATACATTATAGAAACCCACAAATAAACTATATTGTTTTTAACATAGACCGAATTAATTTTTTTTAATAATGCTATAATTTTTTTTAAAGTACAATAATGTTAGAATGATAATCTTTTTTATCACAATTTATTTATTACCTTAACCACTCATATTTGATATTAATATAGTACTAACACATAAGAGGATAAATAATACATAATAAGAAAATAAAATCATCATAATATTATTGTAAATGTTTTATTTGAAAGATAACTCTACTATATTAAGGTCTTTACAATTTTTTTTTTTTTTTTGAATGTCAGATTAAAGTTAGGGGCCATTATGTAATATATGTAAAAAATTTGACAAAAACATACATATAAAATAGAGATTTTGTTGAAGGTTAGAGGGGCTAAGTCCTCCTGACCCCGCCTCTACCTCTATGGATAGGACTCACATATTTAGTGAACCCATCTTGGGTAAAATATTGTATCTAATTCTTTGATCGAGTCTTCTAAATTTTGGTTAACATTAAAACTTGATTGAAATTACAGTTCAATTGACAAATGTTGTAAAGTGATTACTATTAGATGAAAATATATTGTTATTGATATTATTTTGTCATATCAAAGATTACTAGCAAAAATGAAATATTCTGAAGAGTTGAGACATTGGCACAGACAAAAAAATTCCCCTTATAGTGGCCTAATTATTTTTTGATATATCAACCATCATATTTGAGAGGAAGATTTGTGCCGAACAATGGGCCGAGCTGCGCTAACACAGAATGTGGAGTTGGGCTGGGCGAGGAGAACCTAGGCCGCATCGTTGAGTCAAATTAGGTCCGCGCTAAATGCAGTGCTAGTGCAGTACTGCGGTTGTCCAAGATGCATTTGGCCGAGCTGGACCCACACAGAATATGGTTTCAGGTCAAGCTACGCGCACACAGAATATTATGTCAGCCGAACCCAGCTGAGTTGGATCATCCGGCAGGTATCACTTCCCCAGCATTGAGGTCCAAGGCAACAAAGTCATGTGACGACCGAACTGTGTCCTGTTTGGTCTACTATCGCCAAGGCAGGCGGTCCTCAGGATCGCGATGTGCAGCCGAGACTACGCGTAGTGCACCTACCCTCAGTCGGTGCCGGGTGATCAGGGCTTTGTTTGAGCGCACTACTCCTGATAGACTGGTCTGATTTAGCCCTGTATAAAAGGGTTGACGTAATGCAGGGTGTTTGCAAGTAATAGCCCGGTCAGGAATTCCATGCAGGCCAATAAAGAGAAGAGAGAAGCCCACTCCTAGGATACGTCAATACTGTTTGGCGGAATAACAAACACTGTTTGGAGGTTTTGCTCTCTACACGTGTAAGAAGTGTATATGGGAGCATAACTGCCTGTTCAGAGAAGGACAGCAGAGGTAGTGCGCCCATAACCTTTGAGGATGCATGGCCAGCCTTGAAAAGGAGGAGCATGCAGACGTTAGAGGTAAGCAATTTCGAACTCTCTCTATCTCTACAGTGCTCTGACTTCTCTTTTCTCTAGAAAGCTAATTTGATCGTCGGAGGGGTTTTCAGGTAAACCCACCCACCGGGTAGCTCACCTTTGTTTTGTCCACAGTGTGATGGAGTTCTAACGGAGTGAGACGAGCTTGGTAGTAAGGAGGTACGGAGCGAGGCAAATATTTCTCTCCTATACAATTGGCGCCGTCTATGAGAATCTCTTTGACAGATAAACCTTGCTCTACAAGCTTTTTCGACTATTTTTCATGGTGAACATCGACGAAACACCACTGTCCGTTGTCGACAGCATCACTCTAGAGTCAGTTCGAAGAAGAGATGGCCCTCCCGCCATTCCGACAATGGCGGGCCAAAAGACCTCCTCTAGAGGGCTACCCAGAGACACACGAGACAAACGCGCGAGGAGCACTGATCATTCTCAGAGTCCTGAGGGGTGTTGGCGGCAAGGAGAATCGCATGCTCGGCGCCTAGAGCATAAACTCAGAGACTAGGACGCCCTTATTCGGAAGATGTCAGCTGAGATGGAGATGCTGAAGTGACAAATAAAAGGGAAGGGTGTTGCTAGAGTGGGAAACCACAGTGAGCGCACCCTATCCCGTCGCTCAGGCAACCAGCACCAACGGGAGACACCCTCATTCTCTATCACCAGGAGCTACGACGTTGGCGATTTTGACCCACTAATGGAGAGATCACGCACGTGCGACAGCAACTACCCTCCCTCATGTCCGTCGATGACGTTGAGATACTCTTACTATGCCTAGTCAGAGGACCTGAGGGATGTTTTAAAGGAACATGTACACCGCAAGGAGGCCCAAAGAGTGCCTGCACTGCAAAGGCTGAGTCCTAGAATCTGTTGCAGTGAGGCGGTGGCCATGCCGCCACCTAGAATGGAGATTCTAGCACTGGTTTTCACCATTTCAAGTTTGGTTTAGTTCAATTGGCAAAGCTTTTGGGCTTGATTTTGTGAAATGTTTTTGAATTCACCATGTTTTACAAGTTTCTAAGTGTTTCCTCAAGTTTTTGGCCCAAGAGAACATGTTTTGTAACTTGGAATCGAGTTTGGAGCTTGGGAGTGCAATCTAGAAATTCCAGAATTATGCCTCTCTACTCGAGCAACAGATCCTATGCTCGAGCGACCATCTTTATTTTTACACTTTCGCTCGAGCAACCAAAAGTTGGCTTGAGCGTAAATTGCATGCTCTCAAAAGTTGACACATTTTGTAGACCGCTCGAGCGACAAGAGTTGCGTTCGAGCGAAGACTTCAGTCTCACGTTCGAGTGACCATCAAGCAAAAAATCAAGCAACCAGTACTTTTCAGAGTTTACAGACCGCTCAAGAAGAGGAAGTTACGCTCGAGCGGCCCCTCACATTTTTGACCCACCGCTTGAGCGATGCCCCTATGTAGATACCCCATTTTTGACTGTCCTCAAGACTTGGACATCACCACCTGAACACTCGGTGATCACCTATGTTTGTGTTCGTCTTGAGTTCCCGGAGGTCTCGGCCACGTGCCTTGTCTCAAGATCTCTCGACTTGACTGTTTTGTGTTTGGTTTTGCACCAAACACTTGTGTTTTGCCTTTGAGGGGCAGAGAATGGCTTGTTGGCCATCTCCACACATCACCGGCCATGACTTGAGGCCACCGGCCACTGGTTTGTTGCCACCGCCCAAATGTTTGGCCGACCAGCACTCTTTGTGGCCGGCCAACCATCTATTTTGGTCAAATTGCATTTTTGGCTGGCCGACCACTGTTCATCTGCTTTTGCAGATATTTTTATGCCAGCTATGCTAGCTGGTATACACTTTGCTCCCCTCCATCGTGTATGGAGGGATTTCCCTCTTGACTAGCTTGTTTGGAAAGCTTTACAAGAGGGATTGTCTATAAGAGAGAGCCTCCTCTCCCTCCATTAGGGTTAGAAAATTTTTCCAGAGCTCTGAGTTTTAGGGTTAGGGTTTGTGTCTCACCTATCTCTATATCTCTCTCTCTTTTGTGTATAAGTGTGTGTTTGGTCTTATTATTGCACACAAACACCCACCATTACACCTTGCCTTGGCTAATGAGGTGCTAGGGAGTTGTTCTTGAAGTTCTTGACTGGTTTTGAGCCCAAAGAACCAGCTGGAGCATTGTTTGTGAAGGAGGTCTACAAGGGTAACAACCTTCCCCCTCTATTCCCCATTTTTACATAGCCTTTTTGTCTACCTTGCAATTGTTTTTAGGCTTGGTGTATAACTAATAAAAGTTTTCTTTTTCATTACTTTAAATAGTTTCTTAAGGGTGTTTTGAGCTTTGAGGTTGTTTGACCCCTCTTAGGCCTTGCTTGGCCCTATTTTTGTGCTATTTTGGTGAGCTCTGGGACCACCTTGTTTGGGGCTCCTCACCACTGAAATCTTGAGGGATTTTAGTAGTGAGGATGGTGTCTTAAGATCCTAAGAAGGAGAGGGCACTCCCTCTCCTTGTCGTCCTTGAAAAGGGCCATTTAAGCCTCATGTGTGAGCATCTTTTTTAAGTGTATGATGGCCATGCCTTAGCTATTTTTTGTGCTTATTATGTCATAATATAGCTCTGTTTTTACTTGGTTTAGACACACCATGCATGCTTAGCATACTTGTCTTGTAATGCCTTAAATTTGCCTTAACATGCTTTAGGCTTTGACCCTTGTTCTAGCATGATTTAGGCCTAGCTTTATGAAGCTTTCATGCTTGTTTTAGTGTGCTTTAGCTCTATTTTCAGTTGCTTTGGTCATGCTCAACATGCTTTGTATAGTCTCTTTGCATTCTAGCTTGTAGGCCTTGAATGTGGGATGTCATGAGCATGCTTTGTTTGCTTTAATTAGTTGGTTTGGCATCTCTATTTTATGCAATTTCAGAGTTTGGCATGCTTGCCATGTGTCTATATTTATCTTCTTTTAAGTGTGCTTAAAGGTTACTTCTATATGCCTAAGTGTTGGACTATGTGTGCATGCATGTTTGTATGTCATTTTGTCTTCATTTCCATGGCATTTAGCCACTGTTTTAGGCTTGTTTGAGGGCTGCCTAAATTAGTCTAAGTCCATTCTCGCATGTTGTGGCATGCTCACCTTGTGTGTTGTTGCATACTTGGCCTATCGCATGTGTTGCATACTTAAATCTTAATGCATTTGGCATGCATTCTTCTCCTTGCTTTGGTTGCTTAATATGCCATATGTCTTGTACACTTGCATGTTGGCATTGCATCCTACATGCTTGCATGTTGGCATGTTTCCCCCATGATCATACTTGCATGTTTGTCCTCATAGCATGTTAGCTAACATGCCTAGGGTGCATATCATTGCAAGCATCTTTCATCTCTTGATCAAGCCATGATAGAGGTTGGAGGCTCCCTTGTATGTTTATGTGCATTGCATTTCATTTAAGATCAAAATGCACAACTTGGTCTCTCGAGCCTTGACGCATTGAAATGCGTGATTGGTGGCCCGAGAATCAAGGAACATAGCTCTTTGAGTCATGAACATGATAAGAGGTGTGTTTGGTGCAAACATTGTTTGAAATGCATTGCCATGCCTTGCTTTGCCCTCTGCTACTGTCAAAACAGGATTCTGCAGGAAGGCTTGGCCGGCCGGCCATCTTTAGTGCCGACCGACCAACAATTTGTGGCCGGTGATCATTTCCAGTGGTCGGTGATCATTTCCTTTGGCCGGTGATGTTTCCCCTGGCAGGTGGTGTTCCCCAGTGCCCATAGAGTGTTTCTTGGGATTTGTGCAAATCTCAAAGGAGCAAAGTAGGGTAAACAGAGGCAGCTTGTGCATGGCGACGGATTTCCGAGCAAACCCGAGCACGCGTGCATTGGACCCTCTTCCGAGGCCTTTTACTGCTTTCTTAGCTTAGTTAATTTGCTTAACTAGTTAAGTGGTCTGTAATATTTAATTAGCTTGTAGGTTAATTGATTTGTATTATTCTTTCTGTCCCTTCGAGTGAAGGCCAATTTGTAATAAGTGTGGGTGCGTGTGTGCATGTCTTCTAACCCCCACTTCTTTCTCCCTTTTACTTACCTACTTTTGATGGTTAGTATTAGGACACGTTTAATTTAGCATCCTTATGCTATGCATGCTTGTATCATTCATCAGTATTGCATGCACCGGGCTCGGCGCATCATGCTAACAGCATAGTATTCCAAATCTAACTTGAATACGTGCTACTTGTTGCATCCCACACGTCATCCTAGGATTAGCCGAGCCTATTCTAGTGACATTCTGTATGCGTTGCATTAGTCACTTAACATGGACTTGGATCATGCATGATTGCTAACATGTTTATTGTTTTGGCTTGGAGTACGCTGTAAGTATTTATGCTTTAGCATCTCGCATGAGTGTGAATGTTAAACATGACAATATGCTTACCATGCAGCTAAGTGCTTATTTGATTAACTGCTGAAATGCCTGTGGGTGAAGGTTGGATTGTTTGAGTTGGGACAACTCATTGAAATTCGTGTTTTAACCTACTTGCGAGTAGCAAATTTCAAACCATTTCCAAAACAAACGGATATGCAATGCTTTGTTCCAAATTAGGCGATCTAGTCTATACTTGTTTTGTTGTGCGCATCACATAGTAAGATTAGCTAATTAATCGGAATAAGAACACATATGTTTTCAAAAACGAGATATTATGGTTAGTAGAGGCCGATCTTCGGATCGGGCGAGAGGGGGTGCTCATAGCTGACCTTCCCCAATCGTACCCAAGTTCCCAAGCCGAGGCAACTTTGGTGATGATGGACACGTGGCCTTTGGAAAACGAGTCAGGGTTTCCTAAATTCTCCCATTAAAAAATATTTAGGTGGCGACTCTGTATCTGGCAAAGCAGTCCATGTTTGGCACTTCTTTTCTAAAAATCTATTTTCTCAAAACGATTTGCCGGATTTGGACTATTTGGTTCAGATCAAGAACTATGACAAAATTGAATCCGAATTGTGGGGTGCGGCCCTCACGTGGGGCGCGTCCACACCCTATTTTCAACATAATTAGCTTAGTGTTTTAAAGTGCATTTTGGCATCCTCATCACATCCTAAGCATTCCTAGGCCACGATTAAGACACAGTAATGAGGATCAAAATTAGAAACACACTAAAAACAAAGCATAATGACTTTAATGAATCACGAGCGCGTGTTTCAATGTGTACATGTTATGTATCATTTGTAGGTCACGCGTTGTAAGCTATTTGATCTATTTACTTCATCTGTTCTGCAATTGGAGTCATCTGTGAGTAATAACTTTGTAAAACTATGTTCAATTATAAGTATTTTCTGAATGATATAAGATGATCTATTTTTTTGAAATATTATTTTCTGTATGAATAAATGGTTGTCAAATATTTCTGAAATGTATTCGTGGCATCATTAGCTTCAGATGTCATCTGTTGTCTGTCTTGTTATATCTCAATTATGGGCCAACTGTACGTCTCATGAGCCAATTGTTATGGATCCTTCTGTATACGCCCCAATTATGGGCCAACTGTACGTTTCATGAGCCAACTGTATCATCTCCGTACATGTGAGTTAACTACGTCTTTATGGCTGTCCCTTTAAGGGTCAACTGCTTTTGCTAGTGCTAATGGATGTACCACGTATAATTAATTGTAAATTCTGATTATAAGTATAATTCTAAATCTGTTTCTGTTATGAACTTAGATTTCTGAACATGATTGTGAATTCATTTCTAGTAACTTCTGAGTTCTATTTCCGTAACGATTATGGACAACATTCAATAAAACCTTTACCTTGTTATTATTCACTAAGCTTTCGCTCACTAATTATATTATGTATGTAGGTGAGTAGGCGCACGACTAGGCCTAAGTTGCTGCTTGGAGAGTTTTGTTTTGTCAGCCAGCCGCCATACCTCCCGGGGAGGTTCCTATTTGAAATGTCAAGTTTTGTGAATCATGTAAAGGATGTTTTTGTTTTCTGGACTGAGTCCATTATGATGCTATCTGTATGGTGGTGCATGACATATGGACGTTTGACAATATGTATATATATATATAAGTTTTAAATTTTCTATTCCATGTATGTCTACATAGCTCTATGGACATTGTATTTCGTATATTTGCTTCCGCAACCTCTTATATTTTGGTGATTTGTTCAGAGGCTTTTGGTAATCCAAGGATTACTAGCTGGTTACGATGCTAAACCCATAGGGGTGGGTTTGGGTTGTGACAACTTTCATTTGTCCCAAAAACTAAAACTTTTAGGGACCAATTTTTGTTGTCTCAAAAATTAACTTTTCGTCTCCATAGCTACTTCTTTTGCTCTGGATCGTAATTGGAGTTTTAGAGACAAATTTTGGTTCTCTCAAAATCAAAACTTTTTGCAACCACATAATTTTGTCTCTAAAAGTCTATTTATAGTGAGAAATGCAAAATTTTGTCTCTAAAAGTCATTTTTTGACTTTTCTGGACCGGCCATTTGGGATAAACTTCATGACGAAGAAAATTAGTTGGCTAAAGTTTTTCCCAACAAATATTACACTTTTAGGGACGGAATAAATTTGTCCCTAAAAAGCTGATTTCTTGTAGTGTATGGATCAACCTCAAGGTTTCATTGATTCTTCTTTTCCTTCTCATGTTTGTAAGCTCAAGGAAGCCTTGTATGGTCTCAAACAAGCTCCTTGAGCTTAGTATTTGACAGTCTCTAGTTTTTTACTTTCTTACTTAGTCAAGGATTTTGTCTGAGTTATTCTAATTCTTCTTTGTTTGTGAGAAAGACTGCTACCAAAATCACTATTATTCTCATCCATGTGGATGACATCCTCCTGACAGGTAGTGATTCCCTCTTGATTGAGGCCCTACTTCAGCAGATGCATGTGGTTTTTTCCATGAAAGAGTTGGGCTTTCTTTCTTATTTTCTAGCATGTCTGTTCAATCTCACTCTCATGGTTTTTTCTTGTCTCAACAAAAATATGTTGGAGACCTATTGTTTAAGCCTGGTTTAGTAAATTGCAAACCTTGTTCAACTCCCCTTGCTATATATTCTTCTACAAATCCCACTGATGTCATACCATTTTCCCGACATCTTTTTACAGAATCTAGTTGAGGGTCTGCAGTATGTAACCATCACTAAGCCAGATTTGGCTTTGGTTGTTAATTAAGCCTGCCAACACATGCAAGCTCCTACTAATGGTCATTTTGCTCAGGGCAAAAGGCTTCTTTGATATGTTAAAAGGACTTTAGATCATGTGCTCTCTTTTAGCCTAGGACCATTTACTCTTCAGGCCTTTATTAATTCCAATTGGGTTGGACATTGTTTGGATCGTTGATCAACTTCTAGTTTTTGTGTCTATCTTGGTCCTAACCACATTTCTTAGTCTGCTAAGAAGCAACCCACTGTCTCTCGTTCTTCCACCGAGGCAGAATACCAGTCTATGGCTCATATAACAGCTAAGCTCTATTGGATTCAATAGTTTCTTTTTTATCTATTAATTTCTTGTTCTCACAATCCTCTTCTATGGTGGGATAATGTGTCTGATATGGCCTTAGCCTCTAATCCTATGTTCCATTCTCGGTCGAAACACATCAAAGTTGATTGCCATTTTATTCGAGAAAGAGTGTCTTCCAAACAAATTTCTTTGTCTTACATTCCCAACATTGACCAGGTGGCTAATATTTTTACTAACCCTTTAACTTCGTCTCATTTTCATTATCTGAAGGACAAACTAATGGTGCTTCCTTGCCCCATTAGTTTGAAGGGAGATGATAAGAGTATTGACGAGAAGTGCCAAAATGCTTTACTTCAGCCACAACTACAGGTACAACATCAGCCATAGCTATAGCCGCAGTTACAGAAGAAGTCAAGACTTCAACATCAGTTATCTAAAAAGCACAATGGAGTGAAGAATGTATAGAGCTAGAGAAGGAGAAGGGAGTTGGCAACCAGTTCTGCGCAAACATGGAAGAGTATGAAGAGGTATCTCAGATCAAAAAATAGGTACCTACACATTCTTTGTGGATGAATTACCAGAATCCATGGAACCCAAAGGTCTCTATTCATTGTTTAATAAATTTGAGGTAGTGAAGGATGTGTACATCTCCTTTAAGAGAAGGAAACAGTCGAGATCAAGGTTTGGTTTTATAAGGTATGATTGCCCTGTTGCCGCACAAATGGAAGTTCAAAAAACAAACAGTCTGTGGTGTGATAACAGAGCACAGAAGGTAAAACCAGTAGATTTTGAGAAGGCTCAAGGAGTTCAACCAAGATCAGCATATGTACAAGAGGTGAGGAAGGAAGGAAAGACAAAATATGCAAATATTTCTACGGAAAGAAGATAGCAAACCTATGCTCAAGTGGTAAGTGAAGGAATGAGAAGACATAGCACCAGTATAATCCTAAGAGCATATGAAGAAGGTAATGGATGGTTGTATGAAAATGTATTAGTTCGTTTGAAACTGCAGTGCTTGGAGAAGGAATTCAGGAAGGAATTAACCAGGAGGGAGATGGGGGTCATCAAAGCTACAAAGGTAGGTGGAAGGGATATAGTTGTCTCATTTGAATTAGCTCAAGAGAGAAAAGAAAAACTCATCAAGATAAGGGATTGGATTCAGGAATGGAGTGAATCAATTGAGGAATAAAAAAAAAAAAATGGTCATTGAACAGGAAAGATGTGTATGGCTGAGCTGCTATGGAGTGCCATTCAACCTCTGGAACAATAAAACTTTCAGCAGTATATGAAGGTTATGGGGTGAAATTCTAGAGATCCATAATGAAACTCTAAATATAAAGAGTTTACAGTGTGGAAAGATAAGAATTGCCACCAAATGATGAAATCTATTAATAAAATAGTGAAGCTAGAATGTAATGGAATCTTGTATCCAGTGAAAGTGTGTGAGGAGCATATCATTACTAATGTGGTGATAAGTAAGATGTGTAACTACCAGAAGAAGCATGAAGAAGCCCAGCTAGATAGTTTAGAGGATGAAGTTCCTGATCAGTGAACAGAACATGGGGGCAATCTGGAAGAGAATGAAGATGACGTGGATGTCTAGCAAGTTGAGGTGTTGGACAGAATAAGTGAAATGGCCATTGATGATAGGAGACAAGAGAATGAAGGCAAAGCTGACATGGACAAAAAAGACAAAGACTATGAAGAGAGTGATGACATAGACGATATAGACAAAGAGATAAATGTTTCACTAGTTGAGGAAACGGACAGCAAATTGGGAAGATCGAACAGTAGGGGCGCACGAGCAGAAAATGCTGAAGCTGTGATGATGAAGACGGCTCATGAAGAGATGGGGGATAATTGAACAGTTGATGGAATGGTCATTACATCTGGCTTCATGAAAAGTTTAAGTGGGTCTTATAAGTCTGTACCTGGGCTGAATCTTGAAGTGGTGCTTAACAAGGCCCATGAACAGAATTGTGATATAGGCCATTGTAGTATTGTTGGTGCACAACCTAGTTCTTCAAATCAAAACCAATATACTAGTAATTCTTCGACCTAAGTCCAAACTGAAATGATGAAACAGTCAAGTAAGAAGGGCTCATTTGGCGGCAAAGACCAAACACGAAATAGAGAAGAAAAGCTAGTAGAAAGGGAAAAGAAAATGTGGTTTTAGGTCACTCTCTTAAGAAGAAGGGTAGCCTCCAGATTGGGAAAAATAGGGAAGGTATGTTGATGAATTTGAAGAAAGGGGCTATTTTCAAGTCAGCAGTAGCAACAATTTCACTTTCTATGGCTAATGAGTCAAGCGAGATGGTGCGAGCTACTTAATGAAGTCAAGCAAATTTGCAGCTTAGTCTGCATCGGGCTTGATTGTAATGGCAAGGAGGAAGAGGTTATAAGCAAACTTATGGAGCTGGAAGAAAGAGATCTTGAAAAACTGAAGGAGATAGGGGGGGCAATGCTAGTTAAATAGTGTCCCTAGGAGGTTTAAGGTGTCTTTATTTATTGTAATGAAGCTACTATCTTGAAATGCGAGGGGCTTGGGAAGGCTAGTTAAAAGAAGGAGAATCAAGAAGGTGCTTTTTGATAATAAGGTAGACATGGTGTTCTCAGGAGACCAAGAAATCGACATCAATACAAGAGGTAGTTAAGTCTATTTGGGCAAGAGAGATAATGGATTTTATGTCGGTGGATTCAGATGGAGCTGCTGGAGGTCTACTTTGTGTATGGAATCCAGAAGTGTTTCAGATTAAGTATTGCTGCTGCACAAAAAATTTCATTCTTTTATCAGGTACGCTTTATCATAGTTTTGGGTGTGTTCTGGTGAATGTATATGGTCCTAATGATGTAGTAAAAAGAAAGAAGGTGTGGGATATTTTGTTAAATATTAAATCAATTTTTCCAAACCCTTGGTGTCTGGGGGAGATTTTAATGAGATCAGGATTATTTCAGAAAGATAGGGTTGCTCTAGAAGGGATAGGGGGATAAGGGAGTTTAATGAAATGATTGACCAATTGGAGTTAGCTGATTTACCAATGTTTGGAAGGAAATTCACCTGGGGTAATTCACAGGAAGGGGAGAGGTGGAGTAGGTTAGATAGATTCCTTGTAAACCCAGAGTGGTTGTATAACTTTAATTTCAAAGTGTGGGGTTTTTCTAGAAGATGGTCAGATCATTGCCCTATCCTACTGATGGAGGATGAGAAAGACTGGGGCCCTAGACCTTTCAAATTTCTTAATGCATGGATCCTTCACCCAAGTTTCATGAAGGTGGTGGAAAAATACTGGTCAGAATCAATGTTAAATGGCTGGGCTGGGTTCAAATGCTTAAAAAAGCTACAAGCCTTGAAAGCCACATTAAAGCAGTGGAATAATGATGTTTTTGGTAATGTTGAGTTCAAATTGAAACAAGTTGAGGAGGAACTTCATGCACTTGATTTACTGCCTGAAGAAAGGGCACTATCATCATCACAAGCTACTAGAAAAAGGGAAGCTAAAGGTGAGGCATGGAAATTGAGCAAAATGGTGGAGTGGGTGTGGCTCTAGAAATCAAGGCTAAATTGGGCAAGTAAGGGTGATAGAAACATGAAGTTTTTTCACATTATGGCACGTAGTAGAAAGAACAAGAAGGCCTTATGACCTATTTGGTTAATGGTTCTGTTGTGGAGAATCATAAGATGTTAGAAATCAAGTGAAAAATCATTTTCTCAATCTATTATCTAATCCTTGGCGTATCAGGCCTGGGCAGTTAGGCCCTTTTTAGTCCATTAGGGAGGACCAAATTTCAAATTTTCTGAAATCAGATTTTTTTGAAACTAAAGTTTTGGTAGCAGTTAGAAATTGTGAGGGTAATAAGGCTCTTGGTCCAGACGAATTTAATCTCACCATGTTCCAAAAATGCTAAAGTATCATTAAGGTTGATGTGATCCAATTTATGAATGAATTCCATCAGAATGCTAGGTTGGTTAAAGGTATAAACAGTTCTTTTATAGCTATGGTACCAAAAATTGATAACCCTTCTGGTCTTCTGACAGACCTATCTCGGCCTAGTTGGCTCTTTGTATAAGATCCTTGCAAAGGTGTTTTCCAATAGAATGAAGAAAGTCATGCCTAGGATAATCAGTGATTCAAAGTCTGCTTTCATAGGAGGCAGAAATATTCTGGATGGGATCTTGATTGCAAATGAGATTGTTGATGGAAGAAGGACAGAAAAAAGGGATACTACTGAAGCTTGATTTTGAAAAAGCATACGATTCAGTAAATTAGGGATTTCTATTCTCAATGCTATCTAATTTTGGTTTTGGTTCTAAGTGGGTGCAGTGGATACAAGAATGTGTGACCTCAGCAAGGATCTCTATTTTGGTGAATGGTTCCCCAACTTCTGAGTTCAAACCACAAAGAGGGCTCAGACAAGGCAATTCATTGTCACCTTTTTTATTTAACATTGTGGCAAAAGGCCTTAATATATTGTTGGAGAGAGTGAAATAGCTGGGTTTGATTAGGGGTGCATCAGTGGGGTCTAGTGATCTTAAGATCACTCACTTGCAATTTGTTGATGACACCATTCTGTTCTGTGAAGCTGAATAGGGTGAGGTTTTAAATATCAAAAGAATATTAAGATTCTTTGAAATTATGTCGGGCCTAAAAATCAATTATCATAAGAGTGTGGTGTGTGGGGTGGGTATACCTACAACTGTATGTTAAGAGTTTGCTTCCAAATTACACTATCTTCATCAAAAATTACCTTTGAAATATTTAGGGATGCCCTTGGGAGCCAGTCCTGGTAGAAAAAAGACTTGGCAGCCTGTGCTTGAGAAGTTTAAAATAAAATTGGCCTCTTGGAAAAGAAGGTACCTTCCTTTTGTAGGTAGGCTAACTCTAATAAAAGCTGTTTTGTCCAGTTTACTTGTCTACTACCTTTCTTAGTTTAAGATGCCAGTAGGGGTAGCCAAGGAGATCAATAAAATTTAATCAACTTTTCTGTGGGGTGGTTCAGACCTTAGAAGGAAAGTTTATTTGGTCAAATGGGGCGATGTTACTCTAAGTAAAAGGCAAGGTGGGTTGGGAGTTAAAAGAGTTGATTTGATGAATGTATGTTTATTGTTAAAGTGGTGGTGAAGGTTTGGGGCAGAGGTCAAACCCCTTTGGAAAGAGGTGATTTGCAAAAAGTATTATGGGTCTAGTGATATTTGGTCACCTGTGCTTGTGAGAGGGGCCAGGGTGTCTAAAATATGGAAAGATATTGTGGGTGTTATATTATCCAAGCCTGAAGTGCTGGGCTTTTTTTCAGTCTAATTCTAAACTTGTCCTTGGTGATGGTTTGAGGACAAGGTTCTGGCCAGACAAATGGGCAGGTAATGTTTATTTCAAGGATGAGTTTACTAGACTTTTTCTTCTGGCCAAACATAAATTTGAATCTGTAGCTATGCTGAGATCTAGAGTTTACCATGAAGACTGTAATTTATCTTTTAGAAAGAGCTTGTTTGAATGGGGAATGAAGGAGGTAGGTAGATTGAAAGGGCTGCTGCTTACTGCCCCTGAGTTAAGGGCTAATGTGCCAAATAAATTGATATGGAATGCGGATTCTTCAGGTGTGTTTTCTGTCTCGTCCACTTATCAGTGGTGTGAATCCTCATTTGGTCCTATCTACAGGGTGACAGACCTTATTTGGAAGAATGTGGCCCCCCCTCCTAAAGTTCAATTCTTTGGTTGGCTTGCATGGAAAAGAAGGATCAAGACATCTAATTATCTTCAAATGATTGGTATATTGGACAACCTTAGTAATTTACATTGTGTGTTCTGTAATGTGGAAATGGAAACGAAAACGGATAACCATGTGCTTTTGCATTGTTCTTTAATTTGGTTACTTTGGTCCAAGATTTTGAGTTGGTGGGGTTTTGAATGGACTATACCAAGATCAGTGGATGCCCTGCTACTTTGGTGGGCACGAGTTAAGCTGAAAAAGTTAGAGAATCATCCCCTTTGTGATGTTCTGGTCTATATGGAAATTAAGGAATGATTGTATTTTGAATAATGCCCAGCCTAACTTAGATGATCTTTGTGATCTGGTGATAGTGAGAATTGCATTATGGATTAAAGCATCATGTTCAGGTTTGGCCTACTCAGTGACTGAAATCATTTTCAAGCTGCACCAGGTCAGACTTTGTTCCAGCTGATTTTGTAGTACATGGAGGTTGCTGATGAATGGGTGATGCTGCTGCTGTTGATGTTTTAGAGGTTATGCTGTTGATATTGCTCTGCTGTTAAGGTTTAGGCGATTCTGTACTTGATGGAGGTTGTAGCTCTGTTTGTGATGCTATGGCTAATGTTCTACTACAAGAAAGTGGCTTTTCTGTGTTTGGGTATTGCTGCTGCTCAGGGGTGGAGAGCTTTGTTATTTATTTATTTATTTATTTTTGTTGTGTATTTTGGGGTTTGCTCTTGTTTTGGTTGGTTGCTTACCAACTTGATGTGATGCTGCAGATGATTAAGCTTGTTTTATGGTGCCAACCTAGTTGGGATCATATTTCTTTGCTATGATGCTAGTGCATCCATCTTTCTTATTGATGTATGTGGTTTTCCTTATTCATCAATAATTTTTTTTTATCGCTAATAAAAAAAAAAAAAAAAAATTCATCATCAGTTTAAGCATGTGCATAATGTAAAGGATAAGAAAAATGTTTGAGGGCTCGAAATCCCGTTAACTCGAAACCTAAAACGACGTCGTTTTGAGTTTCATTTTTTTTTTCTTTTTCTCCTTTTATTTTCGTTCCCTTTCCTTTTTGAAATAGGGAAGAAAGAGAGCAGGCAAGAAAGAGAGAAGAGGAGAAAAGATAAGAGAAGGGAGAGGAAGAGAAGAAGGAGGCGGTGATGGTGGTGATGGCGACGCCGGTTGTCGGTTGATGGCTCTCTCTCTCTCTCTCTCTCATATATATATATATATATATAGATGCGTGTGTATAGATGAAGAAGATGAAGAAGATGAAGAAACTCTCTCTCTCTCTCTCTCTCTCTCTCTCTCTCATATATATATATATAGATGTGTGTGCATAGATGAAGAAGAAGATCTGGTGTTTTTTTTTTTGGATGATCTGTGTATAGAATTTTTTTTTTTTTTTTTTTTTTTGTGATTGTTGGATCCGTCTGTGTAGTGTGAAGATCTGGTGTTTTTATTTTATTTTATTTTTTTTGATGATCTGTGTATAGAATTTTTATTTATTTATTTATTTATTTATTTGTGATTGTTGGATCTGTATTAATGGGATGAGAGGATCTGTATTAATGTGTTGATGATGCTGTATTAATGGGATGAGAGGGGAGAAGATGAAGAGAAGGTCTGGTGGTGTTTTTTTTTTTTTTTTTTTTTTTGATCTGTGTATAGAATATTTTCCAGCTCCCTCCTCCTTCTTCTTCTTCATTTTCATCCTCTCATAACAGAGAAAGAAAAAAGAAAAAAATTCAAAACGACGTTATTTTGGATTCGGAACAAATTCGACCTTCATAATTTCGGGCCCTGTAACAGCTCTGAAAGGATAAACCACCTAATCAAAGATAGATAGATATAAGTATAGATACAATAGTTATAATGGATGTGGTTAGTTGTGTAGTAATTAGTTAGTTAGTTAAAACAAATTGAAGATCACTTGTATAAATATTTGTAATGACTCTTATAACTAATCTTCACTTGTTACTTTTCTACGTAACATGACTAAGTCGCATGATTTTTTTATTTTATTTTATTTTATTTTTTATTTTTTTAAAAGGTAATGAATTTTACACACATACATAAATTTTATTGTATAAATAAATGCAAAAATTCAAATAACATAGTGAAATAAATCCAATGATAAATAACATTTATTAAAAACAAATATTCTCCAACTACAAGTTCATTTTGACATGGCAACAAAGTAAACGGTATCATTTTTTTTACCTCTCTTTCGATAAAAAATTATTAAACACTTCGGTGAATTGAAAAACTAATTCAAGATTTTGAAATTTATTATTTATGAAAATTCAAGCACAGTTTAGGTGGACACACACACACACACACACATACACAAATAAAAATAAAAAAAAATAAAAAAAATAAAGTATACATATATATAAAAAATTACACTTAGTGAATTTTTTTTTTTGGTTGAATAAGTTATAAATAAAAACAAAAGATTTACAAGATTACAAGGGGCATATCCCAAGACCTAAAGAAGCTAAAAAACAAAACCAACCAAGAAAACGAAACTGTTCAAGATCCATATTCCAATCAAAAGATAGGGAACATGAACAGAAACATAAACTAGACCAACTTAACCATAGGCACTTAGTGAATTCATCTTTCACCAATCCAGACAATAGTAATGATAAGCAAACCAACAAAGGAACTTCTCTCTATTTGAGAAATTCCAAAATCTTTATTTGAGTGTTAAGGAGCTTAACTCAAATTTCTTAATTATTAACCATCCTACAGTTCTTTCTTATCTCTCCATCTGATCCAGTGAGAGGACTAATGTCACCCATCTTAACCATTGCTACGCCAAAGTCGGAGTAGAAGGATTGGGGATCTCTGATGTATTGTTTAACGAGGGAATCAGTTGATCCACCATTGTACAACTCTTGATCTGAGTGAAGGAGACCTTTTTGCATGATCAGATTCTGGTAGTAATTGTTGTCAAAAAATGTGGGACTTTGAAGGTCTAGAGGAGCCAAATTGTTGTCTGCAGGGCTAGTAGCATTTGGACATCTAACTTTCCTTTTCATTGCAAAGGAACTATCAATATTGTCATCGCTATAAATGCGATGTTTGAAGACTATACACCTTGCTTGGCCTATTGTATGTGATCCTGGTTCCAAAACGATGCCATTTTAGAAAGTAAGACACTAACAAATATTGAGATATTGACACCGTTCTTAAGAGGCCCATGATGACATATGTCCCCAAAAAGGCTTTGGTTTTCTGTCACATGACTTAACAGTCATACGATCCAATTTTTAATTCAAACAAAATCAAGTCGGGCGGTTGTCAATAATTGTACAAAGGGATAGACACTTATTTGGAGACGGGGGATCTGAAACCCCTATTTAGCAGCTTAAATTTTAAAAGCAGATAATAGAGAGAGAGAGAGAGAGCACCTGATAGAGCAACCAAATCCTTGGTGGAAAGGCCAACATTGTTGAAGTTAGATATGAGTGTTTGGAGGCTAGAACTGGGACTTGGGAGACCATTGGCAAGTGAAATATTGGTTGTTCTAGAATCCCTACGTCCAAGTTTGACACCCCAGGTTGGCCCCCCAAGCTACAACAAATTACATATCAACAAAGAATATAGTACAAACCAAAGACAACCAAACTATACCTAATAATTTAGGAAAATTGACATTTGATACAGAGATCTGAGACACTTACAATGACGGTGGAGTCACGAGCTGCGAGAGCTACAATATCAGCACATGAGACTACATCAGGGCAAGCAGCTTCCACCTTGGACTTAATATCATCAATTACATTATATCCCCTAACAGATCCATTATTAGGAGGTGCAGTCTTTTCTCCTGTAAATGACGAAGTGTCGTCAAGGAGTATTGATCCATCACAACCCTGCTACCAAATATAAGACAAGCCCATAAAGGACAAGAAAGCTTTGTCAAAATATACTCTTTTGAACAAGAAGAAAATATGTATTCATATTCACATAATGGGTAATACTGAACCAAAGAGCTTCTAAGTACACTAAATCAATTTATATTTAGGAAAATGAGTTGGGCCCCAGTGGGGGTGACCCCCAGCACCCCCACTGTTTTGTGATTGGCTCAAAATTTTTATTTTTATTTATTTATTTTTTCTGTCTGCAAGTCACAGTCTCACTATTTTGTGATTGGCTCAAAATTTTTATTTTTATTTATTTATTTATTTTTTCTGTCTGCAAGTCACAGTCCCTCACGTAGAGGTGGGGGTGTTGGGAGTCACCCCGCTGGGGGTTCCCAGCAGGACTCTTATATTTACACCCATCACAATCATTGTAAACCTTGTACTTTAAGAAAAAACACTCGTACATGTTACCATAGATATAAACTTGGTAAGTATATTTTGAAACTCCCAACCAACAAGGGTTTTGCAAATCTCAAATGCAATAATCTAACCTTTAGGGAAGTGTACAACCTTATATATACCGAAAAAGTTATGCACCCAAAACAAAGTACACTAAAAGTGCCCCAAAAATAATGTGTATCATGTATATATAAATTTGATGTGGTCTAGGTCATATTTATAATCTGGTTTACATATTTTGTTTTTAAATATATTTTTAAGATGCACTTAATACTCACTACAGGAAATTGGGGATTTAATAGCGTTTAATTAACGGCGTTTTATTAAACGTCACTGTTTCTAACAATTAACGGCGTTTTTTAAACGTCGCAATTGTTATTAAGTAAAATGGTACCGTTTTGTTAACTGAAGACGTTTAAAAAGTGCCTCCAAATCATGTCTCTCTTCACACCTACTTCTGTCTCTCCAAACCTTTATTTTGAAAACCTTTATTTTGAAAACCTTATCTTGAGCACCGCCGCCTCTTTCTCGCTCACTCAAATCTCGCACTCACTCTCTTGCTCTCACTCAAATCTCTCTCGATTCTTCTTCAGTTCAGTGATTCTTCTTCATTCTTCTTCAGTTCGGTGATTCATCTCAGGATTGCGATTTCGAACTTCGATTTTGAGCACGACTTCGTGATTTATCTCCGTGGATTTGGAAGTCTTCATCTTCTTCGATCAGAGGTTAGTTGCTATCTCTTTCTCTCACTCAAATCTCTCTCGATTCTTCTTCAGTTCAATGATTCTTCTTCAATTCTTTTTCAGTTCGGTGATTCATCTCGGGATTGCGATCTCGAAGTTCGATTTTGAGCACAACTCCATGATTTATCTCTATGGATTTGGAGCTCTTCGTCTTCTTCGCTCAGAGGTTAGTTGTTCTGTTTGTGATTTATCTCTGTTTCTTCTGTGCTCTGGATCAATGTTTTGAAAAATGCTGAATTAGTGTTTTGAAAAATTGGTCTCAGTAATTTCATCTCCGTTTCAGTAATTGTTTTTCACTAATGTTTTGCTCTGCACTATGAGATCTAGATTGTGCTTTCAGTAATTGGTCTTAGTGATTTCATTTATGTTTATATTGTGTTCAAGCTGTCATCGATGTGGTTATGGATTTTGATTTTTGTGAATTCGTGTGTGATTGGTTGATTATGTTTGGAATTGTGGAATTTGTTGATCTGAGTCGAGGTGGTTTGATCATAGGGTTCTTCTCAATGTCTATTTTTGCATTGCAATTTAATTTATATTATTATTTATTGGGGATTGTTTGACTTTGCTCCCTAAAATTAGGTTGTGTTTGGTTGAATACAAATTAGGGAGTTGGGAGAGACCACCAGTTTTAAGCACCATCAGCAAAAGCAGTCACAGATTTCTGCCTATCATATAGCCCAAGGTAAATAAGGTGCTCCATTTTGATCTTGAGGTGAGGAAAAAAGAAGAAGAAATGATTGTGGTCTCTCATTTAGGTGAGAAAAGACTTTGATAAAAAAAAGTAAAATTCATGAATTGCATTGACATCATCTAGTATGTTGATTGGTCTATTGGGTTATCGACCATAGATAATTTAGTTTTGGACTATTGGCTAAATTAACTAATGGATTTAACTTCAATACCCTTTGACATGGTTTTATATGCCTATGCGTCAGTTGAAATGAACTATGCAAACATTGTATTGCCTGCTGAATGTGGCTTCCTTAATTGTTTAAACATTGGGCCAGTTTGTCCAAATGCACATTGTTCTACCCTGAACAATGCTCTGTCTTAGTTTGTATGTTCAAATGCAGACATTGTGATAGTGTGCTGGGCAGAGCTTGTGGAGAATGAAGTCAAAGTGAGAGACTGGACAGAAGTGGATAGCGAATTGCTCAATGTTAGAGCAGGTACCATCTGTGCATCTGAATCTACTTAATCTTGGAGTATAAGTGGTTTGTTTGTCCCATGGTTTTTTACCCTTTTGGGTTTTCCACGTTGAATAGTATCTCTCTGTGTGATTGCTTATTTCTATTTATTAATTGGCTCTTAACTCCGTAATATCTAGTAAATCTGCTAATTTTAAAGACTCCTGTTTAGTTTTTTAGAATTTGTTGATAGATAGTAAATTTTGATCATAGTGAATGCTTTTAACTATTTGTCTTGTGAGTATTAATCTTTCTCCTAACCATATTCCTCTCACAGAGAAGTAAAGAGGTTATATTTTTATTAATATTGTTTATAAAAGCACCTCATTTCTAGTGCATATAATGTAGAATCACAGTTTTTATCATGTGTATTTAAATAATGGTATGTTGCAGATGGCCTTTTATTGAAGGCTCTTGAGTATATGGCTTGCAGATTTGGTGATTCTGCAGAAAGTAAGCCATCTTTTGCTTTGACCATAAAGAGTTATCTACTTATAAATGGTCCTATATTGTTTTCCATTTTATGTTTTCAATTTTTCATCATAATTTGGAAAAAGATATGAAAATGCTAAAATACTTGTGAATATTGTTATACGTGGTGAGCAATCAGTCTCCAAGCTATATATGGAAAACTCTGTAGTTTAATTCCAAAAAGTTGATCAATCTGTTTCGTTATTGATTTAAACCAAATTTATCTGCTTTCGTTCATCTTATGAATGCCATTATTGTTATCAATTTAGTTATCAGCTGGTATTTTTGTGATGTCTTTTTTTTTTCCCTAATTATTTTATTCTACATGATGCAGCGACATGGCATAAGTTCCATGGAAATAAAATATGAATGGTGTCTTATGTGATTCCCAGGCATCTACCAAAGAAGTGGATGTCAGAAAAATATGATGTCTTCTATGAATTATGAGATAGGTCTCTATTACTTTTTTTTTTTGTTGATAAATACTCTCTTCCAAGTTTGGCTCTTGGAACCTCAGTGTTTGATTTATTCTGTGCGCTTGGGTCTGTTAGTTGTACTTTTCACTTTTCATTTTTCAAGTGCAAGTGTTTGCCAGCATTCACATGTGTCCTTTACAGACAAATACTCGTTCAAATTCTATTATAATAAGATCCTGTCATTGTTTTGAAGATTTACTGTTGGGATGGGGGGTAGACTAGGTTTAGCTTTTACCTTTATATGATTTGTAAAGAGTGGCTTCTATTGGAATTAGACTTGCAATCTCATATGCTTGGTAAATTGACATGTTTCTTTTCAATTTTATTATTTAATTTTGACCATCTACTGGTTAAAATAATTATTAGCTATGTCATGCTAATATTGCTAGATGCTAATACTACCTGGTTAATCCTTGATTATAGCTTTAACTTGAAATGGGTTAGACTTGCAATCTCTCTTTACACCCTCTTCTGTCTTTCCAAACCTTTATTTTGAAAACCCTATTTTGAGCTCAGCCGTCACTCACTCGCTCTCTTGCTCTCTCTTTCTCTCAAAGGATCGATTGTTCTTCAGTCCCTTACTCAGTGATTCTTCTTCGATTCTTCTTCAGTTCGTTGATTCTTCTTCGATTTCAAAATTTGATTTTGAGCACAGCTTCGTGATTTATGTTCGTGGATTTGAAACTATTCGTCTTCTTCGATCAGAGATTAGTTGTTTTGTTTGTGATTTATCTTTGTTTTGGATCAATGTTTTGCTTAGTGAATACTTTTGTTTAGGGCTCTATATAGGTCTTAAGCCCTTAGGGCTCTCGATTCTTCTTCACTCTCTTACTCAGTGATTCAATAATGGCTTCATCAAGCTTGAATGAAAGGATAACCAAATTTTTCTTTGTTACTGCAAAATAATTCTTTTATTGTAAAAAAAAAATTAACATGTGATTATAATGAAAGTCCTTATTGTTACATAAGTGGAAGGCATACATATGAACATTTTTCGACAAGTTGAATGTAATGAACTACAATTTTTTCAAGCAACATATGGACTAGATCTAATGGTGATGCTTATGGAGGTATTGTGATCATTCTAATGTTATTTACCTGTGAATTGATTTTTAGGTCTGGAGATTTTTAATAAATTTTGCTGACATTCTAATGTTTTAAATTTTTAGGTCTGGAGTTCTTCAGTATAGTAAATCTGTTGAGGATCGAAAGTTTGACAAAGATATTACTATTGGCCTAATTTGCAGTGAACTACAATGTTCATATGGCTAAGGTGCTTGATGGAGGAAGGAATAGTACGTATAAGTAATATTGCTCTACACGAGTAATCCTTGAAGTAACATAACTAACTAGTTGGCATAGAATGTGTAGAGGCTGCGACTGAGTTTGCCATTTCCCTTATTCAAACATTGTTGATCAATGATTCAAAAGTCATTTCCAAACTTCATAATTTTGTTGATGCGTTGGCTAAGGTTTGTGACTATTCATTTTGTTTGATATGGTGGCTAAATCATATTGTGCCTGGTTCTGATTAAGATCTTACCTATAGCTTGCAGCTAGGCCTGGATCTCCAGAGTCATTACAACAACTGGTTGAGGTTGCCAGGAATCCTGCTACCAATCCTGCTACTCTTTTTGCTATTTTTGTTGGGAAGGATAATGCCAGACAAGCTACAGAGCAGAAGGTTATCAGAAATATTGGTCTTATATAATTTTTAATTGCCTAATATTTCTTTGCATCTTAACATTTTAATTTCTGTTGGCACAGGCCCCTGGTCTCTGTGCAGTAAGCATGGAAGATTATAACATAGTGGAGTCAATGGAACCAGATCCTACTGGTTTTCGTGAGCAGGTTATATATGACCTTTTGTTGTTTAGCATGCTCTTCATAATTCTGAATCAGTAGAAATGAATTTGGTGCTTTTTTGCCATGGTTAAAAATTGGTTGTTACCAGTGCATAACATTATCTCTAGCTTTCGTTACCGTTGTGGCAATGTATTGGTTGGATTAAAACCGTGGTCATATCAACAATTAGAGAATTTTACACTCATGTATCAGTCATAATGGCATAATGTTTATTATGTGCCATTTTGGCCCATTACAGAATGTTAATTTGATGGTACCTCATAAATTTTTCCAGACCTCATTTTCTTTGCTTGCTTTTTCAATAAAAAAATGACTGGGAAACTTGGGGGGTGGATTGGAAAATTTTCTCATTAGAAATTGGATCTGAAGCTGGAGGGTCAACTAAATATTTTGTAGTAATCATTTCCTGCTGGAACATGTGTTTTCTATAGGTTTCAGTGCTGTTTTCAAAATGGTATAGGATATGTGAACTCTCCGGTGCAAATGATGCAGCTTGTGCCCATTATGTCTTACAATTGCAGCAAAGTGGATTGCTGAAAGGGGATGATTTGTTAGGTCAGTTTTTCAGCTGTCTCATTGTAAATTTTCTTCTCTGAAGTTATGCCCACAGTATTATAGTCTGAGTTCTGAATTCCTCTTCCCTCCCTATTCTCTCTTATTTTTTTAACTCAGGAACTTTCTGTGTCACATTGCCTATCTTCTGAGGTGATTAGTTCTAGCCTTCTGCAATCACCTCAACAAGTCCAGTCCCTCTTCTTCCTTGCTATTGATATCTATTCAAAACTTGTCTTGTCGATCATAAAGGTATATGTTTCCCTCTAGATATATAATATGGTTTTCTTTTTCACATTTATTATTCATGGCTTGACTTTTAATGTTGTAAATTGCTAGTTTTTCCCTGTAAATTACTAGTTTAGATGAATTCAAATTTCTTTTTTTCTTGGAATAACAGCCATCAAGCTGAGGTATTTGATTCAAAAGCAAGGGCAGAACATCTTGACATAATTCTCAAGGAGGTATTAGCTTATATTATGTTTTAGGACCTTGTTAATGTCTGTCCTAAGTGTACATATATTTGTATGATTTTGATTGTACAAGCATAGAATGTACAATCATTTTAACCTTCATAACATGTGCCTTTAACAAAATCCTGTATTTTAAATTTTAATATACATATGCAGAACTACTTGTCTTTCTTTGTGTACATTCTTGTTCATGGCCATATGTGCATGTGTGCATAAAAAGTTTGTTTTTAACATAATAACAAAGGCATGGCTGTATTAATAGGTGTTTTGAGGAAGGGATGGGGGGCTGTTTAACTGCTTAGAGGGGTGTTTGACATGTTTTATGTTCGAATATGAAGCAGAGCAGATGTGATTTCCATTTTGGACTTTCTGAATAGTTTTATGGATTACTTTTATTAGTTTTCTAGAAATCCAGCCAAATTTTTTTATTATTATTAGTTTTATTGACCATTGATACGACTCCATGGATGGACCCTTTGGCCTTTAAAGATGGTCTTTTGTTCATGAAGGCAGGGGCAAAGATCTACTTGTTGAAGTTAGGAATGATGAAAATAGAATGGAAGAGCTCTGTACCCTTTCTACGTTGGGGCCAAACTCCATGATTTCTTCCATTGTGCTTCCATATTCCATGAGTTTGGTACCATTGAGTCAGCCCTAAAAGTTTGGATTTCAGAGGGTTCAGGATCTTATATTTAAATATATATATATATTTTTTGGTACAAATCTAACAGGTGGTTGTCATGGAAAAAAAGGTTAAACAGAATGTCTACTATGCATAAGTATTGGGTACAAATTTTCAATTTATGTTTATTTTGGTAAATTTGATTACACTTTATGTTTTGATGCATGCATGTAGACCAGTGAAGACCAACAATGAACTCTCTCATCAATTTGAATTTAACTCATCCAACTTGAAATTTATGGTATAAGTAGGAATATATTTTTGAGTTGGGAATAATTTTTTTGGTAGTAATTTGCCATCTCTTGTATAGTTGGATCCATCATTATAGCTCAACATTTCTTTCTCTGCTAATGTCTTTGTTAAAACATGATTTTTTTGATATATTATTTTGTAATTAATGGTGATTGGATATTAAATTGAATGGGAAAGTGAATTAATGTTGCATTTTGAATGGAAGTTATTATTTCATATTAGTGCTATTTTTCAGTTTAATTACAGGTATTTTTTAGTTCAGTAACATAAAATTAGCACAATTTAAAAAAAAAAAAAAAAGAGGCTATCACGTCGTTTCTAAAAACGTTACTAAATATTATACCAACGGTTGAATTTTTAAAAAAAAGATATAACGACGTTTTAAAAACGTCGCTAAATAGTATGGTGACGCCATATTACCGTTAGTAGAACTTTTAGCGGCGTTTTTATAAAACGCCGCCTACAGTCATATAGCGACGTTTCTAAAGCGCCATAAAGTTATAGCGACGGCCGCATCTTCGGCGTTTGGTATTAAACGTCGCAAAAAAATTTGATGGTGTCTTTGGGATCTATAGCGGCATTTTTTAAACACCGCTAAAACCCTCAATTCCAGCAGTGACTGGACAAATAAAAGGTGTATATATATATTAATAATTCGGTATTCGGCCACTGACTAACACAAATTATATATATATATATAGCTCCCATCTGGTAAGATAGTTGAGACTAATTTAGCCCACTAAACTATAAACAAAATCATAGTTCACTTTTTCTTTCATAAAACTACAATCATTTCATTTTTTGACATCTAAACCATAATCATTTCACTTTTTTTTTCATAAAATTATTTATAAAAAAAAAAAAAAAACTAAAAATTCATTCCAAACGAAAATTTTTTAACCAAGCCAAAATAGTTAAAAACAAAAACAAAAACAAAAAAAAAAACAAAACAAAACAAAAAACCAAGCTAAAAAAGTTCTTTCCAAACAAAACCACAGGATACTTATTTTGTGCCTTAACATATCGTAACAGTTCCATCCACATGTGATAAAAAAATTATTTTCCCAACTTTTAAGCCTCGTTTGGGAACAGGCTAATTTAGTAACTTTTTGGCTAATTGGCTAAAAAGGTTGGTAAGAAAAACCTGTATGTTTGGGCCAACTTTTTGGCTAATTACGAAACGACGTGCAAAAAGTAGAGAGAAAAGGGAATCTTTGACTTTTTGGTATGGGTTGTTGGCTTTTTGGCTAAAAAGGTAACTTTTTGGCTAATTGGCTATTTTAGCCTCTTGCCAAACGAGGCCTTAATATCATTTACGTATTAATTAACAGTTAACAGACTACAATAGTGGCAGCATATATATAAAAAGTGAAGAAGAAGAAGAAATTACTTGGACAAAGCAGTCATGGAAGTGGAGGCGAAGAAGAGAGGCACCCAAGCGCTTTTCCTTTGACACCGCAGAGGCAACCACTGATCTCACAATCTTGTGTACATTGGGACATGTCTCCTCGTAGAAATCAGTGCAAAGTTGAGCAGAGGAGGTGCCCATTACGAGCACCACCACCATTACAAAATTCGCAGTCACTTCTGAAGAAGATGAAGAGGAAGTCATTTTCACACTACTAGAAATGTGGAGTGTAAAAAAAACAAAACAAAAAATAATGAGATGGGTTGAAAAGATATGCCTGCTGTAGGTTGTATTTATAGAATTCAATGGGTACATGGTTGGCACCGTGGGAGAACATCTTTTTCACTCTCTCGTGGAATTATTTATCTACTTTTTTATACAACCAAAAAAGTACATATTTTCATAGTACTATGTGTATCGTATACGTGCTATTTTTGGTAAATGATAAATTGCATTACAAGCTGTTTGTGTTATTTTTTTTACGGTATTTTTGGTAAATGATAAATTGCATCACAAGCTGTTTGTGTTATTTTTTTTTTACGATAGTGCTACGTGTATTAATTGGTATACTAATTAGTATACAAATATATGCTATGACATTACTATTTTAAAATTATGACCCCACCTATTATACAAATTATAAAAACTTAAAACCTTTAAAAATATGCTACATCATCTGTTAGTACACTAATTAATAACATTGCTATTCTATTCTTTATATCTAACAAAGATAAATCAACGTATTCCACTCACAAAATTTTTCATTACATACTTGGTTTAAAACATTAGATAAGCAAATGATACATGATATTTTGAGACTATTGAATAATAACTTCGCTTCTAATTATCGATTTTAGTTGAATATGAAGTAGACGGCAGAGAAGATTAGTGTAAATTACAAATACACCCTCTAAAACTTGCTTAAAATATAGATAGCTCTTGTGGTTCTAAAAATTATAAATACTCTCTTATTATAATTTTTTTATTTAATAGAATTAATAGAAAAATAAAATTTCTAATATTTTCTCTACAACAATAAAATTACATGAATTTTTAATTAAAATATAATTGACATAATTTAAAACTGTTAATTGACCTGATAATTTATTAATAGAAAGAATCATTTGTTATACAATTAGAAGCTTAAAGGAATATGATATAATTTTCAAAATTATAATGAATAATTAGTATTTTAAGTAAATTTTAAAAGATATATTTATAATTTACCCAAAAGATTATGTGTGTTTTGAGTTGTTTTGAAAAATAGTTTAAAAGGTGATTTTTTGAGGTTTTTAAAAAATATATATATAAATATAAAAAAATAAAAAAATGTTAGGATTCAAAATAAATTAAAACTTCAAAAATAACTTTTAGGCCTCGTTTGGGAAGTGGCCAGTTTAGTTAAAAAGTCAAAAAGTTATTGAAAAAGCTAAAAAACTAACAACTTATATAAAAAAGTCAAAGATTCTATTTTCTCTTTACTTTTTACACATCTATTTATAAAAATTTAAAAACTTATCCTAAATATATTAATTTTTTTATATTATATATATTAATTTTTTTATATTATATTTTAATTAAAAAATTAAAAAATTATTAAAAAATCCTATTTCCAAACGAGCACTTAGTCAAATTTCCAAAATAGACCTTTGTTTAACGCCCTCAACTTGCCTAGTCTTTATCTACTAGACTACTGCATTACATCCGCGCAAGACTTTGCGATACTGGACAATGATATTCAAATTTTTTTACACACCCCACAGCGTCATTTATTCAACCAATAATAAAGGCCATGATGTGACTATTTCTTAAGAAAATAAAAAAATTAAAAAAAATCACCACATAACCGTATATCATTAAACAGGCATAATTAGGTTAAAATTCTTAATTTACTTGATAATTTTTGTCTCTCAAGAGACGCAAGATGGCCGAGAGAAGGAAAAAAAAAAAAAGAAGTGAATATCATCACTTTTCTTAATATTTTGAAAAATAATGAAATTACTATTCGGTGAGATTCATTGCTACACATACAGAAAGTTAAAAAATAAAAATAAAAATAAAAATACCATTTGACAATTTTAATTATAGAAATTTGTATATAAAGATTTGACAGCTGGAACACTGTCAAAAATCTTCCAAAAAAAATGTTTGTTAAATTTTTTTACATTAAATATTTGAGTTTTTGAAGAGTAGTGTATCTAGGCAAAACAAAATGATAGGTCCTAATTTTTTTATTTTGAGTGACAATAAATGATGATTCACTCTCTGAGAAGAAGAAGAAGAAGAAGAAGAAGAAGAAGAAGAAGAAGAAGAAGAAGAAGAAGATAGGTCCTAATTTTTTATTAAATATTTTTATTTTGAGTGACAATAAATGATGATTCACTCTCTGACAAGAAGAAGAAGCATTTTGGCAGATAGGTCCTAATTTTTTATTAAATATTTTTATTTTGAGTGACAATAAATGATGATTCACTCTCTGACAAGAAGAAGAAGCATTTTGGCGTTAATTATTATTATTATTTTTCAAGCCAAATTGATTGATTGTTGGCTAAACATAGCCTACGAACACGTTTATGCGAAATGAAATGCACATGGGCATCAGTTTTTCTAAAAAGAAAAATGCTATTCTTTTAAAAAAGTTATTAAATGTTTTTCTTTTTACTAAAATAATGTGGTAGTGGTATTTTTTTAATTAAAAAATATCTTCATGAATTGTGTATTTTAAATGATAAGTTCACAACATAACCAAGTTATAAATTTATAGTATATTTTCCATGTAATAAATTTTCTATTTTAATGGTGGAGTTTATTTGTTCTTATTATAATGGATGACCATTCAAAAAAATTCGTGCAATTTTTAAATTGACTTTTGATAATTATTATGTGACAGTAAAATAATCTGTTGAATAATTTTTTTTTCAATTGAAAAATAAATAAGTAAACTTAAGTTTGCAGAAACAACTTAGAAACCCTAGAATAATTTGATCTCATTGGTTGGCCGCCTGTAAATATGAAAGTGTTTATGAGACATATCTCTTGTCCTTCGAAACCGTCTCTTTGGGGGCGGAGCTAGGAGAAAATTATGAAGGGCCATGGTCTTTCTATTTTTGTAAAAATTATTGTTTGTTATAGAATTTTAAAAATATATATATTATTTTATACATAAAATGGTCCCAGTATAAAAAAATATATATGTCATTCTTTTTTTATTTTGAATTCTCTTTTTATTTTACACTAAATTTTTTTTTCATCTTATTAAAAATTACTTCTATGGTATTAATTTTTTTTTATGTATATAATATATATATATATATATATCATATCATATATACATGTGTGTTTTATATATAATGATTTTTTTTTTTTTTTTTTGACCCATTTGATAATAAAATCTTGATTACGTCCCCATCTCCTTATCACATGAATCATGATCAATCTCTTTTATACTACTTGCAAAAGAACGTTAATAAAATCTTGATTACGTCCCCCATCTCCTTATCACATGAATCATGATCAATCTCTTTTATACTAACTGCAAAATAACGTTATTAATTTGTTGACTAAAAGGTTTAACCGACATCAACTAGATGTAAATTTTTAGAGGTGGCCTAAGATGGACCACGATGACTATGTGGTGTTTTAAAAAGATGGTAAAAAATTAATTTTTTAATTTTTTTAAATTTTTTTCACTGTTTAATATGAGAGGTAATATAATATAAAATTAGTAAAAAATTAGCTTTTAGCTTTGTTGGTCCCCATGTACTCTCTCTTGGTCGATTTGATTTTTTTTTTTTCTTTAAGTTGTGTTTGGATCATAAATTTAGATATGAATTTAGAAAGTGAAACAAAAAAAGTATGTGAAATATAATTATATGTTATTCATATTTCACCAACTTTTTCAAATTTTCTTTCTATCCACACACATTCTTACAATTTTTCTTTTTTTCCTTTTCTTTTTATTTTCTTGAATCATATATCTTGCCTGACACAAAAAAGACTTTTGAGATCAGTATGAATATATTATAAATTCGATGATTTTGCAATGAGCACAACAATGAGAAGGTGCAAATTATTGATAAATTTTGAAATTTTAATTCCTCTTTCGGCTTTGTTCACTTGTTAGAAACTTTGTTTAACATAATATTTGCAAAATTATGGATAAATTTTTAAATTTTAACTCCTCTTTAGGCTTTGTTCACTTGTTGGAAACATTGTTTAACATAATATTTCTGGAGAAAAATGAAAGAAAGGAAGAGTAAAGGAAAAAAAATGCAAACAATTTTTTTCACTAATCATTTAGTTTATTAAAAAATCTATGTGCAAAATAATTTAAACTTCTCGGGATACATAATTTTGTACTTTTTTTTAAGGAAAATGATTTGAGGGAAAAAAAATGTTTACTTCAATAAAACAATTATTGTGAGCCTTATATATATATATTTTACACATGGAAAATAAATTCTTTTTTTTCTTCTTTTCTTTTCTTTCCCATCAACTGAAGGCAACCTTAGTCTTTTTTCTTTGTTTTTATTTTTTATTTTTTTAATTATATTTATGGAAAGGCAACCTTATTCTTGGACTTACGACATTCACAATAGATGTGTTAAAGTTGTGTGTTAAAGTGTATTATATGATAAAAAGTATTAAAAGTGAGATCTAAAAATATGTGTTAAGAGTTTGTTAATTTAGTGAGTGAATAATGACTGAATGGTGATACAATGGATGTGTTAAGGGGTGTATTAAGGTGTGTGTTAAAAAAATATATATATATATATGTGTGTGTGTATATAATAAATAAAATAAATAAATAATTTAGTTTAACCAAAAATTTCAAGCCAAAAATTAAATTTCAAGTCCAAAAAAAAAAGAAAAAAAAAATATTGTCGTTGACCGGTCAACCAGTAAGACCAAATTTTTTTTTTTTTTTTTCCTTCAAGGATTCGGAGCCGGATGTCCGAGGAGACGTCCCCCAAGCACATTCACTCTCTCTTTTACTGGCTGAAACGCTCGCTGCAGTTAATACACATATTAATATCTGACACTAACACACAATATCAATACACACGTTAACAGCTCCATTGCAGTCCCAAACAACACCCTCAGCTAGCCAAAACTTGACATCTGGCACTAACACATAGCTTAGTGTGTCAATTGTGGATGCTTTTAGGCTTCAATATAGGAACTCCCATAAACGAGCTAGCCATCATAAGATATTCATGAAAATGAAAAGAAATATATTTGGAAATATTTATAAAAAATAATAATAATTGCATAATAGTAACCAGAGCCAATGCATGTGTTTGGTTTGATTTTGAGTAATAAATTTTCAAAAAAGATTTTAGAGAGAGAGTTTAGAATTTTTTTTTAGTTTGTTTGGTTGTATGTTTTGAAAATAGTTTTAGAGTATAAGAATTTAGGATAGTTTGATATTTTGGCTCATTTTGGCAATAACCTAAAAAAATCAACTTTTTGACTTTCTAGTTTTTTTTAATCAAAAGAAGTTACCAAAAAAGTCAAAAAATCAAATAGTTATTGATTGATATGTAAGAGAAAGAAGGTGATTTAAAAAAAAATAATTCAAAATCACTAAACTAAAAAAAATTAAATTTTTTTTTTATAAAAAATTTATTTATAAAAAACAAACCAAACAAGGCGGATAACACAGCCAAACGATGTACCAGTGATGTGAGGAATGACGACCAGACTGTATGAACTTTAGCTGACTAATAGAATTCAATTATATTATTCCTTTATTACACAATTAATTAGAAATGTCCTAAGAAAGCAACGTCACAATTATTTGGCAATGTATAATTTTATTTTCTTTTTTGGAGAAGGTGGCAATGAATTCTTGAAAGGTATATATATATATATATTTTATTTTGAAAAGGAATTATTTTACACAAATCTATATATTATATAAAGAAAATGAGATTTTTAGTGAGAAGTATTGTGAGAGTTTTAATATCTCATACTAATTTTCTTGATTTTCCTAATTTTAAACAATTAAAAAAATTAGCTAGTTAATTAGTCTATGATTTATTTGATAATCCCACATTGGAAGAAAAAAGAAAAAGTAAATTGTTTTACTCATATATAGTCAATCTTATACTCCTATTTAATATTATAGTATTGTACATATTTTAATTTAATATAATTTAAATTTTAAAATAAAATTTAAAAGTTTAATTAATGAACTTTTAATGTAAATTGGTTGGTCTTTTGACCCAGCCGAGTAGGCTAAATCATTTTTAATTTGACTAATTCGTTGATTTAACCGCGATTTTAACAGTTTTATCAAAATATATTGATTTGATTTGATTTATTCGAAATAAATTAAAAATTGATCGGATTAAAGATTGAACAATTGAGATTGCTTGATTAAAAATAAATTTTCCGTCCAAATAATTGTTACCTTTTATTTTATAATCTCACATCAGAAAAAAGAAAAAAAAAAGAATTGTTTTACTTATATAAAGTGAACCTTAATATTATAGTGTTGTGCATGCTTCAATTCAAGTCAGTTTAAATTTTAAAATTTAAATATCATTTAAAATTTTTAATTAATTAATATTTTTATAAGTTTGTTAGTCATTTGACCCAACCTATTAGGTTGAACCGTTTTTAGTTAGAGCATTGTGAGAGCGTCAACATCTCATACTAATTTTCTTGATTTTTTTAATTTTAAACAAATAATAAAATCTCCATTAAACTAACTGATTAGTCTATGATTTATTTGATAATCCCACACCGGGAGAAGAAAGAAAAAGTGAATTGTTGTACTCTTATAAAGTGAATCTTATAATTTCATTTAATATTGTAGTTTTGTGTATGTTTCAATTTAACATAATTTAAATTTTAAAATAAAATTTAAAAATTTAATTAATTAATTTTTGTATAAGTTGGTTGGTCTTTTGATCTAATCGATAAGGCTAAATCATTTTTGATTTGACTGATTCGTTGGTTTAATCACAATTTTAGCAATTATATTTTAACAATTTTATTAATATATATTGATTAGATTTGTTTGATTCGAAATAAACTAAAGAATAATTTGATTAAAAATTGAACGATTGAGATTACTTGATTAGAAATAAATTTCCTCTCCAAATAATTGTAAATTTTTATTTTATAATCGCATATCAAAAAAAGAAGGAAAAAGTGGGTTGTTGTACTTAGGGATAGTTACATCTTACCCTATGTGGTTTCACGCGTTTTCACATTACCTTCATGATGTTGATAAATGTACTCATAAACCCCCTGTGTTTTTGACTAAAGTGCAAAAGTGACGGAATCTGATAGACTTAACATTGCGTCGGGTAGACACACCAGAGAAGCATGTCTTTACTGAATTAAGGATTTTGACACCAAATTTAGAGTTTTGAGTGACCAATTTGCCCTTTTCATAATTTGGGTTTTGTTTTGATCTTTAAGTTCTAGGTTTTATTTTGATCTTCAAGTTCTGGGTTTTATTTTGATGGATTGGAGTTGTTTATTTAGTCTATATAGTCCATAATTTAAACTTTGTAAACTAACACTCTATATATTAAGGCCTCGTTTGGGAAGTGGCTATTTTAGGAGGCTATTTGGCTTTTTGGCTATTTTAGTAGATTATTTTAATTTTGTGTTTGGGAAGATGGGAGGCTATTTTAGTTGAGTTGTTGTATTGAAAAGTGTGTTGAAATGATGTTTAAATTTAAAATGACAAATTTACCCCTAACTTTTTATTTTTTAAATTAATATGAAAGGGCAAAATGGTAATTTTGCTGGTGAAATGAATCGCTGTTGTGTGAGTGTAGGTGTGCCTACACTGTCGGCCTTGAAACCTAATTTTTTTTTTTTTTTTTTTTTTTTTTTGAAAAATCCTCCAACATGCTGCTTTTTTGCTTTTTTCTTCAAATAGGCTATGTTAGCCTAAGTCACCTCTTCCCAAACAGCGCCTAAATATATATACACACACACATAGGATATACATATGAAATAGAGTATTTGCTTTGAATAGTGGGAAAAATTACCAGTGATATGAAGAGGAATGCATTGAATTGCTTGGTGTGTGTGTGTGTGTGAGAGAGAGAGAGAGAGAGAGAGAGAGAAGCTCTCTCTGGTTGCTTCAGTCTTTCTCACTTTTACATAAACAATTTGCCCTCTTTTGTCTTTTTAACTCCAATCCTCTTTACCCCCCTCCCCCCCCTTTTTTTCCATTATTTGAAAATGGGATCAAAATCATAGATTTTCCACTTCTGGGTCTTCAACATTGAATCAATTTAAGCTTCCAAAGAGTTTTTTTTTCCCTGATTCTATGAAGTGGGTTTTCGAGATCAAACTTTAAAAATGGCACCGTCGTTCGACTGGTGGTCGAAAGAGACCCACCGAGGTATACCAGTGGTGGTGAAGATGGATAATCCCAACAATTGGTTCATGGTCGAGCTCCAATCCCCTTCAGACGATGATTTCCTCCTCCATTTCGTTAACTCTACGGGCTGAGACAAAGCCCTCAACAAGAATGCCAAACAGGGCTGAGATTGTTGCGTATTTCAAGGGTTGGCATTTTGGTTCCCCAAATCTTCAATTTCAGTACCTGTATGTGTTGGCTAACCAATTAAACGTTAAGGGTTTGTTTAATTTGTTGTATTCGAATTGGGTTTTGATTTGAGTTGAGTAGATAGCTCTACCTCTTCAGCTCCTTACCAGTATGTATAAATTGCTCTTCATTGTTCAGAGCTTGGACAGTTTAGTGCTCTGTTTGGGTTGCTTATGGATTCGATTAAAGAAGATTAAACCTATTCCCAAAAGAGACCCACTGGATCTCGAGTCTAGCGATGGGGGATTCTTCCTCATGGTTCTCGTTCAAATCCTGTGGAGAGGTGGTTTGGAAATACTCTTGGATCGTGAAGGACGTTCCTGATCCTCTGATTGCCACCTGAAAAGGGATTAACACTCCGGTCGGGGGTGCCGGAATTAGCACTCCGACAAACAAGTTAGTATATGTCTCATGTTTGCTTATGTCTTAAGTTTCTTGGGGTTTTCTCTCACATACCTTTTTGTGGCTGATGTTCCTTTATTTATATTCATTTTTGGGCCTCAGGATTGGGCCCACTCTTAATCCATTGTGTGATTGTTCACTCGGCTCCTTCTATTGTATACCAATTCCCACTCGGCTCCTCGCTCAACTGGTTCTATGGCCGATTAGGATATTCGGCATCTGGATCGTACAAGGCAGGGCCAAATATAATATATATCATGATTTTCCAAGTGTGTATTTGGCCTCTTTGCATCCCCTGATATTCGACTCTTACAATTGCCCCCCAAACACCCCACTAACACCAGTTAGTCAGCGTGTTTGGTTTCGAACTTGAAAAGTCAAAACAAAAATTCGGTGGTTAACCTCATTCCCCCATTTTCAATTAGTCAGTTAGTCAGCGTGTATATTTTTTGAATACTCAAAGTTTCTGGTTCGCCTTTTAGTATAACACCTTTACTTCGTGACCTCTGCAACTTCCTCTTGTTTCTCATTGTCTTCTCTACTTCTTGTAAGTTCTCTTTTCCCCCATTTTCAATTACATTTCCTTGTTTGTTTTTAGTTTAGCATACTCCCTAAATTGGCTAGGATGGCCGAACACTTGAAAGCCCTCCTTTCTGTGGATTGAGTCACTGGTTTTCGACACCATTTTACCATTCTCAACAACATCCACCTGTCACTCGTGGCAGAGAGCACACTTGATATGGAGAGGACTGATGAGAGTACAATCATCTTTCCTCTTCTATCAATTGCTGAAGGCGGAGTCCGATTCCCCTTCACCCATTTTCTAAGGGCCGTCCTTCGCTATTGGGGTCTAATCCCTTCCCAACCTAATGTAAATTTTTATTGAATTATAATAGGAATTGTAGAGTTGAACCGACGCCTTAGGATCAATCTCGATATCCCTGCTATTCGGCATTACTATGCCTTGGCCAAGTCTTTTGGCCGACAGGGGCGGTATTTTCTCAAGGCTAAGGACACTGACCATCATTTGGTGACTATGCTTGCTAGCTCTGGCAAGCGAGTTGACGTTTTCTTGGTCGTTGTCCGAGGCAACTGGGAATTCGGCGAGGGCGAAGATTGCCTAGATCTTGTGCCTAGATGAAAAGGCGAACCAGGTGGCCGTATAGTTTCATACATGCATTTGCTATATATTTACTCGGCTCTCCTTTCATGCATGGTTGCTGTAATTAATTTAGCTTAATGCTTTGTAATATTCTAATTAGCTTAGATTAGCTAATTATTCAATTTGGTTTGTAATAATTAATTAGCTAGAATAGTTAGTCAATTAGTTGGTTTGTAATAGTTAGCTTTCATTTCATTCGGACCCTCCGTCGAGAGGGTAAATTTTGTAATAAGTGTGCGTGTGTATGTGAATGTTTTCCAACCTTATGTCTTTCTCCCTTTTACTTAACTGCTTTCGATGGTTAGTTTTAGGGCATGTTTCAATTAGCATACTTCTGCTTTGCATGCGTGCATCATTCATTCGTATTGCATGCACCGGGCTTGGCGCATCATTCAAGCTGCATTGTATTTCAATACATTTACTTGAATACATGTTTCACAGCATGTTATCAAATGTTGCATTCATATGCCATCTTAGCTAGTCGAGTCTACTTAGTTGCATTTTGCATGTGTTACATTAGGCATTGTTGACATAGTTAGGATCATGTATTGATTACTAAGTAGCTTCTGTTTTGGCTTGGAGTACACTGTGAATGTTTATGCTGTAGCATCCTTGCATGTGTGTAAGTGACTGCCATGATAGCATGCTTGCCATAATGCTATGTGCTTAAATGATTAACTGCATGAATGCCTGTGGATAAAGGCTTCATTGCTGGAATTGGGACAATTCATTGATTGTGAGTTTTAAGCCTACTTTGCGAAGTAGCACATCATGTTTTCTTAAGCCTACTTAAGGGTGGCAAATCCGCATTTTAGCCTACTTGAGGGTAGCAACTTCAAACCATTTTCGAAAAACAAACATGAGATGTTTTGTTCCAAATTGAGTGATTTAGTCTATACTTGTATACTGTGCGCATCACATAGTAATTCTGGATTAATAACCGGAATAGGAACACATGTGTTTTCAAAACAATATATTATGTTTAGTAGAGGTCGATCCTTTGATCACGCAAGCGGGGGTGCTCATTTCAGGACCTTCCCTTCTCGTACCCATGTTCCCGAGCCGAGGCAACTTTGGTGATGACAGACACATGGCCTTTGTCACGAGTCAGGGTTTTCTAAATTTCCCAAAACAAAATATTTAGGTGGCGACTCTGAAATCTGGCAAAGCAGTCCATGTTTAGCGCTTTTTGATCAAAATCAGTTTTCCAAAACGATTTGCTAGATTTGGACTCTTTGGTGATTTATTAGTCTTACATTGCACTTTGTGAGATTAGATTCAGAACCATGACAGGAGTCCGAACTGTAGTAGCTTTGAACCCAAATCTGCACCCTCTCTGAAAGGGGGGTGCGCGGTGGAAGTTTTGGGCGGTCTACAGTTGTTTGGTCATTTGACCTAATTGATAAGGCTGAATCGTTTTTAGTTTGATTGATTAGCTAGTTTAACCACGATTTCTTATACTGATTTTCCCAATGGAAAAAAAATTATTTTTTTTTCCATTGGCTATCTATAGCTTGACTTTTTTGTGCCCCCTTTAGGAGGTTTGAAAGAAAGCCCTACAGTTCGGACTTTTGCGGTTCTAAATCTAATCTCACAAGTGCAATGTGAAATTGATAAATACCAAAGAGTCCAAATTCGGTAAATCTTTTGGAAAATTGGTTTTTAAATCAAAAATACCAAAATTGGACTGCTTTTCCAGATATAGAGTCGCCACCTAAATATTTTATTTTGGCGAAATTTAGAAAACCCATGACTCGTGCCATAGGCCACGTGTTCGTCATCACTAAAGTTGTCTCGGCTCGGGAACTTAGGTACGAGAGGCAAAGGTCATGAATTGAGCACCCCCGCTCGCTTGATCAAAGATCGATCTCTACTAATCATGATATGATTTTTTTATGTACATTATATGCTCTTGTTCCGATTTGTGCTAACATTACTATGTGATGCGCACACACAAGTATAGACTAGTTTGCTCAAATTGAAACAATTCAATTTAATGTTTGTTTGTGAAAAGGGTTTGATTTTGCCACCTCAAGTGGGCTTAAACGTACATTCTTTGAATTTATTCCAATTCAAGCACCAAGCCTTCATCCACAGGCATTCAAGCAGTTATAGCAACTAAGCACTTAGCCTCATGGCAAGCATGCTAGACATGACAATCACTCACACTCATGCAAGTATGCTAAAGCACTAAAATCTCACTTAGTACTCTATGCTAAGAAAAAAAAAAGTGTTTGAAAAATATGCATGACTCCTAACTTTATGCAATATGACTAATGCAACACATGCGAAGAATGCAATTAATAGGCTCAGCTACTAATATGGCATACAAGACAATTTGATAGCATGCGTTTTAAGCACGTATTCAAAGAATGTATTTAAATGACAATGCAGTTTGAATGATGCATCGAACCTCGGTGCATACAATACAGGATGAATGGATACAAACATAAGGTATGCTAATCGAAACATGATGTCCCTAATCTAACCATCAAAAGCGGATAAATAAAAGGGAGAAAGACGTGGGGTTGAAAGACATGCACATTATTACATTACGCTCTCATGAAGAAGAGTCCGAATGAATAAACTAAGCTAACTAGCAACTAACTAAGCTAAGCTAATTAAGCTAATTATTACAAATTGAATAAATAGCTAAACTAATTAACTAATTGTTACAACACTTGAATTAACTAACTAATTAATTAAAATAAAAATGTAAGTAAACTAAGCATCTAACTACTCTGCCTCGGGAAATGAAAGATGTGCACGCACATGCTCGGTTTCCACCCGAAAAGACCTCCGTTTTGCTCTTGAAAGCCTCTATTTGCACAGTTGAACATTTCAAGAACCATTTTGCTACACCTTACCAACACTCTGCTGAGATTTGCATCAGTGGTCAGTCGGCCACTGGTGAAGATTGCCGACCATCTGTCGGCCATGAAGAGTGGCCTGCCAGCCATGGATTGTAGTTTGCCGGCCACGAAGAGTGGCCTTCTAGCCACTGATGCACAGGTTCATCCTGCTGCAACAGAGGACAAACAAAGCAAAAAGAGGATATTCTCACAGATTATTTGCACAACTCAATCCTCTTTTTCATGAGTAGATCCAAGGAGTGGTGAACTTAAGCCACAAACCACTAACTCAAGCAATTTTATTGCATGATGGCTTGTGACTTAAGAGGTGCAAGCTCAATAAATGCAAAACAAGACACAAACCTCCTCCATTTCATGAAAGATCAAGGGAAAGAGTAGACCTTGAAGACTTGGATCATTTCATCATTAGCAAGTATGAAATGGTCCAAGTTCCATGTGCTTAATTAATGTCCGATTGAACACACCAAGTTATTATCTTGCTCATCTTTTAGTCCCAAGTTTTAGTTACTCATTTTACTTTACCAACCATTCTTTAATCCAATTAAGTCCATTGGGTGAATTGAAGTCCTCTAATGGAAAGAGGGCTCAAAACACAAGTTGCTTTGGGTATGAAAGAAGCATCATACGGTTGGTAATGAACCCCCTAAGGGATTAAACCATTAAGTATGAAACCTCAATTTCACACTTAGGCAAGCAAGTGACTTGAAACCACTTTCAAAGAAAAATTAAAAGGCAAGAAAGGAGGGAGGTTGTAGAGATTATTAGTACTGAAATGAAATATGAAAAGCCCCAAATAAGTGCTATCAACTCAAGGCCTAAAACACCAAGCTTGTGAGGACTATTACACTATAAGCATGAAAAAGAAGACTCAAATGACTTAATCAACCCAAAATAGAGTTAAAACAGTCCAAATCAGAGGCTAAAACATGCTGGAATTAAGCTAAAACAAACTAGAAAAATAAGCTAAAGCATGGCACCAACTAGGCTACCAAACAAGACACCCTCCAACTTTGGACTTCAAAACATTATTTTTATCACTGAAAAAGATTTGAAATTCAGTGTTTAAAGGCCCAAAAAAAGATGGTTTGAAAGTGGGAAACAAAGGTGGAAAAACCTTATGAGTAAGGAATAAAAAAAGGTGAACCACCCCCCTAATCTTAAATGGCCTAAACCACCAATTTCAGCCCACAAAAACAGAGTTTTTTTATAACCCCAAAACAGCCCAAAACAGTTGGAAACATATAGAAAAAGCAGTATGCAAAGTAAGCTAATAAAGCAAAAATATTATACCTCTTGACGAGAAGAGCAATTCCAAGCTACAAAACCAAGCAAGTACACCCTCTAGAGCTCAAACCAAGCTCAAGAACACCTCAGTTCAAAGATGAGAAGATTTGGTTAAGGGTGTATAGGCAAAGGTGTAGTGAATGTAGGCTAGAATTTGTAAAGAGAAAGAGAGAATTGTAGAGAGAGGAAAATTTTTGAGTCTAAAATTTTCTAACCTTGCTACAAGAGGGAGGGGGTCTTTATATATAGAAAACATGAAATTCCCTCAAGGAGATCTAGCCCTCCATGTGTGGATAGATGCAAGCATTTGTGCAAACAGCTGGCACAACTAACATAAAATATCTGCAGAAAACACTGGTGGTCGGCCGGCCATCAGTGGTGGCCAGCAAGCTACATTGGTGGCTATCAAACCAAAAGTGATGGCTGGCAGACTCTAGGGATGGTGGGCAGGCCATCGGTGGTTGCAGGCTGGAAAGACCAAGGCATGGTCCAAAAATGAGACAAAAAGGATGAAGGATGAGAAAGGCTCAAAGTTATAGCATTCCGCTGAGGACTTCAAGCACTTGGCGAGCAAACAGACGTGAGTGAATGTCAAAGCCCAGAGACGACCTATTTTGACAAGGCCGTAAGACTTGGACAAACAATCAAAACAAAAATAAATGGTTGCGCCCGCAGGCTGCCTACGTATCCTTTTGCAAGGAATCAAATCAGCCTAGTTCTGGGGCAAAATGCAAATGATATGCAAAATACAAGAACATAACTTATGATCATGCAATAAGACTGTACAATGAAACATTTGAATGCAAATGCAATGCAAAGAAAATGCTACAGTTAAACAAACTGAAACAAGGCACAACAATTCCAGTCACGAAAAGAAGTAAGTAAATAAACATGCCATGCGTGGGAAACATGAACCAAATGATATTTCATGTAGAAAGGATGTAAGAAAATTATGCAAGCTTAAGTACGCATCGCGCAGGAAAGGCGAAGAACGACATAACCATCGAGCGCACCCGAGGTTTCAACTGAGATCCTAACACATCACACGCATAAAGAGGAAAGGGCGGTGTAAACATCAGGCACAACTGAATGTTTTTAACCGATGTAAACAATCCTAACGCGTCTCATGCGATAGGTGGAAGGGTTGTGTGAACACCGGGTGCATCTGAATGTTTTTAATCGATGCAAACAATCCTAATGCGTCTCACGTGATAGGAGGAGAGGTGGTGTGAACACTGGGCGCACCCGAATGTTTTTAACCGAAGGGTGGTGTGAACACAGGGCGCACCGAAATGTTTTTAACCGAAGGATGGTGTGAATACCAGGTGCACCTGAATGTTTTTAACCAAAGGGTGGTGTGAACACCGGGCGTACCCTGATTGTTTTTCACCGAAGGGTGGTGTGAACACTAGGCGCACCCGAATGTTTTTAGCCGAAGGGTGGTATGAACACCGGGTGCACCCGAATGTTTTTAATCGAAGGATGGTGTGAATACTGGGCATACTCGAATGTTTTTAACCGAAGGGAAACAATCCTAATGCATCTCACGCGATAGGAGAAAAGGATGTGATTCGAATATGGCATAAATGATTTTACCTGGAACTCCTCTGAATAAATCGTACATACAATATCGTGCATGTCTTCGAAAGAACCGTACATACAATATCGTTTGCTTGTGTAAGAAAGAAACTTAACAAATGCGATACAGTAAGAATGCATGTTCTATGGAAAATAAACAACCGAGATACAATGTTAATGGCATGTTCTATGCGAAACAAACAAAAATAGAAGCATATTCTATGCGAGATTCAAGAGCGGAAGCATGTTCTATGCATGATTCATAATAGATGCAAGACACGCGTGCAATATGCATGAAATACATATCTTGTGTAACAACATATATGAAATGCATGTTCTACGCAAAGAAGCGAAATGCATATTCATGCAACAATGTGAAATACATATACATGCAATATTTATGCAACAACGAGGAAATGCATATTCATGCAACGACGTGAAATGCATATTCATGCACCAATGGGGAAATGCATATTCATGCATGGTAACTTTCAATTTACCTCTCGGAAGAGTTACAATATGTTTAAAGGATACACCTCGTTCATGTTGACAAGTGACGAACATCGTGCAGCGAAAACACCATTTTGAGCTTCTGTAGAGACAATCTAAACCAAACAGTGAACTATCCCTACATTTCTTGGAAACCAAGGACACAAAACAACATAATGACCCCAAGGGAGGCCACCGGCCACAAGAGGAGGCCGTCGGCCAGGCACTGGCCACTGGTGAGCCTTGCCGGCCACCTGCCGGCCAACGTTGGCAGTTCGGGGGCAAAAGGGATTTTTTGCCTCGGGTCTTTAAATATAAGCCACTAGGCCTCATTTCCTTACAACCCCATATCTGAAAATCCTCTCTCTTTCTCTTTAGGTGCTCCTTCTCTCTAGATTTGTGCTTTCTATGCGTTTTCCAACACACCACGCGAAGTTGATTCGCTAAACCCTCTTTGTTTTCTTCACTTTGAACCGATTGAAATTTGATTTCGGCGCCCTTTCCTTTACTTTCACCATTCTAGGCTTGTTTTTCTCAAGTTTTTCTCGGGTTCTGTGCACTTTTTCCAGCTTTGGCTTTTTATTCCATTTTTTCTTTCCTAGGGTTGACTTTTTCCAAGTTTACCCTCTTTTCGGCATTTTTCTTCACTTTTTCACCTACTTCGCACCCATTTTCAGATGGCGGATGAGATTCCTCATGAAGGGGCTCCTCCCGAGATTCCCCTAGTAGTTCCACCTATTCTCAAGTTAGAGCAGTCGATAGCTGATCTTGAGGTCGACCTAAAAGCAGAGTTCGAGCCTGAGGCTGAACTAGAGTCATTACTGTTGAGGGTACGGCCTTTCGATCCGGAGAGATATCACCCCCAAACACATATATTGCCTACTGCCGGAGGCATTAGACACTTCATAAGTTTGCTTGCAGCGCACCGGAGGATCTCTTGCTGAGGGAGCTGGCTTCTCACTTGTCAGCCATTGGCGTTGAGGTATGAACTCTGCTTTCATGCATTTCTGCCTCTCTTTACTTGGATTTCTTGCACTGTCTTTCATTTGACTATACGATCATCATTGCTTTATATGATTCATTTGTCCTTTATCGGTTGCATCTCGTTCTCTGCCATAGCGCAAGTCTCGTGCCTTCAGAGGCTACGGTGCTACGATCGCTCGAGACTGGTATGACGAGCTCCTCGTTGGAGTTCGCGACATCATTGATGAGGCTAGCTTTGGCCTTTTCTACTTTGGCCTGACTCGGGTCATCGTGAGTCATTCTCTCCTAAGAGCGCTCGTGAAGAGGTGGTGGGACACCACTAACTCCTTCCACTTTTCCACCACAGGGGAGATGACGATGACTCCCTACGACTTTGTCATGATCACCGACTTAGACATAGGGGGCAATCCAATCCCTCTCGATACAGATATGGAGGAGTGGGAGGTGGCCTGGTTCGAGCTGCTGGGGGCATATCCACCTATATACCGGACGGGCATGGTGAAATACACCTGGTTCGTCGAGCAATTCAGAGGGAGCGAGCCTGAGACAGTAGAGGAGACAGAGCATTACGCCATGGGTTTCCTGATGTTCGTCTTCGGTACCAGCTTGTTTTCGAATAGGTGGAACACCGTAGGCTTGCATTTGCTGAGTGCCCTGGTGACCCTTCCTTAGGTTCGTTTTTATGACTGGGGTGAAGCCGGCTTCGCCATTTTATACGGATACATGAGAACTACCTCCCGTCTGCGGGGAGACTTGATTGGAGGCTACTGGCGAGCTTGGGAGGTACACATCTCAATTCCCTCTTAGCACTTTATAGTTTCTTTACAGTTTCTGCTTTACATCTGTTTCAACACACGTGCTTTCTGCTTTACACTTTCTGTATCTGCTCATACTGTATGCTTTCTGCTTTGCACTTCTGTATCTGCTCACATTGTATGCTTTCTACTTTGCACTTTCTGTATCTACTCACATTGTACTGATCAAATACCACTGCAGTTTTCCCGCAACTATGGGTGTATGCATACTTTCTGAATCTCACGCTAGAGCCTGTAGAAGAGCTTCCATTGGCAGTCCCCTACTCGCGGAGACATAACGGTCGACTCTACCATATGACCAGTGAGCCCTTCACATTCTTCAGGCATTACTTCGACACAATAGTTGCCCATGAGGTAATCCGAAACACAGTCATTTTTTCTTTGAAACTATTTTGATTCACATATTTAGCAATTGATAGCAACTAATGATCTTGTACAATTTCTATTTGTAGATCATGTGGCAACCATGGGCCATGATGCCAGTGGGGTTCGGGACCAGTATGCCAGAGCCTGGGCCACCTTCCGCTACCGCGTTCTATTTGAGGGCTCAGTCTGTCGGGCCTGGTTCTTGGGTAAGTGCTTCATGCGCCAGATTATGGGTCTACCTGACCCGATCACCCCGATGGCTCTACCAGAGTCCATGCGATCTACAGATGGCCTTTCCTTTGAGGAGGTCATCCAGTTTATGGTAAGCTGAACGCCAACTATTTCTGAGTAGAGGGTGACTATGTAGCCTTCATCCAGGCACATTTGATGCCGCCTTTAACTGGCGTTCGTAGAGGCGAGAGCGCCTGCAGCGAGAGAGAGGCCTAAAGTGACCCGGGCAAGCAGGGCCCGTGGTATAGGGGCTTCCTGTAACTCAGATTTTTTGTGCCCCCTTTCGGAAGGTTCAAAAGAAAGCCCTACAATTTAGACTTTCGTGGTTCTGAATCTAATCTCACAAATACAATGTGAAATTGATAAACACCAAAGAGTTCAAATCCGACAAATCATTTTGAAAAATCGATTTTGAATCCAAAATGTCAAAATTGGACGGTTTTTCCAGATATAGAGTCTTCACCTAAATATTTTATTTTTGAAAAAATTTAGGAAACCCATGACGTGTGCCATAGGCCACGTGTCCATCATCACCAAAGTTGCCTCGACTAGAGAACTTAGGTACGAGAGGGGAAGGTCATGAATTGAGCACCCCCGCTCTCCCGATCAAAGATCGGCCCCTACTAATTATGATATGATTTTTTATGTACATTATGTGCTCTTGTTCCGATTATTAAGCTAGCATTACTATGTGATGGACACAAGCAAGTGTAGACTAGTTTGCCTGAATTAGAACAATTCAATTTCATGTTTGTTTTGCGAAAAGGGTTTGAATTTGCCACCTCAAGTGGGCTTAAAGCTGATTTGCCACTCAACAAAGTGGGCTTAAAACATACATTTGTTGAATCATTCCAATTCAAGCAACAAGCCTTCATCCATAGGCATTCAAACAGTTTAGCAAATAAGCATTTAGTCTCATGGTAAGCATGCTAAACAAGAAAATCACTCACACTTATGCAAGTATGCTAAAGCGTTAAAAACTCACCTAGTACTCCAAGCCAAAAAGATATGAGTTAGAAAAATGCATGTTCCTAACTATGCCAAATGGCTAATGCAACACATGCGATAATGCAACTAAAATAGGCTCGGCTATTAAGCATGGCATATGAATTGATTTGATAACATGCGGTTAAACACAAATTCAAAGAATGTATTTAAACAACAATGCAGTTAAAATGATGCGCTGAACCTTGGTGCATGTAAAACAAGATAAATGGATGCAAGCATAAGGTATGCTAATTGAAACATGATGTTTCTAAACTAACCATCAAAAGCGGTTAAGTAAAAGGGAGAAAGACGTGGGGTTGGAAGACAAACACATTATTACATCACGCTCTCATGAAGGAGAGTCTAAATGAGTAAAGCTAAGCTAAGCTAATTAGGCTAAACTAATGAAGCTACTGATTACAAGCCAAAATAAATAACTAGCTAAACTGATTAACTAATTATTACAACAACAAATGAACTAATTAGCCAACTAACTAATTAAATAATTACAAAACAATTGCGACTAATAATATAACTAAGTAATTAAACTAAGCTAATTTGATGTTCCGCCTCGGGAAATGAAAGATGTGTATGCACATCCTCAGTTTCCACCCGAAAAGACTTAAAACCCTCTATTTGCATAATTGAACACTTTCAGAACAATTTTGCTTCACCTTACCAATACTCTGCTGAGGTTTGCATCAGTGGCCAGCCGACCACCTGCCAGCCATGGAAGTGGCCTGTCGGCCATAGATAGTGGCTTGCAGGCCATTGATGCACTGGTTCATCTTGCTGCACCATAGGATAAACAGAGCAAAAATAGGGTATTCTCACAGATTGTTTGCATAACTCACCCCTCCTTTTCATGAACAAATCCAAGGAAATGTGAACTTAAGCCACAAACCACTAACTCAAGCAATTTCATTGCATGATGGCTTGTGATTCAAGATGTGCAAGTTCAAAAAATGCAAAATGAGATACAAACCTCTTCCTTTTCATGAAAGATCAAGGGAAGAAGTTGACCTTGGAGACTTAGATCATTTTATCACTAGCAAGTATAAAATGGTCCAAGTTCCATGTGTTCAATTAATGTCCGATTGAACACACCAAGTTATTATCTTAATCACTTTTAGTCCCAAGTTTTAGTTATTCATTTTACTTTACCAACCATCCATTAATCCAATTAAGTCCAAAAGGTGAGTTAAAGTCCTTTAATGGAAAGAAGGCTCAAGACAAAAGTTGTTTTGGGTATGAAAGAAGCATCATAACGTTGGTAATGAACCACTTAAGGGATTAAACCATTAAATGTGAAACCTGAATTTCGCACTTAGGCACACAAATGACTTGAAACCACTTTCAAAGCAAAATGAAAACCCAAGAAAGGAGGGAGGTTGCAAAGATGATTAGTGCTGAATTTAAGTATGAAAAGCTGTAAAAACTTGCAATCTACTCAAACAAGTGATGTCTGGAGGCCTAAAACACCAAACTTCTGAGGACTATTACACTATAAGCATGTAAAACAAGACTCAAATGCAACAACCAATGTAAAACAAAAAAATAAGCTAGAATAAGCTAGAAAAATAAGCTAAAACATGCTGGAATTAAGCTACAATAAGCTAGAAAAATAAGCTAAAGCATGGCACCAACTAGGCTAGCAAACATGACACAAGGAGGGGAGGCTAAACCCTCCAAATTTGGATTTCAAAACATGATTTTCACCGCTAAAAATACTCTATAATTCAGTGTTTAAAGGCAAAAAAAAAAAAGGTTTGAAAATAAGAAACAAAGGTGAAATGGCCTTAACAACAAGGAATAAAGAGGGATGAACCGCCCCCTAACCTTAAATGGCCAAAAACACCAATTTTAGCCCATAAAAACAGAGTTTTTCACAGCTCAAAAATAGCCTAAAACAATGAAAAAAAAAGATAAGAATACAAGTATGTAAAGCATACAAACAAAGCTATTATTATACCTCTTGAAGAAAAGGGTAATTCCAAGTAACAATTCCAAGCAAACACATCTTCTAGAGCTTAAAACAAGCTCAAGAACACCCCAACTCAAAGATGAGAGGATTTGGTTAAGGCTGTATAGGCAAGAGTGTAAGAATTGTAGGCAAAAGTATAGAGAGAGAAAAAAAATTTAGTATAAAATTTTTCTAACCCCAAAACATGAGAGAGGGGATCCTTATATATAGAAAATATGAAATCTATATAAGGAGATCTAGCCCTCCATGTATGGACAAATCCATGAATTTGTGCAAACAGCTAGCACAGCTGGCATAAAATATCTACAGAAAACACTAGTAGCTGGCCGGCAGACAAGAAATGATGGCCGGCAACCTCTAGGGATGGCTGGTAGGCCACCAGAGATTGCAGGCTGGAAAGATAAAGGCCTGGTCCAAAAATGAGACAAAATGGATGCAGGGTTTGAAAGGCACAAAGTTGCAGCAATCCACTGAGGACTTCAAGCACTCGGCGAGCAAACAAACTCATTATCGGATGTACCTACAAGGACATCCAAGTCTTAAAGGGCTGTCAAAAATAGAGTATCTACACTTCCCGAGTGAGGCAGAGGACTGATTGGCCGGAGCTTCCGACCGCGCTGACATGCTGGCGGCATACTAAGGAGCCTTACCAGATTCCAATTGAGCCTGCAGCGGCTGGTCATAAGCTTGTTAAGGTTTGAGGCCCGACTTAGGTATGGACCATTCTTTACATTTCGCACGCCACATTTCATTTCAGATATGTTCATTACAGATATGTTCATTACAGATACTAATCATCCAAATACATTTGCAAGCATCCATCGAGTACACATGAGGTGCCCTTTGAGTTGATAGCCTCTCTGATGGGGATGGTACAGAGGAGAGACGCACTGTTTAGCCTCTACGGTATTCAAGTAATTTCTTCAATTTATACTCCACGCATCAAATTTCCACTAACACTGACATTTCAACTGAAAACTTCCCAAACTCATTGATACATTGCATTAATGCACGACATCTGACACACTGCACTCACACACTGTATTCATACACTGTATCTGACTTCTGTGTACTCTCATTCTTCACATCATGCTTGCATCTCATTCTATATGTCATGCTTACATCTAATAGACATACCGTAACTTACATGTGACAATGGTCTTTTCAGATCCCACCCATACTGAGGGCACCAGCGATAACTGCAACACCTGCACCAGTAGTACCTTCTCCAGCAGCAGGAAGGAGAGAGAGACAAGCTCTGGAATGCGACCGAGGCATAGCTAGGGGCATCCGAGTTGAGAGTGGTCCTTCAGAGCCCATTCTGAGTGATGATGATGCTGAGATGAGCAACTCTAAGGAGGCAGCGAGTCAGCATTCGGAGTCATTTGAGAGTGGAGATAATGACGTCGGCTCAGGTTCCGAGAGTCGAGGCGATGCCGAGGTGAGCTCTGAGGAGGAGAGCGGAGATGACGCCGGCTTGGGTTCTGGGACAGATTCAGACAGCGGCGCTGACAAAGATAGTGCCCCAGAGTCCTCTCCTCCGAGGAAAAGGACGAAGAGGGCTTCTCGAGCTTGAGGCAACCAGCGTTGATTTTTTTGTACTTTTGCTTAGTTTCTTTTTGTTTATAGTTTAGCACATTGTATAGCTTCAAATAGGTTTTAGTTGTTTTAAACACTTGTACTCCTCTTTTGTAAAATCCATGATCAAAATAAAATAGTTTTTATGAAAAAGTATTGTATTTTGCATCATAAACACCATATAGCATGAAATAGACATGGAATCGAATTGGCCAAGAGCACCTTTGATTGAACAAAATCTTAATCGAGTAATGAACCAACCAACAACTGACATAAAAAGCAATATACAACTTTGATAAACAAAACAACAACTTGATATATGAAACAACACACAACTCGATAAACAAAACAACATAACATAAATACAACTCAACAAACTTGCTAAAACCAAAAAAGGACTCAAAACAAGACCTTAAGACACACAAAGAGCAGAATAAAACACATGCTTTTAGCATTTTTCAACACAAAGAAGGACAACAAGTCAGAGTGATAGACTACTAGCCCAAAATAGGGGTTGCCGGCCACATGCCGGTTATGAAGGTGGCTTATCGGCCACCAATGTGGCTTGTCGACTACCTACCGACCTCCTATCAGCCATCAATGTACAGGACCTCTAGATTGTTGACACCTGGCTTCCACTCACTGCCTTATCTTCCATAAAAGATTGAGCTTCGTGATTTATTCATTTTAGTTGCAAATTCTTCACAAATGGAGTCATTTTTTGCTGAAAAACTCTCGAATTGGATTGCGACTTTAGACGGCTTATAAAAGGTGAATTTCTAGGATTTTGTGATAAATGCACTTTTCCCGCTGAGCTGTTCTCCTCTTTGTTTTCTGTTCTTTCATGTCGTGGCTAGATGTTGGAACCCAATTACACATGTCTTTAGCTTCAGGAGACAAGAGATATGCCCAACAATCAAAGAATTTCAAGTGCTATTGGAATCCCGACACGATGAGGAAATCATACCTCAGCCCTGTTTCGGCCACATCAAAACTTTGGGACGAAAATGTGGGCTCACTCTACACGAGGCTAGATACTTGGTCCACAATGGAGAGCTGGATATTCCTAGTTTGATTCATCGATTTTCTGATATCAGTAATTGAGGCGATCTTCTTTGGCGGGCTTTTAGGCAACACACCCTTTGCTTGTGTATGCTGGCTCATTGCCTTTTTGCCCCTAGTTTCAGTGGGTCTAGAATTCAACTAGTCGAAGCGGCCCAAGGTTTGAAAGAGGGTAAGAGTTGCATTGGCTTAGTACTGGCCAAGACTTTGATAGGCTTAGACGCCTTCCATCGACGAGAGACGAACAAATTCGCGGGAAGTCCACTACTTCTTCAGGTAATGTTTCCCACCCTTTCTAATATATGTTTCTCACATCACTCGACACTCTTGCTCTATTTTTCCTCTCAAAGCCCTTTTCTCACTTTTCTCTCAACATGCATCTCTCTATTTTTTAATCTTTCTTTTCTTTTATGCCTTCCTAGGTGTGGCTTATGGACTCGCTGAAGGTAGTGGACTTCTGCCTCGTATACTCAGCTCGAACGTACTTTTTCTGCCAACAACAAGTGGATTTCCCCAACGAGGGATGGTGGTGCCACTGGATGTACAATAGGTCTACAGCTAACATTGCTTGGCGTTGCCCCTTGCTTAATCTGACCAAAATGAGCTACAGCATGACTCGGCAACCTGGGATTCAGTTGATCGGCCTTACACACTGTGTATTCTACTTTCCGTTCTGGTTTAAGCGTCAGTTTGGACATGATTAGACTTGCCCAGAGGAGGGGGTAGAGTATCAGGTGTCATTCCCCATCTATGGTTCACATTTGGCTAGGTACCTTACTGCTTGGAGGACAAGAGAGCTTCTGGCTCCTACCCCTAGTTTCAGCTACGCCCTTTCTGGCGAATGCCTGGCTTGGCTTGAGAATGAGGCACAAATCGAGCTCACTTTAGCATCAGAAGCTTCCATAAGCACAAGCGGGGGACGTAAGAACACCTAACTCATCTATGCCCCTAGTTTATTGCTTTGATCTTTGATTTTCAAGTTTTCATGATGTAATAAAAGCAACTTTGATTTGTATCAAGAGTTGGAGAACTTTGTATTGAAATCAATGAAATTAAAGTTATAAGTGTTGAAAGTTTTCTTTTTGGTCCAAAAATGGTCTAAGTTGTAATAGGTAAAATTTGAGCAAAAATCAACTTTTATCAAAACTTTTTAAAACCATTTTCGATAAGGATCACCACTTGACACACACAAAATCAATCCTCGAGATGTACAATCCCGAATCTAAAGATCACAAATTACCCCTTAACTGAATAACACTGCTCAGCACTATAACCAATTCTTCTTTCAGAGTGAGGATCGTAACCGAACCCTCAGGTAAAGAACAGACAAAGATGACCTAATCAAACACATGGACAGGACAGTTGATTTGGAGGTGTTAATGGCCGAACTTTAGAATGAAGTTGCCTCCGTATCCCGAAGATGGGAATCAGGCCTTACATAGTTCGGTTTGGGTTCACTCAAGTATTAACACTCTCCTTTTGCGCTCTAACTTTTGCCAAGGTCGCCTTTTAGGGTTTTTAACCTTGCGAGCTCAGTTTTTCTTTATTTTCAATTTTTGTGCTCTAACTTTTTGCCTAGGTTACCCTTTCAGGTTTTCGGCCTAACGAGCCTCTCAAGGATAGTATTTCTTCAACTTGTCCATGTTGATCGGTTGGGAAAATTCTAGGCCATCCAGGTCCATGAGAATAACAGGTCCACCTAACCAGATAGTGTTAATGATGTAAGGACCAGTCCAATTGGGTCTGAAATTACCCCTAGGGTCGTGGATGGGAGCTCGGTTGTCTTTCAGCACCAAATCCCCTTCTTTGAGATTTTGGGACTTAACTTTCTTGTTAAAAACCCTAGCAATCCTGCATTGATAACCTTGAACATGGTACAATACTTTCAGCCTTCTCTCATCAAACAACATCAATTCTTTGAACCTGCTCTGCTGCCAGTCCGCCTCTGCTATTTGGTACTCAGTGATAACTCGCAGTGATAAGACTTCTATTTTGATTGGCAGAACAGCGTCCATCCCATAGATAAGAAAATAAGGAGTCACCCCTGTAGACGTCCGGATTAAAGTTCTATAGCCCCAGAGTGCAAACGAGAATTTGTCTGGCTAGTCTTTGTAGGTCTCAACCATTTTCTACAAAATATGCTTGATGTTCTTGTTGACGGCCTCAACAACTCTGTTGGTTTGCGGCCGGTATATAGATGACTTATGGAAAGCCACGTTGTACTTCTCTAACAAGTCGATCATATCTTTTTTGAAAATGGGAGCCATTATTTGAAATAATCTCTTTTAGGACTCCATATCGGCAAATGGTGTTGTTTTGAATGAACTTAGCCATATGCGTTGCTTTCAACACTGCGTAGGACTAAGCGTCCACCCATTTCGTGAAGTAGTCAATTGCCACCAGAATGTATTCATACCCACTCGACCCTTTCGGCGTGACTACCCCAATGACGTCAACTCTCTAGATTGAGAAAGGCCATGGTGAAGTCATATTATACAGTTTTGACAGCGGGATCTTCATGCGATTAGCATGAATTTGGCATTTGTGGCATCGCCAAACAAAATTGATACAATCTTACTCCATAGTAGACCAGTAATAACCTTGCCTGAGAATCTTCTGGGCTAACATTACTCCGTTCATGTGCGCTCTGTACTCTCTTCCATGGATAGCCTCCATCAGGCGCTTTGATTCCTCTGCATCGACACACAACTTGTGCATTCCCAGATGACCTTTCTTGTACAGTTTACCTCTGCAGATAATAAATTGAACAGCCATCTGCCGTATTGCCCTTTTTTCTTTGGTATTTGCCCCTAGTGGATAAACTTCCTTTTCCAAGAAGTTCCAGATATCATAGAACCAAGGGTTTTGATCTTGTACTTCATTTATTATGGCGATAGTCTCATAGATCAGTGTATATCTCTGCTCAATAATGATTGGACGTATCCGGACTCCAAGCGGGATGTCTATCATAGAAGATAAAGTCGATAAGGCATCAGCGAACCTATTGTTCTCTCTTGGTAGATGCATGAAAGTCAGCTTCTCAAACCTAGGAATCAAAACGTCCAGGGTCTGGTAATAGATCTTCATATTTTCTTCTTTGACCTTCTAGCCTCCATTGGCTTGAGACACGACTAGGTTCGAGTCTCCAATCACGTCCAACCTTTTTGCCCCTAGTTCCAGGATGGCTTCCAAACCAGCAATACATGCCTCATACTTTGCTTTGTTATTGGATACCTTGAACCAGAGTTCGAAGGCTAAAGGTATATGGGAATTGTTGGGTGCTATCAGCAACACACCTATCCCATAACCGTATTGATTAGACACTCTGTCAAAGTACATTGTCCAAATCTCCTTCTCGACTTGCAGAATAACTTCATCTGGGAACAAGTATTCTACCACTTCATCCTCTTTTACTGGGTGATCTGCCAGAAACTCCGCTACTGCTCTCCCCTTGACTGACTTGCGAGTGACATACTTTAGATCAAATTCAGAGAGAAGAAGTAACCAATGAGCTAGCTTACCCGTAAGGGCTGGTTTCTCAAAGAGATATTTGATGGGATCTAATCTTGAAACTAGAATTACAGAGCGAGCTAACAAGTAGTGCCTCAATTTCCTGGTAACCCATACCAAAGCTAGACAAGCTTTCTTTTGTGGGGTGTAACGAGTCTTGTAATCTAGAATTTTCTTGCTCAAGTAGTAGATGGCTTTCTCCATCCTAACCTCAGATTCCTGACCAAGCATGCATCCCATTGTGGTGTCCGTTACTGACAGTTACAAAATCAAGGGCTTCCCCGGCTCTAGCAGTGACAACATAAGCGGATTCTGAAGATACTGCTTGATCTGCTTAAAAGCGAATTGACATCGATCATCCCATCAGAATTTCTTTCCTTTCTTTAGGAGACCAAATAGTGGTTCACAAGTCAAGGCTAATTTTGAAATAAATCGTCTTATGAATTGCACTTTACCTAGAAAGCCTCGCACCTCCTTTTTAGTCCTTGGTGGTGGCATTTCTAGGATGGCGTTGATTTTGAAAAGATCTACCTCGATGCCCTTTTGTGTGATCAAGAAACCCAACATTTTCCTTGCTGTTACACCGAAAGTACACTTCTGTAGATTCAACCTCAATCTGTATTCTCTGATCTGTTGAAAGAATTTCTTCAAGGTAGTGTAGTGGTCCTCTCTTGCCTTGGACTTGACAATCATGTCGTCCACATACACCTCGACCTCTTTATGGAACATATCATACAAAATAGTGGTTGTAGCCTTTTGATAGGTAGCCCTAGCATTTTTCAGCCCAAACGGCATCACCCTATAACAGTAGGTTCCCCACGGCATAGTGAAGGCGGTTTTCTCTCTGTCCTCAGGCGCCATCAGAATTTGGTTATACCCGAAAAGTCCATCTATGAAGGAGAGCAATGCATGGCCTACAGTGAAGTCCACAAATTCATCAATGTGTGGCAGGGGAAAGTTGTCCTTTGGACTGGCCTTATTCAGATCTCTGAAGTCCATACATACCCAAATTCTGCCATCTTTCTTCGGCACTAGAACAATGTTGGCCAACCAAGTTGGATACTCAGATACTAGAAAAAACCCTGCATCTATCTACTTGGTGACCTCCTCCTTAATCTTCAAAGCCCAATCTGGGCATATTCTCCACAACTTCTATTTGACGGGTTAGACCTCAGGGTCGAAAGGGATCCAATGCTGTACAATCTCAAGATTGATTCTAGACATGTCTTCGTAGGACCACGCAAAACATCTTTGAAATCTTTTAATAAAGCGACTAAGTGCTCGTGCTCCTTCGAAGATAACGTGGACCCGATTTGGACCAAACAAGTATCCTTTTCAATACCCACATTAAAAGCAAAGATTTCATCAGCGAGGGATTTTGCAAACCTCTCATCCTCTCAATTAATCAGACTTTTCAAAACCAGAGGAATGCCTTCCTCTTCATTTTCATTAAAATTTTGAAAGTACTGATCAATGCAATAAACAAGTGGCACAAAGAAATACTCAGAATTTGCAGTGGCATTTTCATTCAAAAAGTCCAGTTCATCCAGCTCTTCAATTACAACTGACTCAAAAGCAAAAGAAAATGATGACCTAGACAAGACCTTGGCATCCGAGTTATCACCCCTAGAAATACCGGACTCGGACTTAGAAGAATCGGAATCTGATTTCGACTCCACAGACTCTGTGGAATCAGATTCTAGTTTACTACTCGACTCAGAACTACTAGATAGGTAGCCCTCCTCCAGCTGCCAAATGAGGGATGGTGCTTCAAATGCATCCAAAATGCTACTAGAAGGGTTCATACCCAGTTCATCCTCGATCATGGAAATTGTAAGGTTATCCCCCAAGCTCTATGAGTCGGTCAGAAGATCTGAAAGGAGACATGCCAGTGCTGCCCCTACTTTAAGTTCGTTGTTTTCTGAGTCATTTTCCATGCTCCACTCAGCTTCAGCAATCAATTCAGCCTTTTCCTTTGTATTCCTGTCTTGCAGCTGTAAGTCAAAGAAGAGTTCAAAACCAGGAACACGCTGCTTCTCAGAATTCAACCAGGGTTTCGGGAAGCCGCAAAATGGAAAGTCTTCTCTCTCTCGAACAAAATGACCATTTAGGGTTCCCTGGATTGGTTTGTGTACAAGCTCATAGCGCTTCCCGGCTTGCTTGGCTCTAGCTTTGCTTGCCATATCTTTTGTTTTCCTAGCCCAATCCTCTTTGGTGGGTGTATAGCCAAAACCAAAGGCATGTGGGTTATGTGGCACATTGGCCAATGCTATGACGCCCTTCTGGCCACTTCTGCCTAACCCTATTCCTGGCATATGTTGGAGTTTGTTCATGAAATAGATTGATTGGGAACTAACATACAAGCCCTCATCAGCTGCCAATATGGTTTGCACTTCTCGGGCCTCAGCTAGAGTGAACCCTGAAAGGAATACATCCTCCTCGCCATGAACGATTTCTAACACATGTGTAGTTACCTTTGGCAGAGGATGTATGGATGAATTCTCGAACATAATAGCTACCCTCTTTCCATGGGCATATTTCAGCATGTGGTGGAGGGTAGAAGAGACTGCTTTCACCTGGTGCAACCAAGGTCTCCCTAGCAGTAGATTGAAAGTGGCCGACACATCTAAGACATTGAACTCAATATCCTGTTAAACTGGGCCCACTTGAACACTGATCTGTACCGTGCCTATAACCTCTCTACTCGTATTGTCATATGCCCGAATCACCTAGGCTGTAGGCACGAAATCCGCTGGTTTCAAACTGATGGCATATGCTGTACGAGACGGATAGACATTGATAGCTGACCCAGTATCGATCAACACCACTGACACCCACTTTTCTCTGCATTCCACTGATACGTACAGAGGTTTGTTATGTGCTGAGCCTTCTGGCAGCAGTTCTTTATCTGAGAAGGTTAAAGTTGGCGCAACGCCTCTCGAGAAAACTAACCCTACGAGCTGTTCAAGAGTGGTGTCAATGGATAATTTGGCTTTATCCATTACTGATAGTACAGCCTGTCGGTGCACACGAGAAGCTATGAGCCGACCCTAGATTGAAATATCAGCTTGAATCTTTTTCAGTTGCTTCAGCACCGCCTCTTCCTCCAACTGTTTTTTTTTCTGTTTTTCAAACTCTTTATCTTTTCTGGAGGCTTCAGCTTGGTCCAAATGTGGGGGCTTGAAATACCGCCCACTCCTCGTCATGTGATAAACCTCTTTAGAGTACCAAGTGTTGTCTGGCAGGTCTTCACCCCAATCCTCATCGGTGTGAGCCAAAAGCAGATCATCGTCCTCTTACCATGCACCTCCGGCAGCCGACAAATAGTTGTCCGACTCCAGTCTGATCATTTCTTCATCAGAAGTATCCCCCGCAAGGTGTTTGGCTTTTCCAGCTTCTTGTTTGTCTTGATCCTTTTCTTGCACAAACCGCTTCAATGCGGCTTCTTGTTCTGTATCCACGGTACTCACGGTGCCTAATTCTTAAGCTAAATTCTTAATGCCGGTGCTCTCCCATTCAAATCAAACTAGTCAATCTGTACACCCCCCTGATCTTGCTCATTGTAGATCTGCAGATTGTCTAAGTCCTCTTCCAGCTCCGCCAGATTATCCAGACCTTGGCTTGGACCATCCTCTCTAATCACTTTGACCTATGCTGTTGTTGGCAATGCCACTTTGGGCTTGGCTCGATCAACTGGCATAATGTAACAGCACGGGTCATACTTCTCCTCAGTCAAACCCTTATAGCACTTAGGCAGCGGACTGACATTTTCCTCCAAGACCAACCTCCTTCCTTCTACCATTGTCACTACCACGGGTTCAGGTTGAAGTATGGATGTGTCCATCATGCACAAGTCTGTGCTTTCAAGAATGAACATGATTGGTTTGGGTAGGTGGTAAAGGGTAATATATACGCTGGGGTTGTATGGGAAGGCTAGTGTATATATTAGGTTTAGGTTCCGGGGTAGGGGAACCTAGTTGTGGGCTGGAAAAGGGTTAGTGGTTACATTTGGCTTTTGGGGCAGTGCTATCGCCTTGTTGTCAATGAGATCTTGAATCTCATGACGCAACCTGTAACATTGTCAGTGTTGGGGTTGTGCTGCTGGTGAAAAGCACAATATTTGGCTGGGTTGTGTTTAGGTGGGAGAGGATCAGGTAATGGGTGTTGTTCTAATGGCTTAATATGCCCTTTTTTGATCAGCACCCTCAGGGCTTGGGATAAAGGCATGTATAGTGGGGTAAAGACCCTTTGAGACTGAGCCTGGCTGTTTGAGGTTTGTAGAGTTGTACTGGCGAAAGGGTTGGTAGTCTTGGCTGTAGTGGTGACAACATTCACATCGGATGGCCGCGCAGTTGTGCTTTCACTCGTGGTTGCATTGGAACTACATGTAAAAGGCCTCTTGGGCTGCTACTTCTCATCGGTTATCAACCCCTATTTCATTGCATTTTCAATCTGAACCCCTATCTCATGGAGCTCAGTAAATGTGAACAATGGCAAGACAATCATCTTCTGCAGTAATTTCCCATGCAGATTGCAGACCACCTTCCTAATTTGATCTTTCTCAGATGGCCTGGTAGTCATTATCAAAGCCTTGGCCCTCCACATTGTTACAAAGTCTGAGAAGCCCTCCTTTGGCTCCTAACGAGTTGCCTCAAGATCACGGGTTATGACCTTGATCTACGGGTTGTGACCTCGATTTGCGTATTGTATGAGTACTGTGCGATGAAGGCCACAGTTATTTCCTATCAACTCTGTTTCAAAGAGTCCTCCAGTTTTGCATACTATATAGCCGCTATCCCTAACAAGGTCCGGCCAAAAAGCGATAACTTTTGAAGTCTGATGAAGCCCATCGGCCTCAGGATATCAGAGAACAACCACAAATGGACAATAGGATCCCCAGAGCCATCGAACCGATCTATGTGTGGCATTTTGAATCGATCTAGCAAAGTCATTGCAAAGTTGGTGTATCTATCTTCAATGTCGGGGATTGAGTTCACACCCTGTGCCCGTTTGCAAAGTTTCTCCAGCTTGTTGACCTTTAGTACAGTCGGGTCAACTTCGAATTCAAACGGAGGCTCGGTGTGGTACACTGGTGCCTTGGAGGCTTGTAGTGGGATTAGATCTACCGGATTGCCCAGATTCTCTTGGACATTGACAGTGATCCCTGGTGTTGGGATACCCACATGGGGTGCATAGGAAGCAGAAGCTGTTGTCGGCTGTGGTTACTGTTACTGCAACCTGTTTATCACTTCGGCTTGATGGGCCATAACATCAGCTTAGCGGGCAGCATCTTGCTGCATGGTTTCCACTGTTTGTTGAAGATGACGAATCAAGTCCTCCATACTAGCTGCAGGGTACTGAGTTATTTTAATAGGTGAGTGATCTCTTGCTAGCCTAGATGTAGAATATTGAGCCTAACTGGATGCAGGTGAATGTTGAACTGGTGAATTGTGCCTAACTCTTCTCTGTCTCGTAACCGGCGGAAGCAAAGCAAACACAGGTTATACCCTAACAAGATCCCCGGATCTGTAGAGTCTCCTTACACAGGTCTAGAGTGCTTAGGGGTAACCAAATTGTCCGAAGCAATTGTGATAAAATACCTTGCAAAAAAGAAATAAAGCAAAAGATAAGTGAAAATCAGAAACCGCACAGCACCTCAGCTCAGATGTTAACAACATAGTTGTAATGCAAGTTGTAGGACTGCACTTTAATATTGAATTCTGCCTCCCAAATCTGATACCCAAATTTGCAACTGATACACACATTTTTGTAGAGTTTCACTCTAAAAGCACATACCAGTTAAGTGAGAGCCAAAACACCCCTATGAGGGGGTAGGGTTACCCTGTCCTAGTTTCTGGGGTTCACTATTCAAACAAAGTAGTTTCGCGCAATCCTGGATTGGGGTGAGCAACCTGTCCTAGTTTGGAACAGTTTCTATGGCTTTCGATATGCAACTAGACCGATTGGTCAAAAAGGGTACCTCAGCAAGCCTACCTAATATACCTCTCACACCTAACACCGAGAAGTGAAAGAAGGATCAAACGGTACAGCGATAGTCCAGATCCAAGGGTTGTGTTCCCATCGTGGCAGAGCCCGCGACCGGTCAGCCTTTTGGCAAGCTTTTCCAAGCAAGCCTCTGGCAAACCGACCAAGAATAGCAGATGGAAAACACAGTGACTTAGACGCACCAATGCAAATGCAAATGCAAAGAAACATATAAGTGCAGATAAAATCTCATATCATGAGTTCGAGTCAAGGTCTCTAAGTTCCCAGCAGAGTCACCAGAAATTGTAGCTCGACTTTTTCGCGCCCCTTTTGGAGGTTTAAAAGAAAGCCCTACAGTTCAAACTTCTACGATTCTGAATCTAATCTCATAAGTGCAATGTGAAATTGATAAATACCAAAGAGTCCAAATCCGGCAAATTTTTTGAAAAATTGATTTTTGAATCAAAAATGTCAAAATTGGATTGCTTTGCCAGATACGGAGTTACTACCTAAATATTTTATTTTGGAGAAATTTCATAAACCCATGACTCGTGCCAGAGGCCACGTGTCCGTTATCACCAAAGTTGCCTCAGCTCGGGAACTTAGGTACAAGAGGCGAAGGTCATGAATTAAGCACCTCCGCTCGCTTGATCAAAGATTGGCCTCTACTAATCATGATATGATTTTTTATGTACATTATATGCTCTTGTTCCGGTTTATGCTAGCATCACTATGTGTGCACACACACAAGTATAGACTAGTTTGCTCAAATTGAAATAATTCAATTTCATGTTTGTTTTGTGAAAAGGGTTTGATTTTGCCACCTCAAGTGGATTTAAACATACATTCCTTGAATTTATTCCAATTGAAGCACCAAGCCTTCAGCCACAGGCATTCAAGCAGTTATAGCAACTAAGCTCTTAGTCTCAAGGCAAGCATGCTAGACATGGCAATCACTCACACTCATGCAAGTATGCTAAAGCACTAAAATCTCACTTAGTACTCTATGCTAAGAAAAAAGAAGTGTTAGAAAAATATGCTTGACTCCTAACTTTATGCAATATGACTAATGCAACACATGCGAAAAATGCAATTAATAGGCTCGGCTACTAATATGGCATACGAGACAATTTGATAGCATGCGTTTTAAGCATGTATTCAAAGAATGTATTTAAATGACAATGCAGTTTGAATGATGCATTGAGCCTCGGTGCATACAATACAAGATGAATGGATATAAACATAAGGTATGCTAATCGAAACATGATGTCCCTAATCTAACCATCAAAAGCAGATAAATAAAAGGGAGAAAGACGTGGGGTTGGAAGACATACACATTATTACATTACGCTCTCACGAATGAGAGTCCGAATGAATAAACTAAGCTAACTAGCAACTAATTAAGCTATGCTAATTAAGTTAAGGCTAATTAAGCTAATTATTACAAACCGAATAACTAGCTAAACTAATTAACTAATTATTACAACAATTGAATTAACTAACTAATTAACTAATTAATTAAAATACAAATGTAAGTAAACTAAGTAATTAAACTAAGCATCTAACTACTCTACCTCGGGAAATGAAAGATGTGCATGAGCTTGCTCGGTTTCCACCCAAAAAAACCTCCGCTTTGCTCTCGAAAGCCTCTGTTTGCACAGTTGAACATTTCCAGAACCATTTTGTTACACCTTACCAACACTCTGCTGAGATTTGCATCAGTGGCCAGTCGGCCACTGGTGAAGATTGCCGACCATAAAGAGTGGCCTGCTGGCCATGGATGGTGGTCTATCAACCACCTGCCGACCATGAAGAGTGGCCGTCCAGACACTGATGCACAGGTTCATCCTGCAGCAACAGAGGACAAACAGACCAAAAAGAGGGTATTCTCACAGATTGCTTGCACAACTCACCCCTCTTTTTCATGAGTAGATTCAAGGAGTGGTGAACTTAAGCCACAAACCACCAACTCAAGAAATTTCATTGCATGATGGCTTGTGACTGAAGAGGTGTAAGCTCAATAAACGCAAAACAAGGCACAAACCACTTGTCTTTCATGAAAGATCAAGGGAAAGAGTAGACCTTGGAGACTTGGATCATTTCATCACTAGCAAGTATGAAATGGTCCAAGTTCCATGTACTCAATTAACGTCCGATTGAACACACCAAGTTATTATCTTGCTCATCTTTTAGTCCCAAGTTTTAGTTACTCATTTTACTTTACCAACCATTCTTTAATCCAATTAAGTCCATTGGGTGAATTAAAGTCCTCTAATGGAAAGAGGGCTCAAAACACAAGTTGCATTAGGTATGAAAGAAGAATCATACCATTGGTAATGAACCCCCTAAGGGATTAAACCATTAAATATGAAACCTCAATTTCACACTTAGACAAGAAAGTGACTTGAAACCACTTTCAAAGCAAAATTAAAAGCCAAGAAAGCAGGGAGGTTGTAGAGGTTATTAGTGTTGAAATGAAGTATGAAAAGCCCAAAATAAGTGCTATCAACTCAAACAAGTGGTGTCTAAAGGCCTAAAACACCAAGCTTGTGAGAACTATTACACTATAAGCATGCAAAACAAGACTCAAATGACTTAATCAACCCAAAACAGAGTTAAAACAGTTCAAATTAGAGGCTAAAACATGCTAAAATTAAGCTAAAACAAGCTTGAAAAATAAGCTAAAACATGGCACCAACTAGGCTAGCAAACAAGACACAAGAAGAAGAGGCTAACCCCTCCAACTTTGGACTTCAAAACAAGATTTTCATTACTGAAAAAGCTCTGAAATTCAGTGTTTAAAGGTCCAAAAAAAGATGGTTTGAAAGTGGGAAACAAAGGTTGAAAAGCCTTATGAGCAAGAAATAAAGAAGGGTGAACCACCCCCTAACCTTAAATGGCCTAAACCACCAATTTCAGCCCATAAAAGATGAGTTTTTTATAGCCCAAAAACAGCCCAAAATAATGGGAAAAATATAGAAAAAGAAGTATGCAAACCAAGCTAATAAAGCAAATATTATACCTCTTGAAGAGAAGAGCAATTCCAAGTTACAAAACCAAGCAACTACACCCTCTAGAGCTCAAGCCAAGCTCAAGAACACCTTAGCTCAAAGATGAGAAGATTTGGTTAAGGATGTATAGGCAAAGGTGTAGTGAATGTAGGCTAAAGTGTAGAGAATTTGTAAAGAGAGAGAGAGAGAATTGTAGAGAGAGAGGAAATTTTTTAGTCTAAAATTGTCTAACCTTGCTACAAGATAGAGGGGGTCCCTATATATAGAAAACATGAAATTCCCTCAAGGAAATCCAGCCCTCCACATGTGGACAGATGCAAGCATCTGTGCAAACAGCTGGCATAGCTAGCATAAAATATTTGTAGAAAACACTGGTGGTCGGCCGGCCATCAGTGGCGGCTGGCCGGCCATCACTCGTGGCCGGCAAGCCACATCAGTGATGGTCGGCAGCCTTTAGGGATGGCTAGTAGGCCACCAGAGGTTGCAGGCTAGAAAGACCAAGGCATGGTCCAAAAATGAGACAAAAAGGAAGAAGGATGAGAAATGCTCAAAGTTATGGCATTCCACTGAGGACTTCAAGCACTTGGCGAGCAAACAAACTCATCATCGGGTGTATTTGCAAGGACATCCAAGTCATAAGGGCCGTAAAAAATGGGGTGTCTGCACTATCTTTCATTTAACCATATAAAAATAAAATTCTAATTAGTTTATAATTTATTTTATAATCCCACATCGAGAGAAGAAAAAGAAAAAAAGAAAAAAAAGTGAGTTGTTTTACTTATATAAACTAAATCTTATACTCTCATTTAATATTGTAGTATTGTGCATAGTTCAGTTCAAGATAGTTTAAATTTTAAAATAAAAAATCTAATTAGTCTATGATATGATTTATTTTATAATCCCACATCGGGAAAAGAAAGAAAAAGTGAGTTATTTCACTTATGTAAATTGAATCTTATACTCCCATTTAACATTGTAGTGTTGTGCATGTTTCAATTTAAGACAATTTAATATTTAAAATTTTTAATTAATTAATTTTTGTGTAAGTTGGTTTGTCTTTTGGCCTAACTAATTAGGCTAAATGATTTTTGATTTGACTGGCTCGTTGGTTTAACCACGATTTTAACAAGTTTATTAAAATATATTGGTTAAATTTGTTTGATATTGACCTAATTAAAGATTAAATGACTGATATTGTTTGATTCGAAATAAACTTCTTGCCCGAACAATTGTTAAATTTTATTTTACACAATCCTACATCGGGAAAAAAGAAGAAGGAAAAAGTGAGTTGTTTCATCAATTATATAAAGTAAATATATGCTCCCATTTAATATTGTAGTATTATGTATGTTTTAATTGAAAACAATTTAAATTTTAGAATAAAATAAAATTTAAAAGTTTTAATTAATTAATTTTTGTGTAAATTTGTTAGACTTTTGACGGATTTTATCAATATATATATACATGTATGTATATATTTTTTTATCTCTAAAAATATGTTTAAGGTTTATGACAAACTTTAATATAGAATAAACTAAAACTAAAAAATTTATAAAATGAAATTTATTTTTAATTTGTCATTAATATAATTATTTTTTGTAATTTATTCTATTTTTTTCATCTTTACCAATTATTTTTATTTTATGACATATATTTTTTATTATGAACTTAAAATATACAATTAATGACATAATAACTAATATATATATATATATTCTAATAAAATTGTTAAAATTTAATTCATTCTAAATTATTTTTCTATACTTTTTAAATAAATTTTATGTTATTATTTAATTTTAAAGTTATTTTTAATTATTTATTTAGTTCGTACATCGCACGGGTTCATATGCTAGTAGAAGTTATATTTAAAATGACATTCAAGGAAATAATGCTCGTTAATAAGAAAATTATTTAATAATTCCCAGACCATCATGTTGGATTTTTATCTTAATTTTCAGAAAATATGAACCCGAGGTCCCACATTTGATAGGTTTCCAAGATCCCACAATTGATAATTCATCGTAAGAAAATTATATTTTAAAAAAAAAATTATTACCACATAAGTCACGTATAAAATTAGGGAAAATTAGTCTATCATCTTTTTTCAATTTTTAATAACGGAATAGATCTCTAATATTTTCCTTTGTAGTCTAAGGTTCCTCACCCCCATACCCTTATATCACTCCATCATTGAAGCTTTGTACCTCTCATCCTCTAAGAACACTCCATTACTAAAGCTTTGCACTTCTGCTAAGATCTAGATCCATAACTTCGTTGAAGGATCTAAGTTAACGTGGGATAAATCTGTGAACAGATCGTCGATTCTGATCAATGAACAGATCGTCCCTGCTCAAGATTACGATCCTTCATCTCAAAAATGTACATTTCAACTCTCATCTTCTTCATCTCTCTTCTCTAGTCCACAGCTCGAAGTACATCAGATTTACTCTCTTTTTAGTATTTTTTAGAGCAATAGTTTTTAGTATTTCACTACTGTTCATGACCACTATCACCGGAAACCACTACTCTCACCCCACCGATGATGCATCCATAGAAACGATGTAGACTGAGTTAAAGAGAAACCACTACTCCCTCCCCACCGTACATTCTTACCTTCCTTTTACATTGATTTTAGCAATGCATAAACATAATTATTTGATTTAAAATCTGGGTTGTATAATGTACTACAAATGTTTGTAAAAATGTCTGACTAAATGAGATTTAAATCTCTCTTTTTCTACAAATCTCTTATTTTCTTCTTTTCTTGTTAGTCATTATACTCAATTTTCTCTGGTTGAAAATTGTAAACAAACACAGAGAAATTTGGTTTGATTAAATTCTCTTGTTTAGTTAAAATAATTTCTCTGGTTTAAAATCATTGTACTAAAATTTCTCTAGTTTGGTTAAAACAATTTTCTCTAGTTTAAAATTGTGAATAAATATAGAGAAATTTGTGAACAAAACCATAGAAATTCTCTGTGAACAGAGCTAGAGAAATTTCAAATTCTCTATGAACAAAGCTAGAGAAATTTCAATTTTCTTTGGATTTCTATGGTTTGAACTCCGAGAAATTTCAATTTTCTCTGGTTTGAACCCAAAGAAATTCTTTGGGAAGTTCAGAATTTCTCTTGAAAGAATTTCTCTGGAAAGTCTACAGAGAATTTCTCTGGGATTGAAATTTCTTTGAATTGATATTGAGGGACCTTAGACATTATGAATATATTAGATGTTCTTTATGCTATAAAATTCAAATAGGCACTGATTCAATTTGAGTAGATCAAGCCAAAATCCAAAATCAAAGTAAAACAATTTGCTAACTCAAAAATAAAAAATAGATCGAAGAGTCTTTAAACCACATTTCTCTTCTCTGTCTTTAATAATTTATTCTCTCACTTGTCCTATTTGTGTGTGAAAGTTATAAATTTATCTGTGGTTCAAATTTCTCTCTGGTTGAATTTTTTTTGTAAAGTTGAAATTTCTCTCATTTCTCTTTAATAATATATTCTCTCTCTTGTTATCTTTATATGTGAAAGTTATAACTTTATTTCTGATTCAAATTTCTATGTGGTTTAAATTTTCTGTGAACACAACCAGAGAAATTTTAATTCTCTATGAACAAAGTTAGAGAAATTTGTGAACAAAGCTAGAGAAATTTCATTTTTCTCTAGATTTTTCTGGTTTGAACTCAGAGAAATTTCAATTTTCTCTGATTTGAACCCAGAGAAATTCTTTAGGAAGTCCAAAATTTCTCTAGATTGATATTGAGGGACCTGAGACATTATGAAAAATATTGGATATCCTTTATACTATAAAATCTTAATACTAGGGACCATTAAAAAATCTCTACAAAATTATGCATTGATTGTGTGTGTGTGTGTGTGTGTGTGTGTGTGTGTGTGTGTGTGTGTGTGTGTGTGTGTGTGCGCGTGCGTGAGTGCGTGCGCGTGCGTATTTTATCAAAAAAAACAAATAGATTAATTATCTGATGACAATTCTCCTACCAAAACTTATCGATTAGGTCTCCATCAATGCACAGGTACACCTATGTTGAGCTATCATCGTTTGTTTTAAAAGTTCATCAGGAATCAAGGCCACTCGTCAAGAAGAATAATCAGCTTGCTTGTTTTGAATTTTTAGGATTCATTTTTTATAAGATCAAAATTTTTATTTTTATATTTTTTATGTTTATTGAATTTTTTTTAATATTTTCAGTAATTCTTTAAAATTTTTAGATACACCTAATATAAATGCATTTAAAAAGTATAATATTTGTGAAATGTGATTGGACTGCCGCAGTTCTGAATCTGATTCCACAAGTGCAATATGAAATAGATAATCACCAAAGAGTCTCAATCCGGCAAATCTTGTGGAAAAACGATTTTGAATCAAATTGCCAAAAATGAACTGCTTTGCCAAACACAGAGTCGCCACCAAAATGTTTTTGAAAAATTTAGAAAACCCATAACTTGTGCCAAAGGCCACGTGTCTGTCATCACCAAGATTGTCTCAGCTCGAAAACTTGGATACAAGAGAGGAAGGTCTTGAATTGAGCACCCCTGCTCGCCCGATCAAAGATCGGCCTCTACTAATCATGATATGAATCTTATTTACATTATATGCCCATGTTCCAGTTTATTAGGCTAGCGTTACTATGTGATGCGCACACACAAGTATAGACCAATTTTGCAAGAATTGGAAATCTCGATTCATGTTCGTTTTGAAAATTGTTTCGAATATGTACCACTTGAAAAAGTGATCGCATATGAACATTACTCAAATTATTCCAATTCAAGCAATTAGCTTCATCTACAGGCATTCAAGTAGTTACAGCATTTAAGCAATTAGCCTCATGGCAAGCATGCTAGACATGGCATCATCAACATTCAATGCAATATGCTAAAGCGAGTAAAGACTCACCTAGTACTCTAAGCAAAAAAAGAAATGAGTTAGAAAAAATGCATGATTCCCAACTATGCAATATGACTAATGCAACACATACGGCATGCAACTAACAGGCTCGGCTACTAATATGTCATATGAATCACTTTGATAGCATGTGGTCTAAGCACATATTCAAATAAGTGTTAAACTAACAATGCAAGTTAGAATAATGAACTGAGCCTCGGTGCATGCAATACAAGTGGATGCAAACATGGAGAATGCTAAACAAAACATGATGTCCCTAAACTAACCATCGTAAGCAGTTAAATAAAATAGAGAAAGACGCGGGGTTGGAAGACATACACATTATTACATTGCGCTCTCACGAAGGAGAGTTCGAATGAACTAACTAGCTAACTAGCTAAGTTAAGCTAATTTAATTAATTAGTTATTACAAAACAAAATGAATAAATAGCTAAACTACTTAACTAATTATTACTATAACAAATGAACTAATTAATTAACTAATGTAGCTAATTAAAATAATTACATCACTTTACACAATTAACTAGGTACAACTAATTAATTACAACAAATAGCTAAGCTAAGTATTTAAACTAAACAGGCTCGATACGCGAGGAATACTCATGCGCGTGCTTAGTTTCCACCCGAAAAGGCTACTATTTTGCTTCCAGAAGGTCTCTATTATACAATAGAACACTTACACTTTAGTCTACCTCCAGAATAGCTCTGCTCTGCTGAAAAAACACACTGCTAGATTTTGCATTGGTTGCCAGCTGGCCAGTAGTAAGGGCTTGCCAGCCACTGTTGCAGGGTTCATCTTGCTGCAACAGAGAACAAACAAAGCATGCACAGGATATTCTCAAGGGTTGTCTGCACAACTCAACCCTCCTTATCATGAACAGATCAAAGAAGAGACAAAACTTGGTCCACAAACCACCAACTCAAGCAATTTCATTGCATGATGTCTTATGAACCAAAATGTGCAAGTTCAATAAATGCAACAAAATAAGACTTTAACCTCCTCTCTTTCATGAATTGATCAAGGGAAGTGGTGACCTTAGAAACTTGAACCATTTCATCACTAATGAGTATGAAATGCTTTAAGTTTCCATGTGTTCAATTAATGTCCGATTGAACACAAAACCAAATTCTTATATTGCACCATTTTAGTCCCGTTTTAATTACTTCATTTTAGATTACCATCCATCCTTTAATAAATTGTGTCCAAAAGTGAGTTTAAAGTCCTCTAATGGAAAGAGGGCACAAACCAAGAGTTGCTTTAGGCATGAAAGAGACATCATACCATTGGTAATGAACCCCTAAAGGGATTAAACCATTAAGCATGACATCTTAATATCATGCTTAAACAAACAAGTAATTTGAAACCACTTTCAAAGAAAAACAAAGCCAAGAAAGGAGGGAGGTTCCAGAGGTGATTGAAACTGATTACAAGTATGGAAAGCCATAAATAAATGCAATCAACTCAAATAAGGTGGTGTCTAAGGCCTAAAACACCAAACTCATAAGGACAATTACACTACAAGCATGCAAAACAAAGCTCAAATGCAACTATCAACCAAAAAAAGTGCTAAAATAGTCTAAAAACAGTCCTAAAACATGCTAGAATTGAGACAAAAATAGCTAGATTAATAAGTTAAAACATAGCACAAGCTAGGCTAATAAACAAGGCACAAGGAGGGGAGGCTAACCCCTCCAAATTTGGACTTAAAAACATGATTTTAGCCACTGAAATAACAATGAAAATTAGTGTTTAAAAGCTCAAAACAAGATAGTGCAAATGTAGGAAACATAAGGGAAAAGGCCTTTAAAACAAGGTGCAATGAAGGGTGAACCACCCCCCAACCTTTAATGGCCTTAAAACCCAAGTTTCAGCCTAAAAATACAGAGTTTTTATAGCCCAAAAACAGTTACAAAATAGCAAGGAACATAGTGAATACAACAAGCAAAGAGGCAAAGCTTTATACCTCTTAAAGAGAAGATTCAATTCCAAGAAATAAAATCAAGAAAACACACCCTCAAGAGCTCAAACAAGGCTTAAAGACACCTCAACTCAAAGATGGAGAGGTTTGGTTAAGAGTGTATAGGCAAAGGTTAAGGATGTCTAGCAAAAGTATAGAAATTTAGAAGAGAGAGAAAGAGAGAGAATTGTAGAGAAAGAGGAAAAATTTTGCTCAAAAAAATTTCTAACCTTAAAACTAAGAGAGAAGGTCCTCTATATATAGAAAAATATGAACTTCAGTTGAAAATATCTATATAGAGACAGGTGGAGTAATGTAGGAACAGCTGGCACAAATATCTGCAAAAAATCTGCTTTATGACACTTGTGATCGACAGGCCACTAATGGTGGACGACAACACATAAAAAGGGGAAAAAGTTTCACTACTGATCGGCAAGCTACTAAAATCTATTTTCAAGCCCAATTTAAAACGGGCATATCTCCTTTATCCAGACTCCGTTTTAGGTCATTCTTGAGTCTAAATTGAATCTCCAAAAGTCTACTTTCCAATGGTGGTGGCCTCATCTAAATTCTAAGTGTGTAAATAAATATGCCTATTTTAGTGAAGGCTGCTCAGTTTTGTCCTAACAAATTGATGCCTAACTTTTCCCCTAATTAGTTTTCTTTCCTCCCCTCCTGCTTTTTTCAACTCCAAACCTCTAAATAAAATGTTTTAAAGATTTTTTTCAAAGAATTCTCCTCTCTTACATTTATTTCCACTTTGTCCTTACTCGGTTTATCGAAAAGTGTAATATTTTTAAACGAAATGCGAGCCTTGGACCATCGTAGAAACATTTTCAAAAATATTTTGAAAGATAGTGTTTTAAGGTCTAAAATAATTTTGGTCAAAATAGTTTTTGGTCCAAAATGGGGTGTAAGGTTGGGATTTAGAAGCCCTTCTTGATGAAGAAATTGAACATTTTCACAACATAACTTTCATCATTGAGTGATCAATGAGTGGCGCCCAAGTCTTAAGGGCGGTCAAAAATGGAATGTCTACAGTTGCCCCTCTTTGATACAACTCGAAGTTATGAAATGACGCGAGTGAATGTTAAAGCCTAGAGATGATGCATTTTGGCAAGGCCGTAAGACTTTGGCAAACAAACAAAATGCAAATGCAGTTGGTTGAACCCAAGAGTTGCCTACGTATTCCTTTGCAAGGAATCAAACCAGCGTAGTTCAGGTGCAGAATGCAAAATGACCCACAATGCAATGAAATAATACAAATGATATGCATGTAATAAAATAATGCAAATGATATATAATATAACGAAATCATGCAAATGATATGCAGTTAAATACAATAATATAATCAAACCACAAGCAGTGCAAAACACACAAATACCATAAAGGGATGGAGATGCAAAATCAAACTACGTTTTATATAGAAAAGAAGTAGGCACAACTAAATGACGTCTAACACAAGCTAAGTGCCTACATTCTCAATACTAGCCTCAGCACAGCACAGATGTTTACACATAACATAACCATGTTTCAATGTGAAAGGGATATGAGCACATGTAAAACTATGTTTTTCGTCGAAAGAGAAATAGTACAACTAATTTGGGTGGTATGATATAAGTGACGAATGATCTGTTGGGGAAAGATAATGATCCTAAATGGTAAATGCAACAAGACAAAGTACAATGCAATGGATGAAGTGAATAAGGCATAGGCCGAACCATATCTTACCTAGAAAAGGTATGGGCATAAAACAGACCACATCTAACACAGAAAAGGTGCTGACACCCTCAATACTAGCCTCAGCGCAACATGGGTACTTACACATGACAGAACTATATTTCAATAGGGAAAGGTATGAGCACATGCCAGACAGCTTAACATGGAAAGGATGCAGGCGATAAAATGGTATGATGTACTGGATGCGATGGATAAATTCTATATGCAATGCAATAGACGTTATGCAATGCTATAGATGATACTAATATATTGTAGCAGCTGGGAAGTAAAAGTACCTTACAGGGGTAATTGGCGATGACTCACCTCATGCTGATGGGGATCTTCTGTTTCTTCTTGGTTTTAAGACTTTCTTTCATCTTGTGTTTCCCAACCATGGGTACTACTTTTCTTTCTGGCCATGTTCGCAACTTTCCTAATTCTCCAATAGGGTGACAGACTAGGTTGGTTCAGTATCCAGAATTGAGGTGCGTACAAGCTACCTCAACCTATGGGGCTGCCATACAGATTTCAAGTCGAGGATACACCCCCGGGTATTTAAACCAGAATTTAGTCTCGGAAATCCCGAACCTTTGCATTCTAGGCCTCAGCCATTCGAACTTTAGTTTTCACCATCTCAGTTGATCTCCTAGGAACTCATCGCAAACACATGCAGGTGGCTATACCAGACCACCTGAAGTCGTTCAAGGCACGACAAACATCAAATTAATTGCATTTTTAGAGGATTTAAGGTCTCCTAGACCAAGTGAGTGCACAAGACAATGCGAGTGAGTTGCACAAAACAGTGCGAGGTGAATGAACGCACAAAATAATGCTATGTAGGTAAATGAACAAAACAGTGTGACGCAAGGTGAATGCACAAAACAGTGCGATGCAAGGTGCACAAAATAGTGCAATACAGGTGCACAGGATAGTGCGATACAAAGTGAATGCACAAAATAGTGCAATACGGGTGCACAAGACAGCGCGATACAATTTTACACAAGACAGTGCGATACAAAGTGAATGCACAAAATAGTGCGATACGGGTGCACAAGATAATGCGATACAGAGTGCACAAAACAGTGCGATGTAAGAGGAATGCACAAAACAATGCAATGCAAGTTGTAATATAAAATAGATGCACAAAACAGTGCTATATGGGTGCACAAAACAGTGCGATATAAGATGAATGGTATACAGAGGGAAATCAGCAGTACATAGAATAGTGCATCATGTACCTTATGAAATGAGTGCAGGGCAACTTGTCACAACTCATTGAAATGTAATTTGAAAAACACTGCGGAAGGCAACTCAACGAAACTCTGTTAAGTGCAGAACAAAGCTAAGAGCAAGAGCAACCAATCAGGCAATTCAAATCAACCTGAGCATATGAGCATGCATGCATAATCCATAGCACATGTATTAATCAGAGGGAAGATGGCAATCCCAAGAGAGTTTTGAAATGGTCGGAGATAACTTTCGAAAGTTAAATCATATCATAATCATCATGGGGGTAAACCCACTCGAATCTAAGGGAAAGTGCTCGACGAATGGCTTTTGCAGACTGATAGATAGGTTGGGTTCATGCCCCTTGTTCAATTGATGACCCAATCAAATGCACTGAAAATTGCCCCTGGTGTCCAGTCATTGGGCACCGGTTGGGTTCATGCCCTTTGTAGACACTCCATTTTTGACCGTCCTCAAGACTTGGACGTCACTGATTGAACACTCAGTGATCACCCTTGTTAGTGTTCGTCTTGAGTTCCCAGAAGCCTTGGCAACGCGCCTCGCCTCAGGATCTCTCGACTCGATTGTTCTGTGCTTGGCTTGACACCAAACACTTGTGTTTTGCCTTTGAGAGGCATGGTAGGGTTTGTAGACCATCCCCACCCATCACCGGCCATGGCTTGAGGCCACCGGCTGTGTTTTGTGGCCACCGGCCAAATATTTGGCCGGCTGGCACTATAGATGGCCGGCCGGCTATCTTTTTTTGGTCAATTGCATCTTTGGCCAGCCGACTACTGTGCATCTGCTTTTGCAGATATTTTGTCACAGCTTGCTTGCATTTAGCTCCCCTCCATACACGTGTATAGAGGGATCTCTCTCTTTAGAGGCTTGTCTTGTAAGCTTTACAAGACAAAAAGCTCTATAAAGAGAGGTCTTCTCTCTTGTTGAAGAGGTTAGACATTTTAGGCAACATTTTTAGGGTTTGAGTTCTAGGGTTAGGGTTTGCTCATCTTCCATCTCTATATCCCTCTCTCTTGTGTGTGTTTAGGCTTAGATTTGCACACAAACACACACTATCACACCATCTCTTGGAGCTGAGGCCCTTGAAGGTTATTTTTAGTGTTTTGAAACTGGTTTCAACCTAAAGAAGCTGCTAGAGCTTCATTTGTGAAGAAGGTCTACAAGGGTAATCACTTTTCCCTTTTATTTTTCATTTTTGCATTGTATTTTTACCTACCTTGCAACTATTTTTTGGCTTTGTGTATAACACATAAAAGTTCTATTTTTAGGCCCTCTAAATAGTTTTTTAAGGTTGCTTCAAGCTTTGGGGTTGTTTGACCCCTCTTAAGCCTTGTAAGGCTCCATTTTGTGCCATTTTGAGTGTGCTCCGGGACTTTGGTGTTTGGGCCTCCTCACCACTGAAATCTTGAGGGATTTCAGTGGTAAGGATGGTGCCTTGAAGTCCTAAGAGGGAGAGGGCCACCCCCTCTCCTTATTGTCCTTGGAAAGGGTTATTTTTGCCTCTTAAGAGAGCACCTAGCTTAGGCTCATGTTGACCATGCCTTGGCTGTTATTTATGCTTATTTTGCCATGAAATAGCATCGTTGTGTGTTGGTTTTGGTACACCATGCTTGCTTAGCATACATGCCTTGTAATGCCATTTTGTTGCCTTAACATGCCTTAGGTTGTAAACCATTGTTCTAGCATGCTTTAGGCTTGGCTTCGTGAAGCTTTCGTGTTTGTTTTGCCATGATTAAGGCCTGTCCTTAGTTGTTTGGGTCGACTTTGGCATACTTAGTATAGCCCCTTTGCATTTTTGGCTTGTTGGCCTTAGGTATGTGAATGTATAGCATGCATTACTTGCTTTGATTTAGTGGGTTGGGACCATTTTCCGTGTCATTTCAGTTCACTTAGCATGCTCGTATACTTGCATTTCATGGCTCTTTGATGTTTCAAGAGTTTGTGTTTCATGCTCCTTGAAAGTGCATTTGTGCATGCTCCCATGTGTAAGTCATTTAGATGTCATCTAAGTGGTTTTTGGGGTTCATTTTGACATGCTAAAACTCTGATTTTAGTTGTTTAAATCATGCCATGTTTGGTCTTGATAAATGTAGTCCGATGCCTCTTTGGTGAGCTTTAGGCTTTGGGCTCGATTGCATGATATGCTTGCTTTGTTTAGTTGGTTTGGCACCCCCTATAGCATGATTTTCAGAGCTCAGTATACATGCCATTAGTCCATGTTTCCCCCTTTCGAGTGTGCTTGAAAGTTTCTTCATTATGCTTAAGTCTTGAATCATGTTTTCATGCATGCTTGTGTGTACATTTGCATTCATGTACTTGGCATATTGGCCACTGATTTTGGCATGCTTGAGAGCTACCCATGTTAGTTTAAGTCTATCTTTGCATGTTGTTGCATGCTAGTTAGGTTACATGTTGTTACATGCTTGCCTATCCTCACATGTTGACATATGTTTGCATATTGCATGCTCACATGCTCATCTTGCATGCTTAGCTTGCATGTTTAGGTTGCATATCATAGCATGCATCTCTTGCCTCTTAAATTGATTATGATAGAGGTTGGGGCCCATTATTTGTTTTGTGCATTTCATTCCATATTGAAATTGCACATCTTGACTCTTTGGCCATCATGCATGGAAATGCGTGATTGGTGGTCCGAGAGCCAAGAACCATCCTCCTTTGAGTCATGAATATGATAAGGAGGGTGGTGGTGCAAACATTGCTTTGGAAATGCATTGCCATGCCTTATGCGCCCTCTCTTTGTCAAGCAGTTTACGAGAAGCTTTGGCGGCCGGCCATCTCTGATGCTTGCGGCCGACCGGCCATCCATTGGTGGCCGATGGATTAATAAATGGCCGGTGAGTATTCCCCATGGCCGGTGGCCATTCCTCTCAACCGGTGGCACTCCACAGTGTTCATGGAAGCATCCCTGGGACTTGCACAGTATTCAGAAGAGCATAGTAGGGAAAACAGAGGCAACTTGTCCATGGCAGTGGCCTTCCCAGGTGAGCCGGCCAAGATTGCATTGAGCCCTCTTCCGAGGCCTTTTCTTGCTTTAATAGTTTAATTAATTTGTCAACCAGCTAAGGGTTTTGTAATATTTAATTAGCTAGGGCAGTTAATTATTTATTCGGTTTGTATTATTATTCGGTCCCTCCGAGCGAAGGCGAATTTGTAATAAGTGTGGGTGAGTGTGTGTATGTCTTCCAACCCCCACTTCTTTCTCCCTTTTACTTACCTGCTTTGATGGTTAGTATTAGGGCATGTTTACTTTAGCATACCTCATGTTATGCATGCGTGCATCATTCGTCAGTATCGCATGCACCGGGCTCGGCACATCATGCTAATTGCATTATACTTCACATTTAACTTTGAATGCATGCTTCCTGTGCACCTCACATGTCATCCTTAGATTAGCCGAGCCTATTCTAGTGACATTTTGCATGCGATGCATTAGGCACTTAACATGGACTTGGATCACACATTGATTGCTGACATGTTCTTGTTCTAGGCACGGAGTACTTTGTAAGTATTTTATGCTTTAGCATCCTTGTATGCGTGTGAGTGTTGCCATAATAGCATGCTTACCATGTGGCTAGATGTTTATATATTAAACTGCCTGAATGCTTGTGGGTAAAGGTTGGATTGTTTGAGTTGGAATAACTCGTTGAAATCCGTGTTTTAGCCTACTTGCGAGTAGCAAATTCCAAAACACTTTCAAAACGAATGGATATGCAATGCTTATTTCCAAATTAGGCGATCTAGTCTATACTTTTGTGTTGTGCGCATCACATAGTAATTCTAGCTAATTAATCAGAATAAGAACACATAACGTTTTCAAAAGAGGATATCATGGTTAGTAGAGGCCGATCTTCGGATCGGGCGAGAGGGGGTGCTCATAGCTGACCTTCCCCAATCGTACCCAAGCTCCCGAGCCGAGGCAACTTTGGTGATGACGGACATGTGGCCTTTGGCACCGAGTCAGGGTTTCCTAAATTCCCCCATTAAAAAATATTTAGGTGGCGACTCTGTATCTGGCGAAGTAGTCCATGTTTGGCACTTCTTTCAAAAATCTGCTTTCTCAAAAATGATTTGCTAGATTTGGACTCTTTGGTTCAGATTAAGAACCGTGACAACAAATCAAGTCCGAACTGTAGCGGGGTCCGTCGCGGGCGTTGTTACACCCTTGTTCGATGGATGGCCTAATCAGATGTACTGAAAATTGCCCCTAGTGTCCAATCATTGGCCACCTTTTTTAGTATCATGCAGGCACATGTGATGGAGATCATCAGCTCTTGAAATAGTTTCCAACCTATCAGACTCATGTTTCTCTTCTGTCCTAACATGTTGAGAATCTACTCCATTTTCCCCCCAAAGTAGTGGCGGATTCCTCACATACACTTTGCAATGATCATGAATGTGATGCCCCTTGTATGCACACTCTCAGTTTGTTTATAAATTCCATAAATGGACTTGTTTTTGAGTTTGAAGCAAACAATCGTGTATAAAATTTTGACCATGCCACTCTGTTGAACTTTGAGCAACAAACTCGCTAGGGTGACTCGATGAAGAGCGCTTTTGAGCAACATACACGTTATGGTGACTCAATGAATAGTGACATGCTATGAAGGGCGCTTTTGAGCAACAGACATATTATGGTGACTCAATACAGAGCGCAGACTAAGACAAACACCATGTACGACACAACAGAACTCACAACTGACCCAAAAGCAGAAAAAGACTCAAGGTAACTGATCATTCATAGTACCCCTAGTTTTACTTATGTTTCCTTTAGAAATCAATTTCGAAAAACTCAAGTTTCGATTCCCTTTTTTTCTTTTTTTGCTCAAGATAAAGATAAATTCAAGTATTGAAAATTTCTCCACTTGTTGATCCAAGCTAGTTCTTTCTTACCCAGCACAAGTATATAATATGCACAACAGTCAGTGTAGCTTATGGATTGATGTGAAGCTGACAACGTGAATTGGGCAAGATGATCGGGTTGAGATGAATAATAAGATAGCTATGGTTGAGACTGAACTTCAGGATGAAGTTTTCTACGTATCCCAAGAATGGGAATCAGGTCAATGTAGTTCATGGCTAAGGTTCACTCGGTGTTAACACTCTCCTTTTGTACTCTAACTTTTGCCAAAGTTGCCCCTTCAGGATTTTCAACCTTGCGAGCTTTATTTATTTGATTTCTCATTTTTCATTCTCTAACTTTTGCCTAGATCACCCTTCAGGTTTTCAGCCTAGCAAGCCTCTCAAGGATAGCGTCAGAATACTTGTGGTGAATTTGATCAATAGTCGTCCTTGCCCTAACACTTGAAACTGGCTTCACCATGATTTGAGCTTGGTTCTCCGTTCTTTTATGCATGCCTTCTTCCTTTCTTTTCGCTCCATTTTCAAAGTTGGTTCTTCTCGCAATGTGGTACCTTCTTGCATTGGCTTCCCTGAATTCAGATAAAAGTTCCCTTTCTCACAGTTAATTGGATTTCATTCCAATGGATGCCCATGGCTTGATGATTGACTTTTTTTCCCTTTTCTTTATTCCTTTTTTGTTTCTTTTTCTTTTTTTCTTTTTATATTTTCTTTTTTTTTTTTTTTTTTCTTTCTTTTCTTTCTCTTTCTTTTTAGTTTCTTTTATCCTTTTCTCTTCGAGCTAATGAAAACACCAGGGGGAGAATTTCTATGATTGTGAGGTCTGAAAGCCATCTTGTGCTTGCCAAAATGATTGCCTAACGAGGAAGAGAATCCCCATGACAATGTAGAATACCACGCACAATTCTGAATCTATCTTCGCAAGTTTTGCAAAAGAAATATCTTAAATTTTTTGAAATCATGAATAACTTTGCGCCAATAAGTCAGAATTCACTCAAACCATTCAGGGAATCCTTCTCAATACTCGAGCTTATTAACTAAATCTCATTCAAAAAACAAATTTAAAGCCTTTTTCTATTTGCAAAAGGTCACACATGCATCACTATAGACACAATAAAATGATAAGAAACTTGACTCCCACTTTCTTATAAAGATGAAGACCTGAGGGTACACGAGAGCAACTCAAGGGAAAAGACTGAAATGATGCAACAATGCAAGAAAAGAAAGAAAATAAAACTCATAACACGACTATTTGCAAGACATAACTCAAAACAAAATAAAGCATTTTTTAGACAAAAGGGGTTTTCTCTCTCCAAGTCCATCTGTAGAATTTCAAAAACAACTTCAAGTAGCCCATGGGAAGGTCCAGACTTGCCTTCAAGTCAGCAATACTAACATCCACACCCGGCAGGATTGATTTTCGACTTTTGAACTGAGTCTCACAGATTGAATCTCACAATTACATTGTCCCCCACACATCTTCTTGACCGAAACAATTGTTTTTTCATACCATGCCCCTAGTTCAAAAGGTCCTCCCCAAGTGCTTTCGACAATTACCTTAGCTGAGACTGAGATTGATAATTCTAACCACCAGTGTTGGCATCACTGCTTCATCAAGCTTGAACTCGCCAAGATCGAGTAAACTTTCCATCTCTTCAAAGATTTTGTTCTTTTTGCTCAAATCGGAATCAGAAGATTCATGAATGAACACAATGGGTTTGGGCTCATTGCCAGATATGATGTGTTGGCTAGTGTAATGGTTGGTTGTTGGCAAGTCGTGGGTGGGTTTTATGTTATGGAATGGAAATCTATTGCGGTCAGGGAGAGGGTTATTGATAGCTTTGGGATTTTTAGGTGAGGTAATGACTTTGTTGTCAATCAAGTCTTGAATTTCATGGCGAAGGCGGAAGCAACGGTCAATATGATGATCGTACTATTGATGGAATGTGCAATATTGGGTAAAGTCCTGTTTAGGTGGGAGAGGATTAGGGAGAGGTCGAGAATTGAGCGGTTTGAGATACCCTTTCTCCATCAGTACCTTCAATGCATAGGTTAGGCTCATATGGAGTTGGGTGAAGGTTCATTTTTTGGAGGAGGAAGCATTAGGTTTAGAAACATTAGCAAATGGGTCGGCAGGTGTTGGTCGAGTATTCATGGGCTTAGGACCGAAATCAGGATGGGTGTTTCTGGTGAAGCAGCCCTTTTCATTGTTTGCCGCCTGATTCAAAGTGCTCTCATCTTGAGTGATAAAAGTGTCATCCATAGTCTTTGCAACAACTTTGAGCACTTGCTGCTAGTTCATCCCTCAGACTTTCAAAGTCTTAATAGCCCACCGAAGTTGTGCATAGGGATTAATACTTGTCCCAGCTTTGTTCTTGCCTCTTGCTTCTACTTGGCCAAGGGATTGGTGGCTATATTGAAGTGAGGCCCATTTGTTGTTGATCTGTCATCACCCAGACTTGAGATAGTTTCGGGTTGGCCCTTTTCAATTGCAACTTGCCCTAGGATTGGAGAGCTTTGTGACAAGATCAAAAGCCCAAATTCTAAATCTGCCACCGTTCCTTGAAGGTTTTTAATCATTCCCAACATCCCAACAGTAGTGGTTTTGGCCATTTGTCACTCTTCGCGTACTTGAACCGGATTGGGTGCATCCATCATGCACAAATCAGTGGTTTCTGGAATGAACACCTCATGCCTAGGTAAATGGGTCGGGGTGATGTATTTATTGGGGTTGAAGGTAGGAAGTAGTATATGGATGAGGTTTATGTAGGGAGAAGGTACTTGGTCATGGATAGGAAGTGTGTTGGTGGTAACATTGGGGTCTTAAAGTGGAGCAATTATTTGTTTTTCGATGAGATTCTGAACCTCATGACAAAATCGATAGCAACGATCAGTGCCATGACCGTGCTGCTAATGGTACACACAGTATTTGGTGAGGTTATGTCTAGTAGAGAGTGGGTCAGGAAGAGGTTGGAGATCGAGGGGTTTGAGATGCCCTCTTTCCATCAAGACTTTTAGTGAGCTAGTTAGGCTCATCTAGAGGGGGGTGAATGTTTTGCCTTGAGCTCAAGTTGGGCTGGCTGTTTGTGGGTTGTTATTGGCAAAAAGGTCAACAATTTTGGGCTTGTGGCAACGGTATTGATTTCAGTGGGTTTAAGAACAGTGTTACTGCTAGCATTGGTACTCCCATAAAACACCTCCTTGTTGGTTTGCTTGTTCTGAGGATAATCCCTTTGTTGAATGCATTCTCAATCTGAACCCCTAATTCATGCAAATTTTTGAAAGTGAATAGTGGAGCAACTATTAACTTTTGTAACATATTAGGCTCAAGGTTTTATACCACTATCCGCACTTGGTCCCTCTTAGAAAAGCGATCTGTCATTTGTGCGGCCTTTACTCTCCACCTTGCAACAAATTCCACAAAAAGGTTCTATAGGATTCTGGTAGGTTACTTCAAGCTCTTGAGTGTTCATTTCAATTTGGGTATTGTAAGAATACTGATTGACAAATGCCTCAGCCAAATCTCCCCAGTTATGCTTCTATTTATCTTCTAACTTAGTGTACCAAGTGGCTGCAACACCCGACAGGGTTCTTTCGTACAAAGAGAGTTTTTTAGGCTTAGTTAGACCCATTGGTTTCAAGACGTCCAAGAAAAGCCGGATATGTACCATAGGATCTCCAGACCCGTCGAAACGGTTAATATGTGGCATTTTGAACCTGTCTGGGAGCCTTATGGCAGCCTCCATGTACCCATCCTCAATGTCAGGAATGGAGCTAATTCCCTGTGCCTTTTTGAATTGCTTCTCAAGGTTAGCAATTTTTAATAAGGTTGGGTCAAGATCATTAATATCAAGGGGATAAAGCCCCTCATTAGGCTGTACTAGGGGTTTGAAAACTCGAGCTTGAGCAAACCATTCTCGGGGATCCGGACCTTGCAAATCTTTAGCTGGCGGAGGTGGGCCAAAGTTCGGCTGGGGGCCCAGGACTGGATGTGTAGTGGATGCCTCAAATGGGCATTATATTTCAGCATTGGTCTCATCCTGCATGGCAATTCCCTAGTATAACACCACTATCATGGCCACAACTTTTTCTGGACTTTGTGTCATCATGGGTTTGCTGAGTTGGTGTAGACAACCCATTTTTGATGGCCCTTACGACTTGGACGTCCTCGGTTGCACACCCGATGATGAGTCTGTATGCTTGTCAAGTGCTCGAAGTCCTCAGTGAAACGACATATCTTTGAGCCTTTCAAACCTTGCACTCTTGTTGCCTTCATTTTTTGGACCAAACTCATTATTTTTCAAGTCTGCAACCCTTGGTGGCCTGCCGACCACCTTTTTGGGCATCTGGCCATCACTCTTGGTTATCGACCACTGATGTGGCCCGCTGGCCACCAAGGTCTTTTGCAGATATTTTGTGACAGTTATACCAGCTATTTGCACAGATGCTTGCATCTACTCCCACGTGTAGGGCTGGACGTTCTTGAGGGGAATTCATGTTTTCTATATATAGAGGGCCTCCCTCTCATGTTTTAAGGTTAGAAAAATTTTAGAGCAAAATTTTTCCCCTCTCTCTCTCTCTAGCAAATCTCTACACTTTTGCTTACATATCCTTAACATTTTTTTATACACCCTTAACCAAAAATCTTCATCTTTGAGATGAGGTATCTTAGAGGCTTGTTGGAGCTCTTAAGGGTGTGTTTGCTTGGTTTTGTTACTTGGACTTAGTTTTCCTCTTCAAAGATATAAGGCTTTGCCTATTGGCTTACTTTAACTACTCTTTTTCTTGCATTTTTCCAAGCGTTTTTGGGCTGTAAAACCTCTTTATTTTTGGGTTGAAACTTGGGTTTTAAGGCCATTAAAGGTTGAGGAGTGGTCCACCTTCTTTGTACCTTGCTTTGAAGGCCTTTACCCTTGTGTTTCCCATCCTTCTACTGTCATTTTTTGATCTTTTAAACACTGTTTTTCAGAGTTATTTCAGTGGCCAAAATCATGTTTTGAAGTCCAAAATTGGAGGGATTAGCCTCCTCTCCTTGTGTTTTTCTTACTAGCCTAGTTGTGCCATGTTTTAGCTTATTAATCTAGCCTTTTTTGTCTTAATTCCAGCATGTTTTAGGATTATTTTAAAACTATTTTAGCACTATTTTTGGTTGATAGTTGCATTTGAGCTTTGCTTTGCATGCTTGTAATGTAATTGTCCTCATAAACTTGGTATTTTAGGCCTTAGACACCATCTGATTTGAGTTGATAGCATTTATTTATGCTTTTCTCACTTATTTTCAGTACTAATAATCTCTGCAACCTCCCTCATTTCTTGGCTTTTGTTTTGCTTTGAGAGTTGTTTCAAGCCTCTTATTCTTTTAAGCATGAGATTGAGGTTGTCATGCTTAATGGTTTAATCCCTTTTAGGAGTTCATTATCAACGGCATGACATCTCTTTCATGTCTTAAGTTAACTCTTGGTTTGGTACTTCACTCCATTAGAGGACTTTAAACTCACCTTTGGACTCAATTTATTAAAGGATGGTTGGTAAACTAAAATGGAGTAATAAAATTGGGACTAAAATAGTGAAAGATAATAATTTGGTTGTGTTCCATAGGACGTTAATTGAACACATGGAAGCTTGAGGCATTTCATACTCATTAGTGATGAAATGATTCAAGTTTCCAAGGTCACCACTTTCCTTGATCATTTCATGAAAGGGAGGAGATATGAGTCTTATTTTGTTATATTTATTGAACTTGCACACTTTGGTTCACAAGCCATCATGTAATGAAATTGCTTGAGTTGGTAGTTTGTGGCTTAAGTTTACTTCTCCTTTGATTTGTTCATGAAAAGGAGGGGTGAGTTGTGCAAACAACCCTTGAGAATACCCTGTGCATACTCTGTTTGTTCTCTGTTGCAGCAAGATGAACTGGGCAGCAGTGGCCGGCGGGCCCTCATCACTGGCCGGCCGGCCACTGATACAAAATTCAGCAGTGTGTTCTTTTGGCAGAGCAAAGTTATTCTGGAGGTGGACAACAGTGTAAGTGTTCTCTGTGCAATAGAGGCTCTTCGGAAGCAAAGCAATGGCCTTTTCGGGTGAAAACCGAGCATGCGCATGAACATCCCTCGCTTCCCGAGGTGGAGTAGTTAGCTTAGTACTTAATTGTTTAGCTTAGTTACTTCTTTTAATTGCACTTGTGTTGTAATTATTTAAGTAGGTAACTAGTTGTGATGTTGTAATCATTAATTAACTAGAATAGTTAGTTAATTCATATGATGATGATGTAATAATTAGTTAGGTAGCTTAGCTAGTTTATTCATTTTGTTTTTGTAATAGTTAATTAATTAGCTTAGCTTAGCTAGTTAGTTTATTCGAACTCTCCTTCGTAAGAGCGCAATGTAATAATGTATATGTCTTCCAACCCCACGTCTTTCTCCATTTTATTTAACTGCTTATGATGGTTAGTTTAGGAACATCATGTTTTGTTTAGCATACTTCATGTTTGCATCCATTTGTATTGCATGCACTGAGGCTCGAGTCATCATTTTAACTACATTGTTAGTTTAAATACTTCTTTGAATACGTGCTTAGACCGCATGCAATTTAATTACTTCATATGCCCCATTAGTAGCCGAGCCTATTAATTGCATATCACATGTGTTGCATTAGTCATAGTGCATAGTTAGGATCTTGCATTTTTTCTAACTCTTTTGTTTATTTGGGCTTGGAGTACTAGGTGAGCCTTTACTCACTTTAGCATATCGCATGCGTGTGATTGTTGCCATGTTTAATATGCTTGCCATGAGGCTAAGTGCTTGAGTTCTATAATTGCTTGAATGCTTGTGGATGAAGGCTTGTTGCTTGAATTAGAATAATTTGAGTAATGTTCATATGCGATCACATTTTTTTTTTCAAGTGGTACATATTTCGAAACAATTTTCAAAACAAACATGAATCAAGTATTCCAATTCTTGTAAGTTAGTCTATACTTGTTTGTGTGAGCATTACATAGTAATGCTAGCCTAATAAACCAAAACAAGAGCATATAATGTTGATACAAATCATATCATGATTAGTAGAGGCTTATCTTTGATCAAGCGATTGGACGTGCTCAATTCTTTCATGACCTTCCCCTCTCGTACTTAAGTTCCCGAGCCGAGACAATCTTGGTGATGACGGACACGTGACCTTTGGCACAAGTCATGGGTTTCCTAAATTTCTCAAAAATAAAATATTTAGGTGACAACTCTATATTTGGCAAAGCAGTCCCTTTTTGGCAATTTGATTTAAAATCGATTTTCCAAAAGATTTACCGGATTTGGACTCTTTGATGATTATCTATTTCACATTGCACTTATGGAATCAGATTCAGAACTGCGGAAGTCCAAACTGTAGGGCTATTTCGACTTCCGAAATGGGGCGCAAAAAAGTCGAGCTATAGTGTAGTCGGGGAAATGGATAGGTGTAAGTTGAGAGCTGATTGACAAGGATTTTGACCTGATTATAATTGATGTATCTGAGTTGGGTTAGTTTAGATAGGTTTGACTAGATTGGGTCTTTTAAAATTGATCTTTTGGCAGTGGATGGATCTTTTCTAAGTTGGCCTTTTGCGGATCAGATGGACTGGACATTTGCTGAGTGGGTTTTTTTTCTTTTTTTTTTTTGGATTGAATGGACTGTGATAGGTTAAGGCTTTCCAGGTTGGATTGGGGTTAGGCCTTTGCTGAGCTGGGTATTGCTCCTTCTTTGGCTCAGACAAACCTAGCATTAAAAACAAAATGCCTTATCAGATCAGGATACTGGGTATATTGGTCAAAACAAATCAACATACGATTTCGACTCTGGTTCGGATCTTGCTGAAAATTCACCCATATCAAACACAAACCCCTGGATTTCGACCCAAATTCTGATTCTGATATGACCCTCAAGTTTTGAAAGGAATTGCCTCAAGATTAAGACTCTCCCAAGATTGCATCATACATTCCCAAAGATTTCACATTTTGCACAAAAGCATTCAAAACACCCCTATGAGAGGTTAGGGTTTCACTGTCCTAGCTTTGGAGTGATCTACAACTTTACTACTCAAACAAGCGGTATCACATCATCCTGCATATAGGAGAGTATCCTGTCCTAAGTTTGAACCGTCACTATAGTTTTACTATATGTAGCTAGGCCAAATGGTCAAAGAGGATACCTCAGTAAGACTACCTAATGTACCTCTCACACCTAACACCGAGAAGTGAAATGAGGATCAAACGGTACAATGATAGTCCAGATCCAAAGGTTGTGTTCCCATCATGGCAGAGCCCGTGACCGATTAGCCTTTCGACAAGCTTTTTAGGCAAGCCTTCGGCAAACCGTCCAAGAATAGCAAATGGCAAACATAGTGACTTAGGCACACTAATGCAAATGCAAATACAAAGGAACATATAAGTGTAGATAAAATTTCACATCATGAAGTTCGAGTTAAGTTTTCTAAATTCCCCAGCAGAGTTGCCAGAAACTGTAGCTCGACTTTTCGTGCCCCTTTTCGAAAGATGAATAAGTCCTACAGTATCGAACTCCCGTGGTTCTGAATCTAAATCCATAAGTGCAATGTGAAATAGATAATCACCAAGGAGTCCCAATCCGGCAAATCTTTTGGAAAATTGATTTTGAATCAAATTGCCAAAAATGAACTGCTTTGCCAGATACAGAGTTGCCACCAAAATATTTTTGAAAAATTTAGGAAACCCATGACTCGTGCCAAACATAGTAACTTAGGCACACCAATGCAAATGCAAATGCAAAGGAACATATAAGTGTAGATAAAATTTCACATCATGAAGTTCGAGTTAAGTTCTCTAAATTACCCAGCAGAGTCGCCAGAAACTGTAGCTCGACTTTTCGCGCCCCCATTCAGAAGACGAATAAGCCCTACAGTATCGAACTCCCGTGGTTCTGAATCTGATTCCACAAGTGCAATGTGAAATAGATAATCACCAAAGAGTCCCAATCCGGCAAATCTTCTGAAAAATTGATTTTGAATCAAATTGCCAAAAATGAACTGCATTGCCAGATACAGAGTCGTCACCAAAATGTTTTTGGGAAATTTAGGAAACCCATGACTCGTGCCAAAGGCCACGTGTCTGTCATCACCAAGATTGTCTCAGCTCGGGAATTTGGATATAAGAGGGGAAGGTCATGAATTGAGCACCCCTGCTCACCCGATCAAAGATCGGCCTCTACTAACTATGATATGAATCTTATTTATATTATATGCTCTTATTCCAGTTTATTAGGCTAGCGTTACTATGTGATGCGCACACACAAGTATAGACCAATTTTGCAAGAATTGGAAATCTCGATTCATGTTCGTTTTGAAAATTGTTTCGAATATGTACCACTTGAAAAAGTGATCGCATGTGAACATTACTCAAATTATTCCAATTCAAGCAATTAACTTCATCTACAGGCATTTAAGCAGTTATAGCATTTAAACAATTAGCCTCCTAGCAAGCACGCTAGACATGGCATCATCAACATTCAATGCAATATGCTAAAGCGAGTAAAGGCTCACCTAGTACTCCAAGCAAAAAAAAGAAATGAGTTAGAAAAAATGCATGATACCCAACTATGCAATATGACTAATGCAACACATGCGGCATGCAACAAACAGGCTCGGCTACTAATATGTCATATGAATCACTTTGATAGCATGCGGTCTAAGCACGTATTCAAATAAGCGTTAAACTAACAATGCAAGTTAGAATGATGAACTGAGTCTCGGTGCATGCAATACAAGTGGATGCAAACATGGAGAATGCTAAACAAAACATGATGTTCCTAAACTAACCATGATGTTCCTAAACTAACCATCGTAAGCAGTTAAATAAAATGGAGAAAGACGTGGGGTTGGAAGACATACACATTATTACATTGTGCTCTCACGAAGGAGAGTTTGAATGAACTAACTAGCTAACTAGCTAAGTTAAGCTAATTTAATTAATTAGTTATTACAAAACAAAATGAATAAACAGCTAAACTACTTAACTAATTATTACTATAACAAATGAACTAATTAATTAACTAATGTAGCTAATTAAAATAATTACATCACTTTACAAAATTAACTAGCTACAACTAATTAATTACAACAAATAGCTAAGCTAAGTATTTAAACTAAACAGGCTCGATACGCGAGGAATGCTCATGCAAGTGTTCGATTTCCACCCGAAAAGGCCACTGTTTTGCTTCCAGAAGGTCTCTGTTGCACGGTAGAACACTTACACTTTAGTTTACCTCCAGAATAGCTCTACTTTACTCAAAAAACACACTGCTAGATTTTGCATTGGTGGCCAACCGGCCAGTAGTGAAGGCCTGCCGACCACTGCTGCAGGGTTCATCTTGCTGCAACAGAGAACAAACAGAGCATGCACAGGGTATTCTCAAGGGTTGTCTGCACAACTAACCCTTTTTATCATGAATAGATCGAAGGAAAGACAAAACTTGGTCCACAAACCACCAACTCAAGCAATTTCATTGCATGATGGCTTATGAACCAAAATGTGCAAGTTCAACAAATGCAACAAAATAAGACTCTAACCTCCTCCCTTTCATAAATTGATCAAGGGAAGCGGTGACCTTGGAAACATGAACCATTTCATCACCAATGAGTATAAAATGCCACAAGCTTCTAAGTGTTCAATTAACGTCCGATTGAACACAAAATCAAATTCTTATCTTGCACCATTTTAGTCCTATTTTAATTACTTCATTTTAGATTACCATCCATCCTTTAATAAATTGAGTCCAAAGGTGAGTTTAAAGTCCACTAATGGAAAAAGGGTTCAAACCAAGAGTTGCTTTGGGCATGAAAGAGACATCATACCGTTGGTAATGAACCCCCAAAGGGATTAAACCATTAAGCATGACATCTCAATCTCATGCTTAAACAAACAAGTAATTTGAAACCACTTTCAAAGAAAAACAAAAGCTAAGAAAGGAGGGAGGTTGCAGAGGTGATTAAAACTGATTACAAGTATGGAAAGCCATAAATAAATGCAATCAACTCAAATAAGGTGGTGTCTAAGGCCTAGAACACCAAACTCATGAGGACAATTACACTACAAGCATGCAAAATAAAGCTCAAATGCAACAATCTACCAAAAATGGTGCTAAAATAGTCCTAAAACATGCTGGAATTGAGACAAAAATAGCTAGATTAATAAGCTAAAACATTATACAAGCTAGGCAAATAAGCAAGACACAAGGAGGGGAGGTTGACCCCTCCAAATTTGGACTTCAAATCATGATTTTAGCCACTGAAATAACTCTGAAAATCAGTGTTTAAAAGCTCAAAAAAAGATGGTGCAGATGTAGGAAACACAAGGGAAAAGGCCTTTAAAACAAGGTGCAAAAAAGGGTGAACCACCCCTCAACCTTTAATGGCCTTAAAACCCAAGTTTCAGCCAAAAAATGCAGGGTTTTTATAGCCCAAAAATAGTTAGAAAATAGCAAGGAAAATAATGAATACAACAAGCAAAGAGTCAAACCTTTATACCTCTTGAAGAGAAGATTCAATTCCAAGCAATAAAACCAAGCAAACACACCCTCAAGAGCTCAAACAAGGCTCAAAGACACCTCAACTCAAAGATGGAGATGTTTGGTTAAGAGTGTATAGGCAAAGGGTAAGGATGTGTCGGCAAAAGTGTAGAAATTTAGAAGCGAGAGAGAATTGCGGAAAAAGAAGAAAAATTTTGCTCCAAAATTTTTCTGACCTTAAAACCAAGAGAGAAGGTCATCTATATATAGAAAATATAGCGATCCCGGGTTTACCCCTTGTTGTACAGTGATCCGGACATGTGTCCGTGGATGTTAGTAGTTGATTATTACCTAGTTTACATCATTTCCTACTTTGTATCTGAGTTATAAGTTGTGTTGGGTAGATTTGTTACAGGTTGGTTGAGCTTAGGAACCAAAACTAGTTGCCCAGATTTTGGCCTGTCCGCTCGAGCGGAGCTTTCGACGCTCGAGCGGGAACCTTGTTGTTGCTTGTCCGCTCGAGCAGGGAATACACCCATCCAGTATTTCCTGTGTAGTGTTGACGCTTCAATGAGGATTGGCCGCCGGCGGGAGTTTGTGTGCGCCGGCGGAGTTGAGCGCTCAGCGAGAACTGTCTACAAAAGTCTTTGGGAGTGTGCATCCGCCTCGGCGGGATTGGTCGCTCGAGCGAGAGTCTGTGAGTGTCGCTCGAGCGGGGGTTCGGCCGCTCGAGCAGGGCGACTGGGTTAAAGCTCTATGTTTTGACATTTTAAATCACTTTTTCACATTCTTTTCTCTCCTACTTTTTCAAAAATACCATTGTTGAGCCCCTCACTCTAGAACTCTACCTTCTCTCTAGGTATTGATCTAGTAGGAGTGATTTGCTCATCATTGGCCTTTACAAAAGTTGTATTGATCGTCGAGAGCTACTTTTTAATCAGAAAATTTCGGGATTTGGAGCACTTTGGTTTTGGTCTTCATCTCCGTTGGAGCTCAAACTTTGAGGTAGGGATAACCTACTCCTCTTTATGAGCATTGTCTTTAAATTTTGGTGTTTTGAGATGTTGGGGGTTGTTGTGTGATTGTGGGAAGGTTTGGGGCTTTTGTGTAGTGTTACCAAAGTTGGGGTTTTATTTATAATGAACCTAGAGGCATGTTTGGTATAGAGTCATGGAATAAATGTTGGAACGTTGATAAAAAAATGGAACCTAAGGGTTGTAATGTTAATTATGGAAAATGCCCTAATTACATTGATTAATTAATTGGGAAAATTAATTGTGGGAAATGTGGAGTTGAAGGGTGAATGTTGAGATTGGAAGTGCATGGGAAAAATGGTGTAGTTGAATCACTTATCACTCACTGAATTGAAATGTTGATTATATATCCATTTGTTGCTTTTATATTCTGTATAGAAATAACTGCTTTGGGCTATCGGTGGAGGATAGTCTTGATTGTTGTAGACAATGCATGATGATTAGGCAAACTAAAACCGATCATTGAAATGTGTCATTGAGTATGACAGTTGAAAGAATACATTAATTTTATGTATTGACTGATGATGTGTCTAATGGTTGTTTATATGCATTGTGTTGTGTTGGAGGAGATAGGAGATGTACTCCACGGTTTAGGGGATGATAGGGGATGGACCTCTGAACCGGATGTTGTTTGAGAGAAGATAGGGGATGGACTTCATGGATATAGCTCATATGCTTATCTAGTAATGTGTTGGCACAGCTCATACGCTTGCCTTTGGAAGTGCGATATTGCTCTCAGGCATATCTATGGAAGTGTTGATATAGCTCATATGCTTATTTGTTGATGTATTGATATAGCTAGTATGCTTATCTTTTATTTAAATGGGAAAATGTTTAATATGAGTTACAGTCTCATACGAGTTGTTTGGCCAAGTTCTGAGCCATGGTTATGAATTGAGAATTGAAAAGAAATGGTAAATGAATCGTAACATGGACCTGTATGTCATGAAACTGTAAGATGGCATAAATGAATGTATTAGTGTTGGCCATCTATCAATTGCTAATCTTTTAGTCATTGTTCATAGTTGGTTTAGTGTATTTCTACTGGGTTGTGTCTCACCCTATATGGGAACATTATTTACAGGTACAGGTAGCATGTCACCTCCAAGGACATAGCTTGGGAGGCTTGAGGCGGACAGACCTTTTTGTTGTCTATTTGATGTATTACATGTAAATTCAAGCCAAGGGCTTAAGGTGTAAATGAGTTAGTACGCTTTTTTTTTGTAACCAAGTGTTAACTTGGAAAGCTGTAAGCCCTCAGGGCATTTGCTTTTGTTGTTCACATGTAATACCTTTTGTAATGAAACTCTGATGAATAGAAGAATGTGGATCTTTTATATATCAATGCATGTCTATATTGATGGGTTTAATGTTATCTTTTGAGGGCATTACAGAAAAATATGAGCTTCAGTCGAAAATATCTATATAGAGATGGGTGGAGCAATGTGGGAACAATTGGTACAAATATTTGCAAAAAATCTACTTTTTGAGGCCACAATTGGTGGACGGCAAGACACAAAAAGGGGAAAAAGTTTCACCTCTTGGCGGCGGGCCACTACTAGCAAAAGGGGCCATTATTTGTGGCCGGCAGGCCACTAAAATCTATTTTTAAGCCCAATTTAAAATGGACATATCTCCTTCATCAAGACTCCGTTTCAGGTCATTCTTGAATCTAAATTGAAGCCCCAGAAGTCTACTTTCCAATGGTAGTAGCCTCATCTAAATTCTAAGTGTGTAAAAAGATATATCTATTTTAGTGAAGGCTGCTCAATTTTGTCCTAATGGATTGATGCCTAACTTTTCCCCCAACTAGTTTTCTTCCCTCCCCTCTTATTTTTTTCAACTCCAAACCTCTAAATAAGAAGTTTTAAAGATTTTTTTTCAAAGAATTCACCTTTCTTCCATTTATTTCCACTTTATCCTTACTCGGTTTACCGAAAAGTGCAATATTTTTAAACGAAATATGGGCCATGGAACATCGTAGAAACATTTTCAAAATTTTTTTGAAAGAGAGGGTTTTAAGGTCTAAAATAGTTTTGGTCCAAAATGGGGTGTAAAGTTGAGATTTAGAAGCTCTTCTTGCTGAAGAAATCAAACATTTGCATAGTATAACTTTCATCATCGAGTGATCAATCAGTGGCACCCAAGTCTTAAGGGGGGTTAAAAATGGAGTGTCTACACAAGATTAATTATGTCATAACAATCTATAAGAATGGTAATAACAAAAGTGCAATCTTATTTTGTTTTGTTTTGTTTTTTTTATTTTATTTTAATGGAGATATCGATTTTTATAACTAAAACTCTTATCCATAATATTAAGGCGTGTAGCACTTGCCATCACATTAGGTCATAAAATTTATTTAGAAAAATAATAAATTGCTAATATTTGACAAGTGGCTTTTTTTAGCTAAAAAATCAAAAAGTTACTAAAAAAACCAATAACCTATACTAAAAAGTCAAAGATTTCATTTTCTTTCTACTTTTTACACATCTTTTCATAAAAAATAAAAAAACTATCCCAAACATACTAGTTTTTTAACCTCATATTTTAGCTAAAAAGCCAAAAAGTTACTAAAAAGCCTATTCTCATGAGGCCTAAATATAATTCAAATTCAATTTTTATATGACGACTTGGTAAGACTCACCACCACCCCACTGTCTCTAGAGATTGAAAGCACGCCCCTCCCCGCCGAGTTCCATCAACCTAAGTTCACGCTATACAATGGCAAGACGGATCCGTACATGCACGTTAGTCATTACCAGCAAGTAATGGCAAGCCATCGACTTAACGATGCCTTGATATGCCTCATATTCCCAGCAAGTTTGGAAGAGTTGAGCCTGAAGTGGTTTGAAAGGCTCCCGGAGGGGAGTATCGAGGGGTGACAGCAGCTAGTGGAAGCCTTTGTCACCAGATTTAAGACCAATACTTGTACACCGAAAGAGGTTGATAACCTCTTCGGTGTCAAGATGGAGTCAGGCAATTCATTGAAGGCATATAACGCCAAATTTTGGGAGACCTACAACGAGATACTCGATTGCCCCACCAATTTGGCAATCGCCCAATACAAGCAAAGTTTACCAATCGGACATAGATTGCGAGACTCGTTCACGATGCACCAACCCACAACCATGGAATCATCAATGCAGCGGATCAACGAACACATCTGAGTTGAAGATGATGTTATCACCGCCACCATAACCGAGAAGGCAAACCCGATTACAGTGAACAAACATGTGGCCAGGAAGGTTCACTCGGTGGGGCAGGAGGATAACTGCCCTAATAAACGAGCAAGACAATAACACTGTGGAACTAGCCGCAATAACAAAAACAGAGGCTGCGGAAATGACTGAGCTAATGCTCTAACCAATGAGGAGGAGGATGCCAAGAGAAAGTTAAAGGTGAGGACTAGTATCACAACGATCTTCAAAATCCCAATTTATTGCATCCTCAACGAGATCAGAGGTGAGCCATATGTCCGATAAACAGCAAAATTGGGGGATGCGCAAAGGGGCTTTAACTCAAGATACCGCAGCATTTTCCATGAAGAACGAGGGTATTAAATAAAGGATTGCATGCTGTTCAAGCAACACTTAGAAGAGCTAGTCACAGCAGGGCACTTAAACCAATATATTGATGGTGGTATGAGGGCCGCTTTGTAAGGACAAACCGAGCCAAATGGGCTAGCTATCTTGGATGCAGCGCCTCAAGGAGTTATCAACGTCATTCACAGAATCATTGAGCCAGCGCGAGTGTGCGAGCTCAAAGGAATGATTAAGAAGGCTGAGCACATGAGGGAAGTGCTCTCTGTTCAGCCCGCCGTAAAAAAGGAGAAGACTGAGGTGCAGAACATCATGACCTTTCTGAGCAAAGACTTGGAGAGAATTCAAACCCCTCACAATGACGCGTTGGTAGTAACGCTTCGCGTTAAGGATTTTGGCATCATAAGAATTTTGATCGACCACAGAAGTTCGGTCAAGATCATGTACTATGATGCGTTCAAACAAATGAAGTTGGAGAACAAGGACTTGGCTCTAGCAACATCTCCTTTGGTTGGCTTCAACTCACAACTAGAATGGCCAATCGAGAAGATCATTCTGCTAATCAGGGCCAGGTCAGTCACGAAATAGGTGGAATTTTGGGTATTGCAGGTCCCGTCGACCTACAATCAAATCTTGCGAAGGTGCTGGTTACACGCCATACAAGCGGGGGCGTCTACCTATCACCAGGTCATGTACTTCCCTAGTCTAACCGGGCAGATAGAAGAAGTTTAGGGGGACCAGGTAATGACCAAGCAATGTTTCATGACAGCCGAGCAACAAAAGGTTTCGTACGGATAATCAAAGGACCAGAAGGCAAAGAAGTCCTAGAAGACGTGGGAAGAAAAGCCGAAGAAAAGTCAGTTGAAGACTTGGTGAAGGTTTGGGTTGATAAGAATGATCCAAGAAAATTCTTTCTGTTGGGCTCGTCATTGTCCAGCACCGAGCGGTTAAACTACGTCAACTTTCTAGTCTCCAATATTGAGGTCTTTGCGTGGACACCTTACGATATGTCTGGCGTCGACCCAAGCTTCATTCGTCATCAGTTGAATGTCTTTCCAAAAGCTCGGCCAACCATCCAGAGAACTCGGCACTCAGCTTTACACCATGTCGAGGTAGTGGCGAAGGAGGGTCAAAAACTTGCTAGAGGATGGAGCAATTGAAGAAGTGCACCACGTCAGATGGATCTCCAACACAGTGGTAGTGTCGAAGAAAAATAAGAAATGGCAAGTATCCGTCGACTATAAGACGGTCAACCATGCCTGCCCCAAGGATAGCTTTCCCCTCCCACGAATCGAACAGTTGGTGGATCTTACAACAAGTCACTGAAGGTTCAACTTCCTTGACACGTACCGTTGCTACCACCAGATCGCCATATACGAACCAAACTAAGAGATCACACCCTTCACCACATTGAGGGGCTTGTACTGCTATAAAGTCATGCCATTTGGCCTTAAGAATGCGGTAGCAACCTTTCAAAGGATGGTGACCAAAATGTTTGCTCATTTTCTTGGCCACACTATAGAGGCCTACATCGACAAAATGGTGTTCAAGAGTAAAGAGGAATCTCAGCACCTTGGCGACCTAGCTAATATGTTCGCCATCCTCAAACACCACAAGCTGTGGTTGAATGCTTCTAAGTGTGCTTTTGAAGTGAAAACTGGGAAGTTTCTCGATTTTTTGGTCACTAACTGAGGGATTGAGGCTGACCCTTTACAAATCAAGGAAATACAAGAACTGGAACATCCAAATTCCACAAAGGAAGTGCAACATCTTGCTGGAATGGCAGTCGCGCTAAACAGATTTATCAGCCGGTCATCAAATCGTTATCGGCCCTTCTTCCAGTCCTTGAAGTCAAAGTTCTCCTAGGATAACGAATGCAACAAAGCATTAGCCGACTTGAAGGCATACCTCTCATCTGCCCCTATCCTGGTCACCCCACAACCCGATGAGGAGCTCTACCTGTACTTGGCCATTTCTCAACATGCAGTAAGTGACGTGCTTGTCCGAGTTGAGGGAATTCAACATCCCCTTATCTTCTATGTTAGCAAAACACTGCTTCCAACCAAGTCAAGATATCTGCCACTCGAAAAGTTGGCTCTAGCTCTCATGATGACCTCCAAAAAGTAGGCGCACTATTTTCACGCCCAAACAATAGTGGTGCTGACTGAATTCCCACTCAAGGTGCTCTTTGAGAAGACGAATTTCACTGGTAGAATTTTGAAGTGGGCAGTAGAGCTGAGGTAGTACGATATCAAATTTCAACCACGAATAGCCATCAAGGTACAAGCCCTGGCCGACTTTGTGGCGGAATTTGCCACTAGCACTCACCTCATTTATCCTATTGAATTGGCACGTGAATACGAGCAGAAGGAAATGGCTAGTGCGGATTTAGCACAGCCCGTGGTTTTAATGCCACCAAAGAGGGGTGAGGTACAAGATATAGAACGACAAAACAGTCCTGAACGAGTGGAAAAGGATCCGGCCAACCCACCGGTTAACAAGTTAAGCGACCATGTAAGAAAGCTACATGTAGAGCCGACCTACGCCTTGGACTTAAGAAATTCTCAGAACCCATCTGATTGCTGGAAATAGTTCATTGGCAAAATGTGGAAACTCTTTGTCGACGACGCCTCTAATAGACACGGTGCTGGGCTAGGGGTTGTATTAACTTCGCCGAATGGGCTAACCATTGAGCATGCCATCACACTTGGGTTCCCAGCGTCCAACAATAAGGCAGAGTATGAGGCCCTCCTCGTCGGCCTGAAGAGTGCTTTGCGGATGAAGGCACATGAGCTTATGGTATTCAGCAACTCTAAACTAGTAGTCAACCAGGTCTCTGGGGAATACGAAGCCAAAGATGAAAGGATGGCCACGTATCAAGCATTGGTACATACTGAAATCTAAAAGTTCGGTGCGATATGAATGGAACGAATCAACCGCGAAGAGAATAGCCAAGCAGATGAATTGGCCGGCCTGGCATCCATGCAAACCTCTTTTTCCAACCCTTTGATGATTAAGTTCTTTCCCAGACCCAGCATCAAAGAACCGGAGGCACCCGAAGTACTTGCACTGACTTGGGGCCATCATGGATGGATCCTATTGTTGCCTTCCTCAGAGATCGAGTCATATCCACTGAAAAGAAGGAAACCAACAAAATTAGGGCCAAGTCAGAGTGGCTTTGTCTCTCTCCATCCAGTGCCCTGTACAAAAAGTCCTCTACAGGGCCGTATTTGAAATGCGTCCACCCAAGTAAGGTTGAAGCTTTCCTCTTTGAGATTCATGAGAGCATATGTGGTAACCACATTAAGGGCAGATTCCTGGCATACCGAGCAATTTATCAAGACTATTGATGGCCATACATGCAGGCTGATGTACAGAAATATGTCTGCAAATGTAGGAAGTGTCAAAAATTTGCTCACCAGATCCACCAACCGGCCAAAGAGTTGCTCCTCTTGATGAGTCTGTGGCCATTTTCCCTTTGGAGGCTAGACATTGTGGGACTGCTCCCAACTATTCCAGGAAACTATAAATTTTTCATTACTGCTACTGATTACTTCACTAAATAGGTGGAAGCCGAGCCGTTGGCCACCATCAAAGAGAAAGATATAAAAAATTTCGTCTAGTAGAATGTCATCACTCGGTTTGGCGTCCCAAAGGCCCTTATCTCAGATAACGGCACGCAGTTTGATGGAAAACCCTTTCGTAGATTTTGCAAAGAGTTAAAGATTGAGTTCTACAATTCCACACTGGCTTACCCTCAGTTAAATGGTCAAGCCGAAGCTTCAAACAAAACTACCTTGGATAGGCTGAAGAAACGACTGGAGAAGGCCAAAGAGAGGGGGGCTGAAAAACTCCCCAACGTGCTTTAGACATACCGAACTACCCTGAGGTGTTCAACTAGGGAGACTCCATTCGCTCTAGCTTATGGCATGGAGGCAGTCATATCCCTGGAGATCGACATGCCAACCATCCGATTTGAAAACTTTGAGCCTGACTTGAACGATGAAGCTATTGCCCTAGAGTTAGACCTGGCTGAAGAAAGAAGGGAAAAGGCACTAATCCACATTGTAGCTTACCAACAAGAGCTCTCCAAGAAATACAATAAGACCATGCATCCATGTTTGTTCAAAGTTAGGGACTGGGTCCTGAGAAAAGTGATGGACAACACACTGATCCCTGGGGAGGGCAAATTGGGTGCAAATTGGGAAGGGCCATACAAGATAACCGGCCTTGCTGACAAAGAGGCACAACTTTTAGAGAACTTGGATGGCAAAGCTATCCCAAGGCCATGGAATGCAGCCAACCTCAAGTTATTCTACTTTTGAAATGTAATCTTTCTTCCTTTATTCATACTTAGCCTTTCGACATTATATGTAATGTTTGATGAGCAATGGAGAAAAGCCATTTATATCTTTTGTATTATGTGCTTACACTTCCCTCTTTCTATATTAAAATGATACATTACTTAGTACTGGGGGCAATTCAATCTTAGTTGTAACAATGCACCATGCAGGAAGTTATAACAAGATTAAGGCATAAGACCAAGCTGACTTTTGCTCGGCCTAGGCTGACTTTGCATGCCATACTATCAGTTATCCCCAATTGTGGCCACTTGTTTTGAGCTGATTTTGCTCACCCTTTGCAGAGCTAATCCTGTACTCTAAAAGGCCAATTAGTGTTATCCCCAATTTTGACCATAGAATCCGAGCTGATTTTGCTCACCAGAAAGAAGTTAGTGTTCTGCTCAACTTCTGATTTAGGACCAAGTTGATGTTGCTCGTCTTCCCCAAGTTGGGTTCGCTCTTTTGGAAGTAGGTTGGTGTTTTGTCTAACTTGTGATTTGAATCCGAGCTAACTTTGCCCATTTCCCGAGATGATTTTCCTCACGTGGTAGTAGGTGTTATGTGTCGCTTAATTTGCATAACCAAGTCGATTTTGCAATCGCACCGAGCTGAATTTGTTCACTGGGGAGACAATTGGCATAATTACCAATAGCTCTTTTTTACCTCCAAAACTGAGTTGATTTTTGGTAAGAAATTATACATCTAAGCACATTCGAAAAATTTACCAAGCAGAAATTAGCTCGGCATAACGAAGAGCATTACACATTGGCACACTGCGAGCAAATTTCATCTCAGCAATATGTGAATTTAGCACCACACAGTCAAATTGAGCAGTATTATCTCAGCAACAATGAAAGCTATGGTTATAATCATTCAGACAGATTAGGCAAATTGAAAAAACAAATGCATATGGCGAGCAAAAAGTTAACTGATTTCCATTCATAATGAAGTTTGATTACAAAAGGTGAGGCTGCCAGCCCGGTTACAATAAAAAGTAATAATAATAGAAAATAAAAAAAAATAAAAAAACTTAGTCCACATTCACTGTGTTGGCTAGGTCGGCAACTTCTTCCTCGGCCTCTTCCTCTACTCCGTGCATGGCATTATCCTTCAGCTCTGGTTTCCCCTCGGTCGAGTTGGGACTTTCCTCGAACCCCACTGGTGTCAGATTCTAATCGGCTAGCTGAGCAATAGGTGCGTCGGCCACCACTGCAAGTTTCGCCGCCTCAATAAGCTTCTGCTGCATGGCATTGGTATAAGCCTGCATGTGGGCCGAAATGAAAGCAGCTGGAGGATTCTTGAACACGTAGAATCTTACGCTAGGCCAAGTTTCTGCCGCAACAACTTTCCAGCCGCACTGGAAAAAAATGTCCTTCATCGCTTCGACCTGCCGTGTATAAGTTTTCTCGCCCTCAGCGTAGTCGCGGTCTTCTGCATCGTCTACTTACTTCTCTAGCTCGACCTTGTGGGTGTCACGAACTTGCGCAGCTCGGTGATGTACCTGGCTTTGGTCACCTGCAGGGACTTCTTTTTCTCATCATCTGCCCTTGCCAACCACTTGGCCAGCTGATCCCACTCGGCTACTACAGCCTCTTGAGCGGCCTTCAGTTTCTCCAGCTTGGCAATTTTGGCCTTGTTGTTGGTTATGGCCTCCTTCAGACTCTGCAGCACAGAGATCATGCGCTCGTGGGTGAGGTATTTTTTCTGCGTGACTTGCGAGAAAAAAACAATTAATACACTTAAATTGACGAATAACTTGGCAACAGAAAAGCTCAGCTTCGCAAGAATAATTTACCAGCACAATCGACTTTGCAGCCGACTCGTGCTTCTTCATGTCAGCAGGAAGAAGCAGGCACTTGGTCATGTGGAAATCGAGCGAATAGTCCTTATCGGCGTCGACCGAATCAGACGTGGTCACCGCTCGACACTTGTACTTCAGCTCAAGTGACCCGGTAGAGTCGATGGATCGGCGGTCGCTCAGCCAATGTTCGTTCAGTATGTTCCCCTTGCTCGACCGGAGAAAGCTCGATAGAGTCTTCATCTATCAGCCTCTGCTCGGTCGAAGCCTGCCTTGGTCTTTTCTTCGACTAGCCAGCAACTTGTTCGCTGGCAAGAGCCAGCACCGGGCCAGATTCATGTGCGGCGGGCTGGGATATTCACCCTCCAACTGTTTTGGCTAGCTGTGAATCGCTTGGCTCTCCCGTGATCATGGACTTTATGGCTCAGATTTTGGTTATTTCTTGCTCGGTTGTCAGAGGCACAAGTCTAATACGCGAAAGATTTGGATTCGACTCTAGAGAAGGGGCACATAGAAAATTGGTGACCTTACTTTTGCGCGAGCAATGTACCGATAGCTCAGTTCGTAGCCAAGCAGCTTTTTAGGTTCTCGCTCCTCGGCTGAATGCCGCAGAGCAACTCGAATGGCCTCCTGGTTGGCTCAAGAATAATCCTCCGTCAAGATTGTGTAATCTGCACAAAATGCGAAGTGTTAGATCGGCAAAAAGATCGAAGAAAAAAATTCAAACCATGCTAGACTACTCACTAGCGCTCCCAAAATTTTTGCGTATGTACCAGCCCGGTATGGCGCCTCGGTGTCCTTATAATTACCGGATACCCATAGAAAGTCGTTGTTGTTTATTTCTTTGTTCGAGTTACCCTCAATAAGTTTTGTTTGGCCCTTCCTAACTTTGAGGTACCAGCAAAAGCCGCCTTTATTTTTGCTAAGTGTATATTGATGGAATCTCTCGGCGAGGCACAGGTTCAAACTGAGGGTCCGGTTCAGCGCGGGCACGCCATTTATTATCTTATAAGTGTTGTTGGATACTTGGGTTGGACATAACCTAATCTTCCTCAAAAATTCGAAGACTAAGGGTTGGACTGGAAAGCGTAGGCCACTAACCACAATGGACATGACCGTGAAGGAGTAGGCGTCCAATTTGCCCTATGGAGTGTCTCGCTTCTTGGCCAGCTCTAGGTGAACGCCATCTGGAATGTTGTATTTTCTACAGAACTCGGCCATTGCCCCAGGCGAACTAACCATAAATCGATATTTCTCCATTTACCCTGAGTTTATTTTGGATGCTAAATTTGATAGTAGCTCGGTCAAAATTGGGTGGCTCTGGTGATTGTTTGCTCGGTCTTTGAGCCTCACCAACTATGATGTTGAATGTGCCTGGTTGGTCCTAGTTCGTTCTGCATTATTAAAAGTAAGTGCAAGTGTTAGCATGGCATCAAGTGCGCGGCTATCAAAATACGCCTAGATCGGCTACAAAAGTTCTGCTACCCTCTAGTCTTAACTCGATTTACGTTTTAGCTCAGTAGTGGAGCCTAAAATGTTAGACTAGTTTTGGGCCTTCATTCTAATCTCTTGGTACTTATCTCAGCTAGTGGTTTTTATAGGCTTCCAGCCCTGTCACAGTCACTTGGAAGGACACAAAACAGTTTCAGCCCGGCTCAATCCTATTTTTGGATCTAAAATTAGGATTTAGCTCGACTTTGCCTAGAATTTACGCTATCTACTCAAAACTCAAGACTATGTACTGAAATTAAGCGTAATGAGGGCCAAGGAAGCCCCATCCATGTTTTGGGTTTCGGTTTCACCTAATTTCTATGAATATTCGTTGGTTTTACCCCAAGGAAAGGGTATTGGCAAAATACTAACGATCACAGACAAGAAAAATGCGAAGAACACGAAGAACAACGATGAGAAAAAGATGAAAATGAGAAGAACTTACGGATTTGGGTGCCGAATCAAGATCCCAATCTGTAACAATCCAGATTTTTAATTATTCTGTAAAATTTATACTAATATTATTTAATCTCAGTTCGGAAAATATATAATTTATTATATATTATTATGCGTAATTTTGTAAAACAATATAATTAGTAAAAGTTTAGGAGTCAAAATAATAATAATAATAATAATGGGTGTCGTAGTAAAATAAATAATTAATTTTCTGTTGGTATACGATAAAATGTAATTTAATTAGGAATTAATTTATTTATATAATTATATTAAAATATTGGGTCAAAGGGTAATTATCTTAAATATCTATTAAGGATGAGAATGAATCTATATAATTATGAATTAAATCTTAGTGAAAGTGACGCGTAGCCACATGTTGGCCCGCGGATGGCCTCATCTTCCTATAAAAAGGGAGGTGTGTCACCTCGAGCAGGAGAGAAAGAAGAAAAGGAAAAGAAAGAAAGGAGAGAAAGAAAGAAAAGAAAGAAAAGGAAAGAAAGAAAAGAGAGGAGGAAGAAAAAAATAGTGGAAGCTGAGAGGATCTTTGATAGTGAAAAGAAAGAATAAGGTATTAAAGTTAAGGTGAGTTATATTATACCTTGAGTTACCATAATGTATTTTATGTATGTTTTGACTTACCACATTTATTTTATACAAGTTATGTTTAATAAACTATTATAAATTATATAAACATTTCAGTTATGTGATTTTATTTCTAAACCCTATTTGATTAAAAGAAAACCCATGGATATATTTGTTTATATTTTAAAGAATATATGGCTATGACCTTATAAACAATTATGTTTTGCAAGTACCACCACGAAAGTCACATGCCTTGGGGGACTTAAATAACCATTGGCCTCTGTTTGACCACTTCGTGGTCCTCTGTTTGTCATGGATCCATTGACCTCTGTTCTGTGCGGAATAAAGTGTTGTGCGGAGCTAAGTGCTACACTATTGTGGGAGCCACCTCTAGAATCCGTACGAGCCACCTCTTGAATCCGTACCTCTGTTCCATGCGGAGCAAAGTGCTGTGCGGAGCTAAGTGTTACACTATTGTGGGAGCCACCTCTAGAATCCGTACCTCTGTTCTGACTGTCACTTCTGTGACCTCTGTTTTGTTCTATTCTGTACCGTGGTTATGGTCATTTACTTATATAATTTCTGTATTTCAGTTCTGCTACTTAAATGAGCAGTTTCTGCCACTTATATGATTGTTTACCAAATTACTGTGGTTATGGTTATTTATTTACATAATCTCAATTTTGCTACTTAAATGATTATTTGTTCCAACTAAGTTATCTTAAATGTTTTGGCCTAACTAACTATCCATGGTTATTTCGTGTCCCTTATACTCTTGGTATAATATTTCTCACTCTACCATGTACTTATAGTTGTTTACCAATTTTCAGGAAATAATGCAATTCAGAAACAGCTTTTGGAAAGTCTTAAACGCAGGGCTGCAAATTAGACACACACAACACTTTTATTGATATTTTTATATATAAATATCGGCCTTTTGGTCAATATAATTTTGTAATAAAAATAGAAATTCCATTGATTATTTTGGTACCCTTACTTAAATATTACTTCCGCTTGCGTTTATTGATTTGTTTAAGATTTGGCCGGAGGTAACTTCAGTTATCGACCATCACAATACTTAACCCTTGGGTACGGGGAGTAAGTCGTGACACAATCAGCCTCGATCCTTGCTGTGGTGTTCGTGAAGATGGAAAATGCTAAAAACGGCATGAACAAAAGCGACGACAGTGATGGCGATGAAGGCAGGAGCTCAAGGGTTTAGGGTTTTATGCAAAAGAGGAGATGAACAGTATGGGGATGATATCTGGCCTTACGCGTGTATTTAGGTGATGATGAAGAGACACCAACTTTTCAAATTTTGGAGGTAATTGGAACAGTTATAGGGTCACACGGAGCTAGTCAGGGAGAACCACATGGAAGCGAAGTGATAGGCCATTAATACGGAGGATTAATTGACGACAAGACAACCAGCGCAAGTCTCAACGACCGGCCAAAATTGATAGCTCGGTCAGGAAAGGTAATCTCACTCACGTTCAGCTCGGATGTGATTAAGGGGCAATTGAGAAGGAGATTTGTGCCGAACAATGGGCCAAGTTGCTCCAACACGAAATGTGGTATTGGGTTGAGCAACAAGAACCTGGGCTGCATCATTTGGCCAAACTGGGTCCACGCTAAATACAGTGCTGGTGCAAGACTACGATTGTCTGAGATGCGTTTGGCCGAGTTGAACCTGCACGGAATATGGTGTTGGGCCGAGCTAGGCACACATAGAATATTATGTCGGCCAAACCTAGCCAAGCTAGATTAGCTAGCGGGCATCACTTCTCCAGCATTGAGATACAAGGCAACGAAGTCATGTGACGACCGAACTGCGTCATGTTCGGTCTACAATCATCGAAGCAGGCGATCCTTAGGATCGTGGTGTGCAGACGAGACATCACACAACGTACTTACCCTCAGTCGGTGCCAGGCAATCAAGGCTTTGTCTGAGTGCACTACTCCTGATTGACCGGTCAGATCACAAGTAATAGCTTAGTCGGGAATTCCACGTGGGCTAATAAAGAGAAGAGAGAAACCCATTTCTAATATGCGTCAATACTATTTGGCGGTGTGACAAACACTGTTTAGAGATTTTGGTCTCTACACATGTAAGAAGTGTATAGGGGAGCACAGCCGCTTATTTAGAGAAGGACAGCAAAGGTCGTACGCCCACAACCTCTGAGGCTGCATGGCTAGCCTTGAAAAGGAGGAGCATGCAGACGTTGGAGGTAAGCAATTTTTGAACTCTCTCTCTCTCTCTCTCTCTCTCTCTCTCTCTCTCTCTCTCTACAGTGCTCTGCCTTCTCTCTTCTCCAAAAAGCTAATTTGATCGTCAGAGGGGTTTTCCGGCAAACCCACCCGCCGAGTAGCTCACCTTTGTTTTGTCCACAGTGCGACGGAGTTCTAACGGAAAGAGACGAGCTTGGTAAGGAGATACGGAGCGAGGCGAATATTTTTCTCCCGTACAATATTGATATACTTTCATTTAATATTCAAAAAAAATCATTTTTGTTTTTCAATGGTGATATATTGAATGCATTGTTTAAATTTAAAATTCCACCCAATAGGGATCTTATCGTGTGCTTGAAGTAGCTTGAGAAACAATAATCAAAGTACCAAATAATTATCGTAAGAAATAAAAAGAATGCATATTCCTATCAATAAATAAATAAAAATGATGGCTATGCGACGAAACAAACTAAAAATTGATATATTCGTTTGGTTTGTATTTGGGAAAAAATTTTGAGAAATTTTCTCTACAAATAAGTTTTCAAAAATAATCAAACTAAACAAATTTTCTCAAAAAAAATTTTCAAAACTTATAAACCAAACAAGTTTTCCAAACAAATCTCTCTCTCTCACACACATCAAATTAATCACTTTTTCTAAAACTCTTTCTCAAAATAATTTTCCAAAACATCTTTTGAAAAAAATCAAACCAAACAACTTTTCGTACTTTTTATCTCTAAAACACATCTCTCAAACACAAACCAAACATACCCTTTGTGTGCCCTTCAATTATCATTTACAAACTCGAGGAACAAATAATTAATAATAATTAGGAAAAAATAAAAAGAAAGAAAATACACTAATATCAAATTAAATTTGATTTTTCTAATTTTTTTATTTTACGGTGTTGCAATTTTTCAAATTAAAATTTTATAATTTTATTTTAGGTTATTAATTTAAAGCTCTCTGAACTTTTGTTTGAAAAAGTAAAATGTGAAATTTCTCCATTGAAAAGTAAAGGAAACATCCAGTGGAATGGGTAACGAATGACCCAAAACTTGAGCCCACAATGCAATGCCAGGCCGGCCCATACACCTCATCAAACTCCTGCATGAAAAACCCACCATTAAAATATTAAAATCTACTATGTATTTAGGGCATGTCACAAGAAAAGATAAAAAGTCAAAAAATTATTCAAAAAGTTAAAAATTTATCACTATTCATCAAAAAAAATATTAAAAAATTAATTTTACACACAAAATTACAACACATCAATCTGACAGCCTCAGATCTGCACTGCGTTGTGTAACAAAAATTGCACAATTGGGGTGCAATTTTAACACACTGTTGTTCGGCCCGTGGGGGCCCATCACGGGTCCCGTTTTGATAATATGAACCGTTTGATGTATAGAATTCATCGAGTACTATATGTTTATAAAAAATTACATTGATCGGATATCGATAACTACATGATCAAATCAGTTTTGTATAAAAAAAAATAAAGATGTTATAATTAACGGTTGGAAAAAAACAAATTTGATCAGATAGCTATCGATATCCGATCAACGTAATGTTTTTCAGGCATATAGTACTCGACGAGTTCTACACATTCAACAGTTCAGATTATCAAAACGGGACCTGTGATGGCCCCCACGAGCCGAATAGCACCGTCTAGTGCAATGCCCAAAAAGTAGACAATTATTTCTTAGCATCTATTCCACCCTTGCAGACATAACAGTCGTACAACTCACATTCTAATCTTCTCCTACACATTAATTTATAGAATTTTTTAATACACATTTTTTTCATAAAAAGTCAAAAAGTTAACCCAAACAACCATATTTTCCTCAATTTTTTAGTCCAAAAAGTCAAAAAGTAGACTTATTTAGGACACCCCAAACAACCCCTTATTATTGTAAACAAATTCACACTTTATTAAAATTAATGCAGAGTAATATGGACATTTTATTTTAAAATTTTCTAAGTCTATAATAAAGAAAAGAACAGATTTATGAATTAAAACTAAATAAATATGATAACAAATTTAGTATTTAGAATTTAGAATCTTTAAATGCATCAAAAATGTTGAGTTGGTATTATCACTATATCAAAACGAGTGCGATATTAACAATTTTTTGGGTTCGTAAGGTTACTGATTATATTATTATTAAGAGCAAATTATAAACATAATTCTTGTGAATCACGTCGTGTCAAATTTGGTTTTTGTATTTTTAATTGCTACAATTTTATTTTTTAATTTTTCACATTGCATCAAGTTAAAACAAATGGTAATATCTATATAAATTGAACAAAAATCAAGAACAAAATAATTCATTTAAAGGGGAATGACATATTTCAAATTGAAATACCAATCTCTAAATCACTTTTAGAAGTATAAATAAATTATTTTGTCCCTTGATTTTAATTTATTTTTTGAAGGGGCATTACCAATTGAATTAAATTCACACAATTTAAAAGTTTTAAGTGTAAAATTAATATAATTAAAATTATAAAAATTAAATTAACACAAGAAATAAACCACATGATTGCCCTATTATTAGTTTATTGCATCTGATAGTCAAAAAAAAAAAAATGATTAGCTAAATGTATTGCAATGGGCACGTGGGATAATCAATAATTATGATTCCAACGAATCCAACCGAACAATTATTAAGTATTTTTTCAGTAATTTTTAATTAATATTTTTTTGTCATTTTTTAAAATATCAACACAAAAACAATAAATTTTACTGTCTAAACTAATGACTATCAAATTAAAGCAATACATCAATTTGATCCAGAAACTAACAAATAATTTCTCTAACCTAACCATGTTATTCAACCTACAATTAGTTTAGACTATTATAATTTATAAATATGATTTAATTAGTAAGTAAAAGAGAGACATTAATTAGATGCCAAAAAATAGTAAATTAGGGATCCAGACTAACGATTCTAGATTTGTGTAAAAAAATGAGAGTATGTAATAGAGATTGAAAATATATATTGTAAGATACATACATAAAATAAATCTGAATCACATATTTATATTTTTAAATAAATTTTAAATTAAATTTTTAAATTTATAGTATTATTGGACAAGAAATCATCATTGTGCTGAGAGATCTTCTATCAGGGACTTGTGTTGCCCAGATTCTTCTGGTCACCCATCATTTCCATGTGCAACGTGCACAACTGTGAGAGAGAGAGAGAGAGAGAGTCCCATGGACAAAATCTTCTCTAGACTTGTGGTGATTGTCTTCTCCAACCTTATGGAGTCCCAATGACGGAAAAGGAAAATGTTTCGGGGCTCGAAATTAGAGGCTCGAATGTGGTTCAAAATTTAAAATGACGTCGTTTTAGGTTTTGATTTTTTTTTTTTTTTCTTCTTTTTCTGCCATTTTCGTTGCAGAGGAAGAAGGAGAAGAGGGAGAGGGAGAGAAAGAGAAGAGAGGGAAGAGGAAGAGGAGGTCGTCAGCCTCGCCTCCCGGCCTGGCCCGTCATGACTCAGCACTGCTGCCTCGCTGATCGGCCTCCTCCGCTTGGCCGCCTCGATCGCGCCTCCGCCTCCTCCTCCTCCTCCTCCTCCCTCCTCTCCATTTTTAGGCCCCTCCTCCTCCTCCTCCTCCTCCTCCTCCCGACAGATCTCAAAAAAAAAAAAAAAAAAAAAACAAAAACGACATTCGGGACATTCGAGCTACGTAGCTTTCGAGCTACGTAGCATGACCGAACTGAAAATTGAATCAATCCGGAAGGAAAATCCAAAAAGAAAAGGCTAGAAAATAAATTGCGTTATAAACTATTTGTCAACCTAGGAAGCTACATTAGGCTATTTACAATAGGATAAATTACCAATAAGTTATAATAGTTGGATTTAATTTTTATCAAATTCTATTAAAAATAAGTTTTGGTAAAATTGTCAATAAAAATAATTTTTTTGTAACAATTTTTATACACGTCGCTAAAAATTGACAATTAGTGACTTTTTTTATTATGATTTTTATAAATTGTCGCTAAAACTTGTAATTAGTGACATTTTTTATGACTATTTTTTTTCATAGGACCTATTAGACAATAAATCTACTTATTATGACCTAACCATAAATACCCTTTTACAATATAGGTGATTTTATATACCCCCAAAAAAAAAAATTTTAAAATCATTCACAAATATACTTATTGACTAACGTACATTTTTTTTTATAATAATTTTTAAATATTTTCCGGAGTACATAAAATTAGCCATACAATTTTTCTTTTTAAAAAAAAAAACATGAATAAAACTTCTCTAATCCTTTTTTAGGGTACCAATTTGGAGCCAGGGAAAATCCCACAGAACTTAAAAATAAACAAGCATAGAACTACAAATTGTGTATAGATTACGAATTTAAGTTAAGAGTTGTGGGAAAAAAAATGAAAAGAAACAAAAAAGTGAGAGAAAAAAATTTTTAACATATATTTTATTTATTTTTTTGTTTCTTTTTTCTTCTCCTTCACAAATTCTTATTAAATATTTAATCCAAACATAACGTAAATGAAAGAACAAATTAAGAGAAACTCACCTTCTTGAGGTGGTAGGCAATGTGTTTGGAGCTGAACTTCTCCAAACTATCATAAGTCCTTCTTGCACATCTAAATGCCTGCACCTGCATCAACCCTGGCATTTCTGTAACCAATACCTTCACCTGCAGAAATGCCGCCGCCGCCGCCGCTGCCGCCACATTATTTTCGACATGTGACACCGATTTCCTTCCCTCAATGGAGAACACTGATTTTCTTGCCTCAACCACCACCTCTCCTCCACCCTCCTCCTCCACCAACACCATCCGGCGCCCACCACCCTCATTTTCTCTATAAGTTTTCGATCTCCTTAGACCCCAATGATTGCGTGATGCCGCCTTTTTCATGGTCGCCGGAGGCGAATTGACCTCAGGATTTTGGGCTAGCTTGTAAACATACATTAGTCCTTTCTTTTGGGGTTCCATAGCTTGAACTCAAACTTTGGTGGGATAGGTGTCGTATAGTTAGTGCGTGGGGGGTGGGGTTCATTACTATTTGGAAAAGTATGGTATACCAATAAAATTTGTATGTAAAATTAATAAATATTATTAAATTTATTTTAGTTTTAATTCAGTTTTTATGTGTATTGATGTAATAAATGTCATGTATTTATGTAGGGTTGCATTATTCTGCCTAAGTTTTCTATTTTTTTAAGTTTAAAATTTATTTATTTTAATACTCTTCTGTTGGAATTATGAGTACAATACAGTTAAGTTAATGACAATAGTCTAAGTAATATATACAAATAAAAATATATATTAAATGATGTGACGGAGTTGCTGTCCTATTATTTTAAAATAAAAATCCATCACAATCAAGAATTTCATTTTTATATAAATTTTTTGATAAGCTTGCTTGGTTTCAATTTTTCAAAAACACTTTTCAGAAAATTCTACTTTCTTACTTTTCGTATTTTTTTGTTTTTTTTAAATTTTTTTAATATTTTAAGCAATTTTTTTACTTTTTAGACACACTTAACATAACTATACTTAAAAAGTAAAAAAATTATAAAAATTCATTAAAAAAAATCTTTTAAAAATTCACTAAATATCAAAAATACAAAAAATATATATATATAAGAATTTAGTACATTTTTTGTATTTTATGTATTTATTAATTTTTTAAAATATTTTTTCACAAGTTTTTTACTTTTCAGATATATCTAAGTAAGGTGTATCTAAAAAAGTTTAAAAAATGTTTAAAATTTTAAAAATATTCACTAAAAAAAATACGAAAACTAAAAAATTCAATTTTCAAAAAACTTAATTCAGAAAATTCAAACCAAACACACTGATTTTTCTATTGGCCCAATAGATTATCAATAAGGAGAAAAAAAATAACAAAAATAAAATCTTAAATTTTTTTTTATGCATTTCAAATTACTTTTGAATAAAAAAATAATAGGAGCTGCTATTCTCACTCCACTCTATTTCAAATATATTCATTTCTTTATCCTTATTATACATAGTTACCTTAATACCGTTTCATATAAAATATATTTTCTGAAAAAATTAAAATTTCAAGGGTATTAATGTAATTATGTATAATAAGAAAAAAAGAATGAAGTATATAGAGTAGAATAGAGTGAGAATAACGACTTTCAAAAAAATTTATACATTTAATATACTCTTTAGATGTGTATCAAAATTAATCATAGGCTTTTGGATCATCATTACAATTTTCCTGAAACAAATATTATTAGAAAGTGGGTAAGAATAGTTTAAGGATCAAACCATGTGTCTTGGACTTTGATCATGGATATATGCATTGTTTAGGGAAATTTGTAATTGAATGTATTTTTGTCCTTCATTCAATTAATGATGGGTTCTTGTGATTATTATAGTATAAGTTATAGGGTATGTTTGTCTCCTAATGGACAGCCAGCACACACTGACCCATACTCTCTCTCCCACCGTCTTTGCCCTTGTTATTGTTTGGGTGCAATAAGGATTAGTTCAATTAAAAAAATTAAATTTTAGTTAAATATTTTTTTAGAGTTTAAACCTACTTTTGAAAGTGTGAGGGCAAATAAAGTCAAGTTGAAAGTTGGCTTTGAACAATTGAGATCTAAACAATTCTTTAACTTATTCAAACTTATCCAAGTACGTGAACAAAGAGCAGGAGAGAGTGAATAGAAGATTTAATTCAAATAGAAGATTTAATTCTCTCCAATCCTTTCTTTGTCCTCTAAAATGGAGGAGAAAGAGTTTGTTGTGTGGTAATTTGTACAAAAGTTTTTTTTTTTGTTTGTTTTTTTTTTAAATCTATTGGTGGCCAAGGGTAGTGTACATGATTCTGGCCAATTATGTATGAATCCATTATGTGAGTGAGATTATGGCTCTTAAAGTCGGGCGAATATATACGATGGTTATGTAAAAGAAAATATTTGAGAACTCTCATTTTGAAAGACTTCCATGACCCTCAAATAATTGTGATCGGTCATATGTGTTTGTTTCTTTTTCTTTTTTTTTTTATCTCTCTGACACGTGTGCGTGGAAGTTATAGGTGTGGGGTGTTTATAGGGGTCTATATCATTTATGTTGTGTAAATTAGGATCTAATGTGTGAGAAACGAGAGGATCTAATTAATCAAGTTATAAAATCAGATTAAAGATTATAAAATTTTATATTTATAAGAAATAAGATGATAAATCACTACTTCAATAATTTTACATGCAACTCGATTACTATTGACATACAACCTCATAATAGAAGAGAAATAAATACAATAATGTTAGGTATCATGAAAATAATGTCATGAAAAGTCTTCATGAAGATTCTCCACCTTTGAATTAGTTTATAATGTTTGTAGTGTTTTATTGTATGTTATGCATTCACCCTTGAATTAGTTTCATGAAGTTTTTCATAATATTTATTTCATGATACGTAGTATTACACAAAAGACATCAAACTCTTCTTTATAAATTGTTAACCTCGGGATTTCACACCACAAAGCCACTAGGCTAAATGCCATGGTTTAACTTGTGATTCCGCAATAACATTGATTTCACATTAATTTGAATAGTTTGGGAAATTGGGGTTACTTAGATGGGCTATGATGCAACAACTTTGATTTCACATTCATTTGAATAGTTTGGGAAATAGGGGTTACTTAGATGGGCCATGATGCAAAATGAGTCCATTGCATTTTCATTTTTTTTTTGGCAATCAGTAAAAATTAATTACAAATATAAAAAGAATTACAACAAGCTCAAATAATTTGGAAAGAAATAAATAATTAGATACAACTCTCATAATGAAAGGCATATGTTTCAAACATAGCTGTGGTTGGGGTGAACACCATCCCACTAGTCCACTCAGTTCAACCCTTCTGGGAATGATATTTTGGTCCGAGGGATCAGGTTAGACAAATATTTTAAACCTATTTAACTTTTGAGTTGGGCTTAGGATTTAGAGTTGTAGCATGTGCCAAAACTAATAGAATTATTTTATATTTTATATTATTTATTTGTGAAATATAATGAAAATTTATGAACTCTATAATTGTATTTTCTTTCTGATTAGACTTGAAATAATCATGTAGGCTTAATGTTTGAATTGAGTTGAGTTTAAACAGTTACAAAATCTCTTATTAGATCGTTCAAAATCAACTCTTAGCATACAAGGGTCTTATTAGAGTTTACTTTTTTTTGAATTATAACTTAGATTAATTTTGAGTGTACAAATATTTTTTTATGTATAAAATTTTGATTTGCAATTTTTTTTATTTATTGAGTAGCCAAATTGTTATATATTAGTTATCTTATTGTGGGTGTTGATTTTTAACCACAAAACCAAACGAAAAACTCAATTGGAGAGTACTGGCAGAATAGATTAAGCCCAACAACCTGCACAAGAATATGAAAATCCGACGGTAGTTCGTCCATCCGGGGGCTCTCCGACGATCAAGTCAATAATCTCTCAAAGCTATATATTCAAGGATTTAACTCACAATTTACTGCACACAGTATATCACACATACCTGAAACCCACGGGGTGCTCTATTTTTATAGTCAGCAGTGGCCTGATCTCTGATTCCTTTAAAAGCCTCATTTCAATGGAGCTAGATAAGGATAAACTCCTTAGGAGCCGTATCCTTATCCAAACTAGATCTCTTTTTCATCTAGAATTCTTATCGCACATCCACTTATCTCGACTTTCAAGATCTCCGCAAATAATCTCGACCTGGCCGAGATCATCTCGGCAACGTGACCAGGCCAGGCCACGTGGCACCTCGACAACACTTCAATGTCACCTTAGGTTCGTGTTGTTATTCAAAAAATACTTCCCCACACTTATGTATGCAGTAGTTACAAAGGATTCTTTATTTCTAATATTTTATTTAGTTTTTTATACATTTTTTATTATTAAATTATGTGTCAAAATTCACATGATTCACGTAATTTAATAATTAAAAAAATAAAATAAAATAAAACATTTGAATACAATAATCTAACTCAAAACTTAGGCCTTGGTTGGGAATGTGAGATTTTAGTTTTTTTTTTTTTTTTTTTTTTTTTTTTTTAAATTACTATAAGTGTTCACATCATTTTTTTTTAATTTTTTTATATAATTTTTTTTTAAAAGTCAAAAAATTATTAAAATGATCAATTTTCAAACACTCCTTAACATGATAAAAAGTTTACGAAAACACATATTGACAAAAAAAAAACAAAACAAAACAAGAAATAAAACAAAACAGATCAAGAAAGGCAAGAAACAAAACAAAACAGATCAAGAAAGGTATCATTCAAGTTGGGAAATTTACCACTTGACCTTTTTTTTCATTTCAACCTTATTGTGCAAATGAAAAACTCACAACACACAACACATGCACATACTCAAAACACTAAATAATTTGATCTAAACCGTCAATTTATATCATTAGATAGGGAAAATACCCTTCATATTCATGCCAATTAACGGTAGAGATGCCATTGATCTCTATACAACTTGTCTAATTTGCTGCTGCTGCACACTGCAACTGATGCTAGAGCATGATTGGACGGTGTCTCTGGCCAGTGGCACCACAGGAAGGTTGTCACAGTTGCAAATTTCAATCATTGAGCCGTCGGGATCATGGAAGAATAGTTGATCAACGTAGATTCCACCCTCCTCTACCCTGTTCTTCAAGTACTCTATCTCCATCTCCTTCAGTTTTTTCTCCACTGCTCCCATGCTCTCACACTGTCCACCAAGGTCAATTTTGTCATTTCAAACATAATATATTCATAATGGTTTTTTTTTTTTTTTTTTCACTGTGCCAAACCCACCTGATTTAAAATATTTTAATTTATTTTCCAAAAGTTAAGTAATTTCATCAATAAGTGTGAAGTTATGTTTCGAAAACCCAATTTAACACATTTTGAGGTAGTATTTTTAAAACTTGTATATTTAATGAGTTTTTTTCGTTTTTTTCCAAATTCATATGATTTAAAATCTTATTTCATATATAGAGTAGATTTCAATTTATTTCCCAAATTCTACTATTTTTATGAATGGTTTATTTTTTATTTTTTATTTTACACATGAAATGTTTTAAAAATACTTTCGAGTTTTAAAAAAAAAAAATAAAGTTAAAAATTACATGAGTTCAAATGGCTTGCCGAACTTAGAAGGTATTGTCGGGCATTTAAATCGTGTCATCTCAATATTTTGTATAAATCAATGATGTATAAAATTTGTTTACTCATTAATCTATTAAATATTGAGTCAGATTTTATACTTAAATCTAATATTGAGTTTGTATGTATATAAATAAAAGTTAAATCATTAATTTAGATAAAAAAAAAAATACTGACGTGGGCTGGACGTCCAGTTCAGGCAGCTCATCCCTTCATGAAATACAATTTCAAAACACTAGAATTGATAAATAATAATAAATAAATAAATAAAACAAAACTTGTTCTTGTAAATGCATAATTTGCATGAACTTAAGAATGTGTGTGAAAAAACAGAGAACGATGCATAATTCTACTTTCATATTACAATCATACTCATTTGCACACAAAACACACATGTTTGTGAAGAGCGCGCGCACACTCATTTTCTATGACTACGTATTTGATTGAGTATGTATATAAGTACTTATACTAAGATTAATTATAAAATCAAATATAACATTCTCATATAAGTATAGTTCTCAAAAAAATAAATAAATAAATAAATAAATAAAGTAAGTAAGCTGATCTCATATGAGACGTTAAGTCTATGTTTGTAAATTTTTTCAAATAGACATATGTTACTACTGTCTTTTCTATTATTGGGGCGTGTAGGCAACTAAAAATTTATTTTACATTTTTAGCAGAAAAAAAATATGAAAACAAGTACTAAAATTTAATATATATATATATATATATAAAAACAGGGAACAAACTTATTATAAGAGAATTTCCGAAAGTCGAGAGCCGGTAGCACAGCCGCCCCCTTATCTATCCTTGTTCACACATGTATGTAGTTTTATTGAGAGAGAGTGAGAGAGAGAGATAGTACTTGGAAAGAAATATGATTATCTTTGGGATTAATCTGGCAAATCTTGGGCATGTTTTCAGGGTCTTCAGATTGCAAAAGATGTATCCCAATACCATAATTGAATAACCTACATACACACACATTTACATATTCAAAACAATGAAAACAATCACAAAAGATCAAAGGGTTATTTGCTTGATATGTTTTTGAACAGTTTTAATAATACTAATAATAATAATAATAATAATAATAACAATAGACAGGCTTGAAAATTTGAGGTAGCATACCAAGCTCCATCAAAGTCAAAGGAATTAGGCCTCCTGATAGGGAAAAACCCAAGAACATTCTGATAAAAATCAAGAGATTTATCTACAGATCTACAAACAACCGATATGTGATTCAGTGACTTCAAGTGCAATGGGTTTTCCATGCTTTCCTTCCTTTTTCCTTTCTTCCAAACCCTCTCAAGAAAATAAGAATGGACTAAGAGAGAAAGTTTAGAGAGAGACAGCGAGTTCATGGCTATGGATGACAGCTATAAATAGAGAAGTTGGAAAGCTCTATCTTTTTGTTTTCTTCTTCTTATTAGGTTTCAAGTGTTGATGTGCATGACACGTAGATACCACTTCAGATATTTCAAAACAAAGATTAACGACCCCCACCTAATGGGGAAAGGATATGTTTAGGGCCGAGGGGAGTTTAATGCTATTTGTTTAGAGAGTTGGATGGAGGATTGGGATTAGTAGTAAGGTGGGATTTATTAATATTGTGTCTGTTTTGAAAGATAAAGAGGGGATTGATAGTGAGTTTCGAATTAGGATGGACTTCCCTAAGGAGATTTGGATGGGCCTCCAGGACTTAGTCCAAGTTTGGCAATCCAAAAATAATTCATCTTTTTATTTTTTTATCTTTTTTCCATCACACCACCTCTCTACTTTTCTGTATATCTTTTCGTAAAAAAATAAAAAGTACACTATTTAGGTCATCCTAAACAACCCCTTAGTATTAGAAAAATAGTCCGGCGGACTAGAAATTTTTTTTTTTTTTTTTTTTTTACATGTCGGACATTTTTTTTAAACATTAATGTTTAATTTTTTGTATTTTTGTTGAGTAAAAATCATTATTTTATTTGAAATTTTTTTATTTTATTTTTATTTTTTAAAATTTTTTTACATGTTGGGTATTTTTATTAAAACATTAATGTTTAATTTTTTTGTATTTTTTTTATTTTTTATTATTTTATATTTATTTTATATACAAATAATTTGACAATCCCTACACTAACAACTATCATCAAAACAAACACAATTTTACTTAATCCCCTCACTAACAATCCCCTCACTATTAATCTCCTCACTATCAATCTCCTCCATTCTATCTCTGAAAACAAACAGGGAGAGTTTAAAAATTTTATTAAAATTTTTATTAAATGTTTTATATGAGTATTTGGTAAAATTTTTAAGGTCTCTAGCATTTTTGTTTATGTTTTCCTCTAATTTTTTTCCTTGTTTGTTTAGGATGAAATTGATAGAAAGCGAAAAAAAATAGGGGAAAAAATATTTATTAGTTTGTTTAGCTTAAAAGTAGTAGAAATTAGAAAAAATAATAATAATAATAATAATTTTCTTATATAATCCATATTAATATTGTAATTAATTTTTAATTTCTTGTAAAAAAAATATAAGAAAAATTTAATGTATGAGTTATCTATAACTAAATTAACATAAAACCCGTGCGATGCACAGTTTTAATTAATGATTCAAAATTTTATTTTTAAATAAATTAAAATAATTAAAAAAATAAAATGTGGATGTGATTAAGTAAGTTTTAACTATTTTTATTGGAGTTGCACTTAAATGATTTTTTTTTTTTTTTTTTTTTTTTTTTTTTTTTTTTTTTACGTCTATTGATATTTTGTTCTAAATATTATATAAGAAATACATGTGCTATAACTCAATTGGAGAAATTAAAGCAAATACATTTGCATAAATTACAAAAAATATATATATATATATTTTTCATGAAGCATGATTACATTTTTCTATGAAATTTTCGTAATTATAATTAGTCCTATCAGAATTTGTCAAGTGACGTAACAATATTATTTTATTATTATTATTATTATTTTTTTTTTTGGTTCTCTCACCTCTTTCATGTGTTCTCTATTTCTCTTTATTTTTTTATATTTGATTAAAAACGTTTAAAATTTTATATGCAATTTGATTATTGTGGTAGATTTTAATTGTAGAAAGAAATTATCATGCTGGTAGTAGTGGATTTAAATCATTGTTTTTGTCGCTCTCCTCCTGTTATTTACTTCTCTTTATTTTTTTTTTATATTTTATTGAAAATATTTTTAAAAATTTATACATATTTTGGTTGTTGTGATAGATTTTAGTCATCGATAATGTTACGTAACTCAAATTTTGTGACTTAAAAGTGGTCAAAACGACGTCATTTTGAATACAGAACAACATAAAAATGGTCAAAATAACGTCGTTTTGATCATTTGAATCACTTTTAAATCACAAAATTTGAGTTACAAGACATTTTCTTTTTAGTTATTAAAGGAACTTGTCATCGTGGTAGTAGTGGGTTTTGATTGTTGTCCGTAGGTCCAAGTTTTAGGGGTTGACGTGATCTGGCCCAAAAAATAAAATAAAACAAAATATTTAAATTTTATATTCATTTCAATAAGTGTATTAGAAAAATATTAGATATAGCTTCAATACAATTAAAATTCTTGTTTTGAAATTTTATCTGCAATTTATTTTATTTATTTTTTTATTTTATATGGCTAAATAGGTCAATAGTTTTACATTACATGTACATTTTATTTTTCAAAAAAATAATAATGAAGCAAATATGTTCAAATTTTCAAATTATAAAAGATTAAAATTACACTTAGAATTTTCTTATAAATATTTTTAAATTTCAAATTAAATGTGACTTAAATATTGATGAAAACATGACTAAAATTTATTTTTGACTTTCTATATAAGTTTTTTTGAAATTTAAAAGTATAGATATAGAATATATCTATAATATAGTTCATAAATTAATATATTTAAAAGTTTTTCCATATTAATAAAGGATTCATTTAAAACATTAAATGAAAGAAGCAATGATAATGTATCATTTTATAAATTTTAAATTCAAAAATTATAAAAATAGAGTTCAAATTTGAGGCTTGAAGATTAAAAAATGTTTTTACTTATATAATAGAATAAATATAGATGTATAATGCTAGCATAAATATGCATGGTTTTCCAACAAAGAATAAAAATATATATTGAAATTTTAAAAAAAAAACAACAAAAAAAGAAAAAGAATTTAAAACAACAAAAAATTGAAAATTGAAATCAAATAAATTTACTATTTTCATGGATTATACTTAAAAGTAGGACAAATTACATCAACACATGTATTTTGGTCGCTACGTTATTTTGGTCATTATAATTTTAATTGACTTGATTTTGACATTAAATTTATAATTGTCTCAATTTAGGCCAAGTTTGACATGTTGTAAAAAAGTCAAAAAGTTAAAAAGTTACTCAAAAAGTTAAAAAGTTAACACTATTCACCAAAAGTCAACAATTATAGCTGCACAACTCCCAATCCTAATTTTTCCCTACAAATCAATTTTTACAATTTTTTATTACACATTTTTCCATAAAAAATCAAAAAGTTAACCTAAACATCCATATTTTTTTCCTCAAATTTTTAGTCCAAAAAGTGCATTTATTTAGGACACCCCAAACAACCCCTTAGTCTAATTGAACATAACTGTTAGCATTTTTTAATGAGAAATATGAACATAAGAGCAACTCCAAGTAGCATGTGTCATAATTTTAGGGTTAAATTTATAACTTTATTCAACTCAGTGAATAAACCTCAACCAATTTAGTGATTAATTTTTCGTTAAAAACACTAACAACGTTATCAATTATATCAAAATTGTACCAATTAAAAATATAGGGACCAAAATGACAAAAAATGTCACGATCCAAACCCGCCCCTAAGAGGTTGGCATTGTAACCGACCAGTAATTCTAGATTACCACAGGCCTTCCTGTACAAAACATAAATAATCGGGGCTCGCGGAAGTGAAAACTAAACACTATAGTCCAAAGAGCTGTGCATTTATATGAACATACATTTACATGCCAAAAATGTGTTAATTTACCCGCTAACTTTACATAACATGTACCATGATAAGATCATATACAAATATGGACACAGGCCACTGATGCAACTAAACAAAATTCATATGGCCTTTCAGACCTAGCCCCAGCTCGGAGGCACCAAAACACCGGGTAGGCTTCAAAACGGCAGCTCGGCTCGGATTCCGCCTAGGCTTGACTCCCAGAATGTTCACCTATAAATACATATACAAATAATGAGCTAAAGCTCAGCAAGTAACATTAAAGTAAAGGGTTAGTGAACGAATTCCACCTTTCATATATCCGTAAAACAAATCATTCATAAACATAATCATCTCATATCAGAACATACATAATGGCATACTCCATAGAACATAACATATATTGTCTTTCGACTAGAGTAATCGGTTCCGGATACCAATTAAACACATACTACCACAATAAAGTGGATAACGAGATCTCGTAAATTGGTCCACGCAGGACAAACTGGTCCACCGAGGACTATCTATGGATGCCATACTAGATTCGCAAATAGGATATTCGTTCACAGAAAACATTATCATTTCAGAAAACATTCATAACGTAGCATTTTGGAACATACTTTAGAATAACATAACTTTACATGAATGTTACTCACAGTGGGTTTCCAAAACCAGTTGCATGGTCTTCAAAGTTTGACCTGTAACATAAACATTATAGCATGATCTCATAACACATAGAGTGAACACATACATGTGATCTCTTATTGGTGTTACCATCTCATAATCACATTATCATAACTTAATTGAGGCTTAAGAATGCTAAAAAATGTAATGCGGATGCCCAAAACATGCATTAAAACATTTTCTGGAATTTCTGAAAAATAGGTCCTGCCGAGCGGCGGCAAAACCCGCTTTCGGCGAAACTGTGACAAAAATACTGGATGTGCGAAACCTCCGCTCGAGCGGCAAAACCCCCGCTCGAGCGGACTGTGAAAAATCTGAGTGAAAAATCAGTCCATTTTCCTGCTAAACTGTGGCCTCCATTTTTGCAAAATCAACTTTCAAAATCATCAAATTCAAGGCCAAAACATTTGGGAAAATACTTAAATTAAACATCACAACTTAAAAATAAAACCCACATGCAATATATATATATAAAATCAAACTTTGAATTAAAATAGAAAACCATAATCATGCTCATAAAAGCTTCACTTTCAAAACCATGGAGTTTCTCTCTCAAAATATCCAAATACAACATAATACTTTCCATTAACCATAATTTCCCTTCATTCATTCATTTACTTGCCATAAATCATAGATGATTCAACTCTACTTCAAGAATTTAGAGAGAAATCCTTACCTTAAGCACTTAGTTGGAGAGATTTAAGCTTGATTTCTCTTTTCCTTCTCCTTGCCCCTTGTTTTCTTTCTTCTCTACGAATTCTCTCTTCTCTCTCCCTTCCAGATTTTTTCTTCTCTTGTTTTTGAGTCAATGAGTCAACAATCCTTATCTCTTAAGTCATATATATCATATAAACAAATAAACCAAAACACTTGAGCCAAACAAGGCTTAACGAATCAGACGAAATTCAGTCCTCAATTTAATTTCTCAAATGGTTCTAAAAATTCCCGGTATCACATAGGCATGTTTAATTTCATTTTCTGAACCCATCATGGTCGTCAATTTCAGTCCCGAAGTTGTAATTCCAACAGATATTTTTCTAATTCAAACAGATATTCTTCAATTAATTCATCTTAGCACATAATTAATTACTGTTAATTACGCCATACGTTTTGGGGTCATTACAGATAAACTGTAAAGACTACTTATACAATTTATAGTTTAATTTTTTTATTTTATTATGCTACCGTTAATATTATGTAATGTTACAATATATGCCTCAACTATATAATAACAATACCTATTGCTATAAAATTTCCTTATTTCATTGGTGCTTTCAAACATTGTGTCAGTGCATCTTCGACTGGTTGCTCTGATTCGGTTGATTTGGGTTAATTATTTTAGATCTTCTACAATTCTGTTTCGAAGACTTTCGTTCATTTATTTGGTGAGATTTTTTCTTCTTGTTTATTTATGATTATTTAGAATTCATCTAAGGGTGGTTTGTGAGACCATTCGTGTCTTGTTTGTATCGTTTGAAAACTTTATGGTTGATAGTGAAATTGGTTTTCGATCCCGTTGACGTACCTCACATTGAGGGAACCATGTAAAATTCTTGTATTGTTTTTGATTTAATTTTTCTACATTATTTTTTATTCCCATTGATTGATTTACTTATAGAAAATTATCGATTTTTCCTAACAAATGGTATCAAAGCACATGATTTATGAAAAAAATTAGAAGGTCTTTATGACAGAAAATCAGCCACAAATAAAGCTTTTCTATTTCGTAAGTTGGTTAATTAAAAATATAAAAATGGCAGCTCTATTCCGGAACATTTTAATGAAATAAAGAGTATCGTTAACCAACTTGCTTCTATGACAATTATTTTTAATAATGAGTTGCAGGCTTTGATGTTAATTAGTTCTTTACCCGAAAGTTGGGAGACTTTGGTTGTGACGGTTAGTAATTCAGCGCATGATGGAGTTGTCACAATGAGCCAAGTCACTAGTAGCTTGTTGAATGAAAAAACTAGAAGGAAATCAGCGGGTTCCTCTCATTCAGAAGCATTTGTTATGAGAGTCAGAAGCCAAACAAGGAGGAGGAGTAAGACTCCTCATGGTCGCGATCAAAGCCGTGACAAATCAAGAGATGGTTCTTTTTTAAAGAAAGATATTAAGTGCTATTACTGCCATGAGAAAGAGCACATGAAGCAGGAATGCCGAAAACTCAAGAACAAGAAGAAAAGACGTGACAAAAGTGTGGATAAAAAGCAAGAAGACACAATGGCGGTTACTACCGATGATCTCATGGTCATTTGTGAAGATGATTGTATCAATTTTATGAGCCAAGAGAACAATTGGATGATTGATTCCAATACTTCTTTTCATGTGACTTCTTGAGTTGATTTCTTCACTACCTACACCAAAGGAAATTATGGTTCTGTTCGAATGGGTAATGAAGGTTTCTCCAAGATTGTTGGCATGGGTGATGTTTGCTTGGAAACAAATTTGGGTTGCAAGTTGTTGCTTAAAGATGTGAGACATGTTCCCGACATTCACCTCAATTTGATCTCTACCGGGAAACTAGATGATGAAGGCTACAACAACAAATTTAGTGACGGAATATGGAAGCTCGTAAAGGGTTCTTTGGTGGTGGCTAAGTGCAAGAAAACTCATACACTTTATTCGATACAAGGAAAATTTTGTAAAGGTGTTATCAATGTACTTGAAGATAATACTTCTACCGAATTATAGCTCAAACGGCTTGGGCATATGAGTGAAAAAGGGCTGCAAGTTTTGTTCAAGAAAGAGCTTCTACTCGGTTTGAAAGGTACACATCTTAAAACTTGTGTTCATTGTTTGACGGGTAAACAACATAGAGTTTCTTTTCATAAAATGTTGCTTTTAGAAAAGAAAATATTTTGGAGTTGATTCATTCGGATGTTTGTGGTCCTCTGAAAGTTAGAACACATAGTGGTGCACTTTATTTTATTACTTTCATTGATGATTATTCAAGGAAAGTTTGGGCTTTTATACTAAAAATTAAAGATCAAGTTATAGATGTATTTAAGCATTTTCAGGCCATGATTGAAAAAGAAACAAGACATAAATTGAAGTGCATCTGAACAGACAATGGTGGTGAATACATTGGGCCATTTGATGAGTATTGTCGTAGCCAAGGTATTCGGCACCAAAAGACAGTTAAGAAGACTGCTCAACAAAATGGCATTACCGAGAGGATGAACCGCACCATTATGGAAAGAACAAGGTGTTTGCTTTCACATGCTAAATTGCCAAGATCCTTTTGGGGTGAGGCAATGAGGACAACGGTTGACGTGATTAATTTGTCTCCTTCATATCTTTTGAATAGTGATGTTCCCAAAAGAGTTTGGACCGGCAAAGATGTATCTTATGAGCACTTGAGAGTGTTTGGTTGTCGAGCCTTTACTCACATTCCAAAAGATGAGAGGTCCAAACTTGATAGCAAGTCAAGACAATGTATTTTTCTTGGCTATGGGCATGATGAATTTGGCTATAGATTATGGAATTTGGTCGACAAGAAAGTCATTCGAAGCCTTGATGTTGTGTTTCTTGAAGACCAAACAATTGAAGACTTTGGCAAAGGTAATCACCCGGAGCCAAAAACTAGTGATTTCATTGACATTGATCCATCTCTTTCATCTTCGGTAGATAATGAAAATAGGGGAGATGTGCAACCACCTATTGAAGATATGGAGGATGATAATAATCTCAATGAAATTGAGCCAGAAATTGAGGAAGAACATCCAACTCAAGAACTGCCATCACAACTTGAGTTGAAAAAATCTACAATGGACCAACAACCTTCAAGAAAGCATCTTGCCAATGAATTTGTGTTGATTTTCAATCAAGGAGAGCGTGAGAGCTACCAAGGAGTAATTGAGCATGCAAAGAAAGATGATTGGAAAAGGGCTATGGAAGAGGAAATGAATTCCTTACTTGAAAATCACATTTATGATTTAGTGAAGTTGCCTAAGGAGAGAAAAATTCTAAAAAATAAATAGGTTTTCAAATTGAAGAATGGTAGCAAAAATCTGAGGTACAAAGCACGTCTTGTTGTGAAAGGCTTTAGGCAAAAGAAAGGTATTGACTTTGATGAGATTTTCTCGCCAGTTGTGAAGCTGTCTTCTATTCGGATTATACTTGGCATGGCTGTAAGTATGAACCTTGAAGTTGAGCAACTTCATGTGAAGACTACATTTCTTCATGATGACCTTGAAAAAGAAATTTATATAAAGCAACTGGAAGGTTTTGTAGAGAAAGAGAAAGATAAATTTGTTTGCTAATTGAAGAAAAGTTTGTATGTCCTCAAGGTAGCCCCGCAGCAATGGTACAAAAAATTTAACTATTTCATGATGAGTAATGGTTTTTTTAAATCCACTTCGGATCATTGTGTGTTTATGAAAAAAATTTCGAATGGCAAATTTATTATTCTTTTGCTTTATGTTGATGACATGTTAATTGTGCGTCAAGATTCTACTATGATTAACAAGTTGAAGTTAGAGCTAAGCAAGTCTTTTGCTATGAAAGATTTGGAACCAGCTAAGCAAATACTTGGTATAAAAATTGTTCGTGATCACAAAAAGAGGCTGATTTGTCTTAAGAAAGTTACATTGAAAAAGTTATTGAGAAGTTTAACATAAATAAAGCAAAGCCAGTTGGTTGTTCACTTGTGGGTCATTTCAAGCTTAGTTCGAATCAATATCCTATAAGTGAGAAAGACAGGGAAGAGATGCAGAAAATTCCTTATACTTTAGTGGTTGGTTCTTTGATATACGTCATGGTTTGTACAAGACCGGATATTGCTCACGCCATTGGTATGGTGAGTCGTTTTCTCTCTAATCTAGGTAAAGAACATTGGGCAGCGGTAAAATGGATTCTAAGGTATCTTCGAGGGACTTCGAAGGTGTGTTTGTGTTTTGGGGATGATAAGCCGATACTTGATGGGTTCACAGATTTCGACATAGCCGGTGATGTTGATTCTAGAAAATCTACTTCGGGGTATTTGATGACTTTTGCAGGAGGAGCTGTGGCATAGCAATCTAAATTACAAAAATTTGTTACTCTCTCAACTACCGAAGTTGAATTTATTGTCATTATGGAAGCTTGCAAAGAAGAGTTATGGTTAAAGAAATTTTTTGCAAGAGTTGGGTTTGAAGTAAGAGATGTATGTGCTTTATTGTGATAGTCAAAGTGCTATTTATTTGAGTAAAAATTTCACTTTTCATTCGAGATCAAAACACATTGGTGTGAGATACTATTAGATTCGTGATGTGTTAGATTCAAAATTGTTACAACTTGAAAAGGTTCACACGGATGATAATATTTCGGATATGTTGACAAAGATTTTGTCAAGGGGCAAACATTTGAAGTGTCGAACTTTGGTGGATATGGCTGATGTCTCCACCTAAGTTGATAGGGGGAGAATTGTTGGGTATATACCTCCTTATTGGAGTATGGGACTCAATTAGTTTATTAAAAGAATTTAGTTTGGTTTGGTTTGGTTATAATATATTTTTATATATTATATCTAATTTGTAGAGGCCCAATTCAGTTTGGTAACAACTAGAGTTTTGATTTAAAAAAAAAAAAAAAGAAAAAAAAGAAGAAGAGAGCCCAAGATTTAATAATATATATAAATATTGTTTTGTTTTTCCCGGAGCATATAGCAGCGGCAGCCAATATTGGTTCATAGTTGGTTTTAGTGAGATAATGCTCTTAGCTTGCTACATAAGTTCAATTGGTGGGTTCCATTGTTGCTGTGCAACAACAACTATTTTTATTTTCGAGTTGATATCTCTATGCTGGCTCATTTTGAGTTCTAGTATAGAGCTCCCACATGCAGGTGTTTCTCAGCGTTCGCACGGTTCATTGGTTAATATGGGATTGTTTAATATTTGGAGAGATTGAGATAGAATTGTGGCAGTGTCATGCCAACTTATGTGCGAGTGGGAGACGTTGGAAATTGGGCCGGGTATTGGACCCGGATTTGGGCGCCCATGTGGCATAACCCTATCTATCTAATCTATCCTATCTTTAAGAGATATGGATCTATATGGTTATATATCTGATTCTATATCCAAAAAAAAAATATAGAGGACATCAGATACGTTATGTGTTTTTTATTCATAACATTTTTCCCATACTCTCTCTTTAACTCTCTCCCATTAGAATAATGATACAGCCTTTGTACTGTGATTAGAATGGGTGATACTCATACTGTGGTATCATTTTATTGCTGGGTGTTTTTAATTCGTGGTTGTGAAGCACATGATTTACCCACAAGATTCTTTGTTTCGGATTCTATCACATAAGGTATGATTTGAATTTTTTTTACCTGCTGTGTTATCTTACAGAAAGGATTTCTTAGTGGTGCTAACAAGGGTTTCAAATTTTTTGTCTTCAAATCTTGTCATGTTGTCTTACTATGTCCCCAATAAGTGGATCATATTTTGAAATTTATGTGTTTCAAAATTTCTAAATAATCCAATAATTATGACTCTATTCAAACAAGAAATTAAAGAGATTTGGAAACAAAAAATCACCGAACACTCACAAAATATAAGCACAATTTAAGGTTCCATTTGGTTAAAATTTTCAAATTTTATGAATTTACTTGATATTTTTAAATTTTCAAAAATTATTAACGTCTTAAAAAAAATTATATGAAAATAATGTGCATTTTTTATCAAATAAAATTTTAAATTAAAAAAATTTAAAATTCAACTAAATAAATTTTGAGAGAGGGAGAGAGAGATCACTGCCAATTGATGATGTGTGCAAACATGTGTGTCAAGCTGCCGCACAAAACCATTTCGTTAGGGTACTTACAAATCCTATATTAAGCAAAAGAAAATGTCGTTAGGGTACTTACAAATCCTATATTAAGCAAAAGAAAATGTTTGGTGGCCCGAATTTTCGTAATTTGAATGGTTCAAATGTGTCAAAATGACGTTATTTTACACCCAAAATGACGTTATTTTGAGTGCTTCGAGCCATTCGAGCCATGATTTTTTAAGTCATCAATCAATGTTGTAAACAAAAATGGTCCTCCTTTGTTTGATTTAAGCGTTGATCTTCGGTCATTAACCCTTAAGTCCAAAACAAACTTATCTTGAATTTTAGTTCATTGATACTAAATTTTATTTTACAAAAATTAATATGATTTGTCAAATGTCATAACAAGACAATGATATAGGAGTGGCAAAAATCATTTAGGATTGTAATGAACCGACTCAAGCATAATAATAACAATTTTTTTTTTAATTATATTATACATATAGAAATAATTTTTTTTTTATTCAAATACATATAGATATAATGTATAGAATTAAAAACAACTTTTTTATATGGATAGGACTCACATACTTAGTGAATCCACCTCATGTAAAATATTGTAACTGATTCTTTTGATCGAATCTTCTAAATTTAAGTTAACATTAAAACTTGATTGAAATTACAATGGTTAACCGTCATAATTCAATTGAAAAAGTTTGTAAAGCTATTACTATTAGATGAAAATTTATTGACATTATTGGTCATATCAGAGATTACTAGCAAAAATGAAATATTCTGAAAAGTTGATATATATTGATATTGTTGCCCACTAGCTATTTGAATATCTTATTTATCCAAAAATTTCCCTTTTTTTTTTTTTGGATATATCAACCATCATATTGATATATTTTCATCTAATATTCAGAAAAATCATTTTTGTTTTTCAGTGGCGACATATTGAATGTGTTGTTGAAATTTAAAACTTCACCCGGGATCTTATTGTGAGCTTGAATTATCAGGAGAAATAATAACCAAAGTACCAAATAATTATTGTAAGCAAGAAAAAGAATGCATATGCTATGAAACAACTAAAAATTGATATAAACACTTAATTGTGTGCCCTTCAATTATCATTTAAAAACTCGAGGAACAAATAATTAATAATAATGGGAAAAATGAACTTTTTATGAATTAAAAAAAATGGAAAAAAGGAAAGAAAATACACTAATATCAAATTAAACTTGATTTTTTATTTAATTTTATGGTGTTCCAATTTTTCAAATTAAAATTTTATAATTTTATTTTAAGTAATTAATTTAAAGCTCTCCGAACTTTTGTTTTGAAAATTAAAATGTGAAATTTCTCCATTGAAAAGTAAAGGAAATATCCAGTGGAATGGGTAACGTATGACCCAAAACTTGAGCCCACAATGCAATGCCAGGCCGGCCCATACACCTCATCAAGCTCCTGCATGAAAAACTAACCATTAAAATATTAAAATCCACTATGTATTTATTATTGTAAATAAATTCACACTTTATTAAAATTAATGCAGAGTGTTATGGACATTTTATTTTTAAATTTTCCGAGTCTATAATAAAGAAAAGAACAGATTTATGAATTAAAACTAAATAAATATAATAACAAATTTAGTATTTAGAATTTAGAATTTTTAAATGCATCCAATATGTTGAGTTGGTATTATCACTATATCAAAATGAATGCAATATTAACAATTTTTTTGTAATTTTTTGGGTTCGTAATGTTACTGATTGTATTATTATTAAGAGCAAATTATACACATAATTCTTGTAAATTGCCTCATGTCAAATTTCGTTTATGTATTTTTAATTGTTACAATTTTACTTTTTAATTATTCACATCGCATCAAGTTAAAACAAGGAAGCTTTTTTAATAATTCTTCTTTTTAAGAGTTTTATTTTATCCAACTCATATTTTTTTGAACTATTCCATTAGATCCTATTTGAAGTAATAAGACCAAAACACCTCCAATCTCTCATACGCCCTATTAATATTTATATTTAACGTTGATTGTTATTGTGTGTTGATAGTTCCCATACATCAGAATGTTGACTGTCATTATATTTATATTAATTTGAAATTAATTTTTGTCATTGTGTTGTCAATTATATAATGTAAATATTTACATCATGTAATTAAAATGAATATTCACATTAATTTAAAATGGATTTTTCTCATTGTGTTGTCAATTACATGATGTGAATATTCATACTAAAACATACGAATGTGAACGTTCACACCACTACATGTTGTGAATAAGAATGTGTTGTCAATTAAAAATATAACACGTTGTGAATATTCACATTACTACATTAGATGAAAAAGAATTTTTCGAAAATATGTTGTGAACATTTACATCATATGAGAGAGAATGTTCACATTATTTTTAATGTGTTGTCAATTAAAAATAAAAAGGTTCACATATTGTGAACGTTCACATCACTTCATTAGATGATAGAGAATTTTTCGAAAAGGTATTGTGAACATTCACATCAGATAAGAGAGAATGTTCACATTATTTTTAATGTGTCGTCAATTAAAAATATATTCACATTATATAATAATATAAAATAATAATATCAATATTATTTAATTTGTATATGAAATTTCTTATGCCTTGATTCTTTCCCTTCTCTCTCCATATTAAATATCAATATTAAATAGAAGAGTATAAGAGTCTAAGAAAATAATATAAATCAAGAAAAAAGACTTTATAGAATAAAAGTATAAATTTATGAGACTAAATGGGTTAAAAAATTTATTCATGGACTTCTTTGGTTAGGACACTTCTAAATAAAATTTATCAATAAAAATCCATTAAAAGAAATGGTAATATCTATATAACTTAAACAGAAATTGAGAACAAAATAATTCATTTAAAGGGGAATGACATATTTCAAATTAAATACCAATCTCTAAATCACTTTTAGAAGTATAAATAAATTATTTTGTCCCTTGATTTTAATTTATTTTTTGAAGGGGCGTTACCAGTTGAATAAATTCACACAATCTAAAAGTTTTAAGTGTAAAATTAATGTAATTAAAATTATAAAAATTAAATTAACACAAGAAATAAGCCACATGATTGCCCTATTATTAGTTTATTAGCATTTGATAGTCAAAAAAATGATTAGCTAAATGTATTGCAATGGGCACGTGGGATAATCAATAATTATGATTCCAACGAATCCAACCGAACAATTATTAAGTATTTTTTCAGTAATTTTTAATTAATATTTTTTTGTCATTTTTTTAAATATCAACACAAATAATAAATTGTACTGTCTAAACTAATGACTATCAAATTAAAGCAATACATAAATTTGATCCAGAAACTAACAAATAATTTCTAAATAATGTTTGAGAGCTCGAATTTGGCTCCCTCTAATCCCCAAATCCCCAAAACGACGTCATTTTGGGGATTTTTTCTTTTCTTTTTTCTTCCATTTTCGGCTCAAACGCAAAGGGGAAGAGAGAAGAGAGAGAGAGAGAGATAGAGAAGCAGAGGGAGGAGGGAGCCAGATCGTCGCCCTTCACGCCGATCGTCGCTCGGCTGACCACCTCTGGCGATGGCCCTCTCGATCCTCCTTCCTCCTCTTCCTCCTCCTCCTCCCTCCTTCCTCCTCCTCTTCCCCTCCCTCCCTCCCTCCTTCCTCTTTCTCTGTTTCTGAAAATAAAATAAAATAAAATAAAATTAGGGGGATTCGGGGGTAGCTCTTTCGAGCTACCCAGCATGACCGATAATTTCTCTAACCTCATGTTATTAAACCTGCAATTAGTTTAGACTATCATAATTTATAAATATGATTTAATTAATAAGTAATAGAGAGACATTAATTAGATGGCAAAAAATAATAAATTAGAGATCCAGACTAGCGATTCTAGATTTGTGTAAAAAATGAGAGTGTGTAATAAAGATTGAAAATATACATTGAAAGATTTATGTATAAAATGAATCTGAATCACATATTTATATTTTAAAGTAAATTTTAAATTAAAATTTTAAATTTATAGTATTATTGGACAAGAAATCATCATTGTGTTGAGAGATCTTCTATCAGGGATATGTGCTGCCCAGATTCTTCTGGTCACCCAACATTTCCATGTGCAAAGTGCACAACTGAGAGAGAGAGAGAGAGAGAGAGTGAGAGAGTCCCATGGACAAAAATTCAAAGATCTGCTCTAGACTTGTAGTTGTTGCGGCAGTTTGGAAAGAGGTTTAAAAAGTCAATTTTTTAGTTTTTTTAGTCAAAAGGATTAACTTTTTTATCCGAAAGAATCTAATTTTTGTTAAAAAAATCATTAAAAAAATTAAAAAATTAATTTTTTATCAACTTCTGAAAACACCAAATTATCTTTTCCAACCTTATGGAGTGCCAATGACTGAAAATTGAATCAATCAAGAAGGAAAATCCAAAAAGAAAAAGGCAAGAAAATAAATTGCATTGGAAACTATTTTTCCACCTAAGCAGCTAGGCTACTTACAATAGAGGTGATTTTACATACCCAAAAAAAAAATTAAAAAATATTCACAAGTATACTTATTGATAAACGTACATTTTTTTATAATAATTTTTAAATATTTTTCAGAGGTCATAAAATTAGCCATACAATTTTTATTTTTAAAAAAAAAATGAATAAAACTTCTCTATTCCTTTTTTAGTGTACCAATTTGGAGCCACGGAAAATCCCACAGAACTTAAAAATAAACAAGCATAGAATTACAAATTGTGTATAGATTAAGAATTTAAGTTGAGATTTGTGGGAAAAAAATGAAAAGAAACAAAAAAGTGAGAAAAAAAAAAATTTAACATATATTTTATTCATTTTTTTGTTTATTTTTTCTTCTCCTTCACAAATTCTTATTAAATATTTAATCCAAACACAGTGTAAATGAAAGAACAAATTAATAGAAACTCACCTTCTTGAGGTTGTAAGCAATGTGTTTGGAGCTGAACTTCTCCAAACTATCATAAGTCCTTGCACATCTAAATGCCTGCACCTGCATCAACCCTAGCATGTCTGTAACCAATACCTTCACCTGCAGAAATGTCGCCGCCGCTGCCACCGCCACCACATTATTTTCGACATGTGACACCGAATTCCTTCCCTCAATGGAGGACACTGATTATCTTGCCTCAACCACCACCTCTCCTCTGGCCTTAGTCTTAGCTGATTCTCTCTTAGAAATTTTTGAGAACTCTTCCTTCACTAATAAGACTTCTTTGCCTTCATTAGATTTAGACAGGTGTTTGGAGTTGCTGACACTCTTCTCGAGGATCCCCTTCGAAGCCTTGCAAAAGCCTATATATCAAGAATGGCTTCCTCTAGTGCTGCAAGGCCGTTGAGCAATCCAGCATGACTATTTCAAGTCATTTATCTCAGGCGGCAGCTACCAATTGACTTTTATATCAACATTTGCCATGTTACCAAAGCTGCAGAAAAGAAATTGTTAAGAGACCAGAGATTTGTTTCCTAGATACATGCTGAAGTGTTAGAATTAAAAAAACAACATTCCTCTGTCTCCTAATTTCGAGCTCAACTATTGGAGAAGAAAGCTCAGCTCGAATAAGAGTTATCAGTAGTCAACCTGGCTTTAGATTGAACTGCCACGAAGCTGCAAATTACTAACCAAAGACTGGCTGATCAAAAGCAGGAGATGGCTACAGTCATTTAATTGTTTCCACCTCTTAAGAGTAGAGAGTCAATTGTAAAGAAATAGCCAAAACATTGTACTGATTTTTGAGCCAATCTATGGCTGCATGTATTCAACTCATTATGAAATAAAATCTTTATTTATTATTTGAGTTTTTTCATGCTCCTTTCGTTTAGCACTTATTATATTCCTTGGGTTTCCCTCACGGTTGGATAATAAGGCTTTAAATATCTACCATTTATTTTCTTATGATGTACATATCCATTCAAATTTCTCAAATGATATGTTCCCCAAGGCAAGACTCTATGAACTTGATATGACCCTTCCCAATTAGGTGACCATTTGCCAAACTTGTGGCTTTTAATCCCTATTGGAAGTATTGTCTTCCATACCAAATCACCTTTATCAAAGTGTAACAACCCTCACCATTGTTTACTGATTAACCACTGATTACTGCTAAATTGAGACTGATTATGATAAGTAATTGAACCGACTGAAATACTGAACTGGTTGATTGAATGTGCTAGTTGAATGCATTTCTATCTGTTTGACTGTTGAATTATCATTTAATGTTTTATGGTTTAAACTGCAAATTGAAGGCCTTATCGGCGGCCGAATCTGAAATTTATTAGTGATATATGTCAATCACAATTTATGTGATTTTATGGCATATCTAATTAAAATGTGACTTAGTATGATTAAATTAGATTAAATGATGATAAATTGCAATAGTTGGCTTAATTACCAACATGCCACTTAGTGGGCCACTGCCCTAGACATATTGAGGCTTGTATACACTTAGTCACACTTTTGCTCAGCCATCTTTCCTTACTTTAGCCGAGTGAGAGGAGAGTGAGAGAAAGAGAACTTGTTTTCATCTTGATTTGGCTTGGAGGCTTAAGAGATTGAAGGATTCATTGCATAATTGAGCTTCCTTCTTGAGATTCAAGACTTAAGGTAGAGTCTTCACCTTCTTGTTCATGTAATTGAGTTAGGTTTTGCATGGCTCTTGTCATATTGGAGTTTAAAGTCAAGCCTTGGTCTTATGATGTTGAATTATAGCATATATCTTGCATGCATGCCTTCACTCTTGAGTTTTGAGGATTTTTGTCTATGAAATTGTACATGCATGTTCATATTATAGTTCTAGTTCATGAATTCCTCATGTTTTTGAAAGAATTGGCTCATTAGAGCAAGTATTGGAAGCTTTGAATTGGTTTAAACTCATGCATGTCATGTTTGAATTATGTTCATTAAAATGTTGTTTGAAATTGGATTTAATTGAGCTACCCTTGGGCTTTGATTTCTTAAATTGAGCTTTGAATCATGTAATACTATGAATTTACAAGTGTTTTTCAGAAAATTAGCCCAAGAGGATCGAATTTGAGGCATTTAAACTTGGTTTTGAGCTTGAGGTTCAATTTTGGAATTTCCAGAATTTGGACTCACGCTCGAGCGGGGAAAGTGGCGCTCGAGCGTGAAAATCGTGCTCCCAGCATTTTGTTGTGTTTTATGGTCCGCTCGAGCGGGGTAATTTACGCTTGAGCGGGAACTTGTGTCTCACACTCGAGCAGCTATCGAGCGCCCATCGAGCGTGATTTTCACACATCCAGTACTTTTGCCATGCTTTGCATTACGCTTGAGCACGGAAAGTGATGCTCGAGTGGAGGGGGCCTTTGCCTGCATTTCCGCTAGAGCGGGGAAAGACACGCTCGAGCGGGACCCTGTTTTCTGAAAATTCTGAAAATGCTTTTAAAGTGCATCTTTTCATCCTAGGCATTCCTAGGGCATGTTTAAGGCATCTTAATGGGGATATAGATGTAGAACCGCACCGAGTCTAAGTAAGGATTAAGTCTATGATTCCCGAATGCGAACTTAATGTGTGTTCGTTCTGTCACTGTATAGGGTTGGCCTTCGGAGACGCGCTCTAGCTGCTTATAGCCCAGAACTCTGTGAGTAACAATTGCGTAAAGATATGTTCAGATGTGACTGTTTAAACTGTACTGTTTCTGAACTAATATTGTTTACTGATTGAATGTTTGTCCTCTATTCTAAACTGTATTATGGCATCCATAGCAACTACTGTTTACTGTTACTGCTACTGTCACAGAGATCTCTGTCAGTTCCTATCATGGAACTTCTGTTTACTGTTACGATAGCCATCATTTATTGTTCGGTCTTTTAAGACCTACTGTTTACTGTACTGCTATGCTAATGAATGTACCACATATGACTGTTATGATTGAATGACTGAAATACTGAATCAATGAACTGTTTTCATTACTGTAAGGACATTCATTCTAAACCTCTTTACGCATTATGTTATTCACTGGGTTTTAGCTCACTGTATATATATATATATATGTAGGTGTTCAGGCACCAGACTGGAGCTAGGAGCGTGGCTTAGACTCCCCTTTTTGTCAAGCCAACCACTGTGCCTCATTGCGAGGTTCCGAGCCTACCAAGCTATGGCTTAGGGGTGTTTTATCTCCCCTGTCTGTCTCTGCATCTGTTTTGTAATAACTATTTAAGCTAATACTGTACTGTTTAATTGGGATTAGATCCCTGTTTTGAATGATTGTAAATGTTGTACATACTGTTTTGTACTGTTTGTGTATATATGTATGAAAAGTCTTTTTGCATACAGACTGTCACAACTCATTGGACATTGTTTATTTACTGATTTGGCTTCCGCCATGCCTCTGTACTCTGTGAGACTGTTTTACTATTAAGTAGGCCTTCGGTAATCATGGATTACTGGTTGGTTACGGTGCTAAACCCATAGGGGCAGGTTTGGGTCGTGACACAAAGCTAATGTGCTTGACCTTCTTATTATAGTTTTTTGCTGCTTTCTTTTTTTTGGAAAAGAATGCTATTTAATGTCAGAATTCTAGCTTCATTCACGTTCTCTAATTCCAAGCATATACTATGATGGTACTACTCAGGAACTAACTGATCTTGGCCTCTCACCCTTAAGGACTTGATGTTAATTTCTACAGGTAGCACTGCATCATGCCCATATACTAAGGCATAAAGTGTAACTCCTGTACTTGATCTTGGAGAAGTCCTGTAAGCCCATAATATCCAATAGTAAGTTATGCCAATCCCTAAAATTGTCTTCCACAACTCTCTGTATTCCTTTTTTTAAGAATTTATTAGATGATCATGCCTGACCATTTGCTTGTGCATAATAAGGAGTAGAATTAACAAGACAAATTCCAAATTCAGCCACAAAAGACTTTACCATCTTCCCATCAAATATGGTCCCATTATCAACAGTTATAATTTGAGGGATGCCAAATCTGTGGATTAGATCTTTAATGAATTCAATAACTTCAGTCTGGTCTACAGTCTTATATGGTTTAGCTTTGACCCACTTAGTGAAGTAGTCTGTGGCTACTAAGATGAAACAATGATGCTTCGAAGAGGGTGGATGTATTTTTTCCATCATATCCATAGCCTATCCTCTAAACGGCCAAGGCTTCACAACCGCATGCAGATCAGTTATGGATACATGCCTTATTGTGCCATGTTTTTGGCATGCCTAGCAACCTCTAGCATATTCTATACAATCTTTAAGGATGGTTGGCCAATAATAGAAATGTCTTCGAAGCAGCCATCTCATCTTCACACCAGACTAATGAACACCACAGATGCCTTCATGAACCTCAGTCATGGCTGTCAATGCTTCTTGTATGCCTAAAAATTCCAATAATAACCCGTCTGCCCCTGTTTTGTAGAGAGCATTACCATACATTATGTATTGCATAGATTGCAATTTGATTTTTTTGCTGGCTTTCGAAGATGAGCTAGCTAGATACTGCATTATTGGATGCCTCCAATCTTGTTCTTGTAAGTCATTATGATTGACTTCTAAGACCACATTCCTTTTATTTAAGAGTGGCATTACCTTTTGATATGTTGTTTGGCTTATGTTCATTTGAGTATTATCTCTTCTCCTGAAATTCGAAGCTTTCTGAGCCACATCATTAGCTTTATTAGTCAAGAATCTTGGGACATAAGTCACATTTGCTATCTGAAATTGAGAAAGCAAATGTAATGCAACAACATAGTATGACAACATGCTTGCACTTTGACACTTGAAAATTCCTTTCACCTGGTTAACTACCAATTGAGAATCTCTAAATATATCAACTGTATGAGATTGTAATCCAATAAGTATTTCCAGTCCATTATTAAAGCTTCATATTCAGCTTGATTATTGGAACAAATAATTTCATCCACTCTGAAACCATGTGTGGTTTCTACCCTTTGTGGTGACTTAATTACCGCACCAATTCCAGTTAGACCATTGGCTTTTGATCCATCGAACCACAACTGCCATTATTCAATACTAACTATACCAAGCTCCATTATCTCTTTGCTTTCTGTCTGACATGGATGATCTACCAAGAAATTAGCTAAAACTTGTCATTTTACTGCCTTTTGGGGAACATATTCTAGATGAAATTCTGATAAAGCTAATATCCATTTGCCAATTCTTCCTCTCAACATAGGTCTAGATAACATATATTTAACCAAATCTATGGTTGCAATTACCAAGACAATTGTAAGCAAAAGATAGTATCTTAGTTTCATTACAGCAAAATACAATGCAAGGCATAGCTTTTCTACAGCTGAATATTTACATTCACAAGAATTTCGAAACCTACTAAGGTAATAAACTACTTGCTCTTTGCCTTCTTTATTGTCCTGGGCTAAAAAAACTCCCAGTGAATCTTCTGCCGCAGCAATATACAACTTCAAGGATTTATCACCCTTTGGTGGCATTAGCACTGGAGGCTTGGCCAAGTAGGCTTTGATTCATTCGAAAGCAGCTTGATGCTCTGCTGTCCACACAAACTCCTCTTCATCTTTCAACCTTAATAAAGAAGAAAATACTTTAGCTTTCCCTACAGTATTAGAAATAAATCTTCGAAGAAAATTAACCTGTCCAATGAATTTTTGTACTTCTTTCTTACTTGATAGAGGTCTGGCTTCAATGATAGCTTTGGCTATGTTCTGATCAATCTGCATTCCCTTCTTGTGTACTACATAGCCCAAGAATTTTCCAGCTGATATGCCAAAAGCACATTTAAGAGGATTAAGTTTCAACTTAAACTTTCTCATTCTTTCAAAAGCTGCTTCCAAGTGAAACAAATATTCCTTCATGGATTGGGACTTTACTACAATGTCATCAATGTAACATTCTAAATATCCTCCAATAAGATCATGAAAGATAGTGTTCATAGCCCTTTGATATATAGCCCCAACATTCTTCAGGCCAAATGGCATTTTAACCCATTCGAAGGTGCCAATGTTTCCAGGACATCTGAATGTTGTCTTGTGGATATCCTCTTCTGCAATGCAAATTCGGTTATAACCAGAGTGTCCATCCATCATTAATAAAATCTTGTGCCCTGCTGAACTATCCACCAATAAATCTACTATGGGCATGGGGTACTCGTCTTTTAGAGTTGCTAAATTCAGGTTTCTGAAATCGATGCATACCCTCATTTTACCATTCTTCTTAACTACAGGCACAATATTGGATAGCCATTCAACATACCTAACTGTCTTAATAAAGCTTTCCTTAAGGAGCCTAAGAATTTCCTCCTTGACCTTCTGAATCACTTCAGGACTCATTCTTCTTGGTTTTTGCTTGTATGGCTTGAAATTGGGCTTTATGGGGAGCCTATATTCTACTAATGACCTATCCAACCCGGGCAGTTCATTAGACCATGCAAAATAATCTTTATATCTTTTTACGACCACCAACAACTGGTCCTGTCACGATCCGAAACCCGCCCCTAAAGGTTTCAGGCATGACCTATTCAGAACGGACAAGTAATCTAATATACATAGCATACGGGGCCTTGGCGGAAGCACTAAAATTTAACATAATAACAAACTCCATTGAGCTACCTCTAATATGCCAGGATCACATGCGTCACATACATTATAATAACCAGTCACAGGCCAAAATTATACTGTGAGCATCAGTTATATAGATATACATATATAGCCCCAGCCCTAAGATTGGGCATATACAAAAACATTGAAGTCATGTACATTTAACCTTAAATGAGTAATCAAAAAAAACAAGACAATGTCTTAACAAAGCTTCACAAAACTAAGTGATCTCGCTTAGTGCCTAGACTCATAAAGGTTGACAAAAGGGAACGAACGTCCTGGGTTAGGACTGACCTCCTGGTTGGTTACCTACAGGAACAGACATACAGAGGGTGAGCCAAGCTCAGTGAATAGTAATACTTAAATAAAACAAGGCTTAACTTGAAACATTGTATAATAGAAATACATATGGATTCGTAGCTTCTCAATACTTATGAAACCATAAATTGTGTCTAACATGCTTTGGAAATAAATAAGGATAGACATACGAACTAAATGCAACTTTTCAAATGTTCCTGAAAATGGGTCTCCGCTCGAGCGCCACCTTGGTCGCCGAGTGATCTAATTTAACAAAAATGCTAGGAGATTGATTTTACGCCGAGGAATTCCACAGCCGAAAGCAGAAAATTTTGAAAAAAAGTCACTGAGAGGTTAATTTTCACGCTCGAGCGGGAATTCCTCCGCTCGAGCGGACCATGCAATTTCTGAAATTCTACAATGCCAATTAAGGTTCCAACCTGGTATTCAAAGCTTCAAACATGTACTTTCGTATACTAATACAGCATTCACAATACAAGTCTGAATCTGTTCTTATTCATTATAGACTTAGATCTTATCATGAAACATATTGGCTTGAATATAATGTTTTGGATTAAAATCCTTGTATAATGTGGCACAAACCCTTAATCATGGTGGCGTGAAGCCCATTAACATAGTGGCGCAAGGCCCTTAGATACTTACCAAGCTTCAAAACATATACTTCCTAAACTTCAAAACACATACTTACTAGGCTTCAAAACATATACTTACTAGGCTTCAAAACATATACTTACTAAGCTTCAGAACATATACGTACTAAGCTTCAAAACAGATACCTATCAATCTTTAAAACATATGCTCATCAAACTTTAAAACATATACTTATCAATCTTTAAAACATATGCTTAAGCATACAATGCAAAGTTCACATGATTTGTCTGAGTCTGTTTCACTTTATAAGCCCTTTCTTGAAACATATCAGCTTGAACATAATGGTTGGCTTGAAGCCCTTGAATGGTGCGGCATAAGCCCTTAATCATGGTGGCAATAAGCCCTTAAACATTGGCATAAAGCCCTTGGAAGGTGGCATAAAGCCCTTGAAAGTTGACATTAAGTCCTTGCAAATTGGCATTAAGAATGCCCTTGTAAATTGGCGTTAAGCCCTTGTAAATTGGCATTAAGAATGCCCTTGTAAATTGGCGTTAAGCCCTTGTAAAATGGTATTAAGAATGCCCTCGTAAATTCTTGTATGAACTCAAGAGGTGTCTCACACGGGTTCTAGCGGTGACTCACAATGTAGCACTTAGTCCCGTGTAGCACTTTGTTTCATAACGTAGTTACTTATATCGTATGGCCAAAGGCCCATAATCTTAAAGAATGAAAACACTTCATTTTTCCTCCTTTCTTTATATACACATATCAAAACATAACATAATTACATATTGAGTATAAACAAGGTGCTATTGACAATCATTAGCTATATATAAAGCAGATAATGGTACTACTACTCACAGTGCTATAACGGAGTGATTGTCCTTCTCGGGTTATGCCCTCAAAAATTTCGAAATTCCATTCGGTAGAAAGTGGTGATCTCCTCTTATTCTCCATCCTTAATGCGAGATCCATGGTTGATTTGTTATTAAAAGTGAAGGAAATCAAGGTTTTGGGAGCTAGGGTTTCGGACAAGGAAGAGGGGAGAAGAAGAGAGGAAAAGAAAATCTAAGAAATGGTCCAGAAATCTCATTTTTAAGCTGCTGTGCCTGCTATTCCCGCTCAAGCGTCCCAATTCCCGCTCGAGCGGACCTGCTCCCAGCACAGATTTCAAAACTTCACCCATCCGGATTCCGTTTTAGGTCGTTCTAGTGCCCAAATTGAAGCCTCGAAAATAAGCTTTCCAATGGTTCTAACCTCACATCCAAATTCTAGGTGTGGAAAAAGAAAAGGGCAAAAGAGTGACAGTTGATCGTAAGCGATTTAGTCGAATTAAAGTTTTTAGTCCAATCTTACCTTACCATCATATTACCACCACAATCAATACCCCAAAATAAAATAGGGAGGTTCCAAATACACTAATAAAAATGCACAGATATAAATCACTTTTCATAAGTTTTGTTTAATTAAAATTTCACAGAAAGCAAGTAAATGCACAGAATAACAGACCGAAAATATACCAGAAACAGATATGAGGGTGGGGTTATTACACTCTCCCCCCCTTTAAAGAAGTTTGGTCCTCCAAACTTGTTTTACCATATGTTAAAGTAGAAATCTCAGTCTCACATTATTGTTCGATTCTTTCATAGATATTTACATACTTTGGTTCGAACAATTCACAGGGTAATCCCACACTTATTGCGATAAGGAAGATAAGATTACACGAGTCCATTGTAGAATATGTAAGACATAAAATCCTCAGTAGGTAGGGTCTATCATTACAATATTTCCCCATCAATAAGTTCCACAGTGTTAATGCCCAAATACAGAACATACAATTCTTAAATACAGAAGTATAATAGATTTCGTTTTCCTAGACACAGAATTCATACATTCCATAGTATGCATTAATTTCAATCACCATATGTTCTTTACTATGTTCATATGCAAATCCCATTACTTGATAAGTCCCATATTATAAGTCACTTAGGGATAAGCTGGTAAACCAAACTGTCTATCATCGTCACAAAAATCAATTTTGTAATTAGATTCATATCATATAATGCATCATAAAATTAGATACCAAAGCCATCCACAAGGTTCCATCCATTTAACAAGGTATGCATCATTCCAACAGGCATAATAAGTTGCGTAAACATATAGTCACTAGCTTCAAATTCATAATGTTATATGGACTCAAAACCACACATACAAATTTGGGCAAAGTCAAAATAATGGAAAGAAATACCGTAACGCAAGGAGAACCATAGTCCAAATCCAACAGTTATAATAATATCATAACTTAGCATCATACACTTTTACAATTTCCTGTAAGTACGCCAGGAGAGACACTTAATCAGAATATCCTAAGTTTGGATATGAGCAATAAAAACATATAAGGTAACTATCTTTTCAAGCGTAGGGAGCCATCCGAAAATAAAACCAGAATCAAATTCAAAATCACGGTCGGTTAATCAGTCATAACTTTAAGGCGTAACGTCTTCTCTTAGAAACATTCTTCTTAATTTGGCCTCTCCTTTAATCATTTCAATATTCCACATACGTAAGTCTTGTTAAGTCCATTTATAGGGTCATAATTCCAGTAAATATACCATAATCACATCCATTAGGGTTCCATAATATCTAGAAATTCAACAGCATAACGATAAAGTGCTTTAATCATGTAGTGCATATTGTACAAATTTGTATAACATGCAAGAGGAAGTGGATACCCCATACGTATCGCTAGCCCTTCATCATTATGGATTATCCCCCATAACTAACTGTTTCTGTCGAAATGCCCAGTGTCATATAGAATAATTTACATTATGGTCTTCCAATAGGCAATAAAGGATCAAATTGCAATATCCAACCTTTACATATCTTCACAGAAATATATTACAGAGATGATTTCTCAATCATTAAGACACATAGGTAGGGTTTTCGTTCTTGCAGCAAATTATCAGATCCCACTCACTTAATTTGGTCTCATAGTAGTCCTTAACTACCCCTTTATAGGTGTTATATAAGCAAACATATAAGATAGGCGGGGCCCTTCACGTTCTTCGGCCATTTCTTATAAGAAATCCCGATTACAGATTACAGATGTAACGTAAACAAAACAGATTACAAATTTCAGATTTTAGGTTTCAGATTACAGATTATAGAGGGCAGGGTACAGACAGAATTATGGTTACAGATTCCCATAATCAAATTCCAGTTACACACAAACACTACTCCTTCCTTAATTCATGAAATCATATTACTTACCTACTCTTTTAAGATCATTAACTAACTTGTCAGTATAACTTATTTATTTAGATCATTAGCAAGAAGCAAGGTCACAATTACTTGATCCTTTTCACAACTTTAAGGGGTCACTACATGCCTGACTTTTTCTTAGAATTGGTCGTACTTAACACAATTTCAATCCTTACACAAAACACATCTTATGAAAATATTCAAACACAATAAATTCTTAAAATCATGAATCTCGACATGGTTATGGCAAGGAAAACATAACTAAGAGTATCATACATATAGCATTTCCTTTGATCTTAGGAATATTCTGTACTTAGAATTTAATCAAGTCACTTAAGCAGATGCTAAAAGCCCATTCATATTATCATTATTCCTATGATAACTCACATTTCATCAAATAATTTGCATATAAATTGTCTTACCGACTAGCTCAAATCCTCACCGCGCTTCCGCTGCGCAACTTGATTGATTGAATCCCATCTGCAAGTCTTACCATGTTCTGTATAGCAATCAATCACAATATACACAAGGAATGTACAACCGACACAAACAATAACCATTGCGGTTAGCTATATACATGCACTAGTACCGTTGCTATCAATTTCTTCATATGCATTAAGGATGTCATGCATGTTGTCTAAGTCTTTGCTAGACATCCTAAAGCTCAATGGATCGTGTGTAAGATAGCAACTCATGCTCTGATACCACCTGTCACGACCTGAAACTCGCCCCTAAAGGTTTCAGGCATGACCTATTCAGAACGGACAAGTAATCTAATATACATAGCATACGGGGCCTTGGCGGAAGCACTAAAATTTAACATAATAACAAACTCCATTGAGCTACCTCTAATATGCCAGGATCACATGCGTCACATATATTATAATAACCAGTCACAGGCCAAAATTATACTGTGAGCATCAGTTATATAGATATACATATACAGCCCCAGCCCTAAGATTGGGCATATACAAAAACATTGAAGTCATGTACATTTAACCTTAAATGAGTAATCAAAAAAAACAAGACAATGTCTTAACAAAGCTTCACAAAACTGAGTGATCTCGCTTAGTGCCTGGACTCATAAAGGTTGACAAAAGGGAACGAAGGTCCTGGGTTAGGACTGACCTCCTGGTTGGTTACCTACAGGAACAGACATACAGAGGGTGAGCCAAGCTCAGTGAATAGTAATACTTAAATAAAACAATGCTTAACTTGAAACATTGTATAATAGAAATACATATGGATTCGTAGCTTCTCAATACTTATTGAACCATAAATTGTGTCTAACATGCTTTGGAAATAAGTAAGGATAGACATACGAACTAAATGCAACTTTTCAAATGTTCCTGAAAATGGGTCTCCGCTTGAGCGCCACCTTGGCCGCTCGAGCGGACTGTACAATTTAACAAAAATGCTGGGAGATTGATTTTTACGCTCGAGCGGGAATTCCACCGCTTGAGCGGACAGCGAAATTTCTGGAAAAAAAAAACTGCTGAGAGGTTAATTTTCACGCTCGAGCAGAAATTCCTCCGCTCGAGCGGACCATGCAATTTCTGAAATTCTACAATGCCAAGTAAGGTTCCAACCTGGTATTCAAAGCTTCAAACATGTACTTTCGTATACTAATACAGCATTCACAATACAAGTCTGAATCTGTTCTTATTCATTATAGACTTAGATCTTATCATGAAACATATTGGCTTGAATATAATGTTTTGGATTAAAATCCTTGTATAATGTGGCACAAACCCTTAATCATGGTGGCATGAAGCCCATTAACATAGTGGCGCAAGGCCCTTAGATACTTACCAAGCTTCAAAACATATACTTCCTAAGCTTCAAAACACATACTTACTAGACTTCAAAAAAATATACTTACTAAGCTCCAGAACATATATGTACTAAGCTTCAAAACATATACCTATCAATCTTTAAAACATATGCTCATCAAACTTTAAAACATATACTAATCAATCTTTAAAACATATGTTTAAGCATACAATGCAAAGTCCACATGATTTGTCTGAGTCTGTTTCACTTTATAGGCCCTTTCTTGAAACATATCAGCTTGAACATAATGGTTGGCTTGAAGCCCTTGGATGGTGCGGCATAAGCCCTTAATCATGGTGGCAATAAGCCCTTAAACATTGGCATAAAGCCCTTGGACGGTGGCATAAAGCCCTTGAAAGTTGACATTAAGTCTTTGCAAATTGGCATTAAGAATGCCCTTGTAAATTATCGTTAAGCCCTTGTAAATTGGCATTAAGAATGCCCTTGTAAATTGGCGTTAAGCCCTTGTAAATTGGCATTAAGCCCTTGTAAATTCTTGTATGAACTCAAGAGGTGTCTCACACGGGTTCTAGCGGTGACTCACAATGTAGCACTTAGTCCCGTGTAGCACTTTGTTTCATAACGTAGTTACTTATATCGTATGGCCAAAGGCCCATAATCTTAAAGAATGAAAACACTTCATTTTTCCTCCTTTCTTTATATACACATATCAAAACATAACGTAATTACATATCGCGTATAAACAAGGTGCTATTGACAATCATTAGCTATATATATAAAGCAGATAATGGTACTACTACTCACAGTGCTATAACGGAGTGCTTGTCCTTCTCGGGTTATGCCCTAAAAAATTTCGAAATTCCATTCGGTAGAAAGTGGTGATCTTCTATTATTCTCCATCCTTGATGCGAGATCCATGGTTGATTTGTTATTAAAAGTGAAGGAAATCAAGGTTTTGGGAGCTAGGGTTTCGAACATGGAAGAGGGGAGAAGAAGAGAGGAAAAGAAAATCTAAGAAATGGTCCAAAAATCTCATTTTTAAGCTGTTGTGCCCGCTATTCCTGCTCGAGCTCCCAATTCCTGCTCGAGCGGACCTGCTCCTAGCACAAATTTCAAAACTTCAAACAAGTATAACTCTCCCATCCGGATTCCGTTTTAGGTCGTTCTTGTGCCCAAATTGAAGGCCCGAAAATAAGCTTTCCAATGGTTCTAACCTCACATTCAAATTCTAAGTGTGGAAAAAGAAAAGGGCAAAAGAGTGACAGCTGATCGTAAGTGATTTAGTCGAATTAAAGTTTTTGGTCCAATCTTACCTTACCATCATATTACCACCACAATCAATACCCCAAAATAAAATAGGGAGGTTCCAAATACACTAATAAAAATGCCACATATATAAATCACTTTTCATAAGTTTTGTTTAATTAAAGTTTCACAGAAAGCAAGTAAATACACAGAATAACAGACCGAAAATATACCAGAAACAGATATGAGGGTGGGGTTATTACAGGTCCTTGTCAAGAGCACTTAACCAAGCACTAATGTAGGTGGGTTGCAGTGTAGAACCTTCTCCTAAGTTAACTTCTTCCAAGGGGTCTTGTATCTGAGAACTCACTGATGCTTATTTTTTGATTTCTTCTGTCTTCGAAGCAATCTTCTTGCTTTGTTATGCTCCCAGTTTCTTTGATTCAACATCTTTGCCCTCCTTCTCATAGACAAAGTCTGTCCATAAGATTTTTTCTTCCTGTATCTCCTGAATTTTTGTTTCAATGTCCAATGTGCAGTATTTATCAAAGGCCAAAACTCTAACTTGCTGCTGCTTCTGCTTGCCAACTACCATGGCTTCTTTTTCTTACTCTTGCACCTTTTGGACTATTGATTTTATATCCAATACTGAGAACTTAATTAAAGCCAAAGATTTGGCCTTCTAGGTTCCATCTTTTCCCTACAACCAGGCATCATTGTCATTCTTGGCAACAAATTCTTCATCGACACTTTCCTAGACTAAGTGCTTCAGGTGTGCTAATTCCTCATCAGCCGTCACTTCGGTTAATCCATCAGGTTTTCTCAGTATACTGAGTGATGTCACTCCTTTAGTATACAATTTGGCCTTTGCAAAGTCTGCACAAGCTATGAAGGGTTGAGAGTCTGCATTGATCTCCTCTGTCTCTCCATTGCACAAGGCCATCATTATCTTCTAATGTAGAGAGGAAGGCACACATTTATTGGTGTGAATCCAATCCCTATCAAGTAGAGCATTATACTTAGAATTGCCGTCAACAACGAAGAATGCCGTCATGCAATCCCTGATTCCCACACTCAGGTTGATAGGCAAAATACCCTGAGCTATATGTTTGTCTCCAGCGAAACCAGCAATGGTTGTGCTGGTTGGGATTAATTTGGGGTTCCTTTTTCCTAGTTTCTTCAAGGAAGATTTTGAAAGCAAGTTTACTGCTGCCCCATTATCCACCAATACCCGGTTCATCTGTATCTCATCGAAGAAGACCTTGATATACAAGGGTTTGACATGCTGTGTCATGGATGTTGTAGGATACTCAAAAGGGTATGAGAGGTTAATACTCACCTCTTCCTCACTCTCGTCTCCAGTTTCCATTGGTGTGGCTACTTCGGATTCGTCTTGCACTATACTAACCTGTGAGTCCTCACTAGAAACTGGAATTAGGTCAATCTCCTTACCTTCTTGGTTTTCATCCTTAGCCTAGAACTCCTGTGGTAGTATATGCACTATATTCACTGACACTGGAGGAAACGAGCCAAATTGGACCATTGGCTGTATTTACTTCTTTTCCAGGCCAACTTGTTTAATTGCTTCAGAAACATCTTTCATGTTGCATTCTGGCACTTTAGTACTAATGACCTCCGTCGAATGGTCTGTTTCTGTTGGTTTTTTGACCAAAAATGTCTGTTCAGCCATGAAGGCTTCAAACATTTCCTTCTCAACCATCTCCTTCCTTTGGCCTAGGTCAACTTCTCCCTCTGTCTCACTATCGCTTTCCATCAAAGCCCTTTCCAATCCTGCTAAACTGGATCTTTCTTTGGTTTTCAGTTCAGAGTGAACTTTGGCCAACTGCTCTCTATTGCAACTCCTTTTGTCTTGAGGAGTCGATTTTGGACTATAATCTAACTTTGGACTTTTTCTTCCCTCTGTCTGGCCTTTTGGTTAGACCAATGAAGAGCTTTCTCCACTTTTTTTCAAATCTTTCTGGTACTGAGTGTACCTTCGCTGAATCTTCCTCTTTTGGGATCTAGAAATCACTGGGACCATATATGGTTCCTTTGTTTTTGGATGCTTTAGTAACACCCAATTATTTGGAGCTACCAAGGGAGGTTTAACCATCTTACCCTGGTCTCCAACAACATTTCTTTGGGTAGACATTTTCCTAGGTTTGTTCTACATGATAAACCAATCTGAAACTCCAGGTACCCATGAACCCACTAGCTCGCTTGTCGAATCTTTTTCTTCCTTCGCCGGCCAAGTGGTGGTGTGAAGGCCACTACCTAGCCTTGACCCCTGTTTTGGGCCTAATTCAGGCCTTCCATGAAGGTGGCCACTCTCCATCTTGTATGAGGCTGGTCTAGGGGGCCACTCGCTGGCTTTGATCTTATAACTTGAACCCACTTCAAGTCTCCTCTCAAGATGATTGACCTCCATTCTGTAACAGTTGGGTGGTCTAAACTCATGTAGTGGTCTCTTGCCCTTGGAGTGCACTCTAGTGGCTGTTGGCTCAGCCATGAATGGCTACTGCTTAGGACCAGTTGGATATGGCCTTTTGTTATAGGCACTGGTTGGTTTAGGACGCCTCTACACATCCTTGTAATACTACTTCCCATCAATCGGAAGCCCTTTCAACCACTTGTAACTCGACCTGCATCTAGAACACATTCTTTGCATAACAGCTGCCTCTAAAGAGTCATCATTCAGTACCTCTTCATCAGAGTCTTCCCTTTGGTCTGCAAAGCCCTGTCCATCAGCTGGTGAATTTCTAGCATCTTTCATGACAGTAGTCTGGCTGGCAACATGCATTTGCACATTAACCTCTTCCAATTCTTTCAAGGATAAGTTCTAGAAGTCTGGCACAATGACATTGGCTGTAACTTCTCCAATTTCTAGGAATGGATTAGTGTCAGTCCCCATAGCCTTTTCTGCTTTAGCTGGGAATTTTAAACTCCCCTTTCGAATCTGTTCTTGGATCTTGTCCTGAAAAACAATATAGTTTTTAGTTGAATGGAACCAAGAATTATGCCATTTACAATACATTTTTTCTTTAAGTTATTGTGGGGAAGGAATTTTGACCCCCTTTGGTAGCTTTAGGAAATTTGTAGCAAGCAAATGATCAAAAACATCATCTGCCTTTGTTAAATCGAAAGAATATTTCCTATGAAGGTCTTTCTGGCAATAAATTGAACAGCTTTCTCATCAGGCCTTTGACTTAACCTTGCCAAGTCTGCCATGGAAACTTCTGGCTCCGTTTGGAAGAATTAGACATGAAATGTCTCCTTTATTTGTTGCCAAGTTTGGATAGAGTCAGGTGTAAGGTTAATATACCACACAAAAGCTGCCCCAGTTAGAGAATTTGGGAACAGTCTTAACTTCATGTAATCATTATTGGTAAATTCACCATATTAGGCAGCGAACCTAGCAATATGTTCTACCGTTGACTGGTTTCCATTCCCATAAAAAAGAGCAAAGTTTAGTATTCTAAACTCTCTTGGGTATTCATGTACCCCATCTACCCATTTTGGATATGGTTTCCTATATACAGGAGTTTGAACCCTCCGAGCCATAGGTCCACACATTACTCCCACAATATCGGCAATTTGGTCCCTAAGGACCATATTTTGGGCTTGTTGAACCACAATTTGAGGAACAAACACAGGATTTGGTGGAAAACCTTGGGCCTGAGGTCCTCTTGGTCCATAGGGAGGTATATTTGAGACTGGTTGTCCCTATGGTGCTGGCTGTTATTGATGAAATGGGTGACCCCTCTAAGCCTGTCCTGTAAAAGGACCTGCGAAAGATGCTGGAACAGGTGTTGTGTCTCTTCCAGTAGCAGGAAACCCTTCCAACCCCCCGGGTACAAATTCGAACAAAGGATTAGTGAACCCCCTCGTGCCAGGTATGGCTTCGAACATGGAGTTTGAAAACATCATTATGCCATTTTCTTGTGTTGACCCAAATCCACCAATTTGCACGGCTTCACTGTTAAGTAATGAGGCATTTTGATTTGTCACAGGCCTCGAAAGAGGCTCATACCAAGACTGAGGTGATAGTCTTTCATAGTTTTGATTACTAGTTTGACCATTAGTATGTCCATTATTTTGCATAGGCTGTTTATCTCTAGCCAATATTTGCAGAAGGACATTTGAAATTTCTTCCATATGCCTTGCGTTAGTTGGTTGATGGGTATTCATTTGATCCATAAAGGATATTGCCCATCTTTCCATTGTGTTCATTAACTGCTGTCCCATGGCATTCACTAGGCCTCCAATGGATTTATTGGCTGAGTAGATGGAACAGTGGATGGTCTAACTCCATGGCCTCGTCCAATACTTTGAACATGTGGTACTTGCTCTGAAGTGCTGGTCTGTTCGACCATAGGTTCTGATAAGACAGTACTTCCATAGGATGTATTACCACATTATTCTTTGGATTAGGTATTTCTACCTCTCCTTCCACACATTCCTCCAAGCATTCATTTTCTCATTGTCTCCTACGTTTAGCCATTTCAATTAGTCCTACTGGGCGTGCCAAAAATATATGTTGGCTTTTTTGATTTTCGAAGGTTATGATCGTAATTTTAAGCGTGCCAGCAAGGATCAATCAGTCATTCTAGAAGATTAATTGTCAACCAATTATCAGACGATTGTATTTTAGTTCTTTCAGCCTCATGAAGAGGACTTTTACTAGTGGCCTTGTTTAGGAGAATTGAGCAAACAATGATTAAATGAAGAACAATTGTAGCATTTCATTAAGTAAAAACTAGCCTATCACCCTTGCTATGCACGGAATAATTATAGATATTTATATTTGTTTTAGATTTTTTTTTATATATAGATTATGTTTTTTTAAGATTTTTTATAAAAATAATCTAACAATCTTATCACTAACCATAGTGTATAAAAAAAGTTGAAAAGGATACTGCAATAACTATACACAGATTGTATCTATAATTATTTGTATTAGGGAATTTTAAAAATTGATCAGGAGATTTTGATCAAACCAATAAATGCAGCATGTGGATTGAAAAAAGTTAATAAATGCTTATTAGGGAATTTTGATCAAATCAATAAATGTTGATTTTTTTTTTTAATAAAAAATTTAGAAAATTCAGATTGGGATATTGAAGCTCCCACAGGCCTTGGGGTTAAAAACTCTCTTTTCCTTAAAAACCCCCTTGAATGTTTATATTTATCTAACTTCAATCATATTAAAAAGTCAAATTATAAACAAAAGGAAATAACTTCAATCATACAAATCACATTTTTTTTTAATGATATCTAACTACAATTATATTTTTCTCATAATAGAAAAATAATTCAAAAAAAGGACCATTAAAATAGTAAATAAAAAAATTATTTAGAAGCATTAAACAAACGACAATCACATTTTTCTTTTTTTTGAGTCTTTATGTTTATCTAATTTCAATCATATTAAAAAAATAAAATTATAAACAAAAGAAGATAACTTCAATCATACAAATCACATTTTTTTTTAATGCTATCTAATTGCAATCACATTTTTCTCATAATAAAAAAAATAATTCAAAAAAAGGACCATTAAAATAGTAAATAAAAAGATTATTTAGAAGCATTGAACAAATGACAATCACATTTTTCTTTCTGTGAATATTTATGTTTATCTAACTTCAATCATATTAAAAAAATCAAATTAGAAACAAAATGAGATAACTTCAATCATACAAATCACAATTTTTTTAATGCTATCTAATTACAATAACATTTTTCTCATAATAAAAAAAATAATTGAAAAAAATAACCATTAAAATAATAAAATAAAAAAGATTATTTAGAACCATTGAACAAACCACAAAGACATTTTTCTCATAATAAAAAAATAATTGAAAAAAATAACCATTAAAATAGTAAATAAAAAAGATTATTTAGAACTATTGAACAAACTACAATCACATTTTTCTTTTTATGAGTGTTTATGTTTATCTAATTTCAATCATATTAAAAAATAAAATTATAAAAAAAGCAGATAACTTCAATCATACAAATCACAATTTTTTTAATGCTATCTAATCATCAATAATTAAAAAAATCAATCATAAATTAAGTCAATTGATAAGTAAAAAACACAATAATTTATTTTCCAAAAAACATAGTGAGTTAAAAAGATCAATTACAATTTTTTTAGGGGTGAAAATACAATCTAATCATCATCAATAATTGGTACATCATGTGACCCTAATGAATACAATTCATTTTCTTTTTCAAAAAACACAGTGAGTTAAAAATCAAATCACAAATTAAGTGAATTGATAATTAAAAAAATATAATAATTTTTTTTCAAAAAACACAGTGAGTTAAAAAAATCAATTACAATTTTTTTTTTCAAAATACAATCTAATCATTATCAATAATTGGTACTTTAAAAATCAAATCAGAAAAAAAATCAAATGAAATCACAAATATTTTTATACTATCTAACTACAATAATATTTTTTTCATAAATAATTGTAAAGAAAAACCATTAAAACAGTAAATAAAAGATTGATTCACATTAAAAAAAAAAAGAAAAGAACCATTGAACAAACTACAATCACATCACATTTTTCCCATAATAAATAAATAAATGAAAAAAAAGAACTATTAAACTAACTATAATCACATTAAAAAAAAAAAAAAAAAGAATCATTCAACTAATTATAATCATATTTTCTCTTTGTGAGGGTTTATATTTATCTAACTTCAATTATATTAAAAAATCAAGTTATAATTTTTTATTTGCTAGACAAATCACAAATATTTTTATGTGCTATCTAACTACAATATTAAAACAGTAAAGAAAAAGAAAAAGTCAAGAAGGAGAAAACAAAAAAAAAGACTTACTGTTTGCATACGTGGTCACTGAAGTTGAAAGTGTAGAAGTGAGAAGTCAAGAAGGAGAAAACAAAAAGAAGACTCACTGTTTGCAATAGGTATGTGAAAAGTTAAAAAGAGTGTATGTATTGGAGAAGTTAAAAAAACTTGGAAGAATTTAATAAGTACTAAGATTTTTTTTAAAAAATAAAATAAAATAAATTAAGAAATTAAGGTTTAGATATTGAAACTCCCACAAAGCTTGTGGATTAGAGATAGATATAAATAAATAGATAGATATAGATATAGATATTTATATTTTTTTTAATATACAAATTATTTGTTTTGGAAAAGGTACTGCAGTAATTATGAGAGAAGTCAAAAAGTCTTATAGGTTGAGAGAAGTTAATAAATGCTGAGATTAATTTTTTTTTTTTTTAAATTAGAAAATTAGGATTGGCATATGGGAGCTCCCACAGGCCTTGGGGGTTAAAAACCCCCTTTTGCTTAATATATAGTAAGTATAGATAGATTTGTTTTAAATTTTTTTTAATATATAAATTATTTATTTTGGAAAAAGTACTATAGTAATCATGAGAGATGTAAAAAAGTCTTGTGAGTTGAGAGAAGTTAATAAATATTGAGGTTAATTTTTTTTTTTTTTTTTTTTTAAATTAGAAAATTAGGATTGGCATATTGGAGCTCCCATAGGCCTTGGGGGTTAGAAACTCTCTTTTACTTAATATATAGTATAGATTAGCATATCACCCGTCCTATGCACGGATTGTGTTTATAATTATCTATATTTATGAATTGTGATTTTTAAATATTTTTTTTGTATGCTTTTTTCCTTTCTTATATTATATTAAAGTTTAATATTTTGATAATAATCATATGTGTTGGACTTTTCAAGGAATTAAATGTCTTTTTTTATTATTATATTATATTAAAGTTTAATATTTTGAAAATAATCATATGTGTTGGACTTTTCAAGAATTTTTTTTTATACTTGTTCTTAATGAATTAAAGTGTTATTATGATGGATAATAATCATATGTGTTAGGACTTTTCAAGGAATTCATATGAGTTTGATTTCAAATAATTTTTTTTTATGCTTGTTCTTAATGCATTAAAATGTTATTATGATGGTAAGACTTGGGAGTTGGGAAAAGTTAATAAATGCTAAGATTTTTTTTTTAAATAAAAAAATCAGGAAATTATGCACAGATTGTATTTATAATTATCTATATATGTGAATTACGATTTTTAAATGCCTTTTTCTTTCTTTTTTAAATGTCTTCTTTTTTTCCTTTGTTATATTATATTAAAATTTAAAATTTTGATAATAATCGTATGTGTTAGACTTTTCAAGAAATTAAATGTCTTTTTTTATTTATTATATTATATTAAAGTTTAATATTTTGATAATAATCATATATGTTGGACTTTTCAAGAATTTTTTTTATACTTATTCTTAATGCATTAAAGTGTTATTATGAGGAATAATAATCATATATGTTGGGACTTTTCAAGAAATTCATGTGTTAGATTCAAAGAATTTTTTTATGTTTGTTCTTAATGCATTAAAGTGTTATTATGAGGGTAAGCCTTAAGGGTTAGGAGAGGTTCATAAATGTTAAGGGTTTTTTTTTTTTAAATCAGAAAATTTAGATTGGGAGATTGGAGCTCCCACAAGACTTGGGGTTAAAAATCCCATTTTGCTTAATATATAGTATAGATGAAAGACTTATAATGATCCAATTCAGCCTCGTAAAGGTTTACAGCAACAAACTACTTGAAACTACTCCAATGAACAAAGTGCAGTGCAGGAATTTGAAGTACAGAAATGTAAAGAACAAGAAATCAAAAAATTGGAAGGAAAATAAAGTAGATAAGACTGGTTCTTTGGATCTGAGTTCGGGCTTCTTTCTAGGGCCTTCTCTGTTATTTATACTTCTCAATGATAACCATCGAAATGAGTTTCTAACCGTCGAATCATCCCTCTATGATCGCTGATCATGTTTCCTCACAGTTAACTCCACTACGCCATGTCTGCAGTTAGGCTTCCCTCCTAATTTTGAATTCAAATATACGAGTAACTGTTAAAGTCACGTCATCTTGCATCTCTTTGCTGATCCAATGCTATTGTAGCGACCCTAATTTTCTTAAGTCATTTATTTATTATTATAATTATTATTATCTTATTTTATTTTTGGTTTTATTACTTGTGTGGTCACATGAAAAGTTAATGTGGTATTTAATGAATTTAATGTGGTGATTAATTAATTTAATGTGTTATTTAATTATATAATTAATCTTTAAATATTTATGTTTGTTCTATATAAAAAAAGAGAGGTGATATAAATATATAGATATATATTTAATTTTATATTTATATTTATATATATTGTCATTATGTTATATTATATAATAGTCATATTAGGTTATAATAAGAAATTAGATTATTATATATATAATAAAATATAAGAATTCAATTCGGTGTATGAGATTATTAGGAATCCTAAGCAGCCACGGGGAAAAGGCCGAGAGAGAGAGAGAGGAGCAAAGAGAGGTCTGTGCGAGGCGTGCGGCGGGTAGAGAAGGAGAATTAGGGTTTTGTTTTGGTGGCTCCATTAATTCTCCAAATAATTCTTTGAGTTTCAAAATAATCTTGTGAGTACAAAACCCACTTCCCTTAATTTGTATTTAATTCATTGTTTTTATCTATTTATTTATTTTTTTGTTTGATTCTAGTTTGATTTTGTATTTATATAAAGATTGATTGATTGATTGATTTTAATTATTTTGATTAGTGTTGTATATAAAATTTAGGGTTGTTAGATGATTAGTTGATTTTAATTACTTTAATTAGTTGGGTATGTAAAATTTAGGGTTTTCAGATGATTGATTGATTTTAATTATTTTAATTAGTTGTGTAGCTAAAGTTTAGGGTTTTTAGATGATTGATTGATTTTAATTACTTTGATGAGTTGTATAGGTAAAGTTTAGGATTTTTAGTTAATTGATTGATTTTAATTATTTTGAGTAGTTATATACGTCAGATTTAGGGGTTTTATATAGATTTATTTTATGGTTGTAATCACCCTCATAATTATTTGAAACTAAAATTAATATGGTTGTATGAAATTAAAATTAATTAAGAACCTATAGATAAATTCCTTATACTCCACCATGACTCCATGGATTGTTGTTTTATTTGAGTGATGGTGAGAAAGAGTGTATAAAAAAAGTGAGGATTATGAGATTTATTTGAATGCCTTATACTCGGCATTGTTATGTTTATTCTCATGTGTGAGATGTTGTATATATATATATTGTTGCCTCATTCTCATGAGTAGACGAGTGCTTTGATTTGCGCACGTACGTATATGCTAACCATCCGGGGAGTGTGGGTCAAACTCGGGACGATATCCCCGTGCAAGTTTGGCTTTGGAGCGGTGTTAGATATACGGGAGGCACATGGGATATATGTATAGGCCGGAAGGGGAGGGCCGAAGTGGTGGAATTAAGGTACAAAAAATTTAATTATGAGTTTATTGATTTGTACATCTCGAAAAATAGTAATTGACCTCAATAAAATATGAAATTTGAGCAGAGGCATGTATACGTGATTTTGGACAACTTTTGTGTTGTAGCTTCTTATTAAAAAGATCGATTAGAATTTATAATCGGATGACCTTGGTTATTGTCGGTTTGATTCATTTTGGTAATGCAGATTTTATAGGCTGTTTTAACCCACGAAACGAGCTTATTTTTATTGGTTTCGCGTAAACTGAAGTAAAACATTATTCTGCACACTTTTTATGTTTTGAACTTTTTCGAAAAAAATCATCTTAGGGTAGTTTTTGTTCATTTTCAGTTTCAGATTTTTCGATTGAATTCCGTCTAAAATTTTAGATCAAGTTTTCCTCTTAACCTGTTCAGTTTCTGTCAAATTCGTCTGCGTTGTCTTTTATAAAATTTGATTCTATATAACTTTCGTTCTTTAAGTTTTCGTCAATTCGAATTATTTAAGCATGAAACGGTATATTTTTATACTTCTTCAGTAAGTTAATTATGATTAATTTACACTAACATTATTTTCTTTTGCAGGATGGTGGGTCTTACTAACTTTTTATGCAGGGCTGACCCACCATATTTCTATTTTTGTTTATTTTATAATCAATTTATATTTCGTTGTGTACGGACAAGAAACTAAATGCCACCGTATCTCGAGAAACTACCCATTCGTCTCGATGCAGTTGGAACTACTTGTCTTGTCTAGTAATAAGAATTTAATGTATTTTTGTTTGTGTCTGGTGGACACGTGGGTGTTGATTCTTGTACTCATACCAGTATATCAGTATCTTGACCGCTTTTGTCTCTTGGCAACTCGGGTGCGTTCTTTGAGCCTTGGTGAGCTTCCTTCTTGAGATTAGTAGAGGCTACGGTGGTGACGAGAAGTAACTATAGTTTTTGGGCATATATCTTGGATTTCTTTTGTTTTCTTGAGCTTAGGGTTGTTAGTAGTTCATGTATTTATTATTATTTTTTTTTATGACTTTAGTAATGGAATAATTTGGTATGGTTTGTAATCGTACATTATTTAAGTCACTTTGATTACGTATTGTTACTTTAATGTTTGAGATATTTGTTAGTTATTAATTGTGGTGGATGGTTTTGTTGGAGTTTAGTTTTTTTTTCTTGTTTCACCCCTAAGATTTGGATGATAGAATATTGATTGGGGTTAGTCCTAATATAATATTTAATTGTCCGAATTTTGGGGCGTGACAACTATGCCGATCCACAAAAACCAATACTAATTGCCACGTGTGCAATTACGATTGAAGATTTGAATTGTCTTCTCGTATTGCACTCATCCTGTCACGTGTTGAACTGTGGTTAGCCTGTACAAAATATGTAGTCAACAGAGACCAATTTTAGTTGTCTCACAAATCAAAACTTTTTGTAATCACATAATTCTGTCCCTAAAAGTTTATTCTTTCATTTTTGGCATCACTCCCACAATTTTAATAACAAACTTTTAGAGACAAATTTTAGTCGTCTCAAAAAACAAAAACTTTTGCCACCCCATTATTTTGTCCCTAAAGTCTATTTATAATGATGAATTCAAAAATTTATCACTAAAAGTCAAATTTTGACTTTTTTAGATGACCTATTATGGACTAAGCGTGTGACAAGCTAAATTGATCAGGTAAAATTTTTACTCACAAACATTACACTTTTAGGGACGAAATGAATTTATCCCTTAAAAGCCTATATGTTATATATTGCATTTGTCTTATAAACGAGGGAAAGTCTATAGCATATTTTGTTAAAAAATGTACGGTACATAAAAACTCAACAGCTAAGATTGAGCCACATCATTAAAAGTGACCTGCTAAATAGGTCACTTTTTATAATTATGAACCAAAATTGTGTGAGTGATTTTCTGACCACACTGCCTTCCTTAGTAATTTAGCTGTAGAACACAGGCAGAATAGATGGCACCATGCTGTCCTGCACAGAAAGAAGAGGCTCCGGCGATGGTTCTTCCACCCGGGGGCACTCCGACGATCAAGTCAGTATATCTCTCAAAGATAATCAAGTATTCAACTCACAAGCTTGAGTATTAAAAACATACCTTTGAGTCATGTGGATGCCTCTCTTTTATAGTCAATACAGTCATAGTCCCAATAGGGGCCTAACTCTAATGGACTCAGGATCATTGCTAATCTGGAACTCCCAATGGGTTTAGGACAAAACTCTCCAAGAGTTTTACCTTTATCCAAACTGAAGTCTTCTCCCAATCTAGGACTCATGTCCTTTATCCGCTTATCCCGTATTCCGATATCTTCGGAGATAACCTCGGCAACTCCGAGATTACCTCGGCATAACTTTTCACGACACGTGGCACCTCGGCTGACGTCGGCGTCACCTTGCCACGTGTTGGCACTCAGCAAATATATCCCCACAACTGCCCCCTAGGTTCTATTATTTCGGCATTCTGAGGTGATGGAACCTATATTGTTCTTCTTTCTCATACGTCGGCTTAGAACTTCCCAGCCGAGGACTTTCATTTCAGGCCGACATATCTTTTTTCAAAAACAAGAATTCAAAGGAACTCTTTTACATGTATGAGCTGTCATGCATCTCTCCTCAACCGTTTTACTTACGTGTTTTCTATTGGCTCGTGCCTATGACGTGCTTGCAAGTCGTCTTTCGCCTGTCCGCGCTGCCTGACGTATGCGTTACTCTAGGCGCATTTAATGCCTTGTTTTGCCGCCGTTTCAAGTTTTTTTAACAAAACTTTGTTTTTCCCTCTTTCTTTTCTTACCTTTGCATTCGATTTACTTGTTTTTCTCTCTCTAAAGCTCTTTCTTCTTTGAATCTGCCATTGCTTCAAGCTTCAAACTCTGCAACTGTCTTCCTTCCGTTCTTGCGAGGCTCTCGCTACTGTCGTCTGTCCTCGGCGAATTTCATTCCGGCGTCACTTTTCCTGGTAAGCAACTGGCCTTTCTACTCTAATTTTCAATTGTCCTTGAAATTCCTTGCTTTTATTGTTCTGTTCTGGCATTCCATTTGTGAATTATTCTCTTGAATGATTCTTATTTCATGATTTTGCACATGTCACTTGCACTGTTGTACCACTGTTCTTGGCTTCCCACCCTTTGTGTTCTTGAATCTGAAACTTCATTTTTGCTTTCTACTTTTTTGTATCTTTTCCAGATCCGTGCCTTTGATCTTCGTCTTCATAGTTTTTAGGTTTGGGATTTGTTTATAGAACTTTCAATTCTTAGGAAAAACTGAAACAAGCTTTATCAATATATAGCTGAGTTTAAGCCGAGGTCCCAAAAACCCTTTAAGAGCATATTGTTTCTGTAGCAAAGTACTTTTATACCAAAATCATGGGTATGTGGAGACAAAGGGTAAAGACCCCAACCAAACTTGAATTTTTTAGGCAAGAGTTCTCTATTCCTGATGACGTCCTCCTTAGGCTAGCTGGAGATGATGATTCCATCATGCCTACAGACAATACAATGCCTTTCCTTGTTGTAGCTTTTGTTGAGTGTGGACTTCGGCTTCCACTCAATCCCCTTTTTCGTGAAGTTCTTCACTACTACACCTTGAACCCTATGCAACTCACCATCAACTCCTATAGAATACTTAATGGTATCATAGCCCTAGCTCGGCAGGAGAATGTTAGGATCACTCTTGTCGATATCCAATACTGTTATACCATGTGCGCCCTTAACCTGAAAGAAAAGGGTTATGTGTATTACCTCAAACCGAGGTCTACCGAATTTAAAATCGTAGCCGACCTCTTAGACTCTAATAAAGGGGCTGGAGACGATTATCTTATTGCTTCTAGAAATTGGAAATTTGGCCCAGGCGAAGAAGTCCATCTCTACCCTCTTCCTCGAACGGTTAAAGAGGGCAAGGGTAAGAGCCCAGTATCAATCATTTAGTTGTTCTTTTTATATCCTCAAGATTTTGTCTGTCTCTAATGTCGTGTTTTTCTTTGCAGACGTTCGCAAGCCATCAAAGGACTTTCGCCAGTCCTATTTTCTTGGCAAAGACCTAAAGAAGCTCCTAGACCTTCCGATCCAAAAGCGCAAGGCTCCATTGGTACTGAATTTCATCCCCACGTATAAATCCACTTTGCCCGACGTTCCAAGGAGGAAGAAAAAGAGCCTCTCTCCACCTACTGTAACAACTCAAACCGCATCCACATCACGAACTGACCAAGGATCTACATCTGACCCAGTGGTTTTGCCATCGACCTCGGCCCCACACTTGATACCAATTCCCGAACGAAAACGCCGGCGCAGACTTGTCAAAACCGCCGAAATGGTTCGCCCAAGATCTCCTAGCCGACCTCCCAACCGACGTCGACGCTGTTCCAACCCAAACGATTCCCCCACCAAAGCCGAAGAGAACTAAGAAGGCCCAAACAAAGGCCAAAGCCACTGAGGTTGAGGCTGAGGACGCCCTGCCTATCTCACAGTTGGCTGAGAGTAAGAAGACTTCCTCTACTTCTGCAAAAAGCTCTGCTGAGGCTCAGCCACCAGAGTCCACTCAATCAAAGAAGCCGAGGTCCTCCTCTGCAACGACCTCAAAATCCAAAGTACCAAATGTCCCCTGGACGCCATCGATTACTTTGGAGAATAAGCCTGTTTTGGTAAGTGACAGTGCTGATGACATAAACATCGGCGTTGCACTTAGTACAGCCGTTCTTCTCTCAGGTGATCTGGAAAAGAACGCCGAAATGAGTGAGTATGAAAATTACGCGTTCATGCTCCAACGCTGTGTTCAAGTAAGTATCTTCACTTGGTAACTTATTATTTTTTTTATACTTGTAAAATTCTGTAATAGCTTTTTGCTTTGTGTTCTTTCAGGCTGTTCAGCATGCACATTCCTTCTCCATGCAATCCTTTGAGACTAGGGAGAAGTTAAATGATTTGAAGAAGGAGTATTCTGCCCTCCAGGAGATCAATAAGGGCCTTCAAGCAAAAATGAAAAAGTTGGAAGATCAAGCCGAGGCTGCTACCAAAGCCCAAACCTTGGCCGAAGAAAAAGCTGATGCTGCTGAAGCTATTAAAAATGTTACTGAGGCGTAAAAGAAAAAGGCCGAGGAAAAAGCGGCCCAGGCCAAGAAGGAGCTTCAGCAAGCCTTAGTAACTAAAGAGGCTGAAATCAAAGAAACTGATGAAAAATCTTATGCCCAGGGTGTGGCCGACGTCACTGAGGACTACAAGCTTCAAGTTAGGCAGGCATGCAACAGGGGCTTCTCCCTTGGTTGGATGTCCCTTGCCAAAAAGCTTAATATCCCAAATGACTCCCCCCTGCGCAAGGCTAACGCTATTCCTCTGCCTTTCCCTCCTCCTTCTCCTCCTCCTCCTCCTCCTCCTCCTCCAAGTCAAACTGAAGAAGAGCCTGAGTCCGAATCCGAAGATAAGGACAAGAATAATGATGAAGTTTTAGTAAGGAGGCCCAAAGATACTAATGAGACAAAGTCTCCTCCTCAGGGTGATCAAGTCCTGGACTTAACCCAAGATGAGGAGACTGAGGACGTGTCCCAGGAGGCTGATCCAGGGCAGTTATCATCCGACCTTCTTCTGGCTGAAAGAAGTCTTAATAAAACACTTGCAGAGATCGATGCTGAGATTGCGACAGATAAAGTTGCCGAGGTTTCTATAGAAAAAGATACACAGGCTGTGGGAGAAAAAGGTGCCGAGGTGGTTCTTCCACAGCAATCCGAGGTCCTAGCCCAACCATCTGTTAATGCTGAAGAAGATTGAATGTCTTTTGTATTTTTTCTTTTAGGTACTTTTGTTTTCTGAACAATGTAAGCTTCCTCTTTATGGCCGATGCGCCTTTCTTTGTTACTTGTGAACATTTAACTTTTGCTAGGCCATAGTGCCTTTATTATATACAACTACAACTGTTTTTCTCTGAATACTTTAGTCTTTAATTTCTCTTTAATCCTTCTGTATGGCTTTATACTTAGAATATTTTGCATGATTTACATAATTCTTCCTTTGCACAATCTTCTTGGGGTTACATACCTCGGGTATAATAACTGCAAATTTTACTTCGGCCAGATATTGACCTGCAATCTTTTCATAAATTTCAACAAGTATAAAACATATACTATTCAATGTTAACTTTGCAGACTTTTCTCAAATTTCAACGAGTATTTAAACAGTAATCTCAATCTGTCCTATTTGTAAATTGCTACAAATTTCAACAAGGATTAACATATATAGTGAACTTTTCTCAAGTTAGAATAAGTATTAAACAATGATCTACTTGTAAATTGCTGCAAATTTCAGCAAGGGTTTAAACAATTATATTTACCTCAACCTGTAAATTGCTACAAATTTCAACAGATGATCATATTTCGGCTTAACTTTAACTTGTAAATTGCTACAAATTTCAACAAGTGTTAAACATCTTCTTTGGTTTATCCAACCAGTAGATTGCTATAAGTCTGTAAGTAATAACATCGGCTTCGCTCCGACTTGTAAATTGCTAGAAATTTCAACAAGCGAAGAGAAACAGATATCTCGGCTTTAACTTCAACTTGTAAATTGCTACAAATTTCAATAAGTGAAATTAAAGAACCATCTCGGCTTACTTTTAACTTGTAAATTGCTACAAATTTCAACAAGTGGTAAGCTTTGTATCGGTTTGACCAACTTGTAAATTGCTACAAATTTCAACAAGTGGTAAACTTTGTATCGGTCTAACCAACTTGTAAATTGTTACAAATTTCAACAAGTGGTAAACTTTGTATCGCTCTGACCAACTTGTAAATTGCTACAAATTTCAACAAGTGGTAAACTTTGTATCGGTCTGACCAACTTGTAAATTGCTACAAATTTCAACAAGTGGTAGACTTTGTATCGGTCTGACCAACTTGTAAATTGCTACAAATTTCAACAAGTGATAGACTCTGTATCGGTCTGACCAACTTGTAAATTGCTACAAATTTCAACAAGTGGTAGACTTTGTCTTCTCTCTGCCCCCAATGTGAACCTAAGTTCCACTTGGGTTCTCATTTTTTATGTCTTCCAGAAACAATGTTAAGTATCTTAATCAATCATATGTGCTTGAAGAATTCTGAAAAGATTTTATTGATGACATCGGTCAAAAATAACGAACATCTCAATGATAGAAAAATTTCAAATTACAAGTGTTCCAGGGTCTTGGTAATGCTTTGCCCTCATTGTCTTCAAGCTGATAACACCAAAGTAATTCTGTAAGGTCCTTCCCAGTTTGGGCCAAGCTTGCCCTCTCTGGGGTCTTTCTTGTTGCCGACGACTTTTCTCAAGACTAGGTCACCGACTTGAAAATCTCTTGGATTGACTTTCTTATTGTAAGCTCTGGCAAGTTGTTGCAGGTATACTGCAAGCTGAATTGCAGCCTTCTCTCTTCGCTCTTCCAAAAGATCCAGATCTCGGACTAAGAGTATGTCATTAGTCTCATTCTCAACTCCCTGGGTTCGGATCCCTAGGATGCCGACTTCCAGTGGAATTACTGCTTTTGTGCCATAGGCCATGGCAAAGGGGGATTCCCCCGTTGATCTCCTCAGCGTAGTCCGATATGCCCAAAGTACATTGGGCAATTCGTTTACCCACTTCTCTTTTGCTGCCCGCAGCCTCTTCTTTATTCCGTCCAAAATTACTTTGTTGGATGTTTCTGCTTGCCCATTACTTTGGGGGAAACTTGGTGTTGAAAAGTAATTCTTGATCTTGAATTTTGCACAGAAGTTCTTGATGAGTTTGCTGTCAAACTGTGTTCCGTTGTCGGCAACAATGGCTCTAGGAATGCCAAATCTGGTGATAATATTTTTCCATATGAAATTCTTGACGTCCACAACTCGGATTTTGGCAAGCAGTTCTGCCTCTATCCACTTTGTGAAGTAATCTGTTGCTACCAGCAAGTATTTTCTCTGCCCAGTTGCTTGGGGAAGTTGTCCAACCAGATCCATGCCCCATTGGGCAAACGGCAAAGGGCTGGATATTAGGTTCAGGTCAGTAGCTGGCTGATGAATCAAAGGTGCGAACCTTTGGCATTGTTCGCACTTCTTCACGTATGCTTCTGCATTTTTTTGCATGTAGGGCCACCAATACCCCTGGGTAATGGCCCTATGGGCTAATGATCTACCCCCAATGTGGCTTCCACAAATCCCTCTTCATGAATTTCATATAAAAAATCTACAACTTGCAAAGGATGTATGCACCTTAAAAGGGGTCCAGTGAAGGACCTTTTGTAGAGATGTCCGTCCGCAGTTAGGCTGAATCTTGCCGACTTCAATCTGACTTTGTGCACCTCCTTGCGGTCTTCTAGCAGCTTTCTTTCTTTCAGGAATGTAACAATTGCATCCATCCAGCTTGGCCCCATGTCCACACACATTGCCTCTTGCTTTGCGTTCTGTGGTTCTATGCTCGGGCCCGACATGTAGTCGATCATAATTGTTCTTGTCTTTCCAGTTTGTATTGAACTTGCCAGGTTAGCCAACGCGTCGGCGTGGCTGTTATCATCTCGGCTTACTTGAAGAAGTCGGCAGTTCTGAAATAACTCGGCTAATCTAATAACTTATTTTGCATATGCTGACATCCTTTCGTCTCTGGCTACAAATTCTTCTGTTGACTGGTTAACAATTAACTGTGAATCACAAAAAACTATTACCTCATTTGCTTCTGCTGCTGCTGCCAGCTTTAGTCCTGCAATTAATGCCTCGTATTCTGCTTCATTGTTCGAGGCCTTGAACCCTAAACGGATGGATTGTTCTATTATTTCCCCATCTGGGGATATTAGCAGCACTCCTGCCCCCGCTCCCTGTCGGTTTGAACTTCCATCGACAAACAGTCTGAATGAGTCGCCGATGTAGATGCTGTAAGGTCTGAGCTTTTCCTTCCTTTGCTCCTTTGCTTTTGGCTGGGATTTTCCTTGCTTGCTAGGACTTCGTTCATCCTGGCTCAACGGAGCCCGATGTTCGAGGCATTCAGGCGTGAATTCTGCCACGAAGTCAGCCAAAACCTGGCCCTTGATTGCTGTTCTGGGCCTGAATTCCAGGTCATACTAGCCCAAGGCCACTGTCCATCTTACAATTCTTCCTGTTAAGTCTCCTTGTTGCAATAAGGACTTCAATGGGTGCTCTGTTAGCACTATAATTTTGTGCGCCTGGAAGTAGTGGTTCAACTTGTTTGAGGCCATTACCAAGGCCAGCATTAACTTTTCCAGCGGTAAGTACCTTGTTTCAGTGTTTGCCAAGGTTTTACTTACATAATAAACAGCCTTCTGTTCTCCATGCTCTTCTCGGATTAGAACTGCACTTACTGCGTGTTCCGACACGGCTAAGTACAAAAACAACTCCTCCCCAGGTTCAGGTGTTGAGAGGACTGGAGCCGTGGTCAGATACTTTTTTAGGTCGGCCAAAGCGGCCTCACATTCTTCAGTCCATAGGAAGTCTGCAGTCTTTTTCACCAGGTTGAAGAAGGGTTTACACTTGTCTGAACTTCGGCTTATGAACCTGTTTAGGGCTGCGGCCCTTCCAGTGAGTATTTGAACCTGTTTTGCCGATGTCGGACTCTGTAGATCTAGGATGGCCTTGATCTGATCTGGGCTGGCTTCTATTCCCCTTCTTGTCACTAGGTAACCTAGAAACTTACCAGATCCAACTCCAAACGCGCATTTAGATGCGTTGAGTCGGAGCCGATATGTTTTGAGTATTTCAAATACCTTTTTCAGGTCGGCAAGATGACTCTTAGGCTCCTTGGTCTTTACGACCATGTTATCGATGTAGACTTCAACTATTTGGCCTATCAGGTGCTTGAACATTTTGGTTACCAGCCTTTGGTAGGTTGCTCCTGCGTTCTTCAGCCCAAAAGGCATCACCTTGTAACAATACAGGCCTTTTGGGGTGATGAACACTGTCTTTTTTTCGTCTGGGGGGTACATGGCTGTTTGGTGGTACCCCTTCCATGTCCTGATGTGGCATCCACCAGCTGGTCAATTTTTGGCAGAGGGAAGCTGTCTTTGGGGCAGGCTTTATTTAGGCTTGTAAAATCTACGCAAACCCTCAATTTACCGTTTTTCTTCTTTACCACCACAGTGTTTGATAGCCACGTTGGATAATTGACTTCTCTGATGGCCTTGGCTTTTAGAAGTCTGTCTACTTCTTCCTTCACAACTTCGACGTGCGTCAACGTCGGTCTTCTAGCTCGTTGTATTATAGGTTTTGCCGACCTGTCGACGTTTAGTCTGTGGCATGTGACCTCGGGGTCAATGCCAAGCATTTCATAACGTGTCCAGGCAAACACCTCTATGTTTGTTCTTAAAAAAGCTTCCAATTCTCTCTCTTCTTCTTCGGTTAAGCTTGAGCCGAGAAGAAAGAAGCGCTCTTCGTCGCCCTCCTGGATGAGGATTTTCTTTAGTGATTCCTCACTTTTCTCGGCCGGCTCCTTGCCGACGTCATCTAGGACCTCCATGTCCTCATCTTCAATCTCTGCCTTTTCTGGTTCTCAAACATTGCAGGTAGTCTTCATTGCTGCCATGGAGCAATTTTTTGCCTGCAGTTGATCTCCTCTGACTTCTTCAATCCCATGTTCTGTTGGGAAGCACAGTAGTTGGTGCAATGTTGAGGGAACTGCCCCCATTGCATGCAACCATGGCCTTCCCAATATGATGTTGTAAGGAGAAGGCGTATCAATCACGATGAATTTTGTCCTGATTTTCTTAGTACCGGCCTGTACTTCCAAGTTTGTAGCGCCCAGTGGCCACGTCGGCGTTCCATTAAAGCTGACCATCGGGCCATTCGATTGCTCCATGTCGTCTGGGTGAAGGCCTAACTCCTTGTAACATCTAACGTACATGATGTCACAAGAGCTGCCTTGATCAATTAGGATGCGTTTCACTTGGCACTCCCCAACCTGGAGGGATACTACCAAGGCATCATTATGCGGGTGCTGGACCATCTCTAGGCCAGCTTCGGTGAAGGTTATTATCGGTCCTTGGCTCTCTTCTGGCCGATGTCTCTTTCCCCCGACTTGGTAGACATGCTGTAGATGCCTTACCCTTTGGATCTCTCCTCTAACTTTGTTCTCGTTTACTCTTGAGTGAATTACATTGACTATTCGAGGTCCTTCTGCCCGAGGTTGTAGAGGTGGTGGGGCTGCTGGAGCCTGAGGCAGTCTTGCCTGTTCTTCTCTTGTTCTGGTTTCATCGACAAGGTCTCTTAGGTGGCCCTGTCTCACCAGATCTTCCAAGTGTGCTTTTAGGGCTCTGCAGCCCTGTGTTGTATGTCTGTTTTCATTCTGATAAGCACAATGTCTGTCCATGTTTCTTCCCATGAATTCTCCTGGTTCCCTTGCTGGTGTTCTGAAATAGGGCTGGCTCCGAATTTTTCCTAGGACTTTTTGAATTGGAATTCGGAACACGGTTGTCACTGCCTGTTTAGCCCTTAACTCCATCTCTGTTTTGCTGAATCCGTTGTTACTTCGGCCTCGCTTCGGCGAGCCGTTCCCTTTTTCCTGTTTGACTTCCTTGTGGGCCGATGTATCCTCCTCGGCTCGTGCATACTTTTCGATTCTTGCCATGAGCTCCTCCATGCTCTTCGGCAATGTCTTTGCCAAAGATTTCCGTAGTGAACAGTCATCTTTCAGGCCGTTCTTGAAAGACACGACCGCTACCTCCTGGTTGCATTCAGGTATTCGATTGAACACCTCGTAGTACCTTTTTGCATAGGCCCTGAGGCCTTCATCCTTGCTGATTTTTAAAGCCATTAGAGTGTCCACCCTTAATGGCTCTAGTTTGTTTGTTACGAACCTGGCCCTAAACATCTCGGCCAAGCCTTCCCATGTCTTCACGCTTCCCTTTGGTAATTTATGGAACCAATCTGATGCAATCTCTCCAAAGGACGAGGGGAACACTTTGCAGAGTAGTGGCTCGTTACCACTGTACAACGCCATTGAGTTCAAAAATAGTCCAACGTGGAAGTTAGGGTCTGACTTACCATCGTATATTTGAAACCTCGGCATGCTGAATCTTTTTGGTGCTCCAAATTTGTCCAGTTCTACCGAGAACGAAGTCCTTGGCTTGACGGGTGAGGTTACCTCGGCTTCAGCGTTCTGTTCCTTCCTCTTGAGGTAGTTTCTCAAGTTTTCTTTACTCTTCCCCGGAGCTCGGCTGTCTTTGGACTTCAGTCTCTTCGGCACACTACTCTCGGCCTCGTGATGGGCCCGTTTTGATCTTTCTCCGTGGGTTGTGTCAAAGCAGAGCGTCTGCCCTTGAATATGTCAATGTTCTCTGCGTTCCTGATCCTTCGTTTGATACGTTCTCTGGGACTTCTCTTGTCTTGGCTCCTCTCGCCTGACCTCCCCGGAAGGCGGGTGAGAGTGCCTTTTGCTCCTGGAGTGTTGTGGTGCTTCAGGAATTGTTTTCCTTCCTCCTTTCTGAGTATTAACTGCTGGAATTGGCGTGTCTCGCTCTGGTATGGTGGTGCATGACATTGTTTTGCATCATGAAGTTGACGACCATCGCAGTCAACCAACTTGTTCCGCCAATTTTTTTACTTCCTCATCCTCTCAGAGGCACCTATCCCTCCATACCGGAGGTTGTCTTCATTGTAGTATGCTCTGATGCATTTTTCTTCGAAGTGTCGTCCTCTTGGACGACGTCTTTTCCCCCGTGCCCCTGGCCACGGGCTTCTTCATTGTGGTTGTCTCCTTCGACGTCAAGGTCGATAGGCTTGCCACTCCCAGCGGGAGTGTCGTCCCCAACCTTTTCGTTTTGTACGCTACTGGCCATCTATTCGTCTTTCTTTCCCACAGACGGCGCCAAATTGTGTGAGTGATTTTCTGACCACACTGCCTTCCTTAGTAATTTAGCTGTAGAACACAGGCAGAATAGATGTCACCTTGCTGTCTTGCACAGAAAGAAAAGGCTCCGGCGGTGGTTCTTCCACCCGGGGGCACTTCGACGATCAAGTCAGTGTATCTCTCAAAGATAATCAAGTATTCAACTCACAAGCTTGAGTATTAAAAACATACCTTTGACCCATGGGGGTGCCTCTCTTTTATAGTCAATACAGTCCTAGTCCCAATAGGGGCCTAACTCTAATGGACTCAGGATCATTGCTAATCTGGAACTCCCTCCCAATGGGTTTAGGACAAAACTCTCCAAGAGTTTTACCTTTATCCAAACTGAAGTCTTCTCCCAATCTAGGACTCCTGTCCTTTATCTGCTTATCCCGGATTCCGATATCTTCAGAGATAACCTCGGCAACTTCGAGATTACCTCGGCATAACTTTTCACGACACGTGGTACCTCGGCTGACACGTCAGCGTCACCTTGCCACGTGTTGGCACTCAGCAAATATATCCCCACAAAAATCATATTTCTTCATAACTATAATCAAATTGATCATAACTTAGTCGTAACCACATCTCATAATCAACACCATTTTGTTCATAACTAATATCACATATTTCATAACCATAATCACATATCTCATAACCACATCTCATAACCAACCCCTTTGAGTCATGACCAACATCACATATCTCATAATCACTAGTCACATATCTCATAACTAACACATTTTTCTTCACAACCAACATTACATATCTCATAACCACTAGTCACATATCTCATAACTAATATCTTTTTGTCATAACCACACCACTTTGATCATAACCAATATCACATACCTCGTAACTATTGATCACATATCTCATAACTATTACCTATATGAATCATAACCACATCTCATAACCAACCCCTTTGAGTATCTCATAACCACTAGTCACATATCTCATAACTAACAATCCTTTTGCTTATAACCACACCACTTTAATCATAACCAATATCTCATATATCATAACCACTAACACATGTAGCATAACCAAACACCCTTTGACACCACTTTGCTCATAACCAAAGTCACATATTTTATAATCACTAATCAAATATTTCATACCCATTACCCACATATCTCATAACGAAAATCACATATCTAATAATCATTAATCATATATCTTATAACATTTACCCACTTATGTCATAACCACATCTCATAGCCAACACCATTTGCCTCATAACTAACATCACATATATCATAACCACTAATCATATATCTCATAACCACTATCTATATATAGGGGTGTAAATTTGGCCTATGAGCTCACAGCACACCCCAAGTCCAATCGCACCTTGGGTGGGCCCAACCAAGCTTGAGCCAGAGCTTAAGCCTAAGCCCAAACTAAGACCATGGGCTATGTGTTCTAGAGCCCAACCCAACTCTGGTGTGTTATGGAGTGTGACCCATCTCGTGAGCTCGACCCGAATTTTTTTTCTTTATCTGGCTCGACCCAACCCCAACGACTCCCTACCCCCTATCAATGCAACGGTCAAAAATTAAAAAAAAAAAAAATTTGAAACAGTCATATAACCGTTAATTCCACCAACAACCAATTTTATTTTATTTTTATTTATATATATATAAATTAACCCCTTCCTCCCAAGTCCTATAAATACCACCCCTCTCTCATTTTATTTCTCATAAACAAATCTGTTTCTCAAACTCTCAATATCTCTGAACTCTCAACTCTCTCAATTAATTTTGAAATGTCATTCCCTAAGTGACAGTTGCAATTGATCACCTATCTCTATTTTAGATTTATTTTTAGTCATAGTATCTTCATTAAATATAATAGAAATAGTAATATACAAACGACGTACTTTTTAAAATATCTATGTACACTTATAGACATATATATATATATATATATATAATTTAACTAAATTTTAATAAAAAATATGTTGAAAAAAATTATCTATGATGTGATTTTATTTTGTTCTACTAAATAAATTTTCTCCTAAATTTTTTTCTTAACTTTTCTTCGTTTTTTTGTCTACTCTATTTTCTTTCCCTTGATTTGTCCTAGTTGTGCATGAGCTCTCTCTATTTCTTACTCAGACTTCTCTATTTCGCTTAAATTATCGAATGACCATTGTTGATAGTTCTTTCTCACTAGATTCTTCCCCTCTCTACTCATGTGTCTTTGTAATAGATCCTTGAACTCGTCACTACTCTCTTTGTCTATTTCAACACTATTCATTCTGGTGATATTTCTCTATCTAGTAAATGCGTGTATCTCGAAACTCTAGCTCTTTCACATTAATATGTCATACATACACAAACTTTTGGCCGTAGTTATGATTTGAAAGGTTTTGTTATCATCAATTTGTACATGTGTTATAGAACTGTTAAAAAATGAATATTATGCATTTTGTTGTTTTGTTTTGCTATCTCAGTCATCTTCATCCCTCAACCATCTCTCTCATTCTTTATTGTTATTGTAGATATCTCCGATGTTCTTTATCAGCAACGATAACACCTTTGACGTCATTTTCATAGGCGATAAGTCTCTCTTTCTCATATTCTCTTTCCTTTCGCTCTACTAGCTAATCTTCTCTAGCTCTCATTTTCTGTTCCATAGCTTTAAGTCGTTGATTAAATTATTTAATGATTGTCATTACATTTTGTTTTCTCTGTATTATGAGAGATCTCAATTGGTGATTCTAAGATTTTTAGTAATTTGTTTAGTTATTTTATGATAATTGTTATGAAACTTTATTACTTAATTACAATATTTGTGGTTTATAAAAAAAATTAGATATTTTTGCAACATCAATTAGTTGTGTTGTTACGCATTTTATGATTGATGTTATGAAATTTTTTGAGTTGGTTATGACATTTGTGATTTGTAAAAATTTTGATAATTTTTATTATGGCAATTAGTGGTGCAGTTACGCATTTTGTAATTGATGCTATTAAATTTTGTGAGTTGGTTATGACATTTGTGGTTTTTAAAATTTTTAGATGTTTTTGTTACACCAATTAGTAAATAGTTACATAATTTTTGGTTAATGTTATGAAATTTTGGGAATTAGTTACGACATTTGTGATTTTCAATAATTTTAAACAATTTGGTTACGCCAATTATTGATGGCGTTATATATTTTGTGTTTTATATTACAAAACTTTGTGACTTGATTATGATATTTGTGGTTTCTAAAATTTTAAATATTTTTATTACGCCAATTAATGGTGTGATTATACATTTTGTAGTTGATGAGTAAAATAGTCCTTTTTTATTAATTTTACTTAATAAAAATAGATGAAGGCTTTATATTAAAAATAAATAAATAAAATTTAAGTATAAATTGACAAAATTATAAATTAATAATTTATTTTATTATAACACTATTTATAAATGTTTTAGTTTTGTTTTTTATAATGATTATTACATAATTTCGGCCCCATGTTCTCCAAAAATTTGGAACAAACATCCAAATTTTGTCAAAATCAAAATTCCCTCATTAATTGTTTTTGACAAATCCCTTAATCCTTTCTTTAGCCCAAACTAGAGAGAGAGAGAAAGAGAGAGAGTAATTCCTTGATTTGGGGTGTGCCGCGAGCCCGTGGGCCAAATTTACACCCCTATATGTGAGTAATGATTATGAAATATGTGATTAGTGATAAAGATATATGTGATGTTGGTTATGAGGCAAATAGTGTTGGTTATGAGATTTTATGACTTAAGTGGGTAAAGGTTATGAGATATATGATTAGTGATTATTAGATATATGATTTGGTTATGAGCAGAGTGATGTAGTTATAAGTCAAAGGGTGTTTGGTTATGAGATATGTGATTAGTGGTTATGAGATATGTGATTAGTAATTATAATATATGTGATGTTGGTTATGAGATATGTGGATAATGATTATGAGATATTTGATTAGTAATTATAAGATATGTGATTTTGGTTATGAGCAAAGTGGTGTCAAAGGGTGTTTAGTTATGCTATATGTGTTAGTGGTTATGAGATAGGAGATACTGGTTATGATCAAATTGGTGTAGGTATGAGCAAAAGGGTTGTTAGTTATGAGATATATGACTAGTGATTATGAGATATGTAATGTTGGTTATGACTCAAAGGGGTTGGTTATGAGATGTGGTTATGATTCATGTGGGTAATAGTTATGAGATATGTGATTAATAGTTATGAGATATGTGATATTGGTTATGAACAAAGTAGTGTGGTTATGAGAAAAATGGTGTTAGTTATAAGATATATGACTAGTGGTTATGAGATATGTGATGTTGGTTATGAAAAAAATGTGTTGGTTATGAGATATGTGACTAGTGGTAATGAGAGATGTGATGTTGGTTATGAGATATGTGACTAGTGGTTATGAGATATGTGATGTTGGGACTCCTAGACTCCTCTGATTTCCTTTGCTCTCTTTTTGGTAACCGGTTACACCGGTTGCCAATTCGAAAATTAAATTATTAAAATAATTTAATTATGTGGTGATTATGAGATAATATAATATGTATAAATAACTAAATACAACTAAGTTGTGAGTTAATATGATAATGGTTATGATTTATATGATATTAGTTATAATATAAAATCACATATCCTCATAACTGATGTGTGGTACATCCAAATGTACCATAGCATCACCCTACCATTGTGCTAATGCACTCTCTGTCTCTGTCTCTCTCTCTGTCTCTCTCTCTCTAAATGTAGGTGCGTGTGAATGGAAATGCAGTTCCCCTCACACCTACTACAGCATGTTGATTAACTAGTCTCCCTTGATCATCTATGTATTAATTTCGCGAACAGGATTACCTTTTCCTTTTTGAATAACTTTACCAGCTACACCATCTTTATATAATTTGGTTTTCCTTCATGTTGAAATTCTGTGAATGGAAGACCACATTAACATAAGCTCACAAGATATTTACCCAAATGATAGATCAAAGAAATAGTTAGAGAGAAAATTATGTACTCACTAGGAATGGCCACGGGGTGGATTTTCCATTCGTCACCCTCACTCCCGCAAACAAACTCCACCCCTGCCCCCATTCCACCCCCGCTTGTAGACATCCCTAAACGTCCCAGGAGGGAATCCCGTTTTGTTCATTGGGCTCACTACAGTTCAGGACTCAAATGTCATGGTCCTGTATCTAATCTCGCAGAGTGCAATGCAAGACCGATGAATCATCAAAGAGTCCAAATCTGGCAAATCGTTTTTGAAAACAGATTTTTTGAAAGAAGTGCCAAACATGGACTGCTTTGCCAGATACAGAGTCGCCACCTAAATATTTTTTATCGGGGAATTTAGGTTACCCTGACTCGTTTGCCTAAGGCCACGTGTCTGTCATCACCAAAGTTGTATCGGTTCGGGAACTTGGGTACGATTGGAGAAGGTCAGCTATGAGCACCCCCGCTCGCCCGATCAAAGATTGGCCTCTACTAACCACGATATCTAGTTTTGAAAACGTTGTGTGTTCTTATTCCGATTAATTAACTAATCTTACTATGTGATGCGCACAACACAAAAGTATAGACTAGATCGCCTAATTTGGAACAAAGCATTGCATATCTGCTCGTTTGGAAGACAGTTTGAAATTTGCTACTCGCAAGTAGGCTAAAACACGGATTTCAATGAGTCGTTCCAACTCAAACAATCCAACCTTCACCCACAGGCATTCAGGCAATTTACATCATATAAGCATATAGTCACATGGTAAGCATGCTGTCATGTTAACATTCACACTCATGCAAGATGCTAAAGCATAAAAAGCTTACCGAGTACTCCGAGCCAAAACAAAGAACTTATTAGCAATCAATGTATGATCCAAGTCCATGTTAAGTGGCTAATGCATCGCATACAAAATGCAACTAGAATAGGCTCGACTAATCCTAGGATGGCATGTGGAATGCAACAAATAGCACGTATTCAAGTTCGTTTTGAAATACTATGCAATTAGTATGATGTGCCGAGCCCGGTGCATGCAATACAAATAAATGGATGCACGCATGCATAGAATAAGGATGCTAAATGAAATATGCCCTAATACTAACCATCAAAAGCAGGTAAGTAAAAAGGAGAAAGAAGTGGGGTTGGAAGACATGCACACACGTACCCACACTTATTACAAATTTGCCATCGTTCGGAGGGACCAAAAGAATAATGCAATTTAATTAACTAACAAGCTAATTAAATAATTACAGACCAATTAACTAGTTAAGCAAATTAACTAAGATAATAAAGCGGTAAAACAGCCTTGGAAAGAGGGCCCAATGCACGCACACTCGACTCCGCTCGGAAATCCAACCCCATACACAAGCTGCCTCTGTTTTCACTATTTTCCTCCTCTGAAACTTGTACAAGTCCCAAGGAGCACTCTCTAAACACTGTGGGGTGCCACCGGCCATGAGGAATGATCACCGGCCATGGTGAAGTGGTCATCGACCATCTATTAAGCTCTCGGCCACCAATTAACGGCCGGCCAGCACTGAGTGTAGTCGGTCGGCCATCTATGCCTGCAGAATCCTGTTTTGACAACAGCAGAGGGTAAACATGGCATGGCAATGCATTTCAAGCAAATGTGTGCACCAACACCCTCCTTATCATGTTCATGACTCAAAGGAGGATGGTCCTTGATTCTCGGACCACCAATCGCGCATTTCCATGCGTGATGGCCCAAGAAACCAAGTGTGCCATTTCAATATCAAATGAAATGCAAACCAAATAAACACATAAGGCTCAACCTCTATCATGGTGATTTCAAGAGGCAAGGCATGCGTGCTCAATGCAATACAACCTAGGCATGCAAGCTAAGTATGCAACATGACAATGCAAGCAAGTAATGTGCACTATGCACGCAACCTAAGCAAACAAGCATACAAGGCATGTAACAACATATGCAAGCTAACAAGCATGCAAGATGCAATGCCAACATGCAAACATGCAAGACACGTAACATGTTAAGCAACCAAGACAAAAAGGAAGAATGCATGTCAAATGCGATGTGATTCAAGCATGCAACACATGCGATAGGTCAAGTATGCAACAACACACAAGGCGAGCATGCAACAATATGCAAAGGATGGTCTTAAACTAGTTTAGGCAGCTCTCAAACAAGCCCAAAACAGTGGCCAAATGCTATGGAAATGAGGTACAAATGCACATACAAACATGCATACGAATGGACCAACACTTAAGCAGGGGACTTTTAAGCATACTTAAAAGGGACAAACATGGACATATAGCATGCATACTAAGCTCTGAAAATCATGTTATAAAGGTGTCAAACCAAGTAAACAAGACAAGCCAAGCATGCAACAATGTCCAAGACTCAAGGGGGCTTAAACCAAAGCGATATGAAGCAAGCCCCAAAGGGCCATAAGGACCTAAAACAGGTCCGATGCAGGTCTAAACAAGACCAAAGACACACCTAGATGGCATTTAAATGGTCTAAACATGGAAGCATACATAAAGGTCCAAACACGAAACATAAGACACAAGCCTTTTAAAGCATTAAAGGGACATCAAATGCAAGCATACAAGCATACCACAATGACTGAAATGATGCTATAAGTGGTGCCAAACCACTGAAACAAGCCAAGTAATGCGCGCTCTACACTCACACACCCAAGGCTAACAAGCCAAAATGCAAGGTGGCTATACAAAGCATGTCATGGATGGCCAAAACAACCACAAACAGACCTTAGGCATATTAAAACATGCATAAAAGCTTCACAAAGCTAGGCCAAAACAAGTGAGCATGGTAGTCTAAATGCTAGACACATGTTAAGGAAATTCATGGCATTACAAGACAAGTATGCAAAGCAAGCATGGTGTGTCTAAACCAATTAAAAACAGTGCTATATCATGGAAAAATAAGCACAAATGACACTTAAGACATGACCAACATGGACTTAAACAAGATGCTCACACATGAGGCTAAAATGGCCAACATTGAAGGCAACAAGGAGAGGGGATGGCCCTCTCCTTCTTAGGACCTTAAAGCACCATCCCTACCACTAAAATCCCTCTGGATTTCAGTGGTGAAGAGGCCCAAACAAGGTGGTCCCGGAGCTCATCAAAAATGCACAAAATGGGGACCAAACAAGGCCTAAGAGGGGTCAAACAACCCCAAACAACAAAGTGACCTTAAACAAATATTTAGAGCACTCAAAAACAAGACTTTTATTAGTTATACACAAAGTCTAAAAATAGATGCAAGGTAGGTTAAAAGACTATGCAAAAATGGGGAATAAAGAGCAAGAATCTTACCCTTGTGGACCCCTTCAAGAATGGAGCTCCAACAGCCTTCCTTAGCTCAAAACCAGCTCAAAACTTTTGAAAACAAACCTTTGGCACCTCAGAAACCAAGGTAAGGTGTAGCACTAGGTTTTTATGCACAAAAGTAAAACACAAACACACTTGTACACACACAAAGGCAAAAAGAGAGAGAGATATAGAGATAGGTGATACACAAACCCTAGCCCTAATCCAGACCTCTGGAACTCAACCTTCTAACCCTTCAGAAGGGAGGAGAAGGCTTCCCTTTATAAAGGATCACTCTTGCAAAGCTTACAAAACAAGCTAAACAAGAGTGAAATCCCTCCATACACGTGTATGAAGGGGGTGCAAAGTGGGTGCCAGCTAGCACAGCTGGCACAAAATATCTGCCAAAAGCAGATGCACAGTGATCGGCCAGCCAAAAATGACAAATTGGCCAAAACAATGGTCGGCCGACCACCAATAGTGCCGACCGGCCAAACATTTGGCCGATGGCAACAAAACAATGGCCGGTGGCCTCAAGCCATGGCCGGTGATGTGTGGAGATGGTCAACAAGCCATTCATTGCCCCTCAAAAGCAAAACACAAGTGTTTGGTGCAAAACCAAACACAAAACAGTCGAGTCGAGAGATCCTAAGGCAAGGCGCATAGCCGAGACCTCCGGGAACTCAAGACGAACACAAACATGGATAATCACCAAGTGTTCAAACGGTGACGTTCAAGTCTTGAGGATGGTCAAAAATGGGGTGTCTACACCGCTACGGGTGGAATTTTTTAACCCCAACACTGCCTCCGGGATACCTATGGATATCTGACCACATTTCAAATAGCCAAAAAAATTAAGAATCGATTCTTAGCACACAAAATAACTTTCCTTGTTTTCATATATATAAACAACAAGACTTTTAATATTATTATTTATTTATATTTAAACAAAACTTTTAGTATTTTTTTCTTATTTCTAATTATATTATATATATACATATATATTATTAATTATATCGGGTCAAGTTTGGATTGAGGGAGATGATACTTGCCCTCGCCCTCGCCCTCGCCCTCGCCCCTCCTCCCCGTTGCGGGTGACCAAAAAATAATCCATCCTAGCCCCACATGAGTGTTGGGGCGGGTAAATCCGCCCCATTCAGACAGGTATGAGCAGACCCCGCTGATCAAATTAAAATGGCGTTCCCTAATTGTCACGACCGAAACCCGCCCCTACAGGTTTGGCCGTAACCGGCCAATAATCTGTGACTACCGAAAGCCTAACTGAGTAAAGCAAATAAGCGGGGCTAGCGGAAGCTATTATGCAAGAAAACAAAACGTCCAATGAGCCTTGAATTTACATGAGGTATAGACATTGCTATGTATTTATCTACTTACACATATATACATACAGTAGCACGACGTGCTGTTACAAATTTGTCAACGAGACATTCAAAAGGGGAAAAGTTACTTTCACCATTAATAACTATTGTGCTAGTGACAACCAATCAAAACAGAACACGCAAGTGAGTTATAAAAGGGTGAACACAGACCACCTCAAAACTCTATTCGATAGGAACCTCACGGTGAGGCACAGCGGTTAGCTTGACAAAAACCAGAGCATGACCGACGCCACTATGTCCCTTCCTGAGCTGGATCACCTACATGTCATATCAAAATATGAGCTTAGGCTTTGTGAATAACAACTGAATAAGAGATTGTGAATGATAATTATAATGATAAATGCAACATATACTGAACAGGTTCATATGACATCTGAAAAGCACAACATAATGCATAGTAACTTAAAGCAATAAATATCGGCGGCCTAAAAGACCGAACAGATGGTCAAAAAGACCGGACAGGCGGTCATGAAGACTGAAGATCAGATACGATAGTTAACACCGTAACAACAGGAGTTCCGTAAATGGAACTAACGGGTCTACAATCATACAAATGGTACCAAGACAGACAATGAAAACAGAAATAGAACTAACATTCAGTAACATAAGAATTCCCGGAGTACTATGTAAATTTGAAGCAGAAAAGAAAGACAATTTAAATTAAACATATGTTTACAGGGGTGTTACTCACAGTAGGTCTCGTGATGCAGGTGACTGGAACTTGGTGTTTGACCTACACAGACAAATATAAGCGTAGAACACTTAATTTTCCACATAACTAGCTAATTAGTTTCATCACTTAAGCGTTGGTTGGTCTAAAAGGCGTTCACTCATGTTAAATGCTTTTGCAATGCAAATAAACACTAATTATAGATATAAATTATGTTGGCAGAGGCTCGAAAGTAGGGTAAATAACACAAAAAAAATGAAACCGAGGCTACGAAGCTGCCGCACATGTGGAGGTCCTTGGCTGCACATATAGGACCCCCTCCGCACGTGCGCCCCTAAGTGCTTTTATTTTAGAATGCATCTTCCTCCAACCCTGTTTTCCACACGTGCGGACTTCCTAGCCGCACGTGCAGTTCTGGGTGTTCCAAAACTGAGTTTCTGCTCTGTTTTAGGGTTCCAAACTCCACAAAATCGAACTCAAAATTGTCCAAATTAAAGACCAAAATTTAACAATCGTAATATACAAACAATTTCCATGTGCCACTCAAGAATAGAACTTTAAATTCAACCTTAAGCTCTAGAATTTTATCAACTTCAAAATTAGGTGGAACTCAATGATTCAACAAAATTATAGAAACCTAACTTAAAGTCAAGCAAGATCAAATGGATGAGCTCTAATTTCTTCAAAATTTGGAGACTTCTTGTTAGGGTTTATAACATAATTCAACTACCTAAGTGTCATGACCCGAACCCGCCCCTATAGGTTAAGGCCATAATCGGCCAGTAATCGAGTGATTACCTACGTCCTCAACCAAATAAATCAAAACTCATCAGAGATAAAGGGACCGAACGGAAGCAATTCAAAAACTTTGTCCATAGAGCCGTACTTAGATGCACACCATAACATTCCAAACATTTATATGTTAATAACTCACATCAAAATATGTACTAACACAAAACACTGTACATACACGATCATACAGATTTAGGTCAGTCAGACCCAAGACTTATATACAAAAGTAGTCCAATGTATTCGCCAACATAACAAAACTATAAACAAGGGTCAAAGGCGAAGACAGTCTTGTGCGTGAGACAATTGGGCTGACTCCTCAAAACTTTAACTGTTTCTCACAAGTTCACCGAGGTTGGTTCTGGGCATCCCTTGGCTCAGCTACATGTACATGAATGAGCGTGAGCGAATGCCTAGTGAATAATATCAAACGAGGAAGATATATAAGTAATCACTGAAACAGTTACAACAAATGGCCTTTGGCCCGATCATTTATATCTATCGGCCTTTGGCCCAATCATCAATATCTATCATTCGTATCAATCAGCCTTCGGCCCAATCATTCATGTCAATCGACCTTCGGCCCAATCATTCTTAACAATCGGCCTTTGGCCCAATAATTTATATCAATCGGCCTTCGGCCCAATCATTCATATCAATCGGCCTTTGGCCCAATCACTTATATCAATCGTTGTCCACCACTCAAATTAATGAAGTTACAAGACTTACATATAAGTAAACGATTGGACAACCGTATATTTCAAATATCTTGTTCAGATATTACTCACAGTGATCGGCTTGCGGAGTTGCCTTGGAGCTTGACCCTACATATCATGTAACACATATAGGTCACAATTAGTTCAATCCGTTCTTTAATTCGCATATTCCTCTTTAGGCTTCATTCTTATCTCTTTAACTCAATTACAATGCTCTATGCATGCCTAAGAGTGCTTGCAAGCGAAAGAGAACAGAAAACGAAACACAGAACGAACATACAAAATTTCAGAAAACAGGGTCCCCGCTCGAGCGTGGAATCCCCCGCTCGAGCGGACCCTTGAGGCCTGCAAAAGTACTAAATACCTCATTTTTACGCTAGAGCGTTAACTAGGACGCTCGAGCAGAAGTTCATCCCACATCGATCCCCGTTCGAGCGTGAACTTCTCCGCTTGAGCGGACACTAAGCCTGTAAGAAAATATTGGGACCTCGAAATCTCCGCTCGAGCGGCGGTTCTCCTGCTCAAGCGAACATCAAAATTCTGGGTTTTCCAGATTGTGCTCTTGAGCTCCAATTCAAATTTCAACCAACAAAATATGCATGTTATGGCTCAAATCTCAAATATAGTTATGCTAACATGCCATAAACACCAAAACACATTACAATGGAGCCCAATTCACAATTAATTCACATGCATGCCCCAATCTCCCTTCAATTCATTCTAATACAACAAAATCACATATTCAAAGCTCATATCTTAATTATTCCAACATGCATGCTAATCTTGATTTCATTTCCATCCCAAACAATGCAAATGGTGTTCATTCTCATGGAATACAACAAAAGCATGCTTGCATGTAAGATTTAACACCTCTATTTCCTTGTTCAACTCAATACATGCGAGATTATGCATTTCTACAACAATTATATACATGCATGCCTTCATTGATCTTCAATTGAACACAAGCAACTCAATTCCCTCACATTCAACTAATTCATGCTCTTGACCATCTATTAAACTTGAATTCACAAGATGATGACTATAGATGCATGAATCACTCAAGGAGCCTTAATCTTCAAATTCCAAAGCTTAAGCCAAAAATCTCACAATTCTCTCCTCCTCCCTCTAAATTGTCGGCTCTCTCTCTAATTTGAGTCCCCAAGGTCAGTCAAATGAAGTAAAAAAGAGGAAGTAGAGCCTTTTCAACAAAACCCACTAAGGCTAATATAATAACAATAATATAATAGAGCTCTAATTCATCAATTTAATCAGTTTAATCTGACCAGAATCAATTTCTAATTAAATTTCACCGTAGGCTCTAAAAATTATGCCAATCACAGTGGCATAATCGATTTCGGGTTCTGCGTCCGATAAGGCCCTCAATTTAATTTCCAAAGCAGATTATTCAAACAGGTATTCCTATGGTGAACAGATAGAATTCCAAAATCACATATATTCACATAATGGCACACAAAATCATATCAAAACATATAATCACATACGTATTAGGGACCAATTAACACAATACAGAACAGGGGTATTACACTAAGCTTCTCATATTTCCTCATACTCTATAAGTTCAAGGTGAAAATTAGCTCTTATGTAAGAGATTAGAAAGAATTGGTACCTCAAAGAGTTAATATAGTCAAGTTGCCTCAAGATTTCCTTTACCTACCTTCTTTTCTCTTCTTTTCTTGCCCTCTTCTCTTCTTGCTCTCTAGGGCCCTCTCTCACACTTTTATATCTCCTCTCTCTTTGAGTTCAACACACACACACACACACACATATATATATATTAAAAAAAAAAAAAAGAACTCTTATAAGCATCTCTACTTAATATACTTAATGACATCATTTAAGTTAGAAATGCACTCATTAGAGGTTAACTAAACCCTTCCTTTTTCTAATTATGGTGAATTAGGCTCTAAACACCTAGTCCATTAATTAATTCATAACTTCACGATTTTATGAACCAGACAGATCCTTTTCATAAAGAAGCATATATGTTAGCAAGCATGATGCACACAAATAGGCATATAGAGTACAGATAAAGACATAATCAAGATTAACCATGAAAGTAATAAGTAGGTAAGAGGCAGGTGTTACACTAGTACTCACGAGGTTGCCGAAAATAGATCTATTGCTCTTTGTTCGGAATTTTGCAGCTGCAACAGAGTTGACACTTGAAAGTCATATATATGTGTAAGAGTTCCTCTCAGCTTTTTTTCTCCTTTCAATGTCTTTCTTCTTTTCTTAGCAAATATTCTGGACCCTAAATACATTTCTTATGTTGTTCTTCTAACAAACAATTTGGCCCTTTTTTTTGTCAAAAAATATATAAAGCAAAGAATCAAATGTAGATATCTCTCACATGCAAAGTTCAAACAATTGCTTGAATTGAAAAGATACAATTATAGATTATCAGGGCATCACATCACACAACACTATACATTCTACAACATTAATAAAAAGTTAGATTAAATTAGCCTTTCAATTAAAGCAAATTGACCTGGATACAAGGTTCTAACACCTTGCTTGGTGTTATGACGACTTCTAATTAAGTGATTTTGAGTGAAATATTATGCAGAGACTAAAACTAAACATCAAATATTTTAAGGATACAATCAAAGCACACCCTAATGAAAATAAAGGGCAGCAAAAATGCTTCCAAAGTAAATACATCGCAATACCAAACAGGGCCAAAATCACAGTCATGTTCTGTTGATACAGTATAATAGGAGTTATGCAAATAGATTTGCAACACCAAAGATAGAAACATTGTTTTTGTCGCACAACAAATCCATAATTAATAATGATGGAACCTAACCCTAAAATCACATCAATTCAAATTGTCAATAAATTTTTTTTTTATGAATTTAATACAATTAATGTGATCTATATGAGCAATATGATTTGCAAGATTTTAAATCTCAGATAAACAAACACTTAGGCAGTGTTTGGTTTAGTTTCTAAATTAACATTTAGATCAAAAAATCAAAAAACGTGTTTGGTTAACAAATTTTCAAAATTATTTTCTCTCTCTCTCTCTCTCTCTCTCTATAATTAATAAATCAATCAATTACATTCTACATATCAATTAATCAAATTTTCTCTTACTCATCTATTCAACTACCAAAAAAAAAAAAAAAAAAACTACAAATCATTCCAAAATTATTTTTAAAACTCATAACCAAACAAATTTTTAATTTTCAACAACTTATTTTTTAAAATACAACTTAAAACTCAAAATTATTTTCAAAAACTAGACCAATGGAGCCTTATTTTTCATCTCGCAATTATTCTCCAACTCCATCAATAAATCCCTCCAAATAATATCTATCATTGGGCCATTAACTCTTAAAAACAATTAATAAAACCTATCCACCAAGAAAAAAAAATAGGAAAGAGATAGAGTGAGACCCCGACAACATATTCATAATAACACAAAAAAACCCAGTGGTCCCTACAGCTCACAACACCAACCATTCAACAAATCTATTATACCATAAGCTTTAGCCACCACATCACACATACTTTCATGAATGTACCCTAGGTCCATCTGTTATTCCCTCAGTGGTGTGTGTATGTAAATTAAATGTATAAATTAAATAAACAACAAAATAAAATAACTCAGAAAATAATTATATAAATTAAATTCTGAATTAAATGCTTACAGAAATTTTAAATGTCGAGGCTTGTGTTGGACACAATCTCCTTAAAGTAGATTTCGTCCTCATTTCGGTGCTTCGAGTTATAACAGTATCTAATTCCCAAGATGCAACGACTAACAATTGAATTTTGTAGCACTACAAAACCAAACCTTGTGAACCAAAATATGTTATAACTCTTTCTCTTTCTTTTTCTAAAATAAATGCAGAAACAGATGCAGGAGCAACAGGAGGACGAACAGAAGGAGATAAGGAAGAGATTTGGAAATTCTCTTATCCAAATGAATTGCAGGAAGCAGTCTATTTATAACATAAATAAAGGTTGTTCCGAACAGGTGCCAACAGATAGGCAACTGTTTCGGACAAATAAAAAATCTGTTTGGTTTGTTTTAAACTTTTTGAACCTATTCGAGTGGAATTTAACAAATAGAAAACTGTCTGGGACCTGTTTTGGTAAGGAAAAACTTGGGACTAATTTATTTTGAATTTTGAAACCAAAATTAAAAATAAATAAATAAATTACAAAGGTTTTTGGCCCAAAAATATAAGTATTGAGCCGGACAAGCCCAATCCAACCTCACACCACGCACCTACACCCGCGCCCAGCCCAGCCCAGCCCGCCAGACCGAAAGGACAGCGGCACGCGCGTGTGGTTTTTGTATTGAGTCAAATGGATCTAGCCCACTTAATCCATAATCTCATCCTTTCACAAACTTGGGTACCCCTTGGGGCCCATCCCAAGTATCCCAAGTATCCCAAGTATCCTAGGCTTAGGTATATAAACCCAAATAGATCCTTAAGCTTTTCCAATGTGGGACAAGCACATTTCACAAATGTTTAGGAAACCCACCTAAATTCATTTCCACGAACCCGAAAATGCGCGTTGAATTCTCAGTCATCCAAAAATAGTTTTTAGCAACCAAATACACGATTTTATTCACTACACGACATTAAACATGAACCCAATTAGAAACATTAAATTTAACGTTTGGGTCACACCTTAATTAATGCTCAAAGTTAGCAAAAAATAAGATTTTTCAAAAGTTTCTAAAGCCATTTTCCAACAATCCCCCACATGAATGAAATTCACGATAACGGACATACAACAAGATGCAGAAAAAGAAAAAGTACATTAAGAAAATACACCACATCGAGATAGGTAGCTTTTGGCTTTGAACTTCCTCTAGTGAAAGCCCATCGGACTTACTGGCTAACTAGTGGACGCAATACCTTGAACTGTTCAGCTGTTTATGTAAGTCAAGACAATAAACTACACATAGTGTATTCGCAGACACAGTTTGCTTCTTACGGTTGTGTTCATTTTGGCCCTAAACAACGCTTGGTAATTCATGAGTGCTCTAGAGAATTTAGCTTTCTCAATTCTCACAAAACCGGCCCAGTTCACACTCATATAGGTGATTTCTTATTAAGAGTATCCTGCTACACCCCACTTGGATGTCCAAGCTATAAGAATCATTAAAAGCAAAGCATATCTTACTAACGCTGCAGATATCACTCTTCTTATCATAGAAATGGGCAGGAGTAAATCTTCTTAGTGATATGTAAAGTCATCCATAATTCGGTTGTCCCTTTGAACCTAGATCTTGGGATCTCCAGTCAATTAGGTTGGGTTGCCATTATGGCGACTTTTAAGTAATAGGCTTTAACCCTATTCTCCTCGATAAATAGTACACTTGCTCTTTGGCTAGCCCTTTAGCCAATGGATCCGTAATATTCTCCTTTGACTTTACATATTCTATGGAAATTATTCCATGTGAGAGCAAATGCCTAACGGTATTATGTCTTCGACAAATGTGTCAAGACTTACCATTATACATATGATTCTGTGCCCGTCCTATTATTGCTTCACTATCACAGTGAATGCATATAGCTGGCACAGGTTTAGGCCACATTGGAATGTCTTCTAAGAAATTATGAAGCCATTCTGCTTTTTCTCCTGTTTTATCTAATGCAATAAACTCATATTCCATTATCAACCTAGCTATGCATGTCTGCTTGGAAGATTTCCAAAAGACTGCAACATCTCCTAGGGTAAAGACGTATCCACTAGTGGATTTTGAGTCTTTAATATCTGATATCCAATTTGCATCACTATACCCCTTGAATATTGATGGATATTTGGTATAATGAAGGCCATAATTCTGGGTTGTCTTCGATACCTAAGTACCCTAATTATCGTTTTCCAATGATCAAACCCTGGATTACTTATGTACCTCCTCAATTTGCTTACAACATAGACTATATCTGGCCTAGTGCAATTCATTAAGTACATCAAGCTTCCAATTACCAAAGAGTACTCTAATTGTGATATACCTGCACCTGTATTTTTTGACAAATGAAGACTAATGTCAATAGGTGTTCTAGCAGGACGATCATCATGCTTTCCAAATTTCTCCAGAATCTTCTCAACATAGTGAAATTGAGATAAAGCATATCCTTCAAATGTTCTAGTAATTTTTATTCCTAGAATTACATCTACTACTCCCAGATCTTTCATGTCAAACTTTTTGTTCAACATTTTCTTTATGGATTTAATCATGTCATTATTGCTTCCAATAATGAGCATGTCATCCACATAAAGATAAACTATGACATAGCCTTTATCTGTGCTTTTAACATTGATGCATCTGTCATATTCGTTTATCTTAAAACCATCCGAAAGCATAACGTGATCAAATTTTTCATGCCATTGTTTCGGGGCTTGTTTTAATCCATAAACGTATTTGACAAGTTTACAAACCTTTTTCTCTTAGCTGGGAACTTGAAACCCTTCCGGTTGTTCTATATAGATTTCGTCATCTAACTCACCATTCAGAAAGGTTGTTTTAACATCCACTTGATGTATTTCCAAATTATACAAAGCTGCAATCGCAATCAACAAGCGAATAGATGTTATTCTTGTCACTGGTGAATAGGTGTCAAAATAATCAAGGCATTCCTTCTGCCTGTATCCCTTAACAACAAGCCTAGCCTTGTATTTATCTATTGAACCATCTACTTTCATTTTTCTCTTGAATATCCATTTATATCCAAGAAGTTTCAACCCTAGTGGAAGATCCACCAGTTCTTAAGTATGATTTTGCAGTATTGATTCAATTTCACTATTCACAACCTCTCTCCACAATGGAGCTTTAGGACTTGACATTGCTTTCTTGAAGTTTTGAGGCTCATTTTCTAACAGACATGTCAAAAAGTCTGGACCAAATGATTTACAGATCCTAGCCCTCTTGCTACGTCTAGGTTCATCTGTTTCATTATCATTATGGTCTTCACTGCTACCCATAGTAGTATTAAAAGTTCTCTTATTTGAACTTTTCTCTTCAGTTTCCTTACTAAGAAAAATATGTTAAAAAAACGACACATTTTCTTGACTCAATAATAGTGTTTACATGCATATTCGGATTTTCAAATCTATGAACTAAAAATTTATATGCACTAATATTATTTGCATAACCAATGAACACACAATCAACGGTCTTTGGTCATATCTTAGTCGTTTTCGGACTAGGGACTGCCACCTTGGCCAAACACCCCCACCCTTTGAGGTAATTTCCATAATTCATAAAGTGTTTGATTGAGTTTCTTGTGGGGTACCTTGTTAAGGATAAAATTAGCAGACAAAATCGCCTCACCCCACAAGTACTGAGGTAACCCTGAGCTAATCAACATGGCATTCATCATCTCTTTAAGAGTTTGATTCTTTCTCTCAACAACTCTATTTGACTGAGAAGAATAGAGTGCAGTGGTTTGGTGAATGATACTATGTTCATAACAAAATTCTTCAAATGGTGCATCATACTCACCACCTCTATCACTCCTCACTATCTTTATAGTTTTTCCAAGTTAATTTTCAACCTCAAGTTTATATTGCCTAAAAGCTTCTACAGTTTCATCTTTACTTCTCAATAAGTAAACATAGCAATATTGAGTGCAACCATCAATAAAAGTAATAAAGTACTTCTTATCTCCTCTAGTTTGAACAAATTTTAAATCACAGATATTTGTGTGAATTAAACGTAGATATTCAGTATTTCTTTTAACTTTATTAAATGATGCCTTAGTGAGTTTTGCCTCAACACAAATCTTACATTTATGATTAGGATCAAATTCTAAGTTTGGTACAACCTTGTCCGATTCAAAGACTAATTTAAACCCATTCTTGATCAACAATGACCCAGAAATCAAATTCTTGCGAATCTCTAGCACATGGAGTACATTGTTAAGAGTGAGTTCTTCCCACGAGGTCATTTTTAACACAATCTTTCCTTGTCCTTCTACAGTTGAAGTGGAGGAGTTTTCCATAAAAAGTTGTTCCCCACTTTCCACCACTTTGTAGGTTGTGAACATCTTCTTATCCGCACAGATATGGCAGGTTGCTCCAGTATCCACCCACCGCTCCTTGGGATTGTCCACCAAATTTGCTTCAAAGACTACTGCAGCAAGATTGATGTTTGTCATTCCATCGGAAAGATAAAAATCCTTGGCTATGTTGGCTTGTGCTAGTTTTTTGCTCGAACTCCCTCCATCCTTGCAAATGTGACAATCCTTAGCGCGATGTCTATCTTTGCCGCACACAAAACATTTGCCTTTGAACCTCTTGTTGAACCTGTTGTTGATCCCTTTATTAATCTTACTAGCGGATCCTTGTTTGGGACCATTGCCATCATGCTTCCGTTTCTTGTTGTTGAACTTAGACCCTTGTCCATATTCAATAACATTTGTTTTAGCCTGCATGACATGCTTTCCTGACTTCTTGTCGGAACCACGGTTGTCCTCCTCAATTCAGAGCCACACTTTTGGTTCCTCCAATTTTATCTCCTTGTGCTTATATTTCAGATAATTATTGAATTCTTTCCATGATGGTGGCAATTTTTTAATGATTGCCGCTACTTGGAAAGATTCGCTGAGAACCACCACATCCGCATATATGTCATAGAGAATTAATTGGAGATCTTGAACCTAGGAATCTATTATTTTAAAATCCAAAAAATGGCCGACAACAAATTTCTTTATACCGGCATCCTTTGTCTTATGTTTATGATCTAAAGATTCTCACAGTTCTTTAGCAATGCTTTTGACACTATACACATTGTATAGTGTATTGTCCAACCCATTGAGGATATAATTTCGACATAGAAAATCACCATGTTTCCATGCATCGACTGCGGCAACCACTTGCCGATCAGTTTCTCTCTCGTTCAGTGTCGAAGCTTTTTCATGGGTGAAACGAGCCAAATTCAATGTGGTAAGATAACATATCATTTTTCGTTGCCATATTTTAAAATCCAATGCGGTAAGATAACATATCATTTTTCGTTGCCATATTTTAAAATCATTTCCATTGAATTTTTCTGGCTTCTCCCCATGATTTACCGGTACTGCCGGAGTCATCACTCGCACAACAGGTGTGGGGGATAGAGTAATAACAGTCTCAATATTGTTTATTTCAGTTGTCATAATTCTGGCGAAATATTAAGACACTAATCACAAATTTATACAAAAAAGAAGTTACACACAAAACATACAAAATAATATTTTGTAACAAAATTTCAATGATAAATAGTATATTACTACTATGTTATCAAAGAAATCATTAAACAGTATATTACTACTATTTAAAAAATTAAACAGTGTATGACTACTGTTTAATTTCTCAAAACAAAATATTCGTCTGTCTAACACAGAAAAATAAAAAACCGAAAATGTACTTTAAGATTGTTATTCCCTCAGTGGTGTGTGTATGTAAATTAAATGTATAAATTAAATAAACAACAAAATAAAATAATTCAGAAAATAGTTATATAAATTAAATTCTGAATTAAATGCTTATAGAAATTTTAAACGTTGACGCTTGTGTTAGACACAATCTCCTTAAAGTAGATTTCGCCCTCACTTCGATGTTTCGAGTTATAACGGCGTCTACTTCTCAGGATGCAACGACTAACAATTGAATTTTGCAGCACTACAAAACCAAGCCTTGTGAACCAAAATATGTTGTAACTCCTTCTCTTTCTTTTCTTAAAAATAAATGCGATGCAGAAGCAACAGAAGGACGAACAGAAGAAGAAAGGGAAAAGATTTGGAAATTTTCTTATCCAAATGAATTGCAGGAAGCAGCCTACTTATAGGAGGAATGAAAGCTGTTCCGAATAGGTGCCAACAGATAGGCAACTGTTTCAGACAGATAGAAAATCTGTTTGGTTTGTTTTGAACTTTTTGAACCTATTCGGGTGGAATCTAACAGATAGAAAACTATCTGGGACTTGTTTAGGTGAGGAAAAACTTAGGACTAATTTATTTTGAATTTTGAAACCAAAATTAAAAATAAATAAATAAATTACAAAGGTTTTTGGCCCAAAAAGATAAGTATTGGGCCAGACAAGCCCAACCAACCTCACACCACACACCCGCACCCGAGCCCAACTCGCCCGATCAACCGAACGGACGACGGCGGCGGCGACGGCGCGCGCATGTGATTTTTGTTTTGGGTCCAATAGGTCTAGCCCACTTCACCCATAACCCCACCCTTTCACAAACTTGGGTACCTCTTGGGGCCATCCCAAGTATCCCAAGCTGAGGTATATAAACCCACATAGATCCTTAAGCTTTTCCAATGTAAGACAAGCACATTTCACAAATGTGTAGGAAACCCACCTAAATTCATTTTCACGAACCCGAAAATGCGCGTCGAATTCTCATTCATCCGGAAATGATTTTGAGCAACCAAATATACGAATTTATTCACTACGCGGCATTAAACATAAACCAATTAGAAACGTTAAAAATAACGCGTGGGTCCCACCTTAATTAATGCTCAAAGTTGGCATAAAATAAGATTTTTCACAAGCTTCCAAAGCCATTTTCCAACACCAGTTTCCACGAAAATAGCATCCTTTGTGACCTTCCTCCACATTTCAAGATAATATACTTGGTTTCATTTATGCACAATTGGCAAAGCCCTCTCTCCTCACTCTACCCCGTTGCACTCCACAATTTCTCTACATCTTTTTGGTTCTCAAACTTGACTGAATGAAAATATACAACCTAAAGCAAGAGAAAAGGACAAAATGTTTTTGTCGTGAACTTGAAAACTAAAACCTCTTAGAATATAATCAACAATTGTGATCCTTGCTCCACATCATAAATAGGTTCACATGTCTTGGCACAAATCTGGTGGTTTGTTAACAAAATATGGCCTAGACTGTCAATAGAGCATTATACCCTCTCTAATCTTATAGTCTTTCCATTCAAAAATCTGGTAACTTGCCCATTCCAAGAAACTAGTTATTTGGCATGGACCCAAATTCAATCCCTAGATTAGCCAATGTCCAAAAACATGTCATCCATGAAGAGATCCCACCTTAGAAATCACTGTTCAACCATATCAATTATGGTGTTTATGTTTTAGCACAAAATGTGGGCATGAGAACCATCAAGCTAAAATCATGGTTGGCAAAAATCAAAATATTAAAGCAGGAAACACAGGATAAAGGTTGTCTCTAAGGGTATATCAAAGTAGAAGTATGGGATGGGCTGTATAGATCAAGTCAAAATGAGGGACCTAAACTCCGGCAAGGGCAAGGGCATGCTCCCTCCTCCACACCATGTGTACTAGTGACTCAATCACCTCAAGGCACCACTCAATATAAGCTACGGAAGGCTGCAAATAGAGATAAAAGCATGAGTAACTCGGAATAAAGTAGAGTAAAGCAGTATGTGAGTGTCTAGGGAAGCTATGGAAAAGTAGGATATACGTGTCTCATGTCTGGAGCTAAGGTGAGGACTTTGTCCTTAGGAAGCTAAAGCTCTAGTGAAAAGAAGGCAACCAAAGAGAGTCTTGAATAGGTCGAGGATAACTGTCAAAGGTTGAATCATATCAAAATCATTATAGGGGTGAGCTCACCCTAACCCAAGGAAAAGTGCCTAACAGATAACTTGAGTAGATTAGGAGAAAAGTATGGTTCATGCCCCTTGTTTAGCTGATAGCCCAATCAGATGTACTCATGCCCCCGGTGTCTAGCCATTGTTCACATTTTTCAACATTATGCAGGTGCCTGTGATGGGGATTAACATATCATAAAACAGCCGCCACCCAATCTGCTTATGTTTCTCTCATGTCCCCCAGAGTGTGGAGAACTTATTCTAGTTGCCGAAGTAGTGATGGATTTCTCACATGCACTTTGCAATAATCATAGACTTGATGCCCCTTGTACAGGCATTCTCAGTTTGTTTATGACTTCCACACATGGACTTGCTTGGAATTTAGAATGAAGATTCATGTATGAAATTTTGAGCACGCCACTCTATTGAACTTTAAGCCATGCGCACACTAACAGACACGAGAGAGACTCAATGAGTGTAGATCGAGACACGTGCTCGACATAAAAACAACAAGACTCGCAACTAACCCCAAATATTGAAGGAAAAAAGGAAAGACTCAAGGTAACTGATCATTCATTGTGCCCCTAATATTCCTTATGCTTGCTCATTTATTCAAGAATCGCCTTTAGAAATAGATTTTGCAAAAGGTCAGTTTCAATTCCCTTTGGGCTCAAGTTAAAGATTTCACTAATAAGTTCAAGCATTAAAAATTGCTCTACCCGCTAATTCAAACTAGTTCCTCTTTACCGATGTGAATATGCTATATGTGGCAGTCATTGTAGCTCATGGAGAGATGTGAAACTAAAGTTATGAGCTAGACAAGGATATTGGGTCGAACCTCAGGAAGAGGTTGCCTACGTATCTTAACATGAGATTCAAATCTCATGTAGTTCACGGTTAAGGTACACTCGGTTATTAACACTCTTATTTTGCGCTCTAACTTTTGCCAGAGTCACCCTTTTAAGTTTTTGGCCCTGTAAGCTTTTATTTTATTTTTTTTTCATTTTTCACTTTTTCATGCTCAAAGTTTTGCTTGGGTTTCCCTTTCAAGTTTTTAGCCCAGCAAACCTCTCATTGAGTAGTGCATATTAGGGCTGTACACGGTCCGGATTGGTTCGGTTCTGAGAAAATCCAAGAACCGAACCAATCCTAACGGTTCTGTGATTTTGAGAACTGCACTGCACGTTACACTTGTAAAATCGACTGTAACCAAACCAAAAAACGGTTCGTTTCGGTTTGGTTTACGGTTCCAAAAATTTCTATTTATAAAAATAAATTATTAATATTAGCAAAATAATTACTCAAACTAATTACATTTAACTCATGATAAAAATTAATAATATTAAGGCATTACTTAATATTACATATCTATATCATCCTAATATCATTAAAATTATAAAAAACTAATTAATAAAAATAAAACTTGATATTATATATATATATATGTTTTAAAATTCGGTTCGGTTCGGTTCGAACCGCGGTTTTTTCATAAAATCCATTAACCGAACCGTTTTTACGGTTCTCATATTTCTTAATCCAGAACCGAACCAATTCTTAATAGAACCGAACCAAACCGTATGATTCGGTCTGGTTCGGTCCGGATTACCGGATCGAACGGATTTTTTGAACAGCCCTAGTGCATATACATGGTAAATTTCATAAATATATTAAACATCATCCTTCATACATAGATACATATCCAACAAACTTAAACATTTTACACCACTTCAAAACACAAAGCAAGGTTCCCAAATAACAAAGGCAAAACTAAACAAAAAGGGTTTGACAAGCTTGGCTCCTCTTCAGACCTAGTAACGCCCCATCACGGAGGCACTTCACAAGCAGCTTCACAAAGAGCGGACTCCCTAGGCATCTATAAACTTGACGTTCCACTTGTTCACCTACATATATATAAGGGAAAATGGTGAGTTAAAGCCCAGTGAGTAATATCAAAATAAAGAGGTTAGATGAATGAAGTCCCATACATTACAAATCATGCCTTGCATTTTCAAATATCGAATAACGAAATCAAATCGAACATTTATCATATCAAAATCTATTAACCAAATGTCATACATGGTACATCCAATACTGTAACAAAAGGGCCCAAAGTCCTAATCAAAGGGACCACAAGGTCTAGCAAAGGGACCATGAGGGTCTATACAAAGGGACCATAAAGGTCTAACAAAGGAACCACGAGGGTCATTCATCAGAGATCTTTGTAATTGAATAATCAAAGGGCCATGGTATTGTTGTCCCCCAGGCTAGGGCCTCACTAAGGATGCCATGAGTACTTTTACAAAATGGACATTCATTCATTCATATAAAATAGCATTTCAAAATAGCATTTCAACATAACATTCAAGTAACGAATCAAAATACTTTTCAAAATATCTTTATGGACACCTACACAAAACATATAACGAAGGTACACACTAAAACACATTGTCCAGATCAAATGTTCTATCTTAATTCAATTTCTTTAAATGTGTTTCTAGCTTATTCTCTCATTAATGATGCTAAAACAATGCTCAAGAATGCCTAAATGTGCATGAAGATGAAAGTATGCACTTAAAAGTATTTTTCAAAAGTTGCTAAAATAGGACAGTTCGCTCAAGTGCACTATTGGTAGCTTGAGCAGACCACGTGTGTGCAAAAGTTCTAGATGCCCAAAATCTAGGCTTGATGATTGCTCGAGCCAATATTCAATGAAAGGTGAGTTTGCTCGAGTGGTCATTAGGTCACTTGAGCTATGTACAATGTGTCTGCAAAAATACTGAATGCATGTAAAGTGCGCTCAAACGACGACTTCATTGCTCAAGCGAAGTGGTCGAATTTTAGAATTTCCATAATAGAGTTCAAGTACAAAAACATAAGTTCAAGTTGTATAGCTTGCATGGTTGGACCCAAAAACATGAAAACACTTAGATAACCTTGAACATAAAACCAATTTAGAGCTATGAGTTCAAAAACATCATAAACCTTGCAAAATGGAAGTCAAAACTTCCATGCATGTAAAGTTCTATGCTTTTTCTTCAAAATTCATGAACTCAAGTCTTTAAGCTTTTCAAAACCAAAGGTAAAGATGCAATATTTAACCTCAAAACTAACAAAGATGAAAGAATTCATGCTCAAGAGAAGGAAATATGATGAAATTATGCATGCATATACATATTTAACCAATTCTCACCAAATTCAAGTTGATTCTAACATCTTATTAACAATTCCATGAAAATTACTCTTACAAATTCTTAATTTTCACCTTGATTACAGTTCCTAATTGGATTAAATTCAAGAATTAGAGGTTAAGTACATACCTAGAGCTTGAATTTAGAGTTCTACTTCACAAATTCTTCAATGTCTCTACTCCTTTACACAAATTCTTCTCTTCTCTCTCTAGGGTTTGAACTCACTCCCTCCCTCTCTCTACTATTTCAACTCAAAAATGATGTGTTGGACCATTTTAATATCTTTTATTTATTTATTTATATATCTTGTTCATGAATGGAGTTTTATTACTTTGGTAACCATTTTCTCTTGGTTAATGGTCATTATTTTGGTGTAACTATTTTCTTTTATTTAATGGTCATAAATGGTCATTATTTTGGTGTAACTATTTTATCTTTATTATTTGGAGTATCTCTACTTTATCTTATTTAATGGTCATTATTTTTGATGTAACTGTAAGGTCCTAATGGCCTATAAATAGTCTACTCTTTTCTATTTATATACATCAACTAATTTCTATACAAGAGAGATTACTACCAAAGAAGGGTGTTTTTCTTGGTGGAGCTTTGGGTTCACCATCTTGTGCAAAGTTGGCCTGAACCATACGACAAGTGGTCAGGCTGTTGTATCCTGGAAGGGACAAGTCATAGTTTTGTGACTGCTGCATCAGTATTGGGGTTCTTCCTACCGCAGTGGGCTTGATCTCCTTAAAAAAAATGAGATATCCATGCCTCAGCCTGATCTATTTGTATCTCATTTTCTTTGCATTATTTATTAATAAAATATAATTTTTTCTGGTATTTTCACCAACAATTTTAAGGAGATCAACCATGGAACAAGTACCAGAAAAAACTAATGATGGAATTGGAGATCTCAACAAGACTTTCAAGTTCAAAAGAGTTCATTTTAAGAAGTGAAAAGAAAAAGTTATTTTTTATCTCAGCCTTTTAAAAGTTGCATATGTTCTTACCAATAAGAACCCAAACAAAATCCCAACCGAGGAGATGAATGATGAAGACTACGAGGCACATGAAGTAAAAGTGGCTTCCTACAATACAGATAGGTATAAATGTCAATTTTATCTCTTAAATTTCCTTACTGATTAATTTGATGATTATTACTATGACGCTACTTACACTTTATCTTCTATTAATTTTTTGGCATGTTCGCTTGTGTTATATAAACAATAAATATGTGGGAATCATGAGTAGTTTAGGATTAATTCCTAAAGTGACAAAAAATTTTGAGAAATATGAACTTTGCAGTAAAGCAAAAATTAGGTTATTCAGTTATGCTTGTGTCTATTCTGATTGGGCCGAAATGCTGCGTGTTTTCTCTTTCAGTTCAGAGAGTTAGTACAGAATAGCCGGTGTTCTTCTTTGCTGAGGCAAGACAGAGATCTAATCCGTCAGTCACCATTCAGTCCAGCAGACCTATGATGACCCAAAGCTCAGAGGAAATAGTGGTTATGGCAGCCGCATTGGATCAAGGAATCATCTTACAGAATGAAACCAATGTTGATGTACCGCATCCGCCCAGGTCGCCTGCCGCGCGCCCGATCTGGGAACCATAGTTGTTTCATGCTCGTGAGCCCACTACGTTCGAGTTAATGGGAATGATCGGCGATCTTCAGCGATATGTGGCTGATCTCGCCTACGGAATGTCGGCTTCGCCACCAACCCCATCCTACGCCGGAAATTTTGTACCGTAGGAGCCCCCGCTATTGGGGCGAATTGTGATCGAGCTCAGCCAACCTGAGACTGTCTCAAGCTATGGACATGACGTGTCAACAACAATTGGGTTTCGCTCTGATGGAGCAACCCAAACCCTCGATCAAGCTAAGGCCAAAGGTAAGAATAAAGTGGGAATAGATGCTGATCCCGTTGAACAACTGCTATGGGCAGTCGAGGCTTTGAAAGCCGGGGGGATGAATAAACAACAAATATTCACAGTGGTGGCCAAAACTGTGGATGATGCTTTTCCTACTCCAACCGAGGGGAGTTCTAGCCAAACAGAAAATCGAGATAGGCCCCGTCATGCTAGAACAGTTCCCTCCAATCCCAACCCTGCACCGAGAAAAGATCAAAAAGTCAAGGCGGCACCTGCCGATCCTTTTGCCAAGTCGTCCGCAAAAGTCAAGAAACTTGAATGTCGCCTCGAGGACGCAGAGTCTTCCACACGCTCTACATGCCTTTGTCTAGGGCGCTCCGGATCCTTACCGAAAGAGGGCACCTTAAACCCCTTGAGCCTCAGCCTCTCCCGAAGAATCTCCCCCCCCACACGATGCTGCCTTGTACTGTGCGTACCACCAGCAAACTAGTCATTGTACCGACAACTGTTTCCATCTTCGGTATGAAGTACAGGATTTAATCGACAATAAGGTCATCCTCCTGCCTACCTCAGCGAGGTCCGTCACTGCCGAGTTGTTACATTTCGAGGATACTGCGAGCATGTGATCAGAAGTTAGTCCACTTGCGAGTGACGCTTAGTGTATTTTAGATGTGGCGTCTGGCACGCATTGTTTTGAGCATTTGCGGATGCTGTTTTTTTGTAATTTCTAGCTTGGGTGTTGAGCCATTTCTTTGGTTTTGTTTTGAGTCTATCTCATTGTCTTGAGTCATTCTTTTTGCTTAAGGGTCTGTCTTGTTGTACTAAGTCAGTCCCATTGTATAGAATGTCAGGTGATTCCAGGGTTGTTGCCTCGGATATCATGTTTTTGTAATTACTCTTCTGCTTTCTTTTGAGTCTATCTCTGCTGTGGAGCCAGTTGCAACCAGAGATTTTGAATGAAACAACTGCGGCTATCATGTTTCCGTGCCTATTGCTACTTTGAGCCTGTTGTGCCAGCAAGTTAGAATGAGCAGCAACAAGATTTTACCGCTCTTTTGCGCCTATAAGTCATTGTATTGACCTAAGTTGTTCAAAACCTTTTTTACACTGTGGTGATGAAAATGAAGAGGAAGGAATTCCTCGAGTTTTGCAAAATTTGACCAATTGAGAGAAAGAGAGGCGTGCTAAGCCCTTAATGAATAAAATCATGTTTGTTAGTGTGAGTACTGGGAAGGATCCTAACTTGATCCAAATTGGTTCCGCATTGTCTTCCGCACAAGCAATTTGTCGCTTTCTTAAAAACTTTCAAAAATAAAATGTTTTGCGCAGTCCTGTGGAGACCTGTGTGGAATCGTTCTTGAGATTGTGCAGCTTAGGATCGCTCTTAGCCTCGAGACTCGACCCCTCACTCTCAAAGCCTCGAACGTACATCCAGAATGATCAACGGCCAACCATCATGTGAAGCCTGTGTGGCCAGATTTGAAGCAGCCCTCGAACAAGAGGCACCAAAGTCAAATCAAGAAGATCAGACCTCATCAGAAGAAACTTGCGAAGCTAAATCAGAAGCACCCCTCGGACCAGGGGCAAAAATGTTCGGCGTGCTCGAAGAGCCGAAGATGAATCCTTCTGTAAATCAATACAACAGTCACTCCCCTGGATTCAGATGACTTCAGGATCTCAAAACCATTTGGCATGGACAAATCTACACTTTTACCCTTAAGAGGCTCGCTGGGCCGAAAACCTGGAAGGGCAACCCAGGCAAAAGTTAGAGCAAGAGAAAAATACAGAAAAAAAAAAAAAAAAAAAAAGATACGAAAAAAAGAAGAAAAAATGCAAAAGAAAAGAGCAACAGAAAAGATGAAAAAGAAAAAATGAATGAAAAGTTACAAAAAAGAATTGAAAAGAAAAGAAAAACTGAGCTCGCAAGGTTAAAAAGCCAGAAGGGCGACCTTGGCAAAAATTAGAACGTGGTGAGGGTTAATACACAAGTGTACCTCACCCCAAACTACGTAAGGCTTGATTCCCATGTTTGAGATACGTAGGCAACTTCATCCTGGAGTCTAGCCACAAGCACTTTCAAATCAAGTGTGTCCATGTAATGGTTTTGATCATCCTTGCCTTCTCTGAATCCAATAGTTCGGTTGACAACCGGAACTACGTAAGGCTTGATTCCCATGTTTGGGATACGTAGGCAACTTCATCCTGAAGTCTAACCCCCAACACTTTCAAAGCGACTATGTCCATATATTGGTTTTGACCATCTTCGTCTTCTCTGTATCTGAGAGTTCAGTTGCGATTATCACGGATGAGGACTGTTTACAACATGCTGCGGCGCTATCCAGACAAGGGGCAACTTCTCATTGCCATGAGTCGCCATTCAAACTAGGGGCAACATTCCATTGCCGTGCAGTGCCATCCAGACAAAGGGCAATTTTCCATTGCCTCCGATCCGAGGTTGTGCATCTCAAGAGTAAGTTCTGCACTGGTTGAGCAGTGACCGTTTGCAAAAATAGTTTTTGAAAATTTTTACTAAGGTTGACTATTTTCTCGAAAATTATTTCATTTTCCAAAACTGGACCATTTTTTTAGACCCAAAAAAAGAAAATTTTCAGTACTCATAGCCTAACTTGCATGATTTTCAAATCAAAAATCGAACAAGTATGTTAATCTAACTCTCATGTTGGTCAAAATTTTGTTTTAGTAGAGAGCCAAAACAAAAAATGGTCAAAGTGATGAACTAGGGGCATAGGTGAGTCAGGCGTCCTGTCTTTCCCCCATTACCAGCATACTTGCCAGAAGGGCACAACTGGAGCTGTCTATAAAGGGCTGAAGGCTCTCAACATCCTCCGAGCAGCGAGGTATCAAGCCAAGTGCAAAGCATGATTTGGAATGGATCAAGATACTACATTCCCTCATCTGGGGCATCGAGTAAATGTCACAAGAAGAAATAGCTGTGAGCTAACAGTGTTGGGCATGAACCCACAACCTCTTGTTTATCCATTAACCATCCAGGGAAGGGATACAAAATGAGAGATTAAAGAATAGAGAGATGTAAGTTGAGAGAAAAGTGAGCAAAAGGGTTTTGAGAGAAAAACCGAGCTTGAGAGCCGAGTGATGTGAGAATCACAAATGAAAAGAGGGTGGGAAATAATACTCGAAGAAACTGGCTCCTAGCGATTTCTGAGGTATCTTGTCTTTATAATGCATCTGTGTGTCGTGTCTTTTGTTTTGTCTACCTCAACTCTTGTTTTGAGTCTGTTTCGAGCATGTCTCGTTGTGTTTAGGTAGTCTACCTTTTTGCTTTCACTGTTGAGTCTTTTTCACGATGTTCAGTTGTAGTCTCAATACCCCGGTTTGAAAAACCCTTTTTAAATTTCAAAAATTAATCGTTTTGTGTGCTCAGAGTGCTGTGTCATTCTCCACGTTTGTGCAAAACGTGATCTAGTTCTTTCATAAAACCAGAGGGGTTCAACCCGGGACACTTGGAAACAGTGAACATGTAGGTTCCGAATTGCATCCGAGTGTGTTTCAACTTCAGCAGATTCCACCTTTGTATTCCGTCCTTTCAGATTGAATTGGGTGTATGAGCTGTGTGCAGATTTGAACCAAGTGTTGTGTTATGGGCTGTGTGTTCAGAATGAGCAGTAGGTTGTTTGAGTTGTTTTGTTGTTGGCCGGTTCATTACTTGATTACTACAATACAAGTGTTTGATTCTCAGACAAAAGATCAATCTCATTTACATTGAGGTGTAATATGAAGCAATGCAATGCGAAGCATGAAATGTACAAATGTAACACTTTTTCAGATAAAAAGTTTCTTTCATTTCATCATTTTTCAAGTACATAGCTTTGGAGAAAAAAAAAACCTGCCTGCGGCAGTACAAGGTACTCAAGCTACCAACAAAAGTGAAGCAAAACAAAAAGAAGAAAAGCAATAAAAGTCTAGATCAACGTCAAATGGTCTCAGGCACAGGAGTCTGTTATCATCCTCTTCCTGGATGAAGGTCTAGGAGCATCGTCATCGGCACCGTCATCTGAGTCTGAGTCATCTCCGGTTTCCTCCTCGGACGACTCTGCCTCTGCCTCCGCCTCCGCCTCCTCCTCAAACTCATTGTCATCAGGGACTGGTGCCCAAAAGCCACTCCCGACATGAGTGCGCCCCGCTTTGGTGCGGGGGTATACTCTGCTATCTCGCCCTCCTTCTCGAGTAGGAACAGAACGCCCAACCGGAACACCTCCTGCAGCAGGAATCTGGAATGGAGGCTGAAAAGCACAAATGGAAAACGCATCAGTATGCTACACAAAGTAGAGTATGAATACAGAATACAGTGTATGAGTACAGTATGTAAATACTATGAAGCGATGTATCGGTCTGAGTAATGCAATGTATGAGTCTGATATGTGAATACTATGAGTAGTGTATCGAGAGTAATGCACGGTGTATGAGTACGATGTATGAATCTCGTGAACAATGTGATGCACAGAATCGCATTGGCTAAGTGCGATGTATGAATGCCGTGAGTAATGCAGTCAACATTAATGGTGTATCGGATCCGTGAGGGCCGTGTGTATCGAGTGTTATCGACGATGTGTGATGCATCAGTTGTGTATAGTTTGAGGCGTAGTCAAGAACATAGGAATCAGTAAATGGCTAGAAGATCGAGGCTCATTGGAGCATCCCCATCACGAAGACAAATCGGCTCAGTGGACCGACGAGTGTACTCGGAGGAAGCCTGCAAAAGTGTTAGAAGTATCAGTATTTTGCGGAATATCAAATGAACTGGAATGACAATGCAAGATGTAAAATGCAGTAGTACATACCGGAGGCAAGTCGTAGAACCCGACTAACTAGTGATCAGCCGGAGGGGGAGCGATGGGGATCTAGTAGGTCTCCCTATCCTGCCCTCAGCATGTCATCGTCGTGGGCAGTGCTGGCCAACTAGCCCCCCGCCCTCTCCGAGCCCTACTCTTGCCACGAACCCAAGCCGTCCTCGATGCTCCTGCTCCCTCTCTTGCCCTAGCCGCTGGTGCCACGGGCCTCTCTCGCTCAACTCGACGGCCACTGCTCAAAGGCTGCATGATGTAGGTCTGGACGTACTCTGTGTAGTCGCCCTCGCCCCTGAAACCCTCAGCCTTCCAGCCGATCGTGTAATCAGCCATCTGCTCAAGAGTAAACCTCTCTGTGTCCCTCATGTGGGTAGGAGGCAGACCCGAAACTACCTGCTTCGATAAACCCAGGGTCTAGCGCAAGAAGCACTCACCCAGGTACCAAGCCCGACAGACCGGGCCCTCCAACAAGATCCTGAACCGGGTGGTCTCCTCAGCACCGGTAAATCGCCCCCGAACCGCAGCTGGCAATGGAGCCCAAGGCTGCCAGGTGATCTGAAAATGATATGCAGTCAGTTTTCTGCTATTATTGAAAATACAGTGTAAAGCAAAGCTTGAAATAAACTCTAAAGTTGAACATACCTCTGCGGCGGTGATGGTATCAAAGTAGCGGCGGAAGAATATGAACGTCTCCCGGGGTCTCCGCACGCATCTCACATCGAAGCGTCGGGAGAATGGAACGCCGAGGGGAGTCTCCTCGTCAGGCACTGGCGCAAGCCTTGGGAAGTAGGCGTAGACCCACAACTGCAGAGTAAATACCAGTATGCTTATCAGATAAAGAAGAACGCAGAATAAAGCAGAAATTGTAGAACCGTGTATTATGCAGAGTGTACAGTGTGCGATGCTGATCGGTGTAAACAGATTATATGTGTGCCGATGCGATACAACAATCGGGCGGACGACCACAGTGCGTAGTGTACAAAGTATAGGAAATGTAAAGTAGAAATGTAAAAGAAGAAAAGAAGATGTACCTCCCAAGCTCGCCAGTAGCCCCCAAACAACTGCCCGCTGCACCAGGAGGATGAGCTCATATATCCGTAGAGTGTGGCCAAGGCTGCCCCACCCCAGTCGTAGCGCAGGATCCGTGTGACATCCACCAAGGCACTCAGCAAACAGAGGGGCACGGTGTTTGCCCGGTCGGCGAAGATGGTCGTCCCCAACGAGAACATGAGGAAGCCGCGTGCGTACCGCTCCACCTCCTCTTGAGTCATCGACGCCTCCTCAACTAGAGCTGGTTGAATCCGAAAGTGGTCCTCAAACCACGAGTATCTGACGAAGCCTGGGTGAGCAAGAGGCGGTAGGACGCCCAGCAAATACATCTGAGCAGCCTCCCACTCGTCCATGTCTGTGTCAAAGGGGATTGGATCACTCCCTACCCCGATACCGGTGAGCATCGAGAAGTCATAGGGAGTCATCGTCATGTCTCCCGTAGCAGAGAAGTGGAAGGAATCAGTGGTGTCCCACCACCTCTCCGCCAGAGCGGCAAGGAGAGGCCTACTCGCGGTAAGACGGGAAAGTCCCCTACAGAAGACGCCAAAGCTGGCCTGGTCTACGATGTAACGGACTGCTGTAGACACCCCATTTTTGACCGTCCTCAAGACCTGGACGTCACCGCTCGAACACTCGGTGATTATCCATGTTCGTGTTCGTTTGGAGTTCCCGGAGTTCTCGGCTACGCGCCTTGCCTCAGGACCTCCAAACTTGACCGTTTTGTGTCTGGTTTTGCACCAAACACTTGTGCTTTGCCTTGGAGGCGAGAATGCCTTGTGAGGCATCCCCACACACCACCGGCAAGTCTCAGAGGCCACCGGCTGGTTGGTGTTTCCATCGGCACTATATTGTGCCGGTCGGCACTCTTTGTCTTTGGTCGTGATCAATTTTGTCAAAATGACAATTTTGCCCTGCCGACTACAGTGCAGTTGCTTTTTGAGATATTTTTAGGCAGCTGTATCACACTTGCTTCCCCTCCATACACGTGTATGGAGGGATGAGCCTCTTGTTTGCTTAATGGCTAAGCTTACAAAGTTGTCTCCTCTATAAGAGGAGGCCTTGTCTTCTTGGTTGGGGGGTTAGCCATTTTCCAACAAAAAACCAAAGCTTATATATTCTCTCTCTCTATACCTCACTCTCTATCATCCTTGTGTGTGTGTTTTGTGGCCAAATAGTGCACTTTTACCTTACTTTTGCACCATTACACACACTATTACACCTTATTTCGAGATTGAGGTACTTGGAGGGTTGTTTGTTGTGATTTTGGACTGATTTTGATCACTAGAGGAGGGCTGCTCCACCTGTTCTTCAAAGGATCTTCAAGGGTGAGCTTGTTACTTTAGTTTTCCCATTCTTGTAACTAGTTTCTACCCCTCTTGCTTTGTGTTTTAAGCTTTGTGTATAACATAAAAAAATCTTGTTTTTACTTGCTTAAGAACATTCATTGAGGTCACCTCTTGATTTGAGTAAGAACCCACCCTCTTAGGCCTTGCTTTGGCCCTTTTAGTGCCTTTTCTTTGAGCATTGTTTGACTTGGTGTTTTTGGCCTTCTCACCACTGAAAACCAGTGGGTTTTCAGTGGTGAGAAAGATGGTTTCAAGTCTCATATAGGGGAGGGACACCCCTCTTCCCTTTGTCCCTTGCTTGCCTTTGTTTTTGACCTAAAAGATAGCATGTGTGCATGGTTGGTTTTGGCTTCATTTCAAAGCATATTTGTGGTTAATATGATATGTTATACCTCTGTTTTGGGTCGGATTTGTAGCCCTTAACATGTCTCTCATACTTGCTTTGAAATGCTCTCTTATGTTTAAAAGTATGCCATGCATCTAGGCCATGTTCTTTGCATATTTTAGCATAATTCCATGAGGGCATTAGCATCATATTGCTATGTGTAAGGGCTGTTAGCCACTGTTTTTGCCATGTTTGGCATGTTTGGTATTGTTGTCTTGCTTGTTGGCTTGTAAGCTTTTGGTGTGTGAGACTCTAGCATGTTTAGCCTACCTCAATCTTATGATTTGGCATCATTTTAGATCACATTTCAGTCCCTATTCCATGCCTATGTGTCTCCATTTATCACCTCTTCCATGTCTTGAAGTGTTGGTCTCTTATGCTTTAAAGAGGATATTGTGCATGCTTGCATGATTAATGCATTTTGGGGCTGCCATATCAAGGTTTGTGGGGGTATTTTTGCATGATGGAACTCTGTTTTTGCTTAAATAATTCATGCCATGATTGGTCTTAGTAGTGGTGGAAGGGTGTTCCCTTTTTGTGCCTTAATCTTAGGCCATTTGACTTGCATGTTTGCGTGAGTATCGGTCACCATTTTGGGCATGTTTTGCCACTGTTTTGGGTTGGTTTGAGGGCTGCCCCATTGTGGTCTAGTCCACCATTACATGCTTGCCTCATGGTTATTGCTTAATTGGTTCATTAAGTGTTGAAGTATGTTGGTCTCATTGCTTGATTGGTCCATGCTTGCATGACATTGGTACCTTGCATGTTCTAGTATTTTGCATGCTTAATATGATAGTTGCATCACATTTGGCATGCCTTGTACCTTAACATCATATTGCATTGTTGAGCCATGTTGCATACATGCATTTCATTACTTGGTTTGGGGTGTCAAACCAAGTATGGGAAATGAGGGGTGTTTGTGCCTCAAGTGACAAAACAAACCTTAATTCCCATGTCACCAAGGCCCTTGACCGACACATGATAAGGTCTTGGTTTCATTCGTGTGTTTGCATGCATTTTGACATTAAAATGCAACTTTGGTTCCTTAGGCTATCATGCACCAACATGCATAATTGGTGGCCCAAGAACCAAGGGTCATGCTCCCTTGAGTCTCAAGCATGATAGGGAAGCATTGGCCATGCTCACATATGCCTAAAAACCCATGCCATGTATTCTTTGATGCACATCTTTGTCAAACTGTCCCCTGCAGGAACTTTCTGCCGACCGGCAGTATAATGTGCCGACCGGCACTATATTTTCAGCCGATAGCCTCCAGAGAAGCCGGTGGTCAATTTAAGCAGCCGGTGGTCATTTCCTTTAGCCGGTGGTGTACTTCAGTTCATGTGGAAGATGTCCTGGGACTTTGGTAATTTTCCAGAAAGGCAGGGCAGTGGAAACAGAGGCAGCAGTGGTGCGGTGTGGGTTTTCCAGGCGAGTCGGATTCGAGCATGCATCATTCGCGCATCCCGAGGCAGGGGCTGTGGCCACCTTTCCTTTATGCATTTAATTTGATAATTAGAATTCTGTAATAATTTATTACGTATTGAGTATTATTTGGGATCAGATATTCTTTTGGTCCCTCTGTGTGAGGGCATATTTGTAATAAGTGTGGGTGAGTGTGTGTATGTCTTCCAACCCCTATTTCTTTCTTCCCTTTTATTTACCTGCTTATGATGGTAGATTAGGGCATATTTAAAATTAGCATACCTTATGCAATGCATGCGTGCATCCATGCATTTGTTGACATGCATCGGGCTCGGTACATCATACAAACTGCATCGTATTTTCAAATCTAAATTGAATACGTGCATCGAATGATTGCATTTCACATGCCATTTTAGGGTTAGCCGAGCCTACTCTAAATTGCATCCTTGCCTGTGTTGCATTAGCCACTTAACATGAACTAGGTCATGCATGCTTGCTAACTAGTTTCTTATTTTGGCACGGAGTACGATGTAAGTATTTATGCTTTAGCATATCGCATGCGTGTGGATGTTAACATGACAGTATGCTTACCATGCGGCTAAATGCTTATGTGAGATAAACTATTTGAATGCCTGTGGGTGGAGGTTGGATTGCTTGAGTTGGAAAACTCATTGAAATCCGTGTTTTAGCCTACTTGCGAGTAGCAAATCCCAAAGCATTTTCAAAACGAACGGATATGCAATGTTTGTTTCCAAATTAGGCAATCTAGTCTATACTTGTTTGCTGTGCGCATAACATAGTAATTCTAGGCTAATAATTGGAATAAGAGCATGTAATGTTTTCAAAAACGGGTATCACGGTTAGTAGAGGCCGGTCTTCGGACCGGGCGAAAGGGGGTGCTCATAGCTGACCTTCCCCGATCGTACCCAAGCTCCCGAACCAAGACAACTTTGGTGATGACGGACACGTGGCCTTCGGCACCGAGTCAGGGTTTCCTAAATTTCCCATTTTAAAATATTTAGGTGGCGACTCTGTAATCTGGCAAAGCAATCCATGTTTGGCACTTCTTTTCAAAATCTGTTTTTCTTCAAAACAATTTGCCAGAGTTGGACTCTTTGGTTCAGATTTAGAACCGTGACACAATTGAGTCCGAACTGTTAGATAGAGGCCCATGGGCGCGTCTACAACTGCGTCTAGTAGCTCCATGTACCATCCTCTAGCGGCGACATTCCCATACCCACGGCAGGTATGGGAATCTCCCTGTATTCAAAAACAACAGTTACAAAGCAATATTCAATATGCAGTTTTGAAGAGCATTCAGAATTGGTAACGATATAGCGTATGTGCACGTGTTCAGATTCAAACAGACATCGGGTGCCGGTGTGCTAGCAGAGAACTATAACATATGATGTGTCAGTGTGTTTGAATGGTTCAGTACAGATAGAGCGTGTGTGCACGTGTTCAAATTCAAATAGACATCGGGTGCCGATGTGCTCGCAGTGAACTACAGTGTATGGTGTGTCAGGATGTTTGAGTGGTTCAAAGCAAATACAGTGTGTGTACGCGTGTCCCAATTCAAACAAATACCGAATGCAGGTGTGTTCACAATTAACTACAGCATATAGTGGTGTATCCAGATCAAGCAGTTAAAGGCAGAATCGACTATGGCAGTTACGTATTCTACTCTGCAGAAAATGAAACGGGAAAGAATATACCTCAGAAGCGCCGTATGAAAAATGCATCTCAGGCTTGCGCAGAAGCAGCTCGGGTGGCACCCTCCTGTCAAAACTCCTGAATTGGCGAAGTCCGTCAAGAGGCAGCTCGTGAATCGCTGGCCTGTAGGTCGCCGGATCGAATGGACGGACGCTGAGAGGCAAGAGCTCGGCCTTGAGGTCCACATCTATCTCCGGGGGAGCCCCACCACCTGGAATGTCATCCGCCACCTCGAAGAGAGTGTGAAAATGACCGAAAAAGTGAAAACCAGGTGAAAATGCGAAGAGTCAACTGAAAAGTCAACCCCGAGAGGGTGAAAAATGGCCGGAAAGGTTGGGGTGCGGAAAAGACACGGGAATCGAGATGAACTCGAGGGAAACAAGCCTCGAGTGGTGGAAATCGAAAAAGAGACACCGAAACAAAGTTTTGTTCGGTTCAAAATGTTCGAAACGCGAAGGGGTTCGCGAATCGAATGTCGAAATGGACTCTAAAACCAAGGAAAACGGAAAATAGAAGGAAGAAAAATGACCTAGAGGGAGAGGGAAAGAATTTTCGAACAAGAGGAAGTGAAAAGAATAGGGCTAGAGGCCCTATTTTAAAAGACCCATGGCCAAATGTCCAAACTGCCTCGATTCAGGCAGATTTGGCCGGTCGGCCACACTGTTGGGCGGTCGGCCAAATAGATGGCCGGTGGCCTTATTTTGTGGCCGGTGGATGGCCGGTGACCTCCCCCGATGACCGGTGAGCCTCCTACACCTTTGTTTGGGTCTTTGATGTGGTCTGGGGCCTCCATTGCTCAACATAGTGCAAGAAAATGCATTTCCGAAACTTAACCGATCTCTGTGCCGTGTCTTCTGTGCGTAGCACTCGAATACGTGCAAGGTGTATCCTTTTTGTATCCTTTTTGTTTCTTGCGAGATTCGAAAGTTGCCCCACATGCATACATTACAACGTTTCGCGTCGATTATACGCCATTTCACTCGCATCGTTATGCACACATCTCGCATTGTTATGCGCATGTCAAACTTGCATTAGTATGCACATTCTTTAGGTCGCATCATCATGCGCACCTCACATGCATTGTCATGCATATCAAGCGACACGCGTTATCGCGCATTCGAGTTCACATGCATTGTCATGCATTCCAAGCGACATGCATTGTCACGCATTCAAGATCACATGCATTGTCATGCATTTCGAAAGACATGCGTTGTCACGCATTCAACCTCATGTACATTGACATGCATCATTCGCACTTTGCATGCATTTCAAAAAACAAAACAAAACAAAAAAACATGCATCATTCGCACTTTGCATGCATTTCAGAAAACAAAAAACATACATCATCATGCATTGTCATGCATTTCAAAAAAAAACAAAAACAACATGCATATGTCATGCATTCCATTGTAAATAGTGCATATGTCATGCATGATTGTATATATTGCATATGTCATGCATCATTGTATATAGTGCATATTGCATGCATTCACTGTAAATATTGCATTTACATACATTCCATTGCATATTGTAAACATTGCATTGTAGCTTGCATGCATTCATTGCATCACCTCCATCCACGGCTTGCGCCTTTCCTTGTTGAGCTTGGTTTGGTATGTGCCCATATTTCTCACGTCAAAGCACAGTTATGATATTATATGTACGCGCCTATTCCACTGCTGGTATTGTGGTTTGAGGGTGACGACACCATTTCTGTGTTAGACGCGATTTGTATGTGTCCATGCCTTTCCTAAGCAAGACATGATTTTGGTCGCAAGCCTTATCCACTGCATCCATTGCATTTTCGCTTGTAAATGTTGCATTGTACATAGCTTGCATCGTCATGCATCTTTCCTTACATGCATTGTAGTGCATTCTTCCTTACTTTGCATATGTCATGCATTCATTGTAAATAATACATATGTCATGCATTCATTGTATATAGCTTGCATTGCCATGCATGCATTGTGTTGTACATAGTTTAGCTTGCATGCATTCACTGCATCATCCATCTACGGCTTGTGCCTTTCCATGTTGAGCTTGGTCTGGTATGTGCCCATACTTTTTGCGTTGAAGCACAGTTATGATATTATGTGTACGCACCTAGTGTTGTGAGTGACGGCACCGTTTCTGTGTTAAACATGGCTTGTTTGTGTCCATGCCTTTCTTAGGCAAAATATGTTTTGGCTGCATGCCATATCCACTGTATATACTGCATTGTAGTGTAGTTCGATTGCATCCGGCATTTAGGATCACGGTCTTTCCTGAGCAGAGCATGCCTCACTTATGTCATTCTACCCAATTACTTGTTCTTGTGTTCCGTCTACATCACTCATAGTTCTGCATGTGTACGCGCCTATTCCACTGCTGGTATTGTGGTTTGAGAGTTGCGGCACCTGTTCTATGGTAGATGGACTTTGCATCTCCATCATCTTTATGACATTTGTGTAGTTTTTGAACCGCTTATGATTTGATCATGATTCGATTACATTGCATATCATTTGCATTGTTTATACGTAGATTTGTAAATGTTGCATATCATTTTGCATCCATTCCACATTGTTCTGCGTTGTCAATACATAGGTTGCATTGTCATGCACTCCTACACTTGCGTTGTCACATAGTCTTAACTTCCATTGTCATACATGTTGCTAACAACATTGTACCTGTTAAGTTTCTCTCTTTTACAAGCACGATATTGTATGTACGGTTCATTTGAAGCTGGCACGACCAGACGAACCGCACAGGTATTGTATTCTCCACGTGAAACGTAGCGAGAATTACATAATTCTCCTACATCCTTTCTGCATTGTAATGTAGTTGGATTTGTGTTTGCTAGCTTAAAACTGTTGCATTGTCATGCTTCGTTACAGCTTTCTTTGCATGATCATAAGTTATGTTCGACTTCTTGCATTGTCAATTGCATTTTGCCCCCGCCTTCGGGCGCATATCTTTATTGTCTTGCATGCTTTGTCTAAGTCTTCGGCCTTGTCAAAAATGGGTCGTCACTGGGCTTTGACATTCACTCCCGTCATTGTTATAACTTTTAAGTTATGTCAAAGAAGGGCAACTGTAGACACCCCATTTTTGACCGTCCTCAAGACTTGGATGTCACCGTTTGAACACTCGGTGATCATCTATGTTTATGTTCGTTTTGAGTTTCTGGAGGTCTCGGCCACACGCCCTACCTCAGGATCTCTCAACTCGACTGTTTTGTGTTTGGTTTTGCACTAAACACTTGTGTTTTGTTTTTGAGGGGCAGGGAATGGCTTGTTGGCCATCCCCACACCCCACCAGCCATGGCTTGAGGGCACCGGCCACTGTTTTGTTGCCATCGGCCAAATGTTTGGCCGGCCGGCACTCTTTTTGGTCGGTCGACCATGTATTTGGTCAATTTGGCATTTTTGGCTGGCCGACCACTGTGTATCTGCTTTTGCAGATATTTTTATGCCAGCTGTGCTAGCTGGCATACACTTTGCACCCCCTCCATACACGTATATGAAGGGATTTCACTCTTGCTTAGCTTGTTTTGTAAGCTTTGCAAGAGTGATCCCCTATAAAGAGAGGGCCTCTCCTCCCTCCTCCAAGGTTCCAGAAGTTCAAGAGAGAGGTCTGAGATTAGGGTTTGAGTCTTATATCTATCTATCTCTATATCTTCCTCTCTTTGTGTCTAAGTGTGTGTTTGTTCATAGTTTTGCACACAAACACCTAGTATTACACTATACCTTTAGTTGCTGAGGCATTAGAGGGTTGTTCTTGGAGTTCTTGGGTGGATTCAAGGTTGAGGAAGCTGCTAGAGCATTGTTCTTGAAGAAAGTCTTCAAGGGTAAGAACCTTGCTCTTTATTTCCCATTTTTGCATAGTCTTTTTGCCTACCTTGCATCTGTTTTTGAGCTTAGTATATAACATATAAAAGTCTTGTTTTTACTTGCTTAAAATTGTTGTTTAAGGTTGCTTTGGTGTTTGGGGTTGTTTGACACCTCTTAGGCCTTGTTTGGCCCCCATTTTGTGCTATTTTGGTGAGCTCCGGGACCACCTTGTTTGGCCCTCCTCACCACTGAAATCTTGAGGGATTTCAGTGGTGAGGATGGTGTCTTAAGGTCCTAAGAAGGAGAGGGCCATCCCCTCTCCTTGTTGCCTTTAAAAAGTGTCATTTTAGCCTCATGTGTGAGCACCATTTTTAAGTTCATGTTGGCCATGTCTTAAGTGTTATTTGTGCTTATTTTTCCATGATATGGCACTGTTTTTAGTTGGTCTAGACACACCATGCTTGCTTTGCATACTTGTCTTGTAATGCCATGAATTGCCTTAACGTGTGTCTAGCATTTAGACTACCATGCTCACTTGTTTTGGCCTAGCTTTGTGAAGCTTTTATGCATGTTTTAGTGTGCTTGAGGTCTATTTTTGGTTGCTTGGGTCATCCATATTTTGCTTTGTATAACTACCATGTAATCCCCCTTGTGAGCCTTGAGTATCGACCCCTCTAGCATGCTTTACTTGCTTTCTTTCAGTGGTTTGGAACCACTTACCATGTCATTTCAGTCCCCATGGTATGCTTGTATGCTTGCATTTGATGCTCCTTTAATGCTTTAAAAGGTTGTAATCTTGTGCTCCATGTTTGGCCTCTTTTGTATGCTTCCATGTGTAGACCACTTAGATGCTATCTAGGTGTGTCCTTAGCTTTGTTTAGGTCTGCCTTAGGACTATTCTAAGTCCTCTTAGCCTTGTGAGGCTTGGTTGGCATGGCCATGGTTTAAGCCCCTCGGCTTGCCTTGAGTTTTGGACATTGTTGCATGCTTGACTTGTCTTGTTTACTTGGTTTGGCACCTTCTATAACATGATTTCAGAGCTTAGTATGCATGCCATTAGTCCATGATTGTCCTCTTTTAAGTGTGCTTAAAAGTCGCTCTTTAATGCCTAAGTGTTGAACCATGTGTGCATGCATGTTTGTATGTCATTTTGCCTTCATTTCCTTGGCATTTGGCCACTGTTTTGGGCTTACTTGAGAGCTGCCCAAATTGGTATAAGACCATCCATCGCATGTTGTAGCATGCTCACCTTGTGTATTGATTGTGTACTTGGCGTATTATGTGTTGTTGCATGTTTAAGTGGCATTACAATTGGCATGCATCTCATGTTAAGTTGCCTTGCATGCTTGCACGTGTTATGCCTCACATGTTGTCACATGATTGAATGAAGTCATACACTTGTTGGCATGCTTGTCCTTGCATCTTGTAATATGCTAGTTGCCTTAGTAGCGTCATTGCTTGTTTGCATGTTCATATGGCATGCTTAGGTTGCATCTTGCATGCTTAGGTTGCATCTTGCATACATTCCTCGCCTCTTGATTGACCATGATAGAGGTTTGGATTCATTGGGTGTTTGGTGTGCATTACATCTGATATCAAAATGCACAACTTGGCCTCTTTGGCCATCACGCATTGGAATGCGCGATTGATGGTCCAAGGGCCGAGTACCAAACTCCTTTGAGTCATGAATATGATAAGGAGTGTGGTTGGTGCAAACATTGCTTGAAATGCATTACCATGCCATGTTTTGCCCTCTGCTACTGTCAAAACAGATTTCTGCAGGCATACATGGTCGGCCGACCATCTCTACTGCCGACCGACCAAACATTTTTGGCCGAGAGCTATACAAATGGTCGATGACCACCCTGCCATGGCCGGTGATGATTCCCCTTGGCTGGTGGTGTTCCACAGTGTCCAAAGAGTGTACCTTGGGATTTGTGCAAGTCTCAGAGGAGCAAAGCAGGGTAAATAGAGGCAGCTTGTGCATGGCATCAGATTTTCGGACGAAGCCAATCCAAGCATGCGTGCATCCCTCTTCCCGAGGCCTTTTACTGTTTTTCTCAGCTTAATTGATTTGTTAATTAATTAGGTAGTCTGTAAACTATTTAATTAGCTTGTAAGTTAATTAAATTGTATTATTCTTTTGGTCCCTCCGAGCGAGGGCGAATTTGTAATAAGTGTGGGTGCGTGTGTGCACGTCTTCCAACCCCCATTTCTTTCTCCCTTTTATTTACCTGCTTTGATGGTTAGTATTAGGGCATGTTTAATTTAGCATACCTTATGCTATGCATGCGTGCATCATTCATCAGTCTTGCATGCACCGGGCTCGGCGCATCATGCTAATCGCATAGTATTTCAATTCCAAATTTGAATACGTGCATCGAGTTGTTGCGTTTCACATGTCATCCTTAGATTAGCCGAGCCTATTCTAATGACATTCTGTATGCGATGCATTAGCCATTTGTTAACTTGAACTAGGATCATGCATGATTACTAACTAGTTCATTGTTTTGGCACGGAATACGATGTAAGTATTTATGCTTTAGCATCTCGCATGAGTGTGAATGTTAACATGATAGCATGCTTACAATGCGGCTATATGCTTACGTGATATTATTGCCTAAATGCCTGTGGGTGAAGGTTGGATTTTTTGAGTTGGAACAACTCATTGAAATCCGTGTTTTAGCCTACTCACGAGTAGCAAATTTCAAAATATTTTCCAAGCAAACGGATATGCGATGCTTTGTTCCAAATTAGGCAATCTAGTCTATACTTGTATGCTGTGCGCATCACATAGTAAGATTAAGCTAATAATCGGAATAAGAATGCATAATGTTTTCAAAACTAGATATCATGGTTAGTAGAGGCCGATCTTCGGATCGGGGGAGAGGGGGTGCTCATAGCTGACCTTCCCCAATCGTACCCAAGTTTTCGAGCCGAGGCAACTTTGGTGATGACGAACACGTGGCCTTAAGCAATGAGTCAGGATTTCCTAAATCCCCCTTACAAAAAATATTTAGGTGGCGACTCTGTATCTGCCAAAGCAGTCCATGTTTGGCACTTCTTTCTAAAAATCTGTTTTCTCAAAACGATTTGCCGGATTTGGACTCTTTGGTTCAGATTAAGAACCGTGACAAAACGAGTCCGAACTGTGGCAGCATTAGGCCCTCAGGTCACGTCCACATAAATCCAGACCTATTCGAACGAAACACAGTAATGTGAGATCCTATTTGAGTAATGGCATCATAACTGTGAATTATGTAAGATCTTGTGATAATCTTGTGGATCCAATAACCAAGGCCTTGGCGAGAGATAGGGTCTGGAATACATCGAGGGGGATAGGTTTGAAGCCTATGAAATCATAAACCATGTATGAGGATACCCAACCTAGGGACTAGAGATCTTGTAACTAGGTTCAATGGGAAAAACGAATCATATGGTGGTTGTAAAAAAATGCACTCTTTAATATTTTGTTATCCATTCCTATGATGTAAGTACATTTGTCCTGTAATGTTGGAGGGTTGAGTTTTTATACTCTTAATGAAATTCTGTAGCTCTTGTTGAATGGGGTGTGTAAATTACAGGAACATCCTTGACAGATTTCACCTATGTGAGCATGAAAGTGGGGCCGCTTTCTATAAGAACAAGGCTTATTCTCAAATATGCTCATGAAAACTGGGATAAGCACATGGTCGTAATGTGCTGGCTATTAAAAGCTCATGTCAACACCTGGATTATTATGTGTGAGCAGTAATTCTTTATTTCCCCTAAGCAGTCATAGCTCAAGTCTGAGACCACTACTGACTTTGGAGTAGAGATTGTTGTTTCACTAATGAAGGTTCAATGCAGAGCACACCTTCATGATGCATACTAGTCTACCTTTGTTTGGTAATTTCTCTTATCCTCGTTGATATTAAAATGAGTGGGGGATTGTTAGACCATTTTAATATCTTTTATTTATTTATTTATATATCTTGTTCATGAATGGAGTTTCATTACTTTGATAACCATTTTCTCTTGGTTAATGGTCATTATTTTAGTGTAACTATTTTCTCTTATTTAATGGTCATTATTTTGGTGTAACAATTTTCTCTTATTCAATGGTCATTATTTTTGATGTAATTGTAAGGTCCTAATGGCCTATAAATAGTCTACTCTTTTCTATCTATATACATCAACTAATTTCTATACAAGAGAGATTACTACCAAAGAATGGTGTTTTTCTTGGTGGAGCTTTGGGTTCACCATCTTGTGCAGAGTTGGCTTGAACCATACAACAAGTGGTCGGGCTGTTGTATCCTGGAGGGGACAAGTCATAGTTTTGTGACTGCTGTATCGGTATTGGGGTTCTTCCTACCGCAGTGGGCTTGATCTCCTTAAAGAAAATGAGATATCCGTGCCTCAACCTGATCTATTTGTATCTCATTTTCTTTGCATTATTTATCAATAAAATATAATTTTTTCTGGTATTTTCACCAACATGATGAAATGAACTCAATGCTAAGCTTGTAACACACACACATATATATATATATATGGTAGATTAGATTAGGCTAATTAAGTGTGCTTATGACTAATTAAACAAACTTAAGTCTAATTAAACTCACTCAATTCTAATTGATTTATCTAATTGATTTAATCTGAATCAAATTTTAATCAAACTCCCCATGTAGTTCTAAATATTTTCATTAGCCAATTGAACTAACCAATTTCGTTTTCTGAATTCACTAAGTCTTTCAATTTTTGATTCGAAGTAGGCATTCAAACAAATATTCCAAAAACAAACAAATATAAGCACAATTAATCACATGAATATGCAAATCCTCGTACTAATATGTTATGCCATGCAAATTCTCATACTAGTATGTTATGCAATAATAAATGCAAGTCGTGATTGTCACACTTGTGCCTCCTCCTCAAGCCAAAGCAGGCACTCACTACAAAGAGCATGACTGAAGAAATTAGCAAAAGCCAGGAGTTATCTCGTCTTCCAAACAGTTGCATACCGAGAGAGGTGCCTAGATCAAAATAAAAATGAAGCTGGATACTCGATCCTATCAGTAGAGTGAGTCTGGTCATGTCCAAACTGTCGCTTGAATCAGAAAGGGAAGTAGAAGACACAGTGTGTTATGCCAATCAATTGCACACCTGGCTAACGGAACATACTGTATGTCATTGGAGGCAAGTTTAGCCAGGGGCAATGCCAAGCTGCACATACACCCTCCAAAGGTATACAATAGTCCGTTCCCTGAGTGGTATCAAGTACAGAGGTTTGTTCAATACAGAGGCTTTGGTGATCCACGGGAACACATAAGAAGGTTCCTCCGACAATGTGGACTGTCCAACATAGACCCGCTGCACATCTATAACGACTCAAATAATATTACTTACGAAAAATTATATTATAATCCATAATTAAATATCTTAAACCAAATTAGTTTTTTTAAATATAAAATAGTTAACTAAATGGTTGGAAAAGAATATAGATAATAAGTTTGACCATATGAGCTCCCTTGTCAATTAGTATAAGTTAAAAAGTAATCACCTCTTAAGTTGTCAAAATAAATATATACCACACCAAATATAGTATTACATGGCATAAATAACTATATATGTATTATAATTTAATAATTATATAATATTCTAGAAATGGATATATGAATTATTAGGATGGAGTGTTTGAATATAAATATAATGTGAAAGAATTTAAAAGAAGCATATGTGATTAAAATTATGAGACTTAAAACAATTAGATCAATTTTAAGGAAAGCAATTGTATTAAATTTTAACGAATAAAATTGAACTAAAGGATAACTTCAAAAATGAAATTGAAATAATTGGGCATCTCAAAAACTTTAATTGAAGAGCTTAATAGCTTAATTTAATTTTTAGAACATTTTAGAGATTTCGTTGGAAAAATCAATTAGATTAACGAGTTAACGAAAATTAGATGAGATTAATTTAACTTAATTGAGATTAATTAAGTAATATAGGATTAAATATTAAACCTAGTTAATTAAATTGAATCAAGACTAATGAGTTAATCAAAGGAATTAAATTAAAAGAGATTTGTTTTGAATCAAGAATTGAATGATTAGCTAATTCATAAACCATAATGAGAAATTTACTAAGTTTGGTCTAATGTGTAAAGCTCGTGGGAACTTAATTAAATTTAATTAAAATTAAAATAAATCAACACTTAATTGGGATTCAATAGATTAATCAACATCAAAATTATACATAATTAATTAAGATTAAGAAGTGATTAATTAAGCTAAGAAATACTTAGTATGTTAATCTAACGTGAGTCAATTAAATGAAAGATTAAAAAAAAATTAAACAAAGTCAATTTTTTTAGAGAGTTATTATTTTAAATCAAAAATTAAAAGCTGAGATGATTTGACAAATCATAACGCTTTGTTTGGTTGAAAATTTTTGGAAGGGATTTGAGATGGGAAAAAGAAAAGATAGTCGAAATATAAATAAAATTTTATATTTTATCTAATTTCACACATTTTTTCTTTTTAAATCCCTTCACAAATCCCCCAAATAAACACAACGTAAGTGACGAGTTTAATTGAATCAATTTAATATGTATAACGTTATGAGAGTTTAATTAAAAATCTGATTCAGATTAATAAAGTTGAGAATGATTAAATTAATCCTTAATTGAGATTAATTATGTGGGGACATAATTTTTGAATGACAACACGTGGCCGAGGTGACACCAAAGTGTCAGTCGAGGTGTCACGTGTCCTGGTCATGATGCTGAGATGATCTCGGCTAGACCAAGGTTATCTGTGAGAATACCGAAATCCAAGATAAGCGGATAAGGGACAAGAGTCCTAAAATGGAAGAAGACTTCAGTTTGGGTAAAGATAAAACTCTTAGAGAGTTTATCCTAATCCTACTGGAAGTCCAAGTTAGCAGTAATCCTAAGTCCATTAGAGCTAGGCTTCTATTTGAGACTAGGATTATTTTGGCTATAAAAGGGAGGTACCTCCATGGGTCTAAGGTATGGCTTTTGATATTCTGTCTAGTGAGTTAAGCACTATTGGTTACCTTTGAGAGATATGAAGTACTGACTCGATCGTTAGAGTACCCCCGGGTGGACGAGCCATCTTAGGAGACTCTTCTTTCATTCTGGTCGACATGTGCCATCTATTCTGCCGGTGTTCTCCAGTTGAGTACTAAGTTGGCAGTGTGGTCGGAAATTGACACACACAATTTAGCACCGTCTGTGGGAACGAAAAGAGAATAGATGGCCAACGACGGACAGAAAGAGAAGGTTGGGGACGACACCCCTACTGAGAGTGGGAAACATATTGACCTTGGCGTCAAAGAAGACAACTACAACGAAGAAACTCGTGATAAGAATTATGGAGAAGAGGACGTCGGCCATGAGGGTGACGTGCCGAAGAAATCAGACCGAAGTGAGTATTATAACGAGGACGACCTTTAGGTATGGAAAGAAATATGCTTACGAAGGGATGACGAGATAAAGGGAATGGTGAACAAATTGGTGGACTTGCAAATGGTTGTCAATTTCATGATACAGAACAACGTCATGCAGCCACCGTTCCCGTCACAAGATACGCCGACTCCAGCAGCCAAGAAAGATGCCGAGGCAGGGGGGGCAGAAGACAACTCTTACGACTCCTCAGCACGATAGGACCAAGGAACATTCTCACCGGCCTTCAAGGGAGGTCGAACGAAGAGAATCCAGAAGGGGACATTCACAGAGGACACATCACACCAAAGAAGCTGACTCCAAAGAACATCGGCATATTCAGGGGAAGGAACTCTGTTTCGACGCGACCAATGGAGGGAGGTCCAAAAGTACTCGCAATGACACAGGAAGTAGTGCACCAAAGAGGCTAAAATCCGGAGATAGCCGAGCTCTTGGACGAACCACGGAGGATCTGAGGGATTACCTCTAGAGAAAGCAACAAGATGCCGAGGTGACCTCACCTGTCAAGCCGAGAACACCGTTCTCGATAGAATTAGACAAATTTGAGGCCCCGAAAAGGTTCAGTATGCCAAGGTTCCAGATATACAACGGTAAGTCGGACCCGAACTTTCACGTCGGCTTGTACCTGAACTCGATGGCATTGTATACCGAGAATGAGCCGTTGCTCTGCAAGGTGTTCCCCTCATCTTTCAGAGAAATTGCATCAGATTGGTTTCACAAGTTGCCGAAAGGAACTGTGAAAACCTAGGAAGGCCTGGCCGAGATGGTTGTGGCCAGGTTCATGACAAACAAGCTACAGCCATTGAGAGTGGACGCCCTAATGGCCTTGAAGATCGACAAGGATAAAAGCCTTAGGGCCTATGCCAAAAGGTATTATGAGGTATTCAACCGAATACCAGGATGCAACTAAGAGGTGGTGGTCATGTCGTTTAAAAGCGGCTTGAAAGATGACTGCCTGCTTCGAAAATCACTGGCAAAGACATTGCCGAAAAGCATGGAGAAGCTGATGGCCAGGATAGAAAAGTATGCCAGAGCCGAGGAGGATACGCCAAGGACAAAGGCGTCCAAACCAGAGAAGAGAAATGGTTCACCGTAGCGAAGCCGAGATAACACTGGATATGAGAAGACAAGAGCTCAGCCCAAGTAAGCAGATCCCGGATTCCAGATCTCGGATCCTAGATCCAAGAGGACAAGATCTCGGCCTAAGATGATTAAGTCTGAGAAGAGAAGAGCTTACCGAGATGATGTTTAACACTTGTTGAAATTTGTGGACAATTTACAAGTTGAAGTTAAACCAAAGTCATTGTTTAACACTTGTTAAAATTTGTGGACAATTTACAAGTTGAAGTTAAACCGAAATCATTGTTTAACACTTATTGAAACTTAAGAAAAGTTTACAAGTTGAAGTTAAACCGAAATCATTGTTTAACACTTGTTGAAACTTGAGAAAAGTTTATAAGTTGAAGTTAAACCGAAATCATTGTTTAACACTTGTTGAAATTTGTAAACAATTTACAAGTTGAAGTTAAACCGAAATCATTGTTTAGCACTTGTTGAAACTTGAGAAAAGTTTACAAGTTGAACTTAAACCGAAATCATTGTTTAACACTTGTTGAAATTTGTGGACAATTTACAAGTTGAAGTTAAACCGAAATCATTGCTTAACACTTGTTGAAATTTGTGGACAATTTACAAGTTAAAGTTAAGCCGAAGTTAAACCCTTGTTGAAATTTTATGAAAAAATTTACAAGGTGAAACCAAGGTTATGCCAAGAAAAGGTACTTGGGTACTTGCCGATATAAATCATCAGTTTGTATAATCGAGGTGTGTCACCCCGAGACGGTTGCAAAGGAGGACGGTTTCGGCTGAGAAACTTGAACGAACTTGGTCGTTGGTTCTAAGGCATTGATGAAAGCAGACTATAGGTCTTGGTCATATTGAGCCGACGAGTTTTGACTTCGGCAATAGATGATGAAGCGAGTTTAGCCGACGTGCTAAGTGGAATAAATTATATAGGTTCCATCACCTCAGGATGCCGAGGTAATAGAACCTAGGGGGCAGTTGTGGGGACATAATTTTTGAATGACAACACGTGGCCGATGTGACACTGAAGTGTCAGCCAAGGTGTCACGTGTCCTGGTCATGATGCCGAGATGATCTCGGCTAGGCCGATGTTATCTGCAAGAATACCGGAATCCGAGATAAGCGGATAAAGGACAAGAGTCCTAAAATGAGATAAGACTTCAGTTTGGGTAAAGATAAGACTCTTAGGCCATGTTTGTTTGGGCGGACTGGATTAGCATTCCTATGACTAATAGTCCTAGGACTACGAATCCATTGGATTATGTATCCTATCTTAACTAATAGTCAAGTTTAAAATAATTAGTCCGTACTTCAATTGTTTAACCAAATATCGGATTAATAATTTTATTGGACTATTAGTCCAATCCCAAGCTCATGTCCACCCAAACAAACATGGCCTTAGAGAGTTTATCCTAATCCTACTGGGAGTCCAAGTTAGCAGTAATCCTAAGTCCATTAAAGCTAGGCTTCTATTTGAGACTAGGATTATGTTGGCTATAAAATGGAGGCAACCCCATGGGTCTAAGGTATGGCTTTTGATATTCTGTCTAGTGAGTTAAGCACTATTGATTACCTTTGGGAGATATAGAGTACTAACTTGATCGTCGGAGTACCCCCGGGTGGACGAGCTACCGTCGGAGACTCTTCTTTCTGTTGCAGGTCAAACATGTGCCATCTATTTTGCCGGTATTCTCCAGTTGAGTACTAAGTTGGCAGTGTGGTCGAAAATTGACACACACAAATTATATTAATTAAGTTTTATGGTAATCATAATTAACTAGGATTAGGTAAGATCTGTATAAATTTGGAATAATTAAATCAAGACTTAATTAAGTTTAATGGAATTAATTAAATTAAGTGTTAACTATAATTAATTAAGATTAAGTAATGTTTAATTAAATTAATATACAATTAACAACTAACTTAATCCCACTCAAACTAATCAGAAAACATGCGTATATTTGGGAGGGGTTGAGGCAAAACAACAAAATATAATGTGCGGGGGGTGGGGTCATTACTATTTGGAAAAGTATTGGTATACCAATAAAATTTGCATGTAAAATTAATTGTGGGGATATATTTTCTGAGCACCAGCACGTGGCCGAGGTGACGCCGATGCGTCAGCTTAGGTGCCTCGTGTCCTGATTGTTATGCCGAGGTAATCACGGATAGGCCGAGGTTATCTCCGAAGATATCGGAATCCGAGATAAGCGGATATGGGACAAGAGTCCTAGAATGGAGAGGGAACTCAACCTGGATATGGGATAAGAGTCCTAGATTGGGAGAAGACTACAGTTTGGGTAAAGATAAACTCTTAGGGAGTTTGTCCTAATTCCACTGAGAGTCCTAGATTAGTAGTAATCCTAAATCCAATAGGGCCAGGCTCTTATTGGGATTAGGATTGTATTGGCTATAAAGGAGAGGCACCCCCATGGGTCTAAGGTATGTTTTTTATACTTAAGCTTGTGAGTTTAGCACTTGATTATCTTTGAGAGATATACTGACTTGATCGTCGGAGTGCCCCGGGTGGAAGAACCACCGCCGGAGTCTTTCCTTTCTGTGCAGGTTACGGGGAGCCGTCTACTCTGCCTGTGTTCTTCCGCTGAATCACTAAGGAGGGCAGTGTGATCGAAAATTCACTCACACATTAATAAATATTATTTATTATTAAATTTATTTTAGTTTTTAATTCGGTTTTAATGTTTATTTATGTAATAAATATCATGTGTATGTATTTATGTAGGGTTGCATTACCCTGCCTGAGTTTTTTTTTAGTATAAAAATTATTTATTTTAATACTCTTTTGATGTATTATGAGTACAATACAGGTAAGTTAATGACAATAGTCTAAGTAATACTAGTAGTCACCCATGCGAGGCACGGGATTTTACAAAGTGAACATAATAAAATTTTTAAAAAAAATTATGCTATTTAATTGTATTTTTTAATATGAATAAAATATTTTTATTGAATTTGTGTATTTACTACACATCATTCAAAATTTTTAATACTTCATACCATGAAAAAGTTTAGAAAACTACCATAAATTATGTAAATCATCACATAACAAATAGATAATAAGAGTTAGATAAGACAACCAAAAGTGGAGTAACAAAAGTATACTAAAATTATAATTAATCAAAATGACTAACATGGAAAATTTTAAAAGACTATCATAAATTATGTAAATCATCACATAATAAATAGATAATAATAGTTAAAATAACCAAAAGTGGAGTAACAAAAACATACTAAAATTATAATTAATCAAAAGAACTAACATTAAATAATAAAAAAATGCTATTTTTTTCATTTTTTTAATCAATAAGAGATATTATATTAATTATCCCACACAATATAATGAATTAAAATAAAATAAAATAAATTTTAATTTTAATTTCTATTATATTCAATTAATGGTTAAAATTTTTTACATGCTATTTGTTTTTTTTTTTTGTTTTTTCCCCTTTAATTTTATATTGATTCACTAAGCATAAATAGGTTTGAAAATGCATTAAAATTGAACTGACAAACATAAATAATAGAAATATTTAAATTATTCAAAAAAACCTAACATTTTATATATGAGATCGCTTGCATTTGCTCAAGCTTTGAATACGCATAAAAAGATATTTAAAAAAAGAAGAAATTTGTAGTTTAGGTCTCAAAAGAAATGAGTTCCTAAAAATTAATTTAATCATAAGTTATTTCAACATGACAATCAACAACCAAATATAATTGATGATTAAATTTAAAACATAAATCCATATCCAAATAAATTTTGATGATCTTTTCGCTTCCAATATAACATCTGCACCCAAAAAAAATAAAAAATAAACACAAATAGTCAATAAGTGAAAGAGTCACGAATTAATAGTAGCACTTCAAAAATATAATGAAATCTTAATTAAATGACATATTATTAGCCAAAAAAGAAAGAAATAAAAAAATACAGATTGTAGAAAAAAGAAAAAGAAACAAAAACATAAATAGAATTTACAGAAAAATAAAATAATAATATTCATTTACATAAACTTCCTTTCCCACAAAGGCAAAAATTCATGTAAGTACACATTTCAAATGTAAAGTTGATACAATTGAATAAAAAAAAAATCACCTGTGACTTGAAATTTAATGCAAATTTTTTTAGGCACTATGAAGGAGAGTTGAAAATGGCTCAATATTGATTGTGATTTTTTTTTTTTCTTTTCAATCTCATGTTCATGGTTCCTTTTTCAAACACTTGTTTTTATATTGAAAAGATTAAACTTAGACAAAAGATATACTTGGAATTAAAATTTATATGGATAATTAATTGATGATTTTTAAAGATAAATAAAGTTCAACTTGAAGATAAACTTTGAAAAAATTAAGTTGAAATATATGAGAATCTACAACAATCAAATTCAAATAGAAGATAAATTCCAAGAAATAGAGAGTTCTGAAGAAAATAAAAATGTAAGTTCAAATTTAAAGATAAAATAAGATAAACATGAGAAAATAGAATAAATTAAATAAAATTTCAACTTTGAAATCTTGATCTTATCTATAAGTTATGAAATTAATTTCCATTGAAAAATTAATTTAACAATTAAAAAATAAAACGAAAAATAAAACATGAAAGGCTATAAAAGAGGATTGTTAAGTAGAAGAGAGAAATATCAAAATTATAAAAATTTAAGAATAATTATTTTAAATTTTTTAGAACACACTACATTTTTTAGCTGACGGATAAATATCCTAATGGTTATGAAAATTTTAAATTTTTGTATTTATTACTTTTTTTAATAATCAAATAGTTATGATTATAGTCAAATATTTGACCTAATTGATCATGACCATATATACTAATTAATTTAGCTAATATTCAATTAGGTGTTTTCACCATCTAAAAAAAAAGTTAGATGTTTTTATTTTTTTTATAGTAGAATAAGATAAGTATTTTTAATGTTCAATGTTTTTTTTTTTTAATTTAATAAATAGTTATGATTAAGTTACTGTCAAAATATTTAACTCAATTGGATTTTGCCCTATGTAATAAATCTTTATTTTTAATTTTTAAAATTTTAAATTTACTAAATATGATTAAATGATGATTCAATAGGAACCAAATTAAGAAATTTTTATAATCACGACGACATTAAGGGGAAAAAAAAACAAATAGATGTTGGAGTTTGTTTCCAATGTTTTGTTGGTGGATGTTCAAATTTATATGGAAACTTTAGTTTAAGGATAATATATTTTGGAGGTTTAGTATTTAAATTCAAATTTAAATTTGGGATAGAGATAAGGAGTTAAAGATATTTAACATCACATTTTGTTCAATACCAATCAAATTATTTTATTTTTTAAAAGCAAACGTGAATTAGATAAATGGTAACATTTTTTTTTTAATGTAGGAATAAGAGTTGTGAGATATTTTTATTATGATTATTATTTAAATTTATGTAATACACTGATAAACATGTGAGGTTCAATATACATATCTATATCCACAACTCCTATAAAAGATATTATTTGATTTTTCAAAATATTTTTTTAGATAACAATTGGAAGAGGAAGTGAGAATACTTGAATTGAATAGTGAGAAGTGAAGTAAAGAGAGGTGCCACGTAATTATTTTGTTATTTTAAAATTATGAGAATTTAGAATTCAAGTTTTGAAGTCTCTTGACCTAATAACTATATTTGGTTATATATATAGTATAGATATACAAATAGAAAATATATATTAAATAATGTGACGGAGTTGCTGTCCTATTATTTTAAAATAAAAATGCATCATAATCAAGAATTTCATTTTTATATAATTTTTTGAAACAATAACATTTTTCTATTGGGCCAATAGATTATCAATAAGGTAAAAAGAAATAACAAAAATAAAATCTTAAAATATTTTCTATGCATTTCGAAATATTTTTACATATAAAAAAAAATATGAGCCACTATTCTCATTCTGCTTTACTTCAAATACACTCAATCTTTTGTCTTTATTATACATAGTTACATTAATACTGTTTCACAAAAAATATACTTTCTAAAAAATTCAAACCTTCAAGGGTATTAATGTAATTATGTATAATAAGAATAAAGAAAAAAATACATTTAGAGTAAAGTAGAATGAGAATAGCGACTCTCAACAAAATTTATACATTTAAATACTTTAGATGTGTATCAAAATTAATCATAGGCTTTTGGATCATCATTACAATTTTCCTAAAACAAATATTATTAGAAAGTGGGTAAAAATAGTTTAAGGATCAAACCATGTGTCTTGGACTTTGATCATGGATAATATGTATTGTTTAGGGAAATTTGTAATTGAATGTGAAGAGTTGCTACGTAGCTCGAAAAGCACTTGGTCCAAAATGGCTCGAATCCATAATGACATCGTTTTGGATTTTTTTTTTCTTCTTTCTGTCTCTTTTATCATCTGTTTCTTCTTCTTCTTCTTCTTCTGTTCATAATCACCAAACTGAAATCAAAATCAAAAAAAAATTTTCAATCAGACCACACATCATCATCATCAACACATCTCTGTTCTTCCTCTGTACGAAAAAATCAAATGGGTTTTTTTTTTTTAATTTCTGGAATTCAACTGGGTTTCAGTGGTTCAATGTTGGTAATCTTGATGCTCCTTCCACACAGAAGAGGGAGAGAGAATAATGTGTTTTAGAGATTAAAGAAAGATGGGCCTTTTAGAGAGAGAGAGATAAAGAAAGAAAGAGTGTGGTTTTAGAGAGAGAAAGATGGCATTTTTAGAGAGAGAAAGATGGAGAAAGAGAGGATGGTTAGGTTGAGCTAACAGGGGAAAGAGAGGATGGTGCCGATGATGGCGGTGCATCATCATCATCATCATCATCATCATCAACACATCGTTGTTCTTGCTCTGTACAGAAAAATCAAATGGGTTTTTTTTTTTTTAATTTCTAAAATTCAACTGGGTTTCAATGGTTTAATGTTGGTAATCTTGATGCTCCTTCCACACAAAAGAGAGAGAGAGAGAATAATGTGTTTTAGAGATATAAGAAAGATGGGCATTTTAGAGAGAGAGAAAGAAAGGAAGAGTATGGGTTTTAGAAAAAGAAAGATGGTAATTTTAGGGAGAGAAAGAGGGAGAAAGAGACGATAGTTGGGTTGAGCTAACAGGGGAAAGAGAGGATGGCGCCGGTGATGGGTGCGCTCTCTGTCTTCTCCCTCCCTCCCTCCCTCCCTCCCTCCTTCTTCTCTGTCTTTCTTTTTCTCTTCTTCTCTCTCCTTTCTCTTTGTCCCTCGTCTGTCTGTTTCAAAGATATAAGAGGGAAAGAAAGAAAAGAAAAGGAAAAAAAAAATCTACCAAAAACTTGGGCAGTTGGGTCATTCGGGACGAAAAAATTTCTAACTACAATGAATTATTCTTGAACTTATTTTTGTCCTTCATTCAATTAATGATGGATTCTTGTGATTATTATAATATTGAGGATTGATTAAGACCCCCCTCAAAACTCTCACTCCCACCACCCCACACACACGTGGGGGCTGAGGATTGGGGGAGAGAAAAAAAAAATAGACCAATCAAAAATAAAAAGAGTTAAAAATGATGGAAAGAAAGAGAGTCTTAAACATTTTTGTATAGCATTTAAGTTATAGGGTATGTTTGTCTCCTAGTGGACAGCCAGCACGCACTGACCCATACACCGCCTTCATCGGTGGGTGCGCTCATTATTGTTGCCCTTGTCATTGTTTGGGTGCAATAACGAGCAATAAGGATTAGTTCAATTAAAAAAATTAAAATTTAGTTAAATATTTTTTTAGAGTTTTAAACTTATTTTTGAAAGTGTGAGGGCAAATAAAGTCAAGTTGAAAGTTGGCTTTGAACAATTGAGAGTAAATCTAAACAATTCTTTAACTTATTCAAACTTATCCAAGTACAAAAGGTTTTTTTTTTTTTCTTTTTTGTTTTTTAAATCTATTGGTGGCCAAGGGTAGTGTGCATGGATTCTGGCCAATTAGGTATGAAACCATTATGTGAGCGAGATTATGGCTCTTGAAGTCGGGTGAATATAGACAATTGTTGTGTATAGGAAAATACTTTGGGACCCTCATTTTGGAAAACTCTCATGATCCCCAAATGATTGTGATTAATCATATGCGTTTTTATCTTTTTTTTGTTTTTTGTTTTTTTTCTTATCTTTCTGACACCTGTGCGGGGGGGTCACGGGGTGGAATATTTGTGGAAGTCTGTATCATTTATGTTATGTAAATTAGGATCTTATGTGTGAGAAACGAGAGGGTCTAATTAATCAAGTTATACAATCAGATTAAAGACTGTAAAATTTTATATTTATAAGAAATAAGATGATAAATCACGAGTTCAATAATTTTACATGTGATTCGATTACTATTTACATACAACTTCATAATTGGAGAGAAATAAATACTACCACAAAAGATATCAAACTCTTCTTTATAAGTAGTTAAACTCGAGATTTCACACCACAAAGCCACTAAGTTAAATACCATGGTTTAACTTGTGATTTTGCAATAACATTGATTTCACATTAAGAAATGCTATGTATCCCAAATATTCTATCAAATATTTTATCAAATCTCTCACATAGAGTGGGACTCATACAAATCTACATGTGTGTGGGTTACACACCTATATGAGAGATTCGGTAAAATATTTAGTAGAATATTTGAAATTTTTAACATAACTATTTCACATTAATTTGAATAGTTTGGGAAATTGGGGTTACTTAGATGGCCATGATGCAACAACTTTAATTTCACATTCATTTGAATAGTTTGGGAAATAGGGGTTACTTAGATGGGCCATGATGCAAAATGAGTCCATTGCATTTTCAATTTTTTTTTTTTTTTTTTTTTTTTGGCAATCAGTAAAAATTAATTACAAATATAAAAAGAATTACAACAAGATCAAATAATTTGTAAAGAAATAAATAATCAGATACAACTCTCATAATGTAAGGCATATGTTTCAAACATAGCTGTGGTTGGGGTGGACACCATCCCACTAATCCACTCAGTTCAACCCTTTCGGATTTGGGAATGATATTTTGGTTCGAGGGCTCAGGTTAGACAAATATTTTAAACCTATTTAACTTTTGAGTTGGGCTTAGGATTTAGATTTGTATCATGTGCCAAAACTAACAGAATTATTTCATATTTTATATTATTTATTTGTGAAATATAATGAAAATTTATGAACTCTATAATTGTATTTTTTTTTTTTTATGAGACTTGAAATAATCATTTAGGCTTAATGTTTGAATTGAGTTGAGTTTAAACAGTTATAAAATCTTTTATTAGATCGTTCAAAATCAACTCTTAGCATACAATAGTGTTATTAGAGTTTACTTTTTTGAATTATAACTTAGATTGATTTTGAGTGTACACATACTTTTTTATGTCTAAAATTTCGATTTGCAAATATTTTTGTTTATTTATTGAGTAGCCAAATTGTTATATATTAGTTATCTCATGTATGCAGTAGTTACAAAGGATTCTCTATTTCTAATCTTTTATTTAGTTTTTTGGGAGGTTGACCTATAAGTTTGATATTTTGGATTTATAATTCATATAGTCTTATATTTTTTTTTGTGATCTATTTAGTCTTTTTTGGATGAGTAATGACTCATTTACTAGTCACATTGGAGTGTCACATTTTAAAAAAGTATACTAAAGAGTTTTTTAGTGTCACATCATACCCGCTACGTTAAAGTGTCACATTTGCAAAAAAAAATATACAAAAAAGTTTTTAATTTTTTTAGAATATTATATCATATCTGTCACGTTGGAGTGTCACATGTCACGTTTGTGAAAAGTAAACTAAGGAGTTTTTAATTTTTTTTAGAATGTCACATCATACCTGTCACGTTGTCACGTTTTTTAAAAAAATACACTAAGGAATTTTTATTTTTTTAAGTGTCACATCATACCTACCACGTTGTCATATTTGAAAAAAAGTATACTAAGAAATTATTATTTTTTTAGAGTAAAAGTTTTAAAGTGTCACATCATATCCGTCAACATTGTCACATTTAGAAAAAATACGCTAAGAAGTTTTAAATTTTTTTAGTGTCATTAATACCTGTCACATTAGAGTGTCACATCATATCTGTCACATTAATAAAAAAGGTATAACTGTCTACCAAAACATTATCAAAATCAAAAATAAGACCATCCCGACAGAAACTTTCCACTAATAGGACTTAACAGATCAATAGGGAAAAAAAATTGAGACTAATTAGAGTACTTGTTTGTGAGATGGGATTTATTAATAAATATTCTTAATTTTTTATACATTTTTAATTATTAAATTATGTGTCAAAATTCACATGATTCACATAATTTAATAATTAAGAGTGTATTAAAATAAAATAAAACATTTGAATACAATAATCCAACTCAAAGCTTAGGCCTTCGTTGGGAAGGTGAGATTTTAGTTTGAAAAAAATATATATTATTATTATAAGTTGTCGAATTATTTTTTTTATTTTTTTATATATATATTTTTTTTTTAAAGTCAAAAAATTATTAAAATGATCAATTTTCAAACACCCCTTAAAATGATCAATTTTTTATATAAAATATTCTTAAAATTATAAAACAGATCAAGAAAGGTATCATTCAATTTTGGAAATTTACCACTTGGCCTTTTTTTTCATTTCAACCTTCTTGTGCAAATGAAAAACTCACAACACACACAACACATGCACATACTCAAAACACTAAATAATTTGATCTAAACCGTCAATTTATATCATTAGATAGGGAAAATACTCTTCATATTCATGCCAATGAGCGGTAGAGATGCCATTGATCTCTATACAACTTGTCTAATTTGCTGCTGCTGCACACTGCAACTGATGCTAGAGCATGATCGGACGGTGTCTCTGGCCAGTGGCACCACAGGAAGGTTGTCACAGTTACAAATTTCAATCATCGAGCCATCGGGATCATGGAAAAATAGTTGATCAACGTAGATTCCACCCTCCTCTACCCTGTTCTTCAAGTACTCTATCTCCATCTCCTTCAGTTTTTTCTCCACTGCTCCCATGCTCTCACACTGTACACCAAAGTCAATTTTATCATTTCAAACATAATATATACATAGTGTTTTTTTTTTTTACTTTGCCAAACCCACCTGATTTAAAATATTTTAATTTATTTTCCAAAGTTAAGTAATTTCATCAATATGTGAAGTCATGTTTCGAAAACCCCATTTAACACATTTTGAGGTAGTATTTTTAAACTTGTATATTTATTGAGTTTTTTTTTTTCCCATTCCAAACATAACAGATATTTATTGAGTATTTCATATATATAGAGTAGTTTTCAATTTATTTCCCAAATTCTATTTACACTGAAATTAATTATAAAATCAGATATAACATTCTCATATAACTATAGTTCCCAAAAAAAAAAAGGTAAACCCATCTCATAAAAGAAGTTTATGTCTATGTTTGTAAATTTTTTTCAAATAGACATATATATGTCACTACTATCTTTTCTATTATTGGGGCATGTGGGCAACTAAAAATTTATTTTACATTTTTAGGAGAAAAAATATGAAAACAAGTACTAAAATTTAATATATATAATAAAAAAATTATAAAAAAAAAAAACAGGGAAAAACTTTAGTGATTTAAAAAAATTCTTAATTATTACTCAATTATAAGAGAATTTTCGAAAGTTGAGAGACAGTTGCACAGCCGCCCCCCTTATTATCTCTGTTCACACATGTATGTAGTTTTATTGAGAGAGAGAGAGAGAGAGTACTTGGAAAGAAATATGATTATCTTTGGGATTAATCTGGCAAATCTTGGGCATGTTTTCAGGGTCTTCAGATTGCAAAAGATGTATCCCAATACCATAATTGAATAACCTACACACACACACACACAATTACATATTCAAAACAAAGAGAACAATCACAAAAGATCAAAGGGTTATTTGTTTGATATGTTTTTGAACAGTTTTAATAATAATAATAATAAGACAGACTTGAAAATTTGATGTAGCATACCAAGCTCCATCAAAGTCAAAGGAATTAGGCCTCCTGATAGGAAAAAACCCAAGAACATTCTGATAAAAATCAAGAGATTTATCTACAGATCTACAAACAACCGATATGTGATTCAGTGACTTCAAGTGCAATGGGTTTTCCATGCTTTCCTTCCTTTTTCCTTTCTTCCAAACCCTCTCAAGAAAACAAGAATAGACTAAGAGAGAAAGTTTAGAGAGAGACAGAGATGTTCATGGCTATGGATGACAGCTATAAATAGAGAAGTTGGAAAGCTCTATCTTAGGTTTCAAGTGTTGATGTGCATGACACGTAGATACCACTTCAGATATTTCAAAACAAAGATTAACGGAAGAGAAATGTTAGGGATTATAAAAACTTTTTCATAAAAATGGTCATGAAAGATTTATAATCTTTAGATTACCTTGATTAGTGTATGGTGTTTTATTCTAAATGTAATCGAAAGGTCACAAATCTTTCATGATCATTTTTATGAAAGACTTTTCATGATACCTAGCACTGCTGATGAAAAAAGGACATGTTTAGGGACGAGGGGAGTTTCATGTTTGAGTAATGTTAAAGAGTTTAAAAATTTTATTAAAATTTTTATTAAATGTTTTATATGTGTGTTTGGTAAAATATTTGGTATAATTTTTAGTATCTTTAATATTTTTGTTCATGTTTTCCTCTAATTTTTTTCCTTGTTTGTTTAGGATGAAATTGATAGAAGAAAAATGCTCGGGAGCACTAATTAGTGCTCCCACAAATTAGGTGGCAGTGGGTCCCGCCAGAAATGATGTGATGTTTTGCTCTTGGAGTTGTATTTTTTTTATTTTTTTTCTATTTTTTTAATGCATTAGTGCTATTAGTGGTGATGTTTTTAGTGGGATGAATCATTATTGTTGATAGAAAGCGAAGAAAAGAAGGAAAAAAATATTTATGAATTTGTTTAACTTAAAAGTAGTAGAAAATAGAAAAATATATATATATATTCTTATATAATCCATATTAATACTGTAATTCATTTTTAATTTCTTGTAAAAAAATATAGGAAAATTTTAATTTATGAGTTATCTATAACTAAATTAGCGTAAAACCCGTGCGATGCACGGTTTTAATTAATGATTCAAAATTTTATTTTTAAATTAATTAAAATAATTAAAAAATTGTGGATATGATTAAGTAAGTTTTAACTATTTTTATTGGAGTTGCACTAAAATGATTTTTTTTTTTTTTTTTTTTTTTGTACTTCTATTGATGTTTTGTTCTAAATATTATATAAGAAATACATGTATTATAACTCAATTGGAGAAATTAAAGTAAATACATTTGCATAAATTACAAAAAAATATATATTTTTCATGAAGCATAATTACATTTTGTCTATGAAATTTTCGTAATTATAATTAGTCCTATCAAAATTTGTCAAGCGACGTAACAATATTATTATTAGTATTATTTTGTTCTCTCATCTCTTTCATGTGTTCTCTATTTCTCTTCTTCTTCTTTTTTTATTAAAAATGTTTAAAATTTGTATGCAATTTGACTATTGTGGTAGATTTTAATTGTAGAAAGAAGTTATCATGCTGGTAGTAGTGGATTTTGATAATTGTTTTTGTCGCTCTCCTCCTTTCTTTCCCTTTATTTTTTTTATGTCGTATTGAAAATATTTAAATTTTTTTATACATATTTTAGTTGTTGTGACAGATTTTAGTTATTAAGCTATTGTTTGGAAAGTGGGTTTAGGGGGGTTTAGGTGGTTTAGGGTTAAAATAATCATAAAAAATAAAATAATCTTTTTAGTTTTAAAAAGATAAAATATCACATCAAATTTATAATCATTACATTCTTTTTCAAAAAAAAAAAATTAAAAATTCTTCTTAAATTAAACTTTTAACTTTAAATTAAAATAATTAAAATAATTAAAAAAACCAAAAAATCAATTCCCCAAACCAGGCCTAAAGGGACTTGTCATCGTGGTATTAGGGGGGTTTGATTGTTGTGCGTAGGTCCAGTTTTAGGGGTTAACGTGATGTGGCCTAAAAAATAGAATAAAATAAAATATTTAAATTTTATATTCATTTCAATAAGTGTATTAGGAAAATATTAGATATGTTTGGGAAGAGCTCATGGGCTCAATGAGCTATGTAAGGACAAAAAAGGCTCAAAAGCCCACTAAATGACAAAACCAACAATCTTGTTTTGCAATCTTCAACTCTAACCTCCAATTCACAAAACTACCCCTCATCCAAAAAATGAAAATGCGGCAGCAGCCAAAAATAAAAAAATAAAAAAAAAATATTTTTTTGTTTTTTGTTAAAATATTTTATAAAAATAAATTCAAACTCTATTTTATAAAAATAGTTTTAAATATTTTAATTTTTTGTTAAGTGTTTTTGTTATAATTTGAGTGTAGAGTTGTGAAAGTAGTATGGAGTTTCAAGTTATGTGTTTGGTTATGAGTTTTAAAAATAATTTATTATGTGAGTTTTATTTAAATTACAAAAATTTTTTTGCCTTAAAATAATTTTTTGTATATTTATTTTAATTTTTTTCTATTGACAGAATTTTTAGATTATTTACATTATTTAAATACTTAAAATAAAATTAAAATAAATATAAATTTTAAAACGCAAATTAAATTATTATTAAAATAAAATTAAAATTAAAGTATTATAAAAAAAACAGAAATTAAATTATTATTAAAATTAAATATTTAAAATTAAATTAAAATTAAATTATTATAAATTAAAATTAAATTATTTAAAATAAAATAAAAACGTAAATTAATAACATTAATAACATTTTAAAATAATTTACAAATTAAAAAAATAATAACATTTTAACTTAATAAAACGCAAAACACGAATTACAAATGAAAAACGTCAATACCGTAAAATAGTAATTAGATAAACAAAAGGCAAAGTTAAAAAAAGTATTATAAGAAAAACGGCAAAACCGTAAAATAGTAATTAATTAAAAATATGGCAAGTTAAAAAAAATTATTATAAAAAAGACGACAAAACCGTAAATTAGTAATTAATAAAAAAATTGACAAATTAAAAAATTTATTCTAAAAACCGACAAAACCGTAAATTAGTAATTTATAAAAAAATGACAAATTAAAAATCTATATATATTTTACCAAAAAAGCCAAAATAAAACCCAAAATAATAAAATAATAAAATTTAAAAAACTACGCAAATCCAAAAAAATAAATTAATAAATTATTTTAACAAAAGAAGGCAAATAAAACCGAAAATTAAAAAAAACAAAATAATACGGCAAATCCAAACAACAAATAAAATAAATAAATAAATATTTTATCAAAATAAAATAAAACCCAAAATAAAAAAAACATTAAGCAAAAAACGGCCCATACATGCCACAAATTTAAAATAAAAAAATAAATAAATAAATAAAGCAAAATTCGGGAAAACCACACCCCAAAAAAAAAAAAAAAATTTAAACCAAACAAAAGTTATCAAAAGGGCAGTTTGGTAATTTCAGTGGATGACACCTCACCAAAAAGTCAAAAAAGTCAAAAAGCCAAAAAGCCCTTCCCAAACCAGGTTTTTGAGCCCCAGGCTCATATAGCCAAAAAAGCCAAAAAGCCAAAAAGCCAGCCCACTTCCCAAACGGAAGCTAAATATAGTTAAAATTCTTGTTTTGAAATTTTATCTGCAATTTTTTTTCTTTTCTTTTTTTAGTTTAAATTTAGATATGGCTAAATAGGTCAATAGTTTTACATTACATGTACATTTTCTTTTTCAAAAAAAAATAATGAAGCAAATATGTTCAAAATTTCAAATTATATAAGATTAAAATTACACTTAAAATTTTCTTATAAATATTTTTAAATTTCAAATTAAATGTGACTTAAATATTGATGAAAACATGACTAAAATTTATTTTTGACTTTCTATATAAGTTTTTTTGAAATTTAAAAGTATAGATATAGAATATATCTATAATAGATTTCATAAATAGTTCATAAATTAATATATTTAAAAGTTTTTCCATATTAATAAAAGATTCAATCAAAACATTAAATGAAAGAAGCAATGATGATGTGTCATTTTATAAATTTTAAATTCAAAAATTATAAAAATAGAGTTCAAATTTGAGGCTTAAAGATTAAAAAACATTTTTACTTATATAATAGAATAAATGGAACTTTTTTGATAAATTATCTTTCTAAGAGTTTTATTCCATCCAACTTATATTTTTTATTATTATTCCATTAAATTCTATTTGAGGCAAGAAGACCAAAACACCATCAATCTCTCTTGCCCCTATTAATGTTGATATTTAATGTTAATTGTCATTATATTTTGGTAGTTCCCATGCATCAGGATGTTGACTGTCATTTTATTTGTGATGACCGGGTACGTTATTCATCTCGTCCCTTTGAATTATGTTGGAATTACCCTCGTTTTAGTGTTGGATTTTAATGCGAGATTTTGTTAACTGTTGGGTTAGTTGTTTTTGTGAACTTGCTTTCAATATTTTCGTTCTTAATTATTTCGAATCCGAGTTTCACTTGCTTCGGGAGGTACGAGGTTGGATCCGTGGTGTTATGGGTAGAGTTGCTGAATTTTCTGTCTGGAAGCAGGGCCGCACGTGCAGGAAGAGAAGTCGCATGTGTAGTGAGGGAGGGATTTTTGGGTTTGGCTACTGCGTTGAGAAATGAGTGTAAGAATTGTTGATTTTGGAAAGTTGCTGCTCAAAATGTTGATGTGTTATGAAATGATTAAATCGTTAAGAATGTATGAAATGTGAGATTGTTGATTATTCTTTGAAGGATTTAAATGAACATATGGCTATCATGAGGAATGTCATTGGAAAGAGAAATGAGTGTTGTATGGGAATATTGCATGGAATAACTGAAAATGGAAAGCGTGTTTCATGGCATTGATAATTGTTGCATTGGCATTTCAATACTTTTGATTGTTACAAATATTGAATTGGGATTTGAAACTTTGCATTGAAAAGGGAACGTTGTAAAATAAGATTTTATTGAAATGTTTTGGGGTAAATACGTTAATAAGTCCGGATAGGGGTGTAGATGAAATCGATTAAGTTGGCCTAAGTGTTCAGGGTGAAAGACCGAAAACACAAGCGGATGAGGTTTCAAGTGCCTTCCGGTTAGCTACCGGTAAAGTGGGGATTTGACAATGCTAGTTATGCCTACTTGCAAACACCAACCTAAGGATTACCTGAATCGTGTTTACCGCCCCTTGAACTAATTTGATAATTTATTGGATTATTGAAACTTCAAATTTTCATTGAGCATGATGGTTTCCAAAAGATAAGGATATGATTTTCTTTCAAAAGTATAACATGGCATGTGCATTTCATCCTTTGAGACTTGCATAAAATGTATATACTTTGTTAAGAATTTTCTACTAGGTTTTATGCTCACCTTATGGGACTTTGTGAAGGAAAAGATGTAGTGATACCGCCTAACTGAGGGCGTGGATGTGCATGTGAGAGCACGAGGCTCTTGTTTTGGTTGTGATTGTATTTTTGTATGCCAATGGCTATACTTATATAGGTTCGAGCGAGCATTTTGTGTAACCAGACTTAAGCCTTGGACTTTGTAGTCCTTGAGGGCGTTTATTTATTTTGATTAGATGTTTTACATGCTATAGATTCGTGTATTAAGGTCATTGAATGTATATTCGCATGTGGAATTACTTTTGTAAACACTTTATGATTATGTATTTAAGTGTTGAGGGAAAACTACTTCTGTTATCGTAAGTAGGGGTGTTTATGAAAAACCAGAATCCGACCCACCCGCCCGGCCCGAACCGAACCGAAGTAAAATGGACGGTTTCGAATATTCAACCGGTCGGCTGCGGTTTCATTTGGTTGAATTTCACGGTTTCACGGTCGGCAACGGGTTTGTGTAATTTATTTCGGTCGAAACCGACCCGACCGAAATAAGATGCAGCTGTTACATTTTTTTATATTTATTATTGGGAGAAGTGCAAAGCTTCTCGTGGAAGCTTTTTATGTTGATGATGATACATTTTAATTTTCAACTTTCAAAACAAAAGGAGTTGTCCAGCAGGAGTAGCAGACCTATCATATCATATCATCTACTCTCCTCTTCCCCATATTTCTCTATTTCCCATATTTCTCTCTCTCACTCTCTCTCTTTCTTTTCTATAACGTAAACCAATCTCTTCCCTTCCCTCATTACATATCTTGTTACAGCTTTGATCTCCTATTCTTAACTTCCATCTCTTCCCAATCTCTCTCTCTCTCTTTGATACTCTTTGAGGTGTTTTATATATCCTTCAAATCAGAGATGCTGGTGGTGGTGCTCTCTTACTAACCAAAACCTTAGGTATGAGTTTATTTGTTTAAACTGTTTTTGATTAATTGCAACCCTTGATCGGTATTGTGTTTATAGTTAATTGTTTCTTGAATAATTGAAACCCTACATGGATTTCGTATTTTTAAATTTTGTTTTAACAAAAACACTAGATTTAATGTGTATATATATATATATATATATTTAATTTTTTGTAGGCTAACTAACATAATCCCTACCTACATGGATTTTATTTATTTATTTATTTATTAACAAAAACCCTTGTTTTTGTTTCAAAGAAACTAAATGAAAAAAAAAAATCTGAATGCTCTCATGTGTGTTTTTTTATTCTTTGGTACTTCAAAATGTTTGTTAGTTTTTCAATAAATCATTATGTTAACTGTTTTGAAAATGAAAATTTATTATCATGTTTGATTAGTTGATATATATTATGCTCTAGATAATGGATCATTCATGTTTTTGAATGCTCTAAATATATTTGTTCCAGTATTTTTTATTTATTTAATTTTTTTTTTCTGATCACCAAAAACCTTAGATTTATTTTGTCATTTTATTTAGTTTGTTTCAAGTTAACAAAATCCCTACATGTAAAAAAGATTTGTAAGTGACTTATTTTTCTTAAAAGAAGCTAAAATGGGAAAACGGAAAAAAAATTAAAAAAATGAATGCTTAAATATACTCAGTAAGAATGAAGTGTGTGTGTTTTTTTTTTTGTTTTTTTTTTTAATTTTTTAAATTACAAGCTTAAAGTTAAAGTGTATGTTTTTTTATTTTTTTATTTTTTAATATCTGTTTGTTTGCTATTATTTTAAAAATTGCAAGCTTTATATTTTTGTTTTTTTTTTTTCATTAAGTAAGCATGCTTTTATTTATATTTTTGGATCCTATAATAATGGTATCATATTAGAATGCATAATGCTCTTCTGTTAAAAAAAAAAAAAAAGAATGCATAATGCTCTTTGTTTTTGTGTGGATCATTTTTTAGAAAATAGTTTGTTAACTAACTGTTTACAAAATTGGAATTTATTAGCATGTTTGATTTGTTTATGTATATTATGCAATACATTTATTGTTGTATTTTGTGTGTAGATAATGGATCATTCTCCTATTGAAACAGCCAGTATTGGTGCCCAACCTAATGAAACAGTCACAATTGGTGCCCAACCTACTGAAACAGCCGTTGGTAGTGCCCAATCTATTGAAGGTAATACCACTGGACCTCTTCTTTCTGATAAGCCTCCATTACCACCTAAAGAGAAGGGTAAGGCACGGGAAAAAGGTAGTGGTAGGAAACCATCAAAAGCATGGGATCATTTTGATAAAATTAAAAATGAAGAAGATGGGAAAACACGGGCTGTATGCAAGTATTGTCAAAAAGAATACATGGCTGAGTCAAAGTCTCATGGGACTAGTAATTTATTGAGTCATGTGGCTAGTTGTTTAAAGTATCCTTATAGAGAACAAGAAAAGAGTCAACATACATTGTCTTTTCAAAACAAAAAAGATGGAGATGGTGTCGGTCTAGTGGCAACTTCTTTTACAGTGGAAGGTGCTAGGAAAGCTCTAGCTGAAATGATCATTCTTGATGAATTGCCTTTTAGATTTGTTGAAGGGGTTGGTTTTCGTAGGTTTTGCAATGCTTTACAACCAAAGTTTACCATGATTCCATCTCGTACCACTGTTGCTAAAGATGTAGTTGCAATTTTTAACACTGAGAGGACTAAGTTAAGAAATTTTTTGAAGGGTCGTAGAGTTTGTCTTACAACTGATACATGGACATCCATACAAAATCTTAATTACATGTGTCTTACGGCTCATTTTATTGATGATGATTGGAAATTGCAAAAAAGGATTTTAAATTTCTGTCAAGTTGAGGATCATAAAGGTGAAACTGTTGGTAAGAGAATTGAATTGTGTTTACTTGAGTGGAACCTTGGTGGTGTTTTTACTTTGACTGTTGATAATGCGAGTTCTAACAACACAGCCATAAAATTCTTGAAAAGAAAAACAAAAGATTGGAAGGGCACTGTTTTGGGTCATGAGTTCTTACATATGCGTTGTTGTGCGCATATTTTGAATCTCATTGTTAGTGAGGGCTTGAAAGAGTTGGATACTTCAATTTGTTGTGTGCGTGATGCTGTGAGATATGTGAGGTCGTCTCCAAATAGGCATGAATCTTTTAAGAAGTGTGTAGAGATGTGTCAAATTGAGTCCAAGTCTTTGTTATGTCTTGATGTACCTACTAGGTGGAATTCAACTTATTTGATGTTGGAGAGTGCTGAAAATTTTGAGAAAGCATTTGAGCGTTTAGAAGAGGAGGACTCAAATTATCGATCTTACTTTTTAGAAGGTGATGGGGATGATGGAAGTGGTAAAAAGAAGAAGTCATGGGGTGCTCCAACAGAGGGTGACTGGAACAATTGTAGACTATTTTTAAAATTTTTAAGGCTTTTCTACAATGCTACCAAAAGGTTTTCAGGCTCCCTTTATGTAACTTCTAATTGTTTTTTTGATGAGATGTTTGTTATTCTAACAAAAATTGAGCAATTAAGTAAAAAAGATGGGAAGGAAGATGAATTGTTAGGTTTAATGGCAAAAGGAATGAAAGCAAAATTTGACAAATATTGGGGTAATGGAGATAAAATAAATCTGTTGATGTATGTTGCTGTGGTGCTTGATCCACGAAAAAAAATGAGGTATGTCCAGTTTTGCTTTTCCCAATTGTTTGGTGAAAGTGTGGTCAATACAATGACTGGTCAAGTGAAAGATTGTTTGACTCGTTTGTATGACCATTACCTTGCAAATGATTCAAATTTTGTGGAAGTACTTGACACAAATGAACCATCTAGGATGGTGATTGATGATGATTGTGATGATCCTCATTTGTTGATTGAATCTCAATTTAATACCTATTTGGATGCTGAATTTTCTGTTATGTGCAAGTCCGAAGTGGACAAGTATTTGGCTGATTGTTGTGAAGGAGTGAGAGATGAAAAATTTGAAATTTTGGGGTGGTGGAAAGCTAATTCTTCTAAGTATCGAGTGTTGTCCCAAGTAGCTCGTGATGTATTGGCAATGCCGATTTCAACAGTGGCTTCGGAGTCGGCATTTAGTACCGGTGGACGCATTCTTGATCCTTTTCGAAGTTCTCTTTCTCCTATGATGGTTGAGGTACTTGTTTGTACTCAGAATTGGCTTCAAAGCACTGTGCCAATCTCTCTTCGCAAGGCAATGGATGATGTTTTAGAATTTGAGCAGTATGCCTCGGGTAATTTTGAGTATAAAATTGATTTGTTAATTTTGTTTATCTTTTGATTTAATCATCTATTTTTATTATTGACTTGTTTTATTTTGTGATTTTTCTAGAATCAAGTTCATCCTCAAACTTAAGTTCAAGTACCATAACTGTTTAGCATGGCAATGGAGCATAGCTTGGTAAATAAACTAAAGTCTTTAATTTTATACTATGTTGTTTCCTTTTATTTATGTTTACTTATTTATCAAATTGTTTTTCCTTGCAGGTGGTTGATAGATATCTGTTGATAATACATTTTTGTTTTGGCAGACTGTTTGCTGATGGTTGTTTTTGTGTATTTTTTGTCCATCCTTCCTATCCAACCTGTTCATATTCTACTAAGTTTTGTATTAATAGTGCTTTAGTTCTATAGGTGGATGAATGTAATCATTAAACAAAATTACAAACTTCTAGTTGGTTATTTTTTTGAAGCTTTTTGGCTACCAACTGGAGTGACAAGTATGGAAGTAGGGAATATTTTGACAGTTGCTAAGTATAGTTATTTATATTTTTTGCCAATCAAAAAAGTTGATAATTGATCTTGAATTACTTATTTTGTTTGTTAATTGGAAGTTTGTAATTTTTTTGTTTGTTTGTGAATGGTTTGAAACTACTGTTGTTCTTGATATAATTGGGTTCAAAACAGGCAGTAGGTGGCCGATGAAATTTCTTAATTAATTATTTTTTATGCATATTATTGTTCATCAACAGGTAGTAAGTGTATGGAAGTTCATAATATTTTTGAAACTACTGTTTTTATTCATATTTTTTTGTTCATCAACAAATTTATTTATTGAATTGGTGGAATTGATTTTATAATTGTAAAATTATAAATTTAATATTTTTTGCTAATTATACTTTTAATTGTAAAGTTGTCTATTTTTAAAATTACTATATTTTCACTTGGTAATAAATTAAAAAGCTAGAAAAATGTCTATTTTCATAATAAATTTATTAATGATTTGGCCCAGTTATGGTTTGGCCCAAAAACTTTTATTGATACAGTCTAACCCGTGAAACCGACCGAATCCGACCGCCAATCCGATTCTTATGAACGGACGGTTTCGAACCATCACCCGGTCGAAATCGGATATTAATTCTTCCAATCCGAATGTGTTCGGTCGGCTACCGGTTAATAGGTTAACCCGATCCGAACCGACCCGTGTGCAGCCCTAATCGTAAGGTGTAGAGATTGATGCAATTTCATTGTGTATTTTTTTTTTTTTTTTTTTTTTGAGGGGGGGAACGTTACAATATTCATATTAATTTGAAATGAATTTTTGTCATTGTATTGTCAATTACATGATGTGAATCACATCATGTAATTGAAATGAATATTCACATCATTATATTCACATTAATTTGAAATAATTTTTTGTCATTGTGTTGTCAATTACATGATGTGAATATTCATACTAAAACATACGAATGTGAACATTCACACCGCTACATTAAATGAGAGAAAATGTTCACATGTTGTGAACATTCACATCACTACATGTTAGGAACAAAAATATATTGTCAATTAAAAATTAATGAACGTTATTTTTAATGTATTGTCAATTAAAAATAAAAATGTGCACATGTTGTGAACGTTCACATCACTACATTAGATAAGAGAGAATTTTTTGAAAAGATGTTGTAAACGTTCACATCAAATGAGAGATAATGTTCACATTATTTTTAACGTGTTGTCAATTAAAAATATATTCACATTATATGAGAGAGAATATTCATATTATTTTTAATGTGTTGTTAATTAAAAATATATTCACATTATATAATAATATAAAATAATAACATCAATGTTATTTAATTTGTATATGAAATTTCCTATGCCTTGGTCCTTTCCCTTCTCTCTCCTCCCCCAACATTGAATATCAATATTAAATATAAGGGCATAAGAGTCTAAAAAAATAATGTAAATCAAGAAAAAAGATTTTATGGAATAAAAGTATAAATACATGGGATTAAGTGAGTTAAAAAATTTCTTCATGATTTAACAACAAAAAAAAATAAAAATTGAAATCAAATAAATTTACTACTTTCATGGATTATACTTAAAAGTAGGACAAATTATATCAGCGCATGCATTTTGGTTTCTACGTTATTTGGGTTATTATAATTTTAATTAACTCGATTTTGACATTGAATTTATAATTGTTTCAATTTAGCATAACTGTTAACATTTTTTAATGAGAAATATGAACATAAGTAGCATGTGTCATAATTTTAGGGTTAAATTTATAAGTTTATTCAACTCAGTGAATAAATCTCAACTAATTTAATGATCAATTTTTCGTCAAAAGCACTAACGACGTTATCAATTAGATCAAAATTGTGTCAATTAAAAATATAGGGATCAAAATGACAAAAGAGATAAACTATAAAGACTAATTACATAATTTGCACTTAAATTTATTTTTTTTATTATGCTGCCATTAATATTATGTAATGTTACAATATTTGCCAATTAAGGAAATGATATAAGATTTCCTTATATATTGCTATAAAATTTCTATAAAATATTGCTATAAGATTTCCTTATTTGCCAACACTACCTATTGCTATAAAATTTCCTTAAATTTACGTAAACATCATAAAATTTCCTTATATATTACACGATTTTCTCAAATAAGTCAGATTTATGTAGTCATTATAAAATTAAAGAAAATGATACTAATATTATTAATATATTTTTGGAAATTATTAAATACATTTTGAATTAATTATAGAATGACATGTGTATTTTAAGTGTTATAAAATTAAGAAAATATAAGAAAAATACATTGAGGTTTTTGGCCTAAAAAATGCTGTATCGTTTTTGTTTATATTATATAAAATCTAATTTTTTTCTATCTTTTTCTTTTAAAATTTTTATTCTAATCAAATATTTACAAAAAAAAATATATTTTCTTTTCTATTTTATTTCTTTCTCTTTTTGTTAAATTTTCTTTCCAAACAAACAAAATATTACTCCTTCTGTTCCAAAATATTAGTCCCTTATTTCATTTTTTATTGTCCCAAAATATAAGTCCCTCTTCAAAAATCAAGTACAAAAATAATATAAATTTCCTATTTTACCCTTCTTTTAAATTAATAAACAATATAAAAAGTACAATTATGACATTGATATTCCTAAAAAATATACTATCAAAAGGACAATTTTAGAAAATTAACTTTTTTCAAATACAATAATTATACTGTTGGCTTATTTTTCCTACGAAGGAAAATATTATAAATGCGAAGGCCAAAGAAGGATTGAAAAATCCTTCTGATTAAATTCAAGCCAATTATCAAGCGATTGTGTTGACGGTTCTTTTGCCTCAACAAAGAGGACTTAAAAATTACCGAAGTGTAGAGAAAATAAAAAGTAAAAGAAGAAAGGGGGACGGAGAAAGACGATTGAGTGAACAATCAAAGTAGTAATTATTTACCTCTACTCCTATGCTTCGAAATGAAGTGCATAAAATGCTTCGAAATGAAAGTCTTTGAAAATAAATGCTTCGAAATATAAATCTATGTTAAACTACTCCTAAGATAAGGAAAATGACAAGAAATATTGAAATCAAGTGTCTTTGATTTGAGTTCTGGTTCTTTTACAATGTAGCCATTAATGGCTATTTATAGAGGAAAAAATACAGCAATAACTACTTAGTAACTACCCATTTCTTCCATCTTCAATCTTGTCTTGCCACGTGTCCTTCCACTCATCCACTTTGTCCTTCCACTCATCCTTCATATTCTCCATCATCTTTATAACTTCTTTTAACTTCCAAATGAATAAGAGGATGCCACGTGTCCTGCAATTACATAAATAATAAAAATTGCAGAATTATGGTGCTAACATATACTACCAAAAAAAATTAAATTCTTCAAAAGAGACCATTATTTTGGAACGAAAGGAGTATTTGTTATCAAGCTTGTAGGTCGGGCTAGTAGGTTAAGCTAGCGAGTCAGGTTTTAAACTCTATGCCCAGGTCTAGGGCCAATTTGTTTATCAACAATTCATACCTCTAAAAAATAGATTACTAATAATATTAATATATTGAAAATATTAAAAAGAAAAACAAGGCATAGCCTACTGACATATCATTAGTGATATTATTAAAACACTACTTTTAATAATCTCAATTATTTTTCATTTGTTTACATACAAGTACGGACTTGAATCAAGTAAAATATCTTTGAGTTAGCAGCTTTGAGGCCAAATAATAATTCTTAACCCCAATTTTTAACTCTATTTTTATTTAAAAAAATTACGTGATAATGTTATTTTTATGAATAAAATATATTTTATTTTATTTTAAGGTGAATGACCCTTGTAGAATTACATCATATTGTAGAGAAGTTTTTTATGAATTTTTTGTGTGTACATCATTGATCTTTCAATGATGTTATGATGAATTATATTGTAAAGTGAATGGGATTCAAACCCAAACCTTCGATCTGAAAATATATATATATATATATATATTTATCACTTGAATAATATATAATATATAAATTTTTAAATCAAAATCAAATTATATATTTTATGTATTTAATAGCATATTGAAACGATAGGCACACACCCACTAGTACTATTACAAAGGACAGGCTTGATATGGTGTTGATACAATATAACATTCTGATTTTTGAAAATGTTCCTTCAACCTATTTAAAATACAAAATTATATAGAGAGAATGTGAGAATTCAAAATCGATACCTTCGATAACTCTTACTACTTAAGTACCACATTTAAATCAAAATTAAAATTTATATTTTTGAAATTTGACAGCACACTCATTCGGTGCGAAAACACCACTAAGTAAGACTATGTAATACGAGAAATGCTGAACATATAGATTTTTTTAGAAATTAGATCCTCTCCAGTTTGTTATTGTAATTGGACGGTCTAGTTTGACCCATTTTAACTTTGTCTTGATAATTCAAATTGCACAATGTGTAAATTTAATATTTTATTCTTGTATAAAATTACGTTAATCAGATATCAATAATTATTTAATCAGATCACATTTGTGTTAATAATTTATTTTTAAAATCATATTCACCACACAAATTTGATTTGATAAGTGATTATTGATATTCGATCAATATAATTTTTTTCAAAAATGAAATCATCAATAAACTTTACACATTGAACAATTAAAATTATCAATATAAATTCTGTGCTGAATCCATACAAACCCAATAACACACGCTAATTCAATTTTCAAAGAAAAGTGACCACCAATTTTTTAGTCAATAAAGCTTGGAACCCCCACTGGGAGAGACTGCTAGGATCTCGTGAGGTGTGATTGGTCAAATTTTTTTTTTTTCTCCTTTAATCACTAACCTCCACATATGTGCGGAGGTAATAGGGTCTCTACCATGATTATTTTTTAGTGGACCATTATCTATGTTCTCACCTGATTTCTTACGTGACATGACAGGTCCCACTAACTTTGAAATATAATCAAGGTTTGATTTCAATTTTTTAGATTTAATTTTTTTAAATTAAATTTTTTATTTTTTATATTTTTTATTTTTAGTAAATATTTTTAAATTTTGAAATAATTTTTTATATTTTTTTAGATGCATCTTACTTAAATGTATTTAAAAAGTAAAATATTTGTAAAAAAATATTTTTAAAAATTAATAAATATATAAGAATATGAAAAATATACTAAATTCTCGTATTTTTTATTTTTGATATTTAGTAAAATTTTTAAATATTTTTTTCACAAAGATTATATTTTTTAAGTATATTTATATTAGGAGTATCTAAAAAAAATTTTAAATTACTTAAAATATTAAAAAAATCAATAAAAATAAAAAAATTTAATTTTTTAAAAAGTGAATTCTGAAAATCTAAATCAAATAAGCAGAATGGGTTCTACAATACATAATATATGAAATTGGTTGCAATGCTACATGTAAGAGGTGATATAAATGTAAAACAAATCTAGTGATACATGATTTCTTAAATTCTTATACAAAAATTCATGTCCAATGATGTATCAATGTCATTGTTGCAATTATAAATTATAGTGATGTGCTTTTTTATTGGTAATGAAGTGATATAAATGTGCGACATCATTTTATATGATTTTTTTGTATATTTATTATGTTTGTGTAGTATTATCCATTACCTATTTAATATTAGATCATGTTAACAAGTGTCTTTAGGACACAAGAAGATCAAAAAAAAAATGAAAAATAAAGAATACGAGCCATTTTTCACTAATCAAAATACTTTTTATTGATTTTGAAAGTTATTTTTAGTATTTCACAATTTTGAAAGCACTTTTTTGGGACAAATTGTATAGTAGTCTTTCTCTTGTGTCAATTTTGTCTTTTACCTTCATATTGCATCAAATTTACCTTCAAAATTTGCACAGTTGGTCAATTTAGTTTAATTTATTACTTTCTTAAAAAATTAAACTTGAATCAATAAGCAAAATAGTCCATTCACTCTTCTCAAAGTGATTGAGCGATTGAAGAGTTGATGTCCAATTTGAAATAATTCATTACCTTCTGAAAGGATTATTTCGTCTTACATTTCTGTCTATTTTTTTAACAAATATTATCAATTTAACTAAATTTATACAATATAAAAATTTAAGGAGCAAAATTCATACAATTGAAACTACAATGGTCAAATTGACAAAAGTGACAAATTACAAAATCAGGTGTGTAATTTACTTCTCTATTTTTTTCTTTTTTCTTTTTTCCTTTTTTAAGCAATTGTTGCTACTGCATCACGTATCACGCTTAGTAGTAACACCCAAATCTGATTCACTAGCCAATTCAAGGTCTCTTTTTTTTTTAAGGCAAACTTGTTAACTGAAATAGTTGTAGTTCAAAGTAGACTCTGTTTCTGTTCTCAAAAAAAAAAAAAGTAAACTCTGTTTTAATTTTTATTTTTCCATGAGCAAGGTAATCTTTGTTATCCGAAATAAATATATCATCCGTATCTATCTTCTATCTATACTTATATTAATGTCACGTGGCATACATTTTTATCATTAGAAAAAAATTAAAAAAGAAAATTAAATAAAGAGGTTAATGAGTTTTGAATTCACGTCTTTAGGTTTTATTGAGAAAACTCTTACTAATTGGACAACATACATATTATAAAATTAATTTCTTTATTATTTATTGTTATTTTTACTTATTTGAATTGCACAAACATCGCGTGTGCTATCCGCTAATTGTTATTATTGTTATAATTATACAAGGACAACACCTTAATTAGTTTTTTGAAGCCTCCAGTTTTCTATATGCCAGGTGAATTTTTATTTTCTTAAATTATACTTTTTCATTATATAAAAACTCATCCATAATTCCATAATTACTTGGCAGTTAATCCACAAAATAATAATTATTAATAACTGCTGCTTGGAATTTAAATTTCTATTTTACCTGCAGATTATACAAATAATATGTTTATTTATTTATTTATACATAAATTAAATAGTTTCATCATTAATTCTACTCCTAACTATTTTTTTTTTTCAAAAAAAAACATAACTTCCACTTACAAAACAGTCATAACTACTTTTTTGTGTATACATATTGTTAATTTAATATACAATACGTGTGTTCTTTCTTTATAGTATAGAGACTATATAGTATATATGACTTTGGGTCAATTACACCAACGTTCTTGTAATTTGGGACTTATATTTGATTCTTAACCTTTTAATTATGATATGTTAAATCTTGAATTTTAAATTTTATTTTAAATAATGACAATTAAATATATTATTGATCCATTTGAAATGTAAAGTTGTCAATTTGATAACATATAAACTAGTTTGATAAAAATAAATGTCAAAAAATTATTTTAAAATTTTTAAAAATTATTTCTACTCACAAAAGATAAAATTATATAAAAATGATACATTTTTATTTTTTTACTAAATTGATTTTTAGTATGTGTTTGGATGATGATCATGTAATGAGTGATTGTTTTTATTGATATTTTTTATGGTTATTATGTAATAGATAGTTGTATTTGTTGTTAATAGATATTTTTGGATGGTTATTAAACTTTTAATGTATAATCGATATGTTTAATATATAAAATATTTTTTATCTTTGGATTTTTTGATTTAATAGATTGGTTTGATAATGACATCAAAGTTGTCACCGTGTTTGACTTTTAAAAAAATAAAAACTAATTTAAAGAAAATAAATATCAAAAAAACTATTTTAAAAAATTATTTCTACCCTCCTAAAAGATAAATTTATATAAAAATGATGTGTTTTTTAAAAAAAAAAAAAATCATCAATTTAATTTTTAATTTCTTAGAAAAAAATTTGAAAATAAATTCTGAAAACCAAACCAAGCAGAACTTTATAACAAAAAAAGTTTTAATATTATTCATTAAAAAAATGCCATTATATTTCAAATAATATATAAGTTAACTAATACAAAATAAGTTGTATGACGACTTTGCCCTTCAAACATAATAACAATGTCTTCAATTATCCTTATTTAGAACGAGATTCAAAATTCAAGATTAAATGTATCGCAATTGAAAGGTTAAGGATCAAAATGACACAAATTCCAAACTATAGAGATTGTCAGTGTAATTCGCCTTATGGCTTTTAGTGTCTACACAATGTCTTAGCCTTGATATTGTATATTTTTTATTAAAAAAAATGATATACAAGTTCATTATCTAAGTGATGTGATTGGTTAATGATTAGAAAATATATGAGAAAAAATATTACCTCTAATATCCTAATTAATTATCATATCACTAAACTTATTTTATGATTTTGAATAACAATGCTCTTGTGATAATGTTTTTAATAAGGCACAACTTTGGATGTGTGTAACCTCATGCTATAAATTATTAACAAAAACTTAATGCCGTATGCAGCACTATTTTTCACAAAATATTAAACTCTGCACTACGAACCATATTTATATAGAGAGAGAAATGCTACACTTATCATTTCTTTATATTATTTTTAATATAACACCTTATGTATTAACATATTATTAGAGATAAGTATGAGTGGTGGGACTTATTATACCAATAGTGTATTAATATATGAGGTGATAAATTGAACATGATATATAAAGATGATAAATGTAGTATTATTGATAGATATATATATATATCTTCATAACCAAGCATGCCATATGCAGCCCACAGATTCGATCCTAGCTATCATACCCACAGATTCAAAAACCAGCTGATGTATGCAATTATTTTGTTTGAAGTTTCCCTTTCTTACTCTATAGTTCATGCCAACTCAAAAACTCTTAAAATAATAGAGAAAAACTCGGAACAAATATACGTGATTAGTACTCTGGGGGAAGTGTTTTGAAAATAACGGCACGTGACAAAAGGTGATACTAAAGTGTCAGTCGAAGTGTCACGTGACCTAACTATATTACCGAGATTATCTTGGTTAGGCCGAAATTATCTGTACAGATATTGAAATCCGAGATAAGCGGATAGAGAAGGGCAGGAGTCCTAGATGAAAGAGGGCTTTAGACTACATAGGGATAAGGCTATGAGGGAGTTTATCCCTATCTAGCCAAGAGTTCAAGATAAGTATTATATGCTATAGTCTCATAAAGTAAGACTTCTAGTGAAAGTTGGACACTAACCGTTGGAGTCTGTTCCCGGATGGACGAACCACCACTAGATTCTTATATTTTTGTGACATGTTATTCGAATTTAATTTATTCTGTCAGTACTCTCCAGCTGAGTTTCTCGTTTGGTTGTGTGGTCGAAAATTAACACCCACTAATACTATTAATTAAAATTTTATAAATAAAAATTTAGAGATAAAATTATTTTTAAGCAGTTGTCAAAAATATCATTATTATATTTTCAGTGATAAAATTAAACATTTAATAATAAATTACAATCCTTTTGGGACCAAAATTCTTACCAAAAAAGTATATATATTTTGCACAAAATTATTTCCTCCTTATAAAAGGTATTTATTAGTGAATTTTTAAAACTGAGTCAGTAAAGGCCCTTTACTCTTTTCTTTTCGAGACAACCTTTTCGTGACAGCTGCAATTGGTTTTCTAAAATTTTTTATAATAAACTTCTATTTTTGAAAATAAAAAAGTTTAAGCACTAAAATTCTTATATATTGTGAAAAAGACCAATATACAATCTGATAAAGAGATACAAATTTGTGAGGATATATTTTCTGAGTACCAACACGTGACACGATGACGCCGACGTGACAGCCGAGGTGCCACGTGTCCAAGTCGTGATGCCGAGGTTATCCCGGCAAGGCCGAGGTTATCTCTGAAGATATCGGAATCCGAGATAAGCGGAGAAGGGACAAGAGTCCTAGGATGAAGAAAGACTTCAGGATGGATAAGAGTAATACTCTTAGGGAGTTTTATCCTTATCTCTTAAAAAATCCAAAGTAAGTATTGAATTGGAGTCCATAGAAGTCAGGCTTCTAGTAGGACTAGGATTAAGTAAACTATAAAAGAGGGGCACCCCGTGGGTCTAAGGGACGCAATTGATACTTTGAGCATTATTTTTAGCACTATTGATTATCTTTGAGAAGTATACTGACTTGATCGTTGGAGTGCCCCCGGGTGGAAGAACTATCACGAGCCTTTTCTTTCAGGCAGATGTTAGGTGCCATCTATTCTGCCTGTGTTCTACAGCTGAATTACTAAGATGGACAGTGTGATCGGAAAATCACTCACACAATTTGGCACTGTCTGTGGGAAAGAAAGACGAATAGATGGCGAAGCAGACGAGAAAAGAAAAGATTGGGGACGACGCTCCTACTGGGAGTAACAGACCTATCAACCTTGACGTCGAAGGGGACAACCACAATACAGAAACTCGTAACCAGGGGCACGGAGAAAAAGACGTCGGCTAGGAGGGCAACACTTCAAAGAAGACAGACCAAAGCAAGTACTATAACGAAGATAACCTCCAGGTATGAAGGGATAGGTGTCTACGGAGGGATGAGGAAGTGAAAGAATTGGCAGACAAGTTGGCAAACCTGCAGTCAGTCGTCAACTTCATGATGCAAAACAATGTCATGCAGCCACCGTACCCGCTGTAGGGCACGCCGATTCCAGCAATTAATACCCAGAAGGGAGGAAGGAAAACAATTCCCGAAGCACCTCAGCACACCAGGAGCGGAAGGCACTCTCACCCGCCTTCCAGGGAAGTCAGACGAGAGGAGCCGAGACAAGAAAAGTCCCAAAGGACATATCACACGAGGGACCCAAAGCACAAAGAACATCGGCATGTCTAAGAGCAGGCGCTCTGCTTTGACACAACCCATGAAGAAAGATCAAAACGGGCCCACCACGAGGCCGAAAATAGTGTACCGAAAAAACTAAAGTCCAAAGATTGCCGAGCTCCGGAGAGGAGTAAAGAAGACTTGAGAAATTACCTCAAGAGGAAGAAACAGAATGCTGAAGCCGAGGTTACCTCACCCGACAAGCCGAGGACACCGTTCTCGGTAGAACTAGACAAATGTGAGGCACCAAAGAAATTTAGTATGCCGAGATTTCAAATATACGATGGTAAGTCAGACCCTAACTTCCACGTTGGATTATTCTTGAACTAAATGGCATTATACAGTGGAAACGAGCCGTTGCTCTATAAAGTGTTCCCCTCGTCCTTTAGGGAGATTGCATCAGATTGGTTCCACAAACTGCCAAAGGGAAGCATGAAGACTTGGAAAGGCCTGGCCGAGATGTTTGTGGCCAGGTTCGTGACAAACAAGCTGCAGCCATTAAGGGTGGACGCATTGATAGCTCTAAAGATCAGCAAGGATGAAGGCCTTAGGGCCTATGCAAAAAGATACTATGAGGTGTTCAATCGAATACCCGAATGCAACCAAGAAGTGGCGGTCGTGTCTTTCAAGAACGGCCTGAAAAATGATTGTTCACTACGGAAATCTTTGGCAAAGACATTGTCAAAAAGCATGGAAGAGCTCATGGCAAGAATCGAGAAATATACCAGAGCCGAGGAGGATTCATCGGGGAATAAGGAGGTAAAACAGGAAAAAGGGAACGGCTCGCCGAAGCGAGGCTGAGGTAACAGCGGATTTAACAAAACAGAGATAAAATTGAGGAGTAAACAGACAGTGACGACTGTGTTCCGAATCCCAGTCCACAAAGTCCTAGATCAAATCCGAAATCAACCATATTTTAGAGCACCAGCAAAGGCCCCAGGGGAATACATGGGAAAGAACGTTGGTAGGCGTTGTGCTTACCACAATGAAGAGGGGCACCCAACTCAGGGCTGCAGAGCCCGAAGAGCACACTTAGAGGACTTAGTAAGGCAAGGCCATCTGAGGGACCTTGTCGATAAAGCCAGGACAAGAGAAGAACAGGCAAGATTGCCTCAAGCACCAAAGCCTCCCCCCCAAAGACAAAGAACTACAAGCAGAGGAACCTAGGGTGGTTAATGTAATTCACTCAAAGGTGAACAAAACGACATACGCAGGAGACCCAAAAGTAAAACACTGCAAAGACGTGAACCAGGTCGAACAAAAGGGACCTCGGTCTGAAGAGTGCCAAGAACCGATGATAGCCTTCACTGAAGCCGACCTAGAGATGGTCCAGCATCCGCATAACGATACCTTGGTAGTATCTCTCCAGGTTGGGGAGTGCCAAGTGAAACGCATCTTGTAAGATCAAGGCAGCTCTTGTGACATCATGTATGTTAGATGTTACAAGAAGCTGGGCCTTCACCTAGACGACAAGAAGCAAGCAAATGGCCCGATGGGGGAGACGCCGATGTGGCCATTGGGCGCTACAAGCTTGGAAGTACAAGCCGGCACTAAGAAGATCAGGACAGAATTCATTGTGATTGATACACCTTCACCTTACAACATCATCTTGGGAAGGCCATGGTTGCATGCAATGGGGGCAGTTTCCTCAACGTTGCATCAACTATTGCGGTTCCCAACAGAACATGAGATTGAGGAAGTCAGAGGAGATCAACTGCATGCAAAAAATTGCTCCATGGCAACAATGAAAACTACCTGCAACATTTAAGAACCAGGGAAGACAGAGATTGAAAATGAGGACATGGAGGTCCTAGATGATGTCGGCAAGAAGCCAGTTGAGAAAAGTGAAGAAACACTAAAGAAAATCCTCGTCTAGGAGGGCGATGAAAAACGCTTCTTTCTTCTCGGCTCAGGCTTAGCCAAAGAAGAAAAAAGAGAATTAGAAGCTTTTTTTAGAACAAACATAAAGGTGTTCGCCTGGACACCTTATGAAATGCCTGGCATTGACCCCGAGGTCACATGTCACAAACTGAACGTCGACAGGTCGGCCAAACCTGTAATACAACGAGCCAGAAGACCAACATTGATGCACGTCGAAGCAGTGGAGGAAGAAGTAGATAGACTTCTGGAAGCTAGGGCCATTAGAGAAGTCAATTATCCGACATGGCTATCGAACACTGTGGTGGTAAAGAAGAAAAACAGTAAATGGAGGGTCTGCGTAGATTTTACGAGCCTGAACAAAGCTCGCCCCAAAGACTTTCCGCCCCAAGATTGACCAGCTGGTGGATGCCACATCTGGACATGGAAGGATGAGCTTTCTGGATACTTATAGGGGGTACCACCAGATAGCCATGTATCCCCCAGATGAGGAGAAGACAACGTTCATCACCCCAAAAGGCCTGTACTATTACAGAGTAATGCCTTTTGGGTTGAAAAACACAGGAGCGACTTACCAAAAGCTGGTAACCAAGATATTCAAACACCTGATTGGCCAAACAGTAGAAGTCTACATCGATGACATGGTCGTGAAGACCAAGGAGCCTAGGGGTCATCTGGCTGACCTAAAAGAGGTCTTTGAAATCCTCAAAACATATCGACTCCGACTCAACGCATCAAAGTGCGCATTTGGAGTTGGATCTGGTAAGTTCTTGGGGTACCTGGTGACAAAAAGAGGCATTGAGGCCAGCCCAAATCAAATCAAGGCCATCCCAGATTTACATAGCCCGACATCGGCAAAACAGGTACAGATGCTTACCGGAAGGGCCGCAACCCTAAACAGGTTCATAAGCAGAAGCTCAAACAAATGTAAACATTTCTTCAACCTGGTAAAGAAAGCCATGGATTTCCTTTGGACAGAGGAATATGAGGCCGCATTGGCCGACCTAAAGAAGTACTTGACTATGACTCCAATCCTCTCAACACCTGAACCTGGGGAATAGCTGTTTTTGTACTTAGCAGTTTCAGAACACGTAGTAAGTGCGGTGTTAATCCGAGAAGAAAAATGGGAGCAAAAGGCTGTTTACTATGTAAGCAAAACATTGGCCAACGCAGAAACAAGGTATCTACCCCTAGAGAAATTAATGCTAGCCTTAGTGATGGCTTCAAAGAAGTTGAACCATTACTTTCAGGCGCACAAGATTGTAGTGCTAACAGAGCACCCTTTGAAACCCTTGTTACAGCAGGGAGACTTAACTGGAAGGATAGCAAGATGGGCAGTGGCCTTGGGCCAATACGACCTAGAGTTCAGGCCGAGAACGACAATTAAGGGCCAAGTTTTGGCCGACTTCATGGCCGAGTTCACCCCGGAATCCAACGAACATCAGGCTCCATTGAGCCAAGATGAACGTTGTCCCAGCAAGCAATGAGAATTCCAGCCAAAGGCAAAAGAACAAAAGAAGGAAAAACTCAGACCCTGCAGCATCTACATCAGTGACTCCTTTAGAATATTTGTCGATGGAAGTTCAAACCGACAAGGAGCGGGGGCAAGAGTACTATTGATATCTCCAGACGGAGAAATAATAGAACAGTCCATCCGTTTGGGGTTCAAGGCCTCAAACAATGAAGCAGAATACGAAGCATTAATTGTAGGGCTAAAGCTGGCAGTAGCAGCAGAAGCAGATAAGATAATAGTTTTTTGTGATTCACAGCTTATTGTTAACCAGTCAACAGGAGAATTCGCAGCCAGAGACGAAAGGATGTCGGCATATGCAAAAGAGGTCATAAGATTGGCAGCCTTATTCCAGAACTGCCGACTACTCCAAGTAAGCCGAGATGATAACAGCTACGCCGACGCGTTGGCCAACCTGGCAAGTTCAATGCAGACTAGAAAAACAAGGACAATTATGATTGACTATATGTTGGGCCCGAGCATAGAACCACAGAACACAGAGCAAGAAGTAATGTGTGTGGACATGGGGCCAAGCTGGATGGATGCAATTGTTGCATTCCTGGAAGAAGGAAAGCTGCCAGAAGACCACAAGGAGGCACATAAAGTCAGATTGAAGTCGACAAGATTCAGTCTCACAGCGGACGGACATCTCTACAGAAGGTCATTCACTGGACCCCTCTTAAGGTGCGTACACCCTTTTTAGGTTGAAGATTTTTTATATGAAATTCATAAAGGAGTTTGTGGAAGCCATGCTGGAGACAGATCACTAGCTCACGGGCCATTACCCAGGGGTATTGGTGGCCCTATATGCAAAAAGATGCAGAAGCATAAGTGAAGAAGTGCGAACAATGCCAAAGGTTTGCACTTTTGATACACTAGCCAGCTGCTGACCTGAATCCAGTATCCAGCCCTTGGCCATTCGCCCAGTGGGGCATGGATCTTGTTGGACAACTTCCCCAGGCAACTAGGCAGAGAAAATACTTGCTGGTAGCAACAGATTACTTCACAAAGTGAATAGAGGCAGAACCTCTTGCCAAAATTCGAGATGTGGACATCAAGAACTTCATATGGAGAAACATCATCACCAGATTTGGCATTCCAAGAGCCATAGTTGCCGGCAACGGAACACAGTTTGACAACAAACTTATCAAGAACTTTTGTGCGAAATTCAAAATCAAGAATTACTTTTCAACTCCAAGTTTTCCCCAAAGTAATGGGCAAGCAGAACCATCCAACAAAATAATTTTGAATGGAATAAAGAAGAGGCTGCAGGCAACAAAGGGAAAGTGGGTAGACGAATTACCCAACGTGCTTTGGGCATATCGGACTACGCCAAGAAGATCAACAAGGGAATCCCCATTTGCCATGGCTTATAGCACAGAAGCACTCATTCCACTAGAAGTCGGCATCCCAGGAATCCGAACCCAGGGAGTTGAGAATGGGACTAATGACATACTCTTAGCCCGAGATCTGGATCTTTTGGAAGAACGAAGGGAGAAAGTTGCAATTCAGCTCGCAGCATACCAGCAACAGCTTGCCGGAGCTTACAACAAGAAGGTCAATCCAAGGGATTTTCAAGTCGGTGACCTAGTCTTGAGAAAAGTCGTCGGCAACAAGAAAGATCCCAGAGAGGACAAGCTTGGCCCAAACTGAGAAGGACCCTACAGAATCACTTCGGTATTAAGCAATGGAGCCTATTGACTTGAAGATAATGAGAGCAAAGTATTGCCTAGACCATGGAACACTTGTAATCTGAAATTTCTCTATCATTAGATGTTCCTTGTTATTTTTTCAATGTCATTAATAAAATCATAGCAGAATTCCTTTACACTGATAAAAGATACGCAATATTATTTCTGAATAATGAGAACCCAAGTGGAACTCAGGTTCATATTGGGGGCAAAGAGAAGAAGAATATGCTTAACACTTGTTGAAATTTACAAGTTGAAGTTAAGCCGAGATGATTCCTTATCTTTACTTGTTGAAATTTGTAGCAATTTACAAGTTAAAGTTAAGCTGATTTCTTATCTTCACTTGTTGAAATTTGTAGCAATTTACAAGTTGAAGTTAAGCTGATTCCTTATCTTCACTGGTTGAAATTTATAGCAATTTACAAGTTAAAGTTAAGCCGAGATTATTCCTTAACTTCACTTGTTGAAATTTGTAGCAATTTACAAGTTGAAGTTAAGCCGAGATTACTGTTTCTCTTCACTTGTTGAAATTTGTAGCAATTTACAAGTCGAAGTAAAGCCAAGGTTATTGCTTAAACACTTGTAGAAATATATAAGTTGGTTAACCTGAAGAAGATACTTAACACTTGTTGAAATTTGTAGCAATTTACAAGATGACGTTAAGCCGACATATGATCATCTGTTGAAATTTGCAGCAATTTACAAGTTGAAGTAAAAGCTAAGTATATTGTTTAAACACTTGTTGAAATTTGTAGCAATTTACAAGTAGATCATTGTTTAGCACTTGTTATAACTTGAGGAAAGTTTATAAGTAGAAATTAAAACAGTATGTGTTTTACACTTGTTGAAATTTATGAAAAGTTTGCAGGTCAGTATCTTGTCGAAGTAAAGCTTGTAGTTATTATACCCGAGGTATGTAACCCCAAGAAGATTGCACAAAGGAGGCAAAGTATGAAAGGCATGCAAAATATTCTAAGTATAGAATCATACAGAAGTAATCAAGAGAAAATAAAGATTGAGGCATTCAAAGAAAACAGTTGTAGTGTTTCACAAAAGAAGGTACAATCAAAGAGTAACTGTTCAAAAGACGGCACATCGGCCATATAAAAAGCTCACAAAGTACAAAAGAAACAAAAGAAAAACATGGAAATTAAGGTTCCTCAGCATCAACAGCAACTTGGGTCTAGACCTCAGACGATTGTTGTGTAGATACCTCGGCAGCCTTTTCTGCCTCGATCTCGGCGTCGATCTGAGCTAGGGTTTTGTCAAGGCTTTTGTCGGCTACAAGAACGTTGGAGGAAGCTTGCTCCGGGGTAAGTTCCTTGGCAACTTCGGCACCATTATCGTCCTGAGTTAGGTCTAGGACCTGCTCATTCAAAAAAGGAGACTTAGCCCCAACACCCCCTTGGATTTCCTAACCAAAGCCTCATCTTCATCATCATCTTTATCTTTAGACTCAGCTTGGCCTTCAGATTGAGCTGGTGGAGGTGGAGGAAAAGGAAGAGGAATGGCATCGGCTTTTCTCAGAAGCGAATCCTCAAGAACATCAAGCTTTTTTGCAAGGGACATCTAACCAAGGGAGAAACCCTTGTTGCATGCCTCCCTCACTTGTTTTTCATAGGCCTCGGTGACGTCGGCTATGCCTTGATCGTATGCCTTCGCGTTAGCTGCATCGATTTCAGCTTGCTTGGTGGCCAGGGCCTTCTCAAGTTCCTTCTCGACTTGGGCCGTCTTCTTCTCGGCCTCCCTCTTTTGAGCTTCGGCAACTTTTTTGATAGCTTCGGCAGATTCAGCTTTTTCCTCGGCTATCTGTTAGGCTTTAGTGGCAGCCTCGGCCTGGTCTTCCAGCTTCTTCATTTTTAATTGAAGACCTTTATTGGTTTTCTGAAGGGCAGTGAACTCCCTCTTCATGTCGGACAACTTCTCCCTATTCTCAAAAGATTGTATGGAAAAAGAGTGGACATGCTGAACAGCCTGAAAAAGTATAAAGCGAAAGTTATTACAAAGTTTTACAAGTATGAAAGGATGAAGAAAGACAGGTTACCAAGTGAAGAAACTTACTTGAACACAACGTTGAAGCATAAGAGCATAGTTTTCGTACTCGCTTATCTCGGCATTCTTTTCAAGATCGCCAGGAAAAAGAAGAGCAGTACTGAGGGCTACGCCGATATTGATGTCATCAAGATCGTGCCGCCATGACAGGCTTATCTTCCAGAGTGATTGCAAGCACCCAGGGGATATCTGATTTTTTAGACCCCGAGGTCGTCGCATACGACGACTTCGGCTTCTTCGATTTGGAGGACTTAGAGGGTTGGGCCTCAGCAGACCTTTTGGAAGGAACAAAAGAAGTCTTCTCACTCTCAGCCAGTTTAGAAATGGGCAAATTATCCTCAGAGTGAGCCTGAGTTACTTTGGCCTGTGGCTGGGCCTTTTTTACTCTTTTTGGCTTCGGTGGGGGCATGATCTGTGTTGGCTGAATGTCAACATCGGTAAGGAGGCTGGACAAAAGATCCTTGGCAACTGGTTTTGCGCAACCCATCTCAGCAGTTCGGACAAGTCTTCGCCGACGTTTCCGTTCAGGTACAGGGATCAAGTATGAAGCCGAAGTTGATGGCTGATCAGCTGGATCCGATGTTGATCCTTGATCTGTTCGGGATACAAACACAGTTTGGGTTGTGGCAGAAGGTGGAGAAAGGCTTTTCTTCTTCCTTTTAGGGACGTCGGGCAAAATCGACTTGTATGTTGGAATGCAGTTGAGAAGTAAAGGCGCTTTCCTTTTCTGGACTGGCAAGTCCAAAAGCTTATTCAAATCCTTGCTGGGGACATAGGATTGGCGAAAGCTTTTCGGTGGCTTACGAACATCTGCAAGAAAAACAGACATTAAAAACAGACAGAGTATTGAGGACTTGAAAAGAAACAATTAAGTATTGACACTAGGCTCTTACCCTTGCCCTCTTTAATTGACCGAGAAAAATGGTAGAGATAGGCATCCTCGTCAGGGGCAAACTCCCAATTTCCCGAGGTAATGAGGTAGTCATCTCCAGCCCCCTTGTTGGAGTTTGGGAGGTCGGCTACAATTTTGAACTCTGTAGACCTCGGCTTAAGATAATAGACGTAGCCTTTTTCTTTCAGGTTGAGAGCACACATGGTGTAACAGTACTGAATATCAGCTAAAGTTATCCTAACATTTTCCTGTTTGGCTAAGGCTATAATACCATTAATCACTCGATAAGAGTTAATGGTAAATTGCATAAGGTTCAACTTATAGTAATGGAGAACTTCACGAAAAAGGAGATTAAGTGGAAGCCGAAGTCCACATTCAGTAAAAGCAACAATGGGAAAGGGCATCGTATCATCTGTGAGCATGATAGAGTCGTCATCTCCAGCCAGTCTCAGATGGACGTCGGCAGGAATGGCAAACTCTTCCCTAAAGTATTCAAGTTTGGTTGGGGTATCTACCCTATGTTTCCACATGCCCATAATGTCGGCGTAAAGGTATTCTACTTCAGAAATGAGATGTTTTTAAAGGGTTTTTAAGACCTCAGCAAAACCTAGGTAAATACTGGTAAGGGTTGTTTCAGTTTTTCTTAAGAATTGGTAGGTTCTATAAACAAATCCCAAAACTGAATATATGAAAGCAAAGATTGGGGGCACAGATCTAAAAGGAATCACAGAAAACAAGAAACAAAGAATGAAGTTTCAGAATTAAGAACAGAGATAGGATTCTCAAAAAGTATAAAGAATACAGGAGATATAGGGTCAAGAACAGTAGCAAAAAAGTGGTGAAACAGTGCAAGTGTTCAAGACATGAACAAAAGCAAAATTAAAGCATTCAGATATGTGGTTCGCAAGATAGATGTTTGAACAAGACAGTAATGGCAAACTAATAATGAAGAATATCGAAGGCGTTAAGAACGAAAGGAACGGTGGCTTACCAGGAAAAATGAAGCCGGTATAAAGATTGCCAAAGTCAAGCAACGGTTGCAGACACAACGGGATGACGAAAGCTTCACTGAAATGGAAGAATGATAGCAGTTGCAGAGCATGAGGTTTGAGCAATGACAGATTCAAGGGAAAGAGTTTAGAGAGAGAAAAAGTAAGTAAAATCAATTGCAAAAGTGAAAAGACAAAAGCGAGAGGCAAAAGTTTTGTCAAAAAACTTGAAACGACGGCAAAAATAGAAGCATTTAATACACCTGGAATATCGCATGCGTCAGACGGCGCAGACAGATACAAGACGACTTACAAATGCGTCACAAACACGAACCAATGAAGGTGAAACACGTAAGAAAAGCGGTTGAAAAGTGATGCATGACAACTCATGCGCGTAAAAGAGTTCATTAGAATTCTTGTTCTTAGAAGAAGACATGTCGGCCTGAAATGAACAATCTCGGCTGAAGAGTTCTTATGCCGATGTATTGGAAAGAGGAACAATATAGGTTCCATCACCTCAGAATACCGAGGTAATAGAACCTAGGGGGCAGTTATGAGGATATATTTTCTGAGTATCAACACGTGGCAAGGTGACGCCGACGTGACAGCCGAGGTGCCACGTGTCCTGGTCGTGACGCCGAGGTTATCTCGGCAAGGCCGAGGTTATCTCTGAAGATATCGGAATTCGAGATAAGTGGAGAAGAGACAAGAGTCCTAGAATGAAGAAAGACTTCAGGATGGATAAGGGTAATACTCTTAGGGACTTTTATCCTTATCTCTTAAGAAATCCAAAGTAAGTACTGAATTGGAGTGCATAGAAGTCAGGCTTCTAATAGGACTAGGATTGAGTAAACTATAAAAGAGGGGCACCCCCATGGGTCTAAGGAACGCAATTGATACTTTGAGCATTGTTTTTAGCACTATTGATTATCTTTGAGAGATATACTGACTTGATCGTCGGAGTGCCCCCAGGTGGAAAAACCACCACCGGAGCCTTCTCTTTCTGTGCAGGACAGCAGGGTGTCATCTATTCTGCCTGTGTTCTACAGCTGAATTACTAAAGTGGGCAGTGTGATCGGAAAATCACTCACACAAAATTATTTATCTCTTAGTAAGAAGTAGGGATTCTGGCTAACAGGCTAGCCCTGTGAATTGCCTGTGAGTCAATTGGTACAAAAATATAGAGAATTTTTTAATCAAATGATGCATAGCCACCTAAGAATCTAAAGTTGGCAATTAATAATATATCAAATTACATAATTTTCTTGGCTTTAAGGCAAGGATTATCCAGCGAACATGGCAAAGACAATTGATTAAATAAAGCTTATACATTAATAATGTGGTTTCAAATCATCTAATTGTCTCTATAGTTTAGTTATTATCAAAGAAGGTTATACAAGAAAGATATTATTACTAGATTAATTATAATTGCTTATTTACACATACAAGTTAATCCTTATCATTTTAAGCTCCTGTTTTCTACTAATCTTTTAGGGGCTGAGACTAGAATAAGTGAGAACCAGTATGTTCTCTATTATACATATTTTCTTATTTTATTTTTATATGTTTTGAAACCATGTATATTGTTAAAAAAAAATAAATAAAACTTAACATTTACAGAAAGCAAGAAACTGATGACATTAACAAACACTACCTGCAAGAGGTTTTGAGAAAATACAACAAATCTTACAATTTTTGCATAATTACACCGATAAAGGAATCTGAATTAATGCAATGGTGTACAAATATCAATACAAATAAAATAAAATATACATTTCAATATCAAAGAGATGAGAATATCGATTATCCATCCATATAACTTACAAAATGACTGATAAAAAAAAAAAAGGACTAAGCCAAAAAGATTAAAAGTGGCAAAATCAGTGCATGAAAACATGGGAAAAGTCGAAAACAGATTAAGAAGGGACTACCATTATGTAAATTAGAACACAAACGAATCCCAATATAATTATACCAAACTTGGGAGATTCATTGTATTTTTTTCCCTAAGTTTCAAGAAAAATTAGTATAATTTATTTAGAAATAAATAAATAATCAGTTACCACATAGATACCAGTGGGTGCCTTCTAGACACCTTAGGTATGTGTCAAATTCAATGTTGGCCCTTCACTTGGGAAGCCATATATAATTGGAGCTCAGAGGCTTTCAAAGTCCAATACATTAGCATACCTTGTCGACTCTCTCACTACCATGGTGGCCCATATATTCATGTTTTCCACGTTTTCAAATACAAAATCATTTTGATTCAATGGTGCAATGTTCTCTTAAAGCATGATGACAAGCTAGACCGCTACAAGTACATAAGAAATTAAGGTTTGTGGTTGATTTAGCCCTCCATAATAAGTTAAAATTGGTCTCTGACTTCTAGCTTTTGTCATTGGCATTGCAGCATTCTTTGACACTTCTCTTGTCATGGTTGTTAGAGGCTAAGCCAAATGTATGCAAAAATTAATCTCATAGACAAGTTGGAATTATATATCTCATTAATTTAGCTTGATAATCAATTTTACATTAATCTCATTGATTGTTAATCCCGCTAATTAAACATACCCTAATATTATAAATAGCATTGCAAAATCTTGAGAATAACAATTGGACAATTATTATTATAATTTAGGTCTAGTTAGCATGTATTCTTAAAATACATGTTATGATGTTTAACAAATTATACATTTTTATTCAAAAAAACTATGTACACAACAAAACACTTAGAATTTTATTGTGAGTTCCACAGATAAAATGAATTTGAGTCACACAATGATTTTCTTAATATATTTTTGTGTAACATTGTTATTTTTTATTTCACGCATAATGTATAATATTTTAAGTTCCTTAACATATACTTTGAGGACACATTAATAAAATTTTTAAAATTTAGAGTAAGTTCTCTTCTTTCGATCGTTTCATCTTCTTTCTTGCATTTTTATTATTTTTTTTATTCGACAAATTTCTCTACATCATATTGAATATGACGTTAAAATATTTAAAACATTTTTCGAGTGTTGTCACCGTGCTTGCTTTGACGTCTTTAGCATGATGTTTACATTCTTATTTCCTGCTTGTTTTCTTTACTACAAAGTGTCCTCATTATTTTTTGATTTATTATTTTCCCCCAAAATAGAAAGGTAAATTATACGGTGGCAGAAACAATAGCATATTAATAAGAGAGTAAATTACACTAATTACTCCCAAGCTTTCAAAAAAAAATATAATAAACTTCGTAAGTTTTGTATAGTTATATTAACCCTTTTTTTTAGCAAAACTAAAATAATCGGAACTAATATAAATAGTGTAAAAAATACAAGAATATAAACAACATAAAATATACATTTATGTATAAAGAGTTGACAATATCAAATTTTTTTATCTATACAACTCACGAAGTGAAAAGGGATTGACTGCCTGACGGATGGAGCATGGGCCCATGAGGGGCCCCTCCTCAACTTTTTAAAATTTATGTTTAGTTATAGGTTGATAAATTATTTCTCACTTTGCCCCTTCTAAATTTGAATATATACTCGTATTTTTTTTTCTTTATTTTTTAAATAGTTCTATAATTTGTACAATTCAAATGTTTATTTTATGACAAAATCACTTTTATAATATTATAAAGTCTACCATTAAATGTTTATTTTCTATTCTTTTTTATAATGTTTGTTAATTTATTCTTATTGGTATTTTTTTTCCTTCTTTTGTGATGAATATATGTACAAATATGTAAAAGATTTTACTTGTTTGATGAGATTTCTACTTCTTAATAAAATACTTGCTTTTTTCTGGAAACAATCATCACAGTCTAAGTCGATGTCTTAGTTAAAAATGGGGGTTAAGTTTGTTAGGGTTGAAGTAAGAGAGGGTGAGAACACTGTTGTAGACATAATATAGCGACCCCGGGTCTTTACCCGACTGTCATGGTATTCTGGATCCGAATCTCATTGTTTGAGGTTTCCGGTTATATCTTTCTTCCTTTACTCCTCTTGAATTTGAGTTTTGAAATGAATTGAGCGTGTTTAGAATAGGTTGGTTGCCTTTCGGTCTAGAACCTTGTTGCCCAAAATTTCGGTCTTCCGCTCGAGCGGGCCTTCTTGCGCTCGAGCGGATTTTGCAACCTTTCAGTATCGAGTGTCTCTGCAAAAGTGCTACAAGAGTGTTTTTCAAGCTCGAGCGGCCCTTTTGGCGCTCGAGCGACTATCTGCAATTTGTGAAATCCTGGATGGGTGAAATCCACGCTCGAGCGGTGATATTAGCGCTCGAGCAAGTTGTTGTTGTTGTGTCTGACGCTCGAACGTGAAACTCTCCGCTCGAGTGGACTTCGCGTATATTAGATCGTAAAAGTGACTTTTTACATAATTTTTTCATCTCTCTTTCATCCAAATCCTAAGTTGAGAGCTTCTCTCTCCAGAAATACCCTCTCTCTATATATTTGACTAAGATCTAGTGATCTCCTCACCTCCCTCCCTTAGATAAAAAGATTGAGCTCTTCAAGATCTTCATTTCCATCCAAGAAGAAGTGGGTTTTGCCATTTTTGGAAGCTTCACCTTTGTCTCACCCTTCTCCTTGGGCTTCTACTTTGAGGTAGGGAGTCCTAGAGTTATATATATATATATATGTTTTGCCACTAAATGTTGACTTGAGTTGTTAGGAGGTAGTTGTGTAGTTTTAAATTTTGCTTTAAGTGAAGAAAGAGAAAGAGGGTTTTCATATTGGTTTTCTAAAATCTCAAATCCCTTGTTCCTTCTAAGGGGTTTGCCTTTCACTTGACTTATGAGATGTGATTTGGGTTGGTTATCACCTTGAAGTGAGTAAATATTATATTTTTGATAAAAGCCCTAGAAATTGGGGGATGTTTGAAAAACACATGGAATATTTGTGAAACTCTTTACTATTTTGTATTATGATAATGTGTGAGAAGATATTATTGCAAAGTTGTCAAAAATGTTGAAAGTGTATGTTGTTGGGAGTGATGGATGATTTTGTATCATGTCTATGAAACTTCGAAAGGTCTTGGAATTGTGTTGAGAACATAGTTGGCCTTGAAGGGAAGAAATGAGAAATGATTGATTGATATTGTTGTAGAGATATTTTAAGAATAAAATTCATTGCATCATATTTCAAATTATTATTATTATTGTGCACTTTATCATGTTTTGGAAAGACGTTTTTTTTAGAAAGACCATATTGTAATGCGAATCATGGAAATGTGAATGGGGTAAGTACGTGGTAAGTCCGAGTAAGGGGTGTAGTTGAATTTGATAAGTTGGCCTGAGTGTCCTTGGTGAAAGACCAGAAAATCGCGTGAATAGGTGTCGAGCCTTCCGGTTAATACCGATAAAAATGAAAGTTTGGTAGTACTCGTAGAGTCTACTTGCAGACACCAGCCTAGGGATTACCAGTGTCGTATTTACCACCCCTATTGATTAATGATTGGAAACTTTGGTAAAAATGTTGAGATTGTAAATAATTGTTGGAAAGATAGAAACTTTTAAAGGTGCATGAAATGGACTTTCTTATAGAGATGCATGGCATGGCATTAACAATTGCATCGTTTTAAAAGAGTATGCATAATTGTATATACTTTGTAAAGATTCTCTACTAGGCCTTGTGCTCACTTCTATGGGATTTGATACAGGTGAAGATGTGGTGAACTCGCCGAACTGAGGGCGTGGATGTTTTTGAGAAGAGCACATAACTCTTTTATTTTTGTGTAACTCTTTTGAGCTAAGGGCTAATGTGTATGGGTTGCAGAAACCATCTTTTTGTGTAACCAGGCTTATGCCTTGGAAGATGTAAGCCCTTAAGGGCATTGTATTGTTTTGAGAATGGATGCATTACATGCTAATAGATTCATATGTTTGTGTTGATGAATGTATATCCGCATGTAAAACCTTTGTAAAGACTCATTAGTATTTATGTAAAGTTGGGCAGATTATTGCCATTGTTGGATGAATGTTGATCATTTGTGAGTAGTTCATGTTGAATTATTTCAAGGCGTTACACAGAACATTTTATTATTGCTCTCCCTGAACTAAAATCCTATCTCCGCCACTGTTGACAGCTACGTAAATCAAAACCTTAAGGTTATGTTTGAATCATTGATTTATGTAAAGAAAAGGTGATGAAAATATGAATGAAATATAAATTAAATTTTTTCTTCATTTCTTTTTCTCTTTCCAAATTCTTACACAAATTCATAATCCAAACAAAACACAAGAGAGCTTAATATAATTATACCAAACTTATGAGATTTGGTGTCTTTTCTCCAAACCTCAAGAAAGGTATTAGTGTAATGTACTCTTAATAAAATAATCAGTGTGTTTGGTTTGAGTTTTCTGGATTAAGTTTTTTGAAAATTAAATTTTTTGGTTTTCGTATTCTTTTGTTTTTAGTGAATATTTTTTAAATTTTAAACATTTTTTTTACTTTTTTAGATGCACCTTAGTTAAATGTATCTAAAAAATAAAAAATTTGTGAAAAAATATTTTAAAAAATTAATAAATACATAAAAATACAAAAAAATGTATTGAATTCTTGTATTTTTTTATATTTTTGGTATTTAATGAATTTTTAAAAGATTTTTTTTATAATTTTTTTACTTTTTAGGTGTATCTATGTTACGTGTGTCTAAAAACTTAAAAAAAAAATTTTTGCTTAAAATATTAAAAAAATTCCATAAAAATAAAAAAAAATAAGAAAGTAAAATTTTCTAGAAAGTATTTTCTGAAAAATAAAAACAAGCGTGATCAAATTTTGGATTTTTCCAACAGAACAAAAGTACTTATTTATTTCATTTATTTATTGCTTTAGGGTGTGCGCTAACCAATTAAGATAAGCTTTATTTTCCATGAAGCTTCTCATACTTTTGAATTAATAAATTTCTTTTTCCTTTTTTTGTCTTTTTTTTTTTTTTTTTTTTTTTGTCTATTGGGTCTACTTTGCCTCTGTTTTAATAATTTAAATCATTTATATTTTAAGATTTATAGAGTACATTAAGTCGATCGAATAAGGACAACTGCGTATTTGAATCAATTTTATATATATGTATATATATAAAATGAACGGTGAGCAAATAAACAATTCATATAAAATTAATTTGAATATGTGATTGCTATTATCCGATCGACTTAATTTTTTACAAGAATGATATATTCAAAGAATCCTAAAATATAAACGATTTAAATTATTAAAACGATATCCAAAAGTGGACTCAATAAGTCCAATAGCATCTCTCCAATCCGATTAAAGATTAGAGAGAAGCCTTTTTTTTAAATAGTACTAATCAAATCAATTAAGTTTTATATCCCAATTAAGTGACAATTATATAAAACATATAATAGTATAGTTATGTTGCGTTTGGTTCATATAGATTTGAGTAAATATTTAAAAAGGTAAAAGCAGAAAATAGATAAAATATAAATGAAATATAATTATATTTCACACACTTTTTTTTTCTTTCTAAATTTCTACTTAAATTCATGATCTAACCATACCCGTAATGACTAGCATTCAATCCTACATCAAAATTAAATGTCATGTGAAATGAGTAAAAATCAGTTTTAATCCTTCAATCAAACTTGTATTAAATTAATGGAGAACACACCATAAATTTTTTAACTTTTTCTTGCTTCTATTATCAATTTATTAGATTGTTCTTAACATGACCCTACATTACATATAATTATGATGCTAAAGAGGCTTATCATACTATTATAAGCCTCTATTTCATCATTGTCCCCATTTCTTTTGTGGAGTTTGTCAAAGCTTGATGGAGTGCACCCAACCAAAATCACAGCTTTTTTATTTTTATTTTTATAATTAGATGTATAAATCAGTTTACGTGCATCTTAACTAGCTTGATTATGAATTACCACTTGACTAGCTATAAATTAAAATAACAAAATATTAATAAAATTTTTATATGCCTGGCATCTTTTTCAATTTTATTTTATTTTTTACATTTTAATAACTTACTGATTAAAACTCAAAATACTAACTTTGAAGTTGTAGGTCAGATTTTTAAAGATAGTCAATAGTCACTTTGTTCAAATTATGTCAAAAGTTAGATATATACATCTATCTCCTCCCAAATCCTATCAAAATAGGACTAAATTGAGTGTAATTTTGGGAAGTGACTCATTGGGCTTTTTTGGCTCAATGAGCCACAAAAGACAAAATAGTAATTTTGAACCACAAAAGACAAAAAATCACATCCAATCCATAATCATTACACTCTTTTCTCACAAAAAAAGTCAAAAAAGCCAAAAAATCAAAAAGCTCTTCCCAAACCAAGCTTTTGAGCCCAGGCTCATATAGCCAAAAGAGTCAAAAAGCCAAAGAGCCAACCCACTTCCCAAACGGACGCTAAAAACACTTTATTCCAAAAATACAAGTGAATTGCCACGCACTGGATCGAATAATTTTTGGTTTCATTTATCAAAATTTAGTAAATGGGTTTGGTTAGTTTGTAATAATTCTACAAACACATAATTTGCCACATGACAATCTAAAAAAAAATAATAATAATGATAGTTATACACATCAAACAGTTGGATCTGTTACTGAAGAGTTGTTACATTTACATTGTTTTACTTGTATTTTCTGTGATTGTGATTAGTTTTTATTTTGAGTTAGAATTTATAGAACAGGAGAAATAAAGGCCTAGTTTGGGATACCTAAAAAAATTTAAAAAGTTAAAAAGTTATCATTATTCATCAAAAAAAATATAAAAAATTAATTTTACACAAAATTATTACAAACAATTCTGAAGTCCGATAGACACAGAGCTAAGTTTTTTAGAAAAATTGCACAGGCAGAATGCACAAACAACACGATGTTGTTTAGCCCGTGAGGACCCATCACGGGTCTCGTTTTGATAATTTGAACCGTTTAATGTGTAGAACTCGTCGACTACTATATGTTCGTAAAAAATCACGTTAATTAGATATCGCTAACTACATAATCAAATTAATTTTATATAAAAAATTGAAAATTTTGACTTCTTTATATAAATTATAAATTTTTAAACTTTTTTATACCTTTTAAGCTTTTAAACAAGCAATCTCCAGACGAGGCCTAAGCATCTTTCTATCAACTCAATCATTAGATTTCATTTCACGGCCTTAGTATGTTTGTTCACGTCTCTTCATGGATGAGACAATCTGGATTCTCTCAATCATTTCTTTTGATAATTCAATAATTTATATTTAAAATCAAAGTGAATTTTTGTAATCCTAATTTTGGCTCATTTTGAGAAATAAATTAAAAATCACTTCTCAACTTTTAACTCACTTTTTTTTCTTTTACAAAAAAATTAAAAAAAAAATTTAATTATCTTCCTAAAACACTCTTTTATATAATCTTAATTCTATGTATGAGGGGTTGAAGGTGACTGTTATCTCTCACAAATCATTTGGGCCCCGTTTGTTTTGGGCTATAGGGAGGGTATTGGGATTAGTAATACCAAAGTATTACTAATCCCTTGTTTGTTTGCAGAGAAAGTCTTGGGACTATTAGTCCCTTGGTATTGCTAATACCCTTGGAGGGGGGATTGGTAAGGAAGAGGTAGAGATGGTATTAGAAAAATAGTGAGGGAATTAGAAATTTTTTTATTTTTTTTATTTTTAATATATTGGAAAAAAAATTTAAATATAATGTTTAATTTTTTATATTTTTTTATTTGTTTTATTATTTTATATAAAAATAATTTAACAATTCCTCATTATTAATCCCCTCACTATCAATCTCCTCACTATTAATCCCCTCACTATCAATCCCCTCCATTCTATCTCCCAAAACAAACGGGGCCTTGGATTATAGCAAAATTATAGCAATTGTAAATATAACTTTAATTTTAAGATGAATTAAATAATTTTTTTATTTTTATATGTACGTTTAATTATCTCTAAATCTTAGTTACATGCTACAAAATTCCTAACAAAATCATTCAGCTTGTTTGGTTTGGTTTCTAAAAAACACTTTTCAAAACATTTTACTTTTTTTTATTTATTATATTTTTTTGTTTTCAATGAATTTTTTAATATTTTAAGTATTTTTTTTAATTTTTAGACACATTTAACATAAATACACTTAAAAAGTATAATATTTATGAAAAAAATCACTAAATAAAAAAAATAAAAATTTAATATATTTTTTGTATTTTTGTATATTTATTAATTTTTAAAAATATTTTACTATTTAAATACATTTAAGTAAAGTGCATCTAAAAAAGTAAAAAAATTACTTAAATTCAAAAAATATGAAAAATAAAAATTTTAATTTCTAAAAAATTAAATCCAGAAAACTCAAATCAAATATAGTGATTAGTGTGAGAAAAACATTACCCCAGATAAATATTCCCCAAAAAGACCAATCACATTTTGCATGCGTGGACTAAGGTAGGGTTATCTGGGACAAGCAATTAGATACAAAACTCCATGGTCAATATGGCTTCTTTTAGCCTTATGAGTTGTAGCAATCTAGTCTGTTTGTCATGCAGTTTGTCATGCAATTGAACATCAGGTGCATTGTATATGAAAAATGCTTTAAAAAATTAAAATTTTATTTATTATTATTTTTTCTTTTCTTTCTTTTTAATGATGTGAACCTCTTCAAGACAAGGTCACATTGGACTCATCTTTATAAAATAAATTTTGAATACCTGCAATCACCTACAAATCACATATATCAATTAAATCTGGGAAGCATTAACAAGAGTCAAACCCAATATTTTCAATAATGTGGATTGTTCGATGTTAGTTATTAATTTGTTTAGTAATCAATCAATTATGACTTAACTCCCCTATCACATTAGTTTCGATAAATTTAGAAATAATATTTTAGTAGCCTCTAGTGTTGTTCCATTATATACATGAATACAAATTTAGTCCATGTCACAATGGAATTCTAAGATCATTTTTAAATTTTGAATTCATGAAAATATTTATAAATAAATAAATAAATAAAGATACAAAAAAAAAAATTAATGAAGCAAAAGTTAATTTTTTTTCACTTTTCTCTTATTCTTTTTTTTTTTCTTTTTTTTGTGTGTGTGTCACAAATTTCTGTACAAATCCAATTTCTAAACACAGGATCAAAGGATCACATGGGATTAAAGAATTTAAGCTCATCTTTTTCTTTAAAAACAAAATGAAAGAAAGGAAAAGAAAAACTTTGTGGAATCAAATACTGAATTGAATTTTGAACAAGATTTGACATGAAAATAGAGAAATGTACAAAACTTTGCTACTACTTGCTGGTGTGCGAGTCACACTTTTGACTTTATTTGCAATGCTTTGCAAAAATTTTTTTTTTTTTTTTTTTAACTTTCTCTTCCCTTCATTGGCAGTATCCTGTGATTGTTTCTTGCTACTTTTGTTTTTATTCATTAGCTGCTTGGCCTTTTGTTTGCTTCAATGAAGAAAAAAAAAAAATCACTTTTTTCACTAGAAGAAAAAAATTCGAAATGTTCCACCAACCTAATTTTTTGTAAAAAATTAAATCAGAATGATTTAACAGTGATATTTTTAATAGAGAAATTTATGGTGTGCATGCCCTTAAAAAGTGACATACTATAAAAGTCATAAATGGTTACGATTTTTTTTTTTTTATACAAGTTATAAATAATGAATTTATAGTGTATATCCTAAAGTGAAAGTTACCAATTACTTGTGATGATATTTGTTACGAATTATTTTAGTGAACAAAAAGTTACAATTTCTTGTGTTGTTTATTATTGAACATTGTAGTTATGTTATGTATGTCATAAATAAGGTGCACAAAAGAACACATGTGAAAATTCTGCACGAAAATATATATATATATATATATTATCAAAAAAGAAAAATTAGAGCATAAATTATCCAATATGTAGTGCGCCATTTATACTATTATATATATAAGTACATGATTTGATATTAATAGTGCAGTGGCTTCTCCTTCTGCTACGTGACAAATTTTCTTATCTTAAAATATAAAAAAAAAATATTATTCAAACGCGTGAATAAAATTTAAACCCAAAATTTTAGATTTCATTAAGAACACTTTTACTATTCAAACAATATACATATTATAATATTAATTTTTTTATTATTTATTTTTATGTTTACTTATCTGAATTGCACACATAGTGTGAGCCACCCACTACTTTCAATAGCAGGAGAGGAGCACACACTTTGTTCCTACGTTTCAAAAAAAAAAAAATGGTTGAGTCCACAACTCTTATATAGGAATAGACATCGATCAAGTTAGATTGGCCTGGTTTGGCCTACGCTAAAAAGATCAAGAAAGTTGTTTGCCCAATAATTTTGGCCTAGCCCGATAATGGGCTTAAAAATTTCATGACATCCTTAAAATAATGTTGAAATCTCTAATCGGATCAACAAACCTATATTTTGTACTCCATTACATACATTCTAAGTTTAAGTTTGGTGAACATATTTTTGTTCTCGAAATGTAGGATTTCTAATTTAATTTAGCATCAAACTAATCTGATCTGTAAACCTTCCTAGTGTTGTACAAATTGTGTATTTAAATAAAAATAAAAAAAATTCATAGTAAATTAAATTAGAAAAAACACAAAATAAGAAATCACGAGAAATTATATCTTGATGAACAAAAATACATATAACAAATTAAAATATTGAAATGAGGGGGGAAAAAAAAGTAAATCGAAATCTGTGTAATACTACAGTCTTCTTAAAAAAGATTCGCTGCCTCATCGTAGGTGTTAGAGATATATCGGCGTCTGTCTCTTAGGATACGATAGTTGAAACCCAGTAACACATAAGTATCTTCTGTTTAACTCCGACGAACTAACAACAGCAGCACTCTCTCGCATAGAAAAAAGAATATATGAGTAAACTAACTGTGTAATATAAAAGCCAAAAATTATGTACTCCAACCAAAAAGGATTGATCTCTTTTTATACACAATAGGAGAGAGAGGATGAGCTTTTTTACAACAAATGTAGAATTTAATTTTCTAGAAAACTGAAGAAGTAATGCAAGGAAAAATGATAATGTAAATCACCATCTAAATAAACTTAGCCCAAAAAGATGAGGTTAATGGGCCACCAATTCAGCCCAGCCCAGTCCAAACCTAATCTATTCCAGGAAGCCTCAAACTCAAGATCCACGGCCCACAGATCACGAACGCGGACCCAGGCGGGCTTATGTGGCAATTTTTGCATAACCAACTTGGACCATAACTTTTGGCCCAAGTTTATCCTTGAAAAATCTATAACTTTCTTATCTTGGAAAATTTGAATGCCCCAAAGAGCTCGTGCCCTTATCAAAATCTTGAAATTTAAATACCCATCAATACTTTCATCTATAATCAATATGAGATAAGTAATTATACACTATTCTCAATACTTCATTCATGAGACCAACTTTATGAGACAATTTATCATTCAATTCTTAATAGTTTTTATCATTCTTTATGATGTAAAGATCTTATTATAAAGAATCTAAATTCATTCGATTCCACCTCAACTGATGATTAGGACCTACTTTAATTTCACATTAAATTCACCATAAAACTATTTCTTTTTTTCCTACACCTAGTACTAAGACACCATTATTTATGTCTATTTTTATGGATGAGTCGTGCTACAGGCCTTGAGTTTTGAGGTGCGAATTTGCCTCAAATTAGTTTAATCGGTCATCCAGCAAAGAGATTGACAGTCGTGGTCGACAAGGTGACAACCATGGTAGACAAGTACTTCACCCGGTCGTTCGGGTAGTCGTCCGGCCGGTCGACCAATGAACACAAATTCGCACCATTTGTGCCTGAATCTCTCAAAGCCTGAAACATTAGTGTTTTATGGATATGGGCAAAGAGAAGAGGACCAGCAGAGTCTTAACCCTTTTAAGTTTTTTAGGAACCCTCTATATTAAATGAGAATTTCAATAAAGCCGGAGAAATACCAACATTTTTTATTTAAAATACCCCACCCCCTAAAAAATTATATATACATACATACATGTATCAAAAATATTTGGAACCCCTAAAATTAGGGATCCCATGACCCTTAAAATGATGTGGACCGATTATGTATTTTTGTTATTTTTTTTCTTTCTTTTCTGGACTAATCACAGATGAGTGGGGGTTGTGTTTTTTGAGGGTATGTAGCATTGTTGATACATGTATATATATAATAAAACTTTATTTAGTTTTACCCCCTCAATTTGGGAATTCTAGCTAAGCCCTTGTTTTGGAGAGAGAGAGAGAGAGAGAGAGAGAGAGAGAGAGAGAGAGAGAGAGAGAGAGAGAGAGAGAGAATTTTTCAAATTGCAAGTTAATTAGATTTAAATAATAGTAATAATAATAACAATAATAATAATTTTTAACATAAAGCATTTCTTTTTGAAAATAAACAATATTTTGAAGAGAGAGAGAGAGAGAGGGCATTTTTCAGATTGCAAGAGTAGATTTAAATAATAGTAATAATAATAACAATAATAATAATTTTTAACATAAAGCATTTCTTTTTGAAAATAAACAATGTTTTGAACATCACAAAATTACAATTCAGGCTGGACCACCAATCTAAAGGCAAAGGAGGCCCAAATCATTTCGAGAACTAATTTTTTATGGGGCAAATTATTCACAAATATTTTTTGAAAGTGTGTATGTTATTTAACTTCAAAAAAATTTATATAGATCCAAAAGTTCTATGCCTATTTAGTTTCTCTTATTTCCCTACACATTGTTTCTTTTCTTTATCCCTCTTTATCTTATATCGGCGACGACGACGACGACCACGCCTTCCTTCTTTTCTTTCTCTTTCTAATCTACAGTCACTGGCGACCAGCAACTATCATTGATTGAGATTCACGGGCAATCATCGAGCACCAACTCCTTACTTTGCGCTCATCGATGGCGAAAAAGATGAGTTTTCAACGAAGAAAATTAGTAGATCTACTCAAATCTGATATAGATATACTCAGAACTACACCAGATCTGAGTAAATCTTCATTAGATCCTACTAAATCTAAACAAAAAAAAATAGTTGTTGGAGTACAAAAATCTCTTTATATCTGTTTCTTTCCTTCGATCTCTTAGTTTTAGTACTCTTTCTGTATTACACACTTCTATTTTCCTGTTATAATGGATAAAATTTTCAAATTTTGAATAAATTGTTTTCGAATTTTAATTACAGGCGGTGAAAATTGTAAAATTTTACTGTTTTAGTTTTTTGGTACTGAAATGGATCATTCTTTATATATAAAATTTTGCAGTTTCATAACATATTTTTCAATTTAATTAATAATGATAAATGCTTAATGAAATTATACTTTGAAACTGTAACATTTTATAGTTTCAAAGCTTGTTTTCCAGTTTGATCAATGTTGAAAATTATTTGCTTAAACCCTACAAAAATTGAAAATAACATATGTTTTTTTCCCATTGTTGCTGTTTGTTGTTCTTAGGTTTTTTTTCTTCTTTCAGTTTATCAATATTTAGCACATTTTGTTATATTTTTTAGCTTTAATTTCTCAATTTATTCTTTTTTTTTTTGGGTAATATTTTGAACATTTCGGTGAGTCTCCAATGATATTCTTGATGTTCAATGAACATTCTAGGCATTCAAACAACTTCCAGTGACGTTCATAACATTCCAGTGATACTCTAACAATTTTTTGGTGATATTCCGACAACTTTTCGGTGATATTGAACATTCCAGCGAGTCTCCGATAACTGTTTGACGGAAGTCTAACGGTAGTGGGATATAGTAGCATCTTTCAATTTTTTTTTTTAAAAAAAAAATTTTTTGATAACAATTAAAAATATATAAGATTTATTGGTGCAAGTGTTTCGTTTTAAAATTAAATGAATTTTTAAGAATTTATAAGTCTCCTTTTTTTATGTAAGGTAGGGGCCTATATTGGTAAAGCCCAAGCATGTTATCATTATTGGCCCCTTCTTGTTTACCTGAAACAATCGTTGACAAGCAAAAAGCCCAGTCCATTTCATCGCGGGGTCTAAGAGTACAAAAATAAATAAAGGGACAATTAAAGTGAGTAGTTTAAGAAAATATAATAAATTTCATAATTTTAACATAATTATATTAATTTTTTTCATCAACAATTGATTAATCATATGATTGAAAAATATGTTATCATCTCTTAGTTCTATCTATAAAAATATTATAGTCTAAAAATGAATATTATTAAGTTGAATAAAAACTTAATTGTATCCATAAAAATATTCACAAGTCGGCTTAAAAAATTTATAATATTTTCAAAATCAACTTCTATAAAATGTGTAAAGATATGGAAAAAAAATTTCATATTATATACTGTATAAAAGTTATTTTCAATGGTATAAGAAGTGTAAAAAATATATATATATATTTATGAGTGATTCAAATTGTTTATTAATTAATTTTTTTTAATTACTCACAATTAGAGTCTAACCATCATATCATATATCATATTAAAAGTAATATTTTTTTATGTTTAGGCGACAAATGATAAGGGCTTACTTTTTTTAAAAAGAGACACGTCAGCATGTATTTTCTTAATTACATATAGAGTTTTGCACAAATCCAAACTTAATTTAAATTATACAAACTTTACTTATTTTATATGGACTTGACAAATATTTTTTATATATATATTTTTCATTGTAAATTGAGATAATCTACAAACTCAATACCAATTTTGCGTCCCAAGTTTTTCTTCTTAATTCTTTGGAGGGTATTAGGATTTGTTTTTAAAGCTAAATTGCCTATTTTTTTCCTCTTATTTTCTTGTGCATTATTCTATACCTAATATCAATTTTATATTATATACTTCTTGTTTATAATGATTCTATATATGAAATTATATTTCATTTTCTAAATTATTTTATATAATCACAACTCACAGGAGGAAAAATTTACACAATAATGATAATCTCGAAGAATCTTTAAAATTTAAATTTACTGCTTGAGTTACTTTTTTAATTGTTGAATAATAAGTCTTTTATGTTTTGACATCATATTGCAGATGATTAATCACTTCACACACTAAAATGTATCTATCATTTGGATTTTTTATTTTTTATTTTTTGAGTTTAGATATTGTTATGTGATTATTTCTTGGTTAGACATTGTTGAATTTCTTTTATATAGTTGATATTTTAATTTAATTAAGAGTGTTTATTTTACAATCTTATAATTTAATACATATATACATATATATATATATATATATATATCACATAAAATCATTATATGATAATCCAATTACAACATATTTATATTTAATTTTTTTAATAAATTTTATATAATTTCTATTTCTACACATTTTTATTTTCTAAATGAATATAAAAGAAAATTAAATAGTTAGAATTACTTTTAATTTTATATTTTTTGGGTGAATATTTTAATTTTATGTTACTAATTCTTCTTTTAATTTAACTATTATTTTTAATATCAAAATGAGTAGTTATTTACTATTTTATAATTTAATATATATCATACAAAATTATTGTATGATAATTATACTTTTAGAATATGATGAACTAAAATTATCAAAATACACAAATAATTTAACTAAAATTAATATATATTAGTAATCAAGTAATAATTTTATAGAACGATAGTACTAATATTATCAAAATAAATAATTAAAATCATACTTAATTTTAATTTTAATTTAAAATTAAAATTATTCTTTTATAATACACATTGTACCAATAAATATTTTTTTAAAAAAAAATAAAGACGTACATTACACGGGTCAACTACTAGTATATTATTAAAGTAGTGTTTTTCCTTTGCTTAGGTGGCACATTATAAGGACTTATTTTTTTTCTAAGAGTGCCACGTCAACATGTATTTTATTAATTACGTTTAGAGTTCTACATAAACTCAAACCAATTTAAATTATACTAACTTTACCTATTTTATATAAACTCTATAAATATTTTTTTTTTTGTATATTTTTATCGTAAATTGAAATAATCTACAAACTCAATATCAATTTTGCGTTTCGAATTTTTCTTCTTAATTCTTTTAAAGGTTTAGGATTTTCTTGATGCTAAATTGCCTCTTTTTTTTCCCCTCTTATTTTCCCATGTATTATTCTATACCCAATACCAATCTATATCTATACTTACTATATATTAAGTAAAATGAGGTTTTTAACCCCAAGTCTTGTGAGAGCTCCAATCCCCCAATCTAAATTTCCTAAATTTTTTATTTAAAAAAAAAAAAAAACCTTAGCATTTATTAACTTAAATAACACTTTAATGCATTAAGAACAAGTATAAAAAAAATTCTTTGAAATCCAGCACATATGAATTTCTTGAAAAATCCCAACACATATGATTATTATCTCTCATAATAACACTTTAATGCATTAAGAATAAACATAAAAAAAAATTTCTTAAAAAGTCTAACACATATAATTATTATCAAAATATTAAACTTTAATATAATATAATAAAAAAAATACATTTAATTCCTTGAAAAGTCTAACATATATGATTATTATCAAAATATTAAAATTTAATATATTATAAAAAAAAGAAAAAAAAGAAGACATTTAAATAATAAAAAAAAGACATTTAAAAATCGCAATTCACATATATAGATAACTAGCATATCACCCGTGCTATGCATGAGATAATTATAGATATTTATAATTGTTTTAGATTTTTTTTAATATATAAATTATGTTTTTTAAGATTTTTTATAAAAATAATTTAACAATCTTATCACTAACCATAGTGTATGGGAAAAGTTGAAAATGGTACTGGAGTAACTATACACGGATTGTATCTATAATTATTTGTATGAGGGGATTTTAAATGCTGATTAGAGAATTTTGACCAAATCAATAAATACAGGCATGTAGAAAACATGTGGATTGAAAAAAGTTAATTAATGCTAAATTTCTTGAAAAGTCCAACACATATGATTATTATTAAAATATTAAACTTTAATATAATATAATTATATAAAAAAAGACATTTAATTCCTTGAAAAGTCTAACACATGATTATTATCAAAATATTAAACTTTAATATAATATAAAAAAGGAAAAAAAACAAGACATTTAAAAAAAAATAAGACATTTAAAAATCGCAATTCACATATATAGATAATTGTAAACACAATTCGTACATAGTACGGGTGATATGTTAGTTATGTATTATTCTATATTATGGATTTGTCATTTAAATTTTATAGTGATTTTATATATGAAATTATACTTTATTTCCTACATTATTTTATATAATCACAAATTACAGGAAAAAAAATCTGCACAACAATAATACTCTTCAAAAACCTCTAAATTTGGATTTACTGCTTGAATTACTTTTTCAATTATTGAACAGTAAGTTTTTTTTTTTGTTTTGACATTATATTACAAATGATTAATCATTTCACACACTGAGATGTGTCTATCATTTTGATGTTTTCATTACTTTTTCTTTTTAGGTTTAGATGTTGTAATGTGATTATTTCTTAGTTAGTCGTTGTTGAATTTTTTTTATATAGTTGATGTTTTAATTCAATTAATAGTGTTCATTTTATAATCTTATAATTTAATCAGTCCCACTAGGTAGCCCGAATCCTCCGAGGGTCGAATGGCTCGAGGTGCCAAAACGACGTCATTTTGGCACCCCTTTTTTTTTTTTCTTTTTTCCCCCCTTTCTTCTTCCTCTATCTGTATCTGTTCTTCCTCAGTTTTTCTTTTTTTTTACTTTTCTTCTTCCACATAATCAAAAAAAGAGAGAGAAGATGAAATTTAAAAAAAAATAAAATAATCAAACATCAAAAATCAAAACCAATACAAATCAACCAAACTCTACAGGATGCTTAAGCCTCACTCTCTTTCTCCCAGCTCACTGAAAACTATGGAATGAAGTACAGAAAAACGAATATGAATCTGCTATGCACTTGAACTTCTTCTCCTCCAAACCCATTCTGCTCTTCCGTACAAAATCAAACCCCAAATCACCAATCCATTCAACATCAAAACCCAATTTCTATCCACATTCAAACCCATATTAAAAATCAATCCTCACCCATGGCAGCAGATCAAATCTAGAGCCTTCCCCGAAATTGATATGGTGAGGAACAAATCAAAACAAGTCAAATCCAAAAATCAAAACAAAAATCAAACCCACAAATGAGGGAGAGAGATACACAAAACAAAGAGAGACAGACAGCGATACAAAACAATACAAATCTATGTGTTGAGGATGGCCAGTGACGGCGCTTCTCTCTTCCTCTCTCTTATTCTCTCTTCCTTTCTTTTCTCTGTCTCTTTCTCCCTCTGTTTCACAGATAAAAGAGAGGGAAAAAATATAAAAAATCAAAACGACGTCACTTTTGAATTCGGGCCAATCGAGCCTCAGCAATTTCAAGCTCTGAAGCATTTTTTTAATTTAATATATATATATATATATATCATATAAATCATTATATGATAATCCAACTATATCATATTTATATTTAATTTTTTAATAAATTTTATCTAATTTCTATTTTTACATATTTTTATTTTTCAAATGAATATAAAAGAAAATTAAATAGTTAGAATTATTTTTAATTTTCTGTTACTCATTAGTCTTATAATTTAACTAATATTTGTAATATCAAAATGAGTATTTATTTTATTATTTTATAATTTAATATATATCATACAAAATTATTATATGATAATTACATTTTTATGATACGATTGTCACGCCCCAAAATTCGAACAATTAAATATTAAATTAGGACTAACCCCAATAATATTCCATCATCCAAATCTCTTAGGGGTGAAACAAAAAAACTAAACGCCAACCAAACCATCCATCATAATTTCATAACTAACCAATACCTCAACATTCAGGTAGCAACAACCAGTCAAAACAACTTAAATAAAGTACTGTTACAAACCATGCCAAATTATTCCAATATTAAAGTCATTAAAAATAATAATAAATACATAAACTAATATCAACCCTAAGCTCCAGAAAATAAAAGAGGTCCAAACGACAAGTCAAACACTATAGTAATTCCACGTCACCATCGTAGCCCCAACTAATCCTACAAAGGAAGCTCGGCTGTACTCAGACAGAACGTACCCGAGTTGCCAAGAGACAAAATGGGTCAGTATATAGATATACTGGTATGAGTACAAGATTCAACACCCGTGTGTCACAAAAATACATTAAATTCTTATTACAGGACAAGACAAGTAGTTCCAACCGCACTGAGACAAATGGGTAGTTTTCCGAGATACGGTGGCATTTAGTTTATTGTCCATACACTACGAAATATAAATTGATTATAAAGTAAACAAAATAGAAATAAAAATATGGTGGGTCAGCCATGCATAAAAATAAAAAATAAAAAATAATAAAAAAAAAGAGGTTAGTAAGACCCACCATCCTACAAAATAAAGTTAGTATAATTTAATCATAAGTAACTTGCTAAAGAAGTACAAAAATGCACCGTTTTATGCTTAAATAATTCAAATTGACCAAAACTCAAAGAACAAAAGTTGTACAGAATCAAATTTCCTAAAAGACAGCGCAAACAAATTTAATAAAAATTGAACAGGTTGAGAGAAAAGCTTGATAGAAAAACCTAAACAGAATTCAATCGAAAAATTTGAAACTGAAAACAAACAAAAACTACCCTAAGATTATTTTTTTCGAAAAAGTTCAAAACACAAAAAATGTGCAGAATAATATTTTACTTCAGTTTATTCGAAACCAATAAAAATGAGCTCATTTCGTAGGTTAAAACAGACTCTAAAATCTTTATTGCTAAAATAAATCAAACCGACAATAACCAAGATCATCCGATTATAAGTTCTAATCGATCTTTTTAATAACAAGCTAAAACACAAAAGTTGTCTAGAATCACGTATACATGCCTCTGCTCAAATTTCATAATTTATCGAGATCGTTTACTATTTTCCAACCTGTACAAATCAATACAATACACACTTTAACAATCATCTCATAATTAAATTCTTTGTACCTTAAATCCACCACTTCGGCCCTTCACTTTCGGCCTACACATATATCCCATGTGCCTCCCGTATACCTAACACCGCTCCGAAGCCAAACTTGCACGGAGATATCGTCCTGAGTTTGGCACACACTCCCCGGATGGTTAGCATATGCGTACGCGCGTAAATCAATACACTCGTCTACTCATGAGAACGAGGCAACAATATATATTTACATAACATCTCACTTATAAGAATAAACATAACAATGCCAAGCCCAAGGCATTCAAATAAATCTCATAATCCTCACTTTTTTTTTTATACACTCTTTCTCACAACACTCAAATAAAACAATAATCCATAGAGTCATGGTGGAGTGTAAGGAATTTATCTATGGGTTTCTAATTTATTTTAATTTCACATATCCATGGGGTAATTACAACCATAAAATAAATCTATATAAAAATCCTAAACTTGGCATACACAACTAATCAAAATAATTAAAATCAATCAATCATCTAAAAACCCTAAACCTTACATACATAACTAATCAAAATAATTAAAATCAATCAAACATCTAAAAATCTTAAACCTTACATACACAACTAATCAAAATAATTAAAATCAATCTACCATCTTTATGTAAAAACATAATCAAACTAACATCAAATAAATATAAATAAATAAATAAAAACAACGAATTAAACATAAATCAAGGGAAATAGAATTTCCACTCACAATATTTTTTTTAAAGATCAAAGAATTATTTAAAAAATTAATGGAGTCACCAAAACAAAACTCTAAGGTTGCGTTTGGTAAAGTTTTATAAATGTGATTTGAGAGTATGAGTTGTATTTTGAGTTTGCGAGTTGTGGAATTATGATTTAAGTGTGGAAAATTTGTTTGATTATGGTTTTTGAATAGAGTGTTGAATTGAGTTTTGAATTGAGTGTGAAATTGAGTTTTGAAAGTTTGATTTGACATGTGAAGTAAGAAAATTTGTTTGGTTATGAGTTTTGGAAAGAGTTTTCAAAACTTAATTCAAATTGTTATAACTCATAACAAAACAAACTACTTTCACACTTTTGAAAATTCTGATCAACACTCATAACCAAATTCTTTTTAAAATTCAATTAAAAAAAATTATTATTAACAGAAAATAACATTAATCAATTTTTTTATTGAAAATACTACAAAGGAAATAATTTTTTTTCAAAATAAATATTCAAAAAATTTAAATCATAAATATTTAAATAATTTAAATAATCTAAAAAATTTAATAAGTAAAAAATTAAAATAAATATTCAAAAAATTTAAATAATTTAAATATTTAAATATTCAAAAATTTTAAATAATTTAAAATGTTAATATTTTAAATTTAAAAAAACTCTACACTCAAATCGTAACCAAACATATAAAACAAAACTCAATTAAAAAATTATTTTTAAAACTCATAACTAGACACATAACTCGAAACTCCATACTACTTTTACAATTCTACACTCAAATCGTAACCAAATACATAACAAAAAAATTAAAATATTTAAAAATATTTTTATAAAATAGAGTTTGAATTTATTTTTATAAAATATTTTAAAATTTAAAAAATTAAAATCGTAATATTTTGAAATTAAAATATTTAAAAATATTCAAAAAATTAAAAATTTTAAAAATCGTAACATATTTAAATATTAAAATATTTAAAATCTTAACAAAATTAAAATATTGATTTGAATTAAGTTTTGAAAAGAATTTTGAGTTATGTGTTTGGTTATGAGTTTTGAAAAGTAATGATTATGTTTTGAATTGAGTTTTGAGAAATGGGTGTAAAATTATGATTTGAAAGCTCCAAACAAATAACACACTCAAATCAATTGATAAAATTATATTTTGAGAGGCTTACCAAACAGAGCCTAATTTTTCTTTTCCTCATCTCCTCCTGCCGTCCCTCTTTTTTTGCTCCCTCTCTCTCTCTCTCTCTCTCCCTCCTTCACTCACACCCTTTTTCCCGTGGCTGCTACTATCAATTATAGGATTACTTAAAGAACTTCTAAACCTAGTTGAATACTTATATTATATTATATATATAATAACCTAATTTCCTACTCTAATCTAATATGATTATTATATAATATTACATTGTCACGCCCCACTTTTTATTACACGAAGTCATTACCAATTTCATTAACTTAATTCAATTTCAGAGATAACATGCGGAAATAAACTCATACATTTAATCCGTAGAAGTGATTAACAATACTCTCATTCGTATGCAAAGTAAATATTACATGAGCATTCTAAATAAGATGCCCTCAGGCTTACAACATTAAATAATCAAATGAAGGGTGCAACCCTTTTACACATATGGCATTCCGCCTACAACGAAGAGGCCCCGTGGCCAACAAATAAGTAAATCCAACTCTTGCTAACAACTCGCTTAATACCTGAAAAAGATTCAACAACGTGGGATGAACATATAGTCCAGTAGGGTTCTCAACATGATTCTCAACAATAACAACATTACAGATAGCTATGATCATGCACACTCATTCTCGTACTAGAATAGTAATATGACATTTTATACAAAATATATATATGTATGAACTTTTCTTGAAAACAACTGTTTCAAACAACGCCATGTTTATTTATCTTTCCTTATTCCTTTCATTAATTCCCATTCCCATTCTTTTATACATAAGCAATTACTTAGGAAATAAATTCACTAAGACCACTACTATTCTCCAATTTCCACACAAACAACAGATGTGCCTTTCTAGAACATATTTCTAAAATATTTGATTCTCTTTACACTTCTAAAAGACAAGGGTATCAATCGATACATGATTAACACAAGATAATCCATTTACAATTTCATGACACGAATGTCTACATTGCCTATGACACATAGTCTATGGCACAATTCACCTTTCCTTTTATGGCTCAACTCGCCAAATACTTCAACAAGGGTTTCATCTCTTATTAACAATCTTTCCAATTCAACAGGATAACAAATCAAGTTAAACCTCTCATATAACATAACAAATACACAAATTGGTATTGTATCAATCACAATCAAATTCACTTCCATACTTCCCAACTGATACACATTTTGGTGATGTATCATATCAAATAGATAAGCATATGAGCTGTATCTCTACAATAGGCGCCAAGATATAAGCAAAGAACCCCAGGTTCATCCCCTATCTTCCCATAATCATTAACCGGTTTAGAGGTACATCCCCCATCTTCCCCTAAACCGTGGAGTACATCCCCTATCTCCTCCCATACACAAGTAATGCATATAAACACAACGTCATATACACGAACAATCAATGGTGTAATGCATACACAACAATTCAACACAACCGTGTCATCCTCCACCGATGACCAAGAACAAAACCTCTAGATGCAGGTATGTTGTACATCTATTAACAAACTCAATTATCATGAGACCACAAACCCTTCAACAAAACTAACATGGCAGTTAAAGATACAACCTCCACATATGTGTGTTCAACACTCACATTACAATAATCTAACTCTCATACCTTTTGCCTTCACAAACTCAATTCCTTGGACAATAAGGCCATAACTCATTTTAACCCATTACATTCTTTTCCAAGCCACTCCAATTAATCATGCAAATTAAGTTATAGTCATTAAACTAGGGTTTTCCTCCCTCTTTCTCAATATTGACCTAAAAGGCTCAATTATTAACAACAAACAACAATGATCACATTGAAGACCCAAAATACATAAGTATTTGCCCAACGATCACAACCCTTCTATAAATTTATTAAATCAAATAAAATTAGGGTTTTCTCTCCTTTCAACAACAACATGCTAATTAACACCCCAATTAGCCTAAACCATAACTAATGATAATAAACCCAACTCCAACAGTCAACCCAAGGTTCAACCTCATGATTTTTAATAAATCCAACATGATATACTGTTTTTATGCAATACAAAAACTACCACATGTCTATCTATAGATGGAGTATTGAAAAGAAACAAGGAGAATCCCTACCTCAAAGGAGAACCCAAATGGAGAAAATTGACCCGAAATCCAAGTGCTCCAAATCCACAATTCTTGATAAAATGTAGCCCTCACTCTCTACCTTTTTAATAAAAGATCTAGGTTAGAAACTCGCCTAAGTAGATCAAACCTAAGAGAGAAGGTGAGTTGGGGAAAGAGAACTCGTAACCTAGGGTTTAGAATCAAAAGAGGGTGAAAATCGCCTTAAAACGCTGAAACACGATTTTATACCCACCGCCCGCCGGCGTCAAACTCCCGCCCGGCGACACTCATGAACCCGCTCGGCGGACCAACTCCGCCGAAAGGCCCAACCTGAACAAGAAATACTGGATGGGTGTTTTTCCTGCTCGTGCGCCAAAACCCCCGCTCGAGCGGACAAGCAACAAGTCCTCGCCGAAGTCAAACTCCCGCCGGCGGACAAGCCAAAACCTGGGCAACTAGTTTTGGTTCCTAAGCTCAACCAACCTGCAATCAACCTGCGCAAAACATCCTATAACTCAAGAATAAAGAATTAAAGGACAACCACAACAATAATAAGACAATAGAATCTACGGAACATAAGTCCGAATATGATTATCAATTGGAAAAAGACCGGGGTCTGCTCATCAATCCGAAAGGGTTTCTTGGTTATTAGCTGGTTGTAATTGTATACTCATATCTGGTAGTTTACGCTTTCCATGAAATCTATAACTTTTATTCGAGTCTGCTTTACTCTGTCCTTTACTCTGTCCTAAACTGGCTAATGGTCTTCTTCCTCCTACTGCATAATGCATTGGTTCTACGAGATTTTCTACAGCTGGCTGTTGGTTACTAGTTCCTGTGCTTTCTGTGTTCATATAAAAAGTATCTTCTAAATTGGGTTGTTCTGGTATTCTAAATATTTTGCTAGGATGTATCCTATCTTCTATTATATCATCTACATATTCTGTATGAAATTCTTGATCTAAAAATGATACTGCTTCATCATGGGTATCTCCTCTGGTTAGGTATTCATAATATCTAGCATCTAATATTTTATTTCATATCAGTTAGGGTGAAATTTTCTAAGTCTATCTCATCAATATTATATATTTTATTTTGTGATATTGTCTTTTCTTCTGTCATTACATAAAGTTCATTTATTTCACTACTATTATCTTGACTTTCTTCCCTATCTATGCTACTGAATTCGTCATCTTCCGATTTTTCTAGTGCTACATAAGTATATTGAGTAAATCTTACCGCATAATTTCCATCTGCTGCTTGATATAATAAATTATCTTGAGGGGCTAATCTTTTTTGTCCTAAAAAATCTCCTAATTTCCAATCTAACGCCGCATTATCTTCAGAATTAAATTTTTTAGCTGGTAATGCCTTTATTCCTTTTGCACCTAATAACTTGACTATCTGATCATTCGTGAGTCTATAGTGAGTATTACTTTTTGAGACTGCTAAGCCTAAAAATCCTATGCAAACTAACAAATTCTTTTTCTCCTTTTTTCATTTTATATCCTCTACTCTTTATTCCTATTTTTATCTTTTTATGAAAAGTCGAGGTGGGTAGTAAGAAATCTGGTGTAAAATAAACTATTCCTCCTTTTGAATTCATATCTAATTCATAGCTGCCTAAAAAACTTTGTCCTACATCATTAAACCTATCATCATAAAGACATACAAAAACTTTAGTTCCTAAATTCTCTCTAGTTAAGGCTTTAACTCCTACTACAACTAATCCTAAGTGGGTCATTTTAAGGTGTTCATTTACTGTATATTTATAGTTTTCTCTATCTATTAAATTTAGCTCTATTTTTTCATTTTCTTGTGTTACACTAATCATTTGTTCACCATAGTGTTTAAATAGATATTGTTTTTTATGAGTCTTGCCTAGCCTATATACATATTTAGCTGGAATTAATTCTAATTTTTCTTTCTTGAATTTTTCTATTTATTGTTCTACATCTATAAATTCTTCCATTTTAATATCTTCATCCTCATTACGTTTTTTGCTACTACTTCCTTTTATTAGCTGTTTAAACATTTTTATTTTCTATTTTAAATTATCGTGAATTTGGTTGATTTGTTCTATTTGTTTAGCTATTTGATTTATCTGGCTATGAGTTTGTTCAATTAATTGTCTAAATTCTAACTCTATTTGTTTTGAGTTGCTAGCATTTATGGCTGAGATTAAACTTTCTATTTCTAGCTTAGTGGGAAATTTTTCTAAATTTAAATCTGTTCTTTTTTGTAAAATTGAACTACTCTGGTCTTGAATATAGTCTAATTTTTTATCTTGATCTTTAATTATGCTACGATTATTACGGAGATGTTCTATAGATGAAATAAAAAGATTACTAATTCTATCTATGTCCTTTTTAATATTTTTTGCAAAATTAATCTGATAATTTATGATACAATTTAACTGAGGATTATTTTCACTATGAAGCTGATGTGTAAAAGTATCTTCAAAATTACAACGAAATTTATTTTTATTTATACTAAGACGATGATTATGGCAGCTAACTTCTAAGTCTAGATATTCTACTTTTTTCATACACAAAATTAAGTCCTACTTTAAAATTATTAAAAGCTACTATAACATGAAATTTATAACTAAAATGTCCAAAAATAAAAACTACTCTATTACCATAAGCAAAATACATAAACTAACTAAAAATGTTCTAAAACCGAACACTGCTCTGATACCATTTTTTTCGGGGAATGAGTTAGTGGTCTACTACTATTTTGAAATTGGGCTGAGAATTATCTAATTAATTCTACAGTTATGCTAATAGGTCATCAAGTTGTTGTATGGCTAATTTTAAAGCTTCTTGTTTTACAGTTAGCTGTTTATTTATCTAAGAAATTTTTAAACTGTAATTTTCTAAAGATCTGCCAGAAGCTAATGATAAAAGAAACTGATATATTGATTTTTGATCTTCTAATTCCTGTATAAGTTCAGTACTAATTTTGATTTTAATCCTAAGTTTTTTTCTAAGGTCATAAAATTTTGATTTTTAAAATTTCTTTTATGGACAATATTTCCTTAATATTTCTACTCGGGTTGCTCTTCTTTTATTCTAAAATTATTTTTCTTTGGCAAAAACTATTTTTAGGCAATGTTTATTTTCATTACATGTACTCCCACATTGAAGCTAAGCCTCGTACAATATAGTATATTTTTTATTTTCTAATTTTTACCTTTCCCTTTCTGCCTACAATTTGCCCTCCAACGCCTAACCACAGCTCACACGGGCACTTCAGCTAAGGTCACTCAATAACAAAATAGAAAATAGCAGATACTACGAATGTGCAAAGCATGTAATATTAATGAGCAAACAAGCATTCCATAAACTTAGTTTTTCCAAAAAGAAAATAAATTTTTAGAATAGAAGAGTTACATTTTCGAAATATTTAAGGAAAAAGAGAAACTACTCACACTTCATATTAATAAGAAATATACTTACAAAGATTATATTACAGACTCTGAAATTCTGAAAGACTTAGTACACTTAGAGGGTTTTTTAGAGGGTTTAGAAATTTTACAACGCAGAGTGAAGGGGTATTTTTCATTCTGCCTCTTCCGTTGGCAAGCATGCCAATTTATACAACTCAAAAAGAAAATAAAACAAAGCTTCAAATCTTTGCCTACATCTAAATTATCCTAAGGAGTCAAAACCTAGGCTATCCTATACCTTAGGCTTTTTGAAAATTGAAAAAGGACAAAACTATATATGTATGCAAACTTTTGACTCATATCACTATTATAGATAAATTTTATCAATAAAGGATTAGGATAATGATATCGGGTACTGCTTTTGGGCCCCATCGCATATCATACAATCCTCCTTTTTTAACAAAATTTTGACACTATAATTAATTACAAGACACGTATAAAGATTTTCGCAGCTTTTCTTTAATAAAGCAGGATAAGAGATATCTACTTTATTAAAGTAGTGAGTGAAGGAAAATCCTTATTACTGATAGACTCAAATAATTATAGACACAAAATATTTACAAAATCCTTTTTGTCTTTTCTTGGCGTGCATTTTCTGATATTTGAAGAGAAGCTTTATCTTCTACTGATTTTGTCTTCTTCTGTTGGGGCGCCAATTATTGATGCTGACCCATGGAGTGATGCTTCTAGGCGCGTTCTTGGAGGATTTGCAAAATTTAAAGAGTCAAGATCGTGGAACTAATAGAATATTTTTAAAATATTGTAGGAGTCTTGTAGTGGACATCCTTTTTTCTTTTTTTTTTATCCGTACATTCTGTATGCGAGGTCGTCCAGGTCTGCTGCTAAGAGTTGGTCGTAAAAGTCATCCCCATCTCCCATGGGTGGTTCATCGTGCCATTCTTGTTCAATTTCTCCCATCACCGGTGATTCATGAGAGACGCCATGTTGATAATTAGGGTACTGACTTTCATCGACAAATGTCTCTTTGCTGAAGGGATATCTTGGGATGGCTAAATTACAATGTATCTTTTGATGTCTATCTTCACAAACTAGATGCCCATAGTTTCCATTATATGCTAATAGAGAGTTGCTAGGAAATTTTTTCCATTTATTGAGCTGGTCTTTGAGTGGAAATCTTCTGCACGGCCAGGGTCTCCTATTTAGAAGTCCTGGATATCCTGGAAATGTAAAGGTTCCTCTGAGGTACATTTTGTGTTTAGCTGGATTGCACCATATTCCCTTCCACTCTAGTAGTCTGCTATCTATCAATGCTTCTACATACGGATAATGTTCTTCCATTGCGCACAATACTGCATGAGCAAGGTTATGTCCAAAGTTATCTATCTGATCTGGATCTGAGAAAATTAGTCTGGAGACAAAGCCGTAATCTAACAATTTTGGGACTGTTAGATAACGTGTTTCGCCTCTAATCTCTATCTCCAATGGCTCAAATGTAGCTAGATTTATCTGGCAAAGGCAAATGCTGAAGTCTAGGTTGCACTGACATCTACCAAAATGTTCGGACCTCTTTCTGCATTTTTCTTCTTCTAAGCAGGGCCGCTCTTTATCTTCATAGGTATATGTCCATTGATAAGCTAGGCCAGGTCAATCAATTCTTGCTATGGAGAGATCCTGAAGAAATTGCTGAATAATGACTAGCTCGCTATTTCTGCTATCTTCGGTTAAGGTGTAAATAGAGGGTTTTAGGTCTTCTATTGCTTGGCTTTTCTCACAAAAAGATCGAATGATAGAATGCCTGAAGAAATACATTCTAGTACTCAATTGGTCAAATTCCTCACTGGTGAATCATTTGATTTCTGGGTTTTGTACGTAGGTAGATGTTTTTTCTGGAGCTAATTTTTTAAGCTGGTGAGTTAGGGTTAGAACGGTTGCTCTCAATTGTTTTTCTTCATCTCGGAGCTGGTCTAGCTCTTCACTAACTCTTTTGCCTTTATCCATAATTTTCTTGAAATTTCTGGAAAGGCCTTCATAATGTCTGCACATCTAGAGAGAATTTTGAGAATCTGTCTGAGGGTTAGAACTACTACTGCCGGTACTACTGTTTCCAATTATCTGGCTAACTGGAACTCCACTAGTAGCAAGAATGGTTGACCTCATCTTGCTTAATGTGTCCAGGTAATCTTTCGCTATCTGGCTAATAAAATAACTGGTTCCTATTTGTCTTTGGGCATAGGTACTGGCTGACTCAAAATCGTAAAATCCTTTAAACTGGGGTATAGGAAAATTTTTAACTAAGGGTTCTACTTCTATCCAGTCATGGTAAATACCAGGCTTGGTTCCTTTAGCTACTACATAGAAAGAAAAACTTTAAGACAAGGGTTTGTTGTGGATTTTTGAAAAATATATACTGAGAGAGTTTAGGGCTGAAAGGCGTTTAGCTGGGTGGTTCTGACTGTTCCAAAGATTATCTAAAAGACACTGTTGAACTGGGTTTAACTTAATCCCTGTTAAAGGTCTGAACTTGGTTCTGCCTTCATGAATGGGAAGAGAAAATCCCCCAAAGTTCATGGTCTTGCTGTTTTCCATTATCTGCACTAAAATTAAACTGGTTATCTTCTTTTTCTAAATAAATTTTTCTACTTAACCAATCTGTTAACCTATTATCACTTCCTTTGATATGCTCAAATTCTACTTTATATCCTTGTCCTACTATACAATCTAAAAATTTTGCCCATCTTCTAGTACTTAATTTACACTCGTTAAGTTTGTTATGAAATCTAACTATGGCTTCACAATCTGTCCTAATTGTAAAAGGTTTGTGCAAAAATAATCTAAATTTATTTATTGCATATACTACTCCTAATATTTCGAAATCTAGGCTGGTCATGGTCGTATCTTTTTCTTTGAATTTTCCAGAACTATATCTACAAATGCGTTCTTTATTTTTGCTATCATACTTACTAGGTTTAGCTAATAATATTGTTCCCCATCCTAATTGACTTGCGTCTGTTTCTACGACTATGTATTCTGATTCTAAGGGAAGTTGTAGGTCTAGTAGTTTTTTACAAATGTCTTTTATTTTTCTAACTAGAGCTATATCTTGCTGATTTGAAATATTTATGTCCGGTGGGTGTGGTCTTACTATAAAGGGGTCCTATTATTTTACTAAGGTTAGGAATATACATTCGTGCATAATTTAAAATTCCTAAAAAAGATTGAAGTTGTTTTGTATCTTCTAATTTATCTGGATAGTCTAAAATTTTCGTGACTATATGAGGTTGTAACCTAATTTTTCCATCTCCTAGCTCCATTCCTAAGAATTCTATGTAAGGTTTATTTAATACCATCTTTTTCTTGCAAATTATTATTCCATTATTTATGAATTTCTCTAATGTTATATACAAATGATCTATGTGACTATTTTTATCTGGATTGAATACTAATATGTCATCTATATATACCAGTATGAAATTATATTTATTAAATATACTATCCATTTTACGCTGAAATATGGAATGTGCATTTTTTAATCCAAAAGACATAACTAGCCATTCATAATGTCCTTGAGGGCAACAGAAGGCTGTCCACGGTATGCTTTCCTTTTTTATTTTTATCTGCCAAAATCCTGACTTACAATCAAATTTGCTAAATATCTTTCTTTCTCAGATTCTATTTATGAGTTGGTCTTTATCTGGTATATTATATTTATCATCTTCTGTATTATCATTTAATCTTTTATAATTTATAACCATTCTAGCTTTTTCTCTTTTTATCTCTGCATGATTTCTAACCATAAATGCCGCGCTCCTATGCGGACTATTACTAGGTCTAATTACTCCTAAATCTAGTAACTCCTTAATCTGTGTTCTAAATTCTTCTATATCTGCTGGCGTATGGTCTATTTGTGCTGATGTAATCCTATAATCTTTATTTTTTATATCTAAACTAGCTAAAACTTTATTTCTTTCCCAATATCTCATGAGCTGTTCTCCTAAAATTTCTGTTGTTTCAGCTAATCTTATTATCTCGTCTAAATGATTTTCTGTTCTTCTAAATACTGGTTTTTTCTTTAAATTCCCTATTTTAGCAAAAATTAATTCTAAGTTAACTATTTTTTGAAAATCTTCTAGGTTCCAATAATCTCCTTTTTCTTCAAAATCAAACTCTTCTAACTCATACTTTTCCATATCTAAATTTTCTAAAGAAGTATTTGCTATCTCATTAGGTATGTACGTTTGGGCTAGCTCGGGAAAAATATTTCTACTAGGGAATAAAAAACTAGCGGGAACGGAATCTACTCCTATGGTACTGCCACGCTTCGCACGCAACTCAAGAGTAGAGGATATAAAATGAAAAAAGTAGAAATGAATTTGTTAGTTTGCACAGAATTTTTAGGCTTAGCAGTCTCAGAAACTAATACTCACTATAGACTCACGAATGATCAGATAGTCAAGTTATTAGGTGCAAAAGGAATAAAAGCATTACCAGCTAAAAAATTTAATTCTGAAGATAATGAATCATTAGATTGGAAATTAGGAGATTTTTTAGGACAAAAAAGATTAGCCCCTCAAGACAATTTATTATATCAAGCAGCAGATGGAAATTATGCAGTAAGATTTACTCAATATACTTATGTAGCACCAGAAAAATCGAAAGATGACGAATTCAGTAGCATAGATGGAGAAGAAAGTCAAGATAATCGTAGTGAAATAAATCAGCTTTATGTAATGACAGAAGAAAAGACAATATCACAAAATAAAATATATAATATTGATGAGATAGACTTAGAAAATTTCACCCTAACTGATATGAATAAAATATTAGATGCTAGATATTATGAATACCTAACCAGAGGAGATCCCATGATGAAGCAGTATCATTTTTAGATCAAGAATTCCATACAGAATATGTAGATGATATCATAGAAGATAGAATACATCCTAGCAAAATATTTAGAATACCATAACAACCTAATTTAGAAGATACTTTTTACATGAATACAGAGAGCTCCGGAACTAGTAACCAACAACCAGCTGTCGAAGATCCCGTAGAACCAATGCATTATGTAGTAGGAGGAAGAAGACCATTAGCCAGTTCAGGATAGAGTAAAGCAGACTCGAATAAAAGTTATAGATTTCATGGAAAGCCTAAACAACCAGATATGAGTATACAATTACAGCCAGCTAATAACCAAGGAACCCTTTTAGACCTAGCAAGATTCGACCCTCAGATATGGCAAGAAGTAATAGAAAGATGGGAAAAAGATGCCGTAAAGGCATGGATGAGTAATCCCTTTGAATCAACAGATATGTGGGAATATATGGAGACACTTTTAGGAGATTCGACTTTTAATATATACTTAACATTTAAAGAAAAATATGAGGAGATAATTAGACAGCTTAAAGAACTAGGAGATAACCCATAAAATTTTACTAGTTTTATAAAAGAAATACTTATAGGATATGACTCTTCTAGACGAAATACTTACACTCAAAGCATAGCATTAACTGAATTAGATCAGATGACTTTAGGAAGTTGGAAATATATTGTACCCTTTAGCAAAGAATATTTAGGCCAAGTTTGGTATGTCCAGGAAAAGCCAAAAAGTCAAAAAGTTAAAAAGTTAACACTATTTATCAAAAGTCAACAATTACGGCTGCACAACTCTCAATCCTAATTTTCTCCTACAAACCAATTTTTATAATTTTTTATTACACATTTTTTCATAAAAAGTCAAAAAGTTAACCCAAACATCTATATTTTCTTCCTCAATTTTTTAGTCCAAAAAGACAAAAAGTACATTTATTTAAGACACCCAGCTATAGCAGCCAGAACTGGAAAAAGTTTCGATGAAGAAATAGGAAATAAATATTTTAGAAAATTACCCGGAGAACTAGGAAGAGAAATAGAAAATAAATGGTCAATTTATTATGCAAACTTACCAGCCCAAATAGCCTCAGGAGAAGTAAAAATAAAAGGAACCTTAGGAATAGGACCTAGGATAGTTTTTACCTTCCATAGACTTAGAGAAAAATGTGTAGAGGTTAAAATACAAAAAGATTTGAAAAAACAAAATTATGATTTTTGTAGTAGCACAATATATACCCCTCAGCAATATGAAGATAAATATAGTAGGAAAAAATACAAAAAATATGGAAACTATAGAAAAGAAAAATATTGGAAAAAAAAATATAAAAACCATGGAAAAAACAAAAATTCATTAGAAAAAGCAGAACTTTTAATAGGATAAAGTATAAACAACTACCCAAAGAAGAAAGAGATAAAAGAAAACAGAGATATATTAGAAAACCAAATAGTAAAAAATGTAATTGTTTTATATGTGGAGAACCTAATCATTTTGCAAAAACCTGCCCAAAAAGACAAAAGCCCAACACTAACAAACAGATAGAAAGGCTACATATTATAGAAGACTTAGAAGAAGATATCGTCAGCATAAATAGTGATGATTCAGAAGTATATAATATAGTCAGTGATTATGAATATCAAATAGAAGCCATAAGTTCAGACAGTGATTTAGAAAGTGATACAGATATAGATAATCTTTTAGGACAACTCAATCAAGAAATAGGAACAACTCCTTCTCATGATATTTTCTATACGATGGAATGTAATGCAGATACTGAATGTCAGTATAATTTTCAAATAGGACTAGGATTTGATACTACTAGATGTAGTTATTGTAATTGGTTTCCAGTTAAAGATAAGAGAGCTCAGTGTTTATTATGTAGTATAACCTATTGTGTAGTCTGTCTTGAAAAATTAAACATGACACATAAGATAACATCAGAAAATAACAGAGAGGACCATAGTATAGAAAGTAGAGAATTACTTTTAACAATAAGAGAATTAGAAATACAAGTAAGAGAACTCAAATTACAAATAAGAGAGCTAGAAACTAAGACTAGTTTTGACATAGAATGTTTAGAATTAGAAAATAGACAGCTTAAGCAACAGCTAGAACAATTTCACAATAAATACCCTTTAAAAGATAAACTAATTGAAGAACATATGAATTCTTTAGAAATAGTCAACTTAGTTGATTCTCAACCCTTTATCCAATACTCTCAAGTAAAATCAGATAATACATATTTACCATTTAATTATCTTGTTATACCCAAGTCAAATTTAGTTGAGATTTCCTGTGTAATCAAATTTGTAGAAAAAACCCTTAGTATAGATGCCATGATAGATACAAGAGCCAGTAAATCATAACATTGAACAACACATAGTTCCACCCGAATGGAGTACAGCTTTAACAACCCCAGCTTTAGTCAGCATAGCTGATGGCACTAAACAAACCTATACACATTGCATTAATGGCGCACAGATTAGTTTTCATCATCTAGGTTCTCAAGATCAGCATATAGAATGGTTCCCTTTACCTCAAGTTTGGATTGGAAATACCTGACAGAATCATCCTTTCATCTTAGGACTTAATTTCATACTTAGCTTACAGGGCGGCATGTTTATCAGCCAACACAACATTAGTTTCTTCAAGCGAACTGTACATTGTAACAAGCCCGCGGGGGACCTATGCTACAGTTCGGACTCCCTTTTTGTGTGTGTTGCGGTTCTTAAATCTTGAACCAAAGAGTCCAACTCTGGCAAATCGTTTGAGAAAACAGATTTTTGAAAAAGTAGTGCCAAACATGGACTGCTTTGCCAGATTACAGAGTCGCCACCTAAATATTTTTAAATGGGAAATTTAGGAAACCCGTCCGGAGGATACAATACCTGTGCGACTCGTCCGGTTGCGCCGGCCTCAAATGAGCCGTACATACAATATCGTGCCTGCAAAGAAAGTAAACTTAACAGGTACAATATTGTTAGTGTACATGCATGACATATGCAATGCGAATGCTAAATGATATGCAAAATGATATGCAATATATACAACAATAATGCAACTAATAATGCAATGCAATTGAAACTATATGCAATGCGGACTATATGCAGGGCAATTGAATCATGATTCAAACCGGAACGGTTCGAAACCGCACAAATGTCAAATAGATTGATGGAGGTGACAAGTCCGTCTCCCATAGAACGATGTCTGATCTATGAGTACTTCTCACGGACACAAGAACAAGTATTGGGTGGAATGACATAAGTGGGGAAACGACCCGCTGGGGGGAGAATAATGATCCTAATACCGGACGCAATGATTACACTACAATGTAATGGAAATGGATACAATGGATATGGCACGCGGGCCAAACCGTATTTTGCCTAGGAAAGGCATGTACGCATACAAACCGTATCTAACACGTATGTGCCGCTACCCTCAAGGCTCGGACACAAAAGCTCGACAACTGTGTTTCGACACGAAAAATATGGGCACATACCAGACCAAGCTCAACAAGGAAAGGTGCAAGCCATAGATGGAGGTGATGCAATGGATGCATGCAAGCTACAATGCAATGGATATGGATACAATGGATACGGCACGCGGGCCAAACCGAATCTTGCTTAGGAAAGGCATGTACGCATACAAACCGTATCTAACACAGAAGCGGTGCCGCTACCCTCAAGGCTCGGACACAAAAGCTCGACAACTGTGTTTCGACACGAAAAATATGGGCACATACCAGACCAAGCTCAACAAGGAAAGGTGCAAGCCATAGATGGAGGATGATGCAGTAGATGCATGCAGGCTACAATGCACTATGCGCTAGATGTTTTACAGAAAATGTATGACATATACACTATATTACAATGAAATGTATGACACATGCATGTTTTTTGTTTTGAAATGCATGACATGTGCAGTATTTACATGATGCATGACGGTGCACGATGATGCAATGGCTACGATTGCAGCTTTCCCTATCTTACCAACAAGGCGATATACTAGGTCGGTTCAGTATCCAGAATTGAGGCGTAAACACGCCGCCTCAACCTATGGGGCTTCCATCTGATTTCAAGGGTACACCTCCGGTATTTAAACCAGACTTTAGTCTCGAAATTCCGAACCTTTATGCGTTCTAGGCATAAGCCGCTTAAACTCTAGTTTTCACCGCCCCGCTTGGTCTTCTAGAACTTACCAAGAACCCGACGGTGGCTTTACCAGACACCGAAAAGTCGTCGCACGACAAAACACCGGCGAATTGCACCTTCAGAGGATTTAAGGTCTCCTAGACCGTGCGTGTTTAAGGTCTCGCCAGACTAGGGGGCAACGATTACACAACACTCTAAGTGAGTGTGATGCGAATGAGACACGCATGCGGATGCAAATGGGGCAAACGAGACGCGCGTGCAATGAGGTGCGCGTTCCTCAAAGGATGGAAAATGAAGTGCAATGAGGTACACGTGCCTCAAGACGCGATGAAATGCAAAATGAGGCACACATACCTCATTCGATGGAAAATGAAATGCAAAACGAGGCATACGTACCTCAAGATGCAATGAAATGCAAAATGAGGCACACATACCTCATTCGATGGAAAATGAAATGCAAAACGAGGCACACGTACCTCGAGATGCAATGAAATGCAAAATGAGGCACACATACCTCATGATGCAATGATATGCAAAATGAGGCACACATACCTCATTTGATGGGAAATGGAATGCAAAACGAGGCACACGTACCTCGAGATGCAATGAAATGCAAAATGAGGCACACATACCTCATTTGATGGAAAATGGAATGCAAAACGAGGCACACGTACCTCGAGATGCAATGAAATGCAAAATGAGGCACACATACCTCATTTGATGGAAAATGGAATGCAAAACGAGGCACACGTACCTCGAGATGCAATGAAAGTGCAAGTCCCAAGGGACGTGCAAGATGGCGCGATACAATGCGCCGGACAATGTGATGGATGCATGCAACGCACACGGGGTAACTTTTGAATCTTATAAAAGACAAAAGGATACAAAAGGATACAATCTTCGCTTGAATTTGAGCGTCACGCCTGAGAGACGGTCCAAGTCAAAACGAGGCGGTTGAGCATCGGGATGCATTTTCTTGCACTTTATTGATCTATGGAGACCCAGAACCCCTCATCTTGCCTAAAAACATCCTTGGGAGCACCACCGGCTGGGTGGTCACCGGCTGCCTAAACTCATCCATCGGCACAAAAAAGTGCCGACCGGCATAAAATGCCTGATCGGGGCGATTTGCCAATTTTACGGTGTTATAAAATAGGGCACCTAAACCCTATTTTCTTACTTCCATACCGAAAACTCCTTCTCTCTCTCTAGAGTGTTTTCCTTCGATTTCGATTTCGCCGATTCGCGCTTCACGCCCATTTTCTCGTCGGATTGCGATATTCTTCGCGTTTGACATTTTCGACCAACAAAACTTCGCTTTGCACTTTTCGCGTTTTCGCCTTTTGGGACTTGTTTCCTCGATATTCTCTACATTTCCATGCATTTTCCTCTTCCGCCTTCCTGCCATTTCCGAACCTCCTGGGTTGACTTCCGATTGACTTTTCGCATTCGGCCCATTTTTCTTCTTCCGCTATTTTTCTCATCTCCATTGCTATGGCCGATGATATTCCACACGTCGGACTCCGGACCACGAGATGGATCCCGGTCGAAGCCGCCATCGAGCGGCGCCTTCGACGGCGACCTACCACCGCCATCCACGCAGCTTCCGCCAGACGGACTCCGCCACTCATGGGCCGACAGGCTTTGGACCCGAGCTGTACGCGAGCCGCCACTCATTTGTCCTTTGGCGCCCGAGGTAACACTTTATCTTTGCTTTTATTTTTGTAATGTAGGATTTCGCCAATCGCCGTAGCTAATCGAACCCATTATCTGTTTAATTCGATGTCTGCATCAGTAGTTGATTGTAGACAAACTCATAATCGACATCTGTTTAGGACCGACGCACATGCACACACCTCGCACTAGTCTCAATCACCCAAACACACGGACACATTGCACCGCCAATTCGCCGACACCCTGCTTATTTGAATCAAAACTCAACGCATGCTAGATTTGCACAAAACTACACCAACACGCGGACACATCACACGTTGTAGTTCACTGAAACATACCGAGACCTGGCTTCTATTTGAACTTTGAAAAACATGCACACATGCTATTTACACTGATCCTCATAGGAGCACTGACATATCACAGGCCGTAACCCACCCACTGGTACGCTGAAACCCGATATCTGCTTGAATCTGAAAAATGTGCACACATGCACCAAGTTTACACTAGAGCATCCAAAACACACTGACGCATCACGCGCTTGTAGTTTACTGTAAGCACACCGGTACCCGGTTTCTGTTTGAATTTTAAAAATCTACACGCATACCAGATTTGTACCGACTGCATATCTTCATATGGCTTCGCAATTTCTTGACTACAGGGAGACTCCCATACTCTCAGCGGGTATGGGAACGTCACCGCTAGCGATTGGTACACCGAGCTGCCTGACGCCGTTAGCCGCATTGTAGATCGAGCCGGCTTTGGCACCTTCTGCAGGGGACTCTCCAGGCTCTCTGCTTGCAGACCTCTTCTTGCCGCCCTGGCAGAGAGGTGGTGGGACACCACCGATTCATTTCACTTATCAGCGACTGGGGACATGACGATGACCCCTTACGACTTCTCGATGCTCACCGGCATCGGGGTGGGGGGTGATCCGATCCCCTTCGATACAGACATGGATGAGTGGATTGCCGCTCAGATTCACTTGCTCGGCGAGGCGCCGCCACTTGCTCGTCCAGGGTTCGTCCGCTACTCCTGGTTCGAGGTGCAGTTCCGAGCGCAGCCCGTGCTGGTGGACGCAGCTCCGATGACCCAGGAGGCCGCTGAGAGATACGCACGCGGCTTCCTCATGTTCTTGCTGGGGACCACCCTGTTTGCCGACCGGGCGAACACAGTGCCCCTCTGCCTGCTCAGCGCTTTGGTGGACGTCGAGAGGATTGTGCAGTATGACTGGGGGGGCGCGGCTTTGGCCACCCTTTACGGTTATATGAGCTCAGTCTCTCGTGGCAGTGGACAGCTGCTAGGAGGCTACTGGCGAGCCTGGGAGGTATGTCTTCTTCTCTACTTTACATTTCTGTTCTATACTTTCTGTATTTTGTACACTGCACACACTGTAGTCTGTAGTCTGCATACATACGCACACACATACTCCGCTTACATCGACCGCACATCGCTTCACGCCATACACTCTGCACAACACAATACACAACACACGGCTCAGATTTCGCTTTATTCGCATCTCGCTTGATTCGATAGTCATCTCGACGTCTGTTTTGCATACTGTGGGTATACGCCTACTTCCTAGACTAGAGCTGCAGGCGGAGACCCTCTCGTCGCCCCTTCTCGCCAAGCATGACGGGCGATGTGTCCGAAGGCCCCGGGACACTTTTAGCTTCTTCCGCCGTTTCTTCGACACCATCACCCCCACCGAGGTATGTTTTACTTACAGTCCGTTTAAGCTTCGCTTTCAAGCGTACATTTCTATATCAGTAGATAATCAACTGTATTTCATTTCAGGTCACCTGGCAGCCGTGGGCTCTACTACCAGCGGTGATACGAGATCGGTATGCCGGCGCCATCGAGACCTTGCCCTACCAGATTCTCCTGGAGGGCCCGGTCTGTCGGGTCTGGTACCTGGGTGAGCGTTTCATATGCCAGACCCTAGGGTTGCCGGAGCAGATAGTTCCGATCCTTCCTCCCAAGCGCATGAGGGAGACTGAGGGGTACAGCTTCCAGCAGATGGAGGACTACACCCTTGGCTGGGCCATGGACGTAGATGCCGACAGGGGCGAGGGCGACTACTCAGAGTACGTCCGGACCTTCTTGATGCGGCCTTTGAGTAGGGCTCGAGTGATCCAATGAGACCTGGCGCCAGCCCGGGCGGCAGGCAGAGCAGGAGGGGTCACACAGAGGGCTCGAGCTCATGCAGGAGGGGAGGCAGAGGGACGAGGGCCGGGTGGCCCGCCTCGCCTACCATGTTGACTTATAGGGGCGAGTGGGGAGACCTACCAGATCCCTTTTGCTCCTCCTTTGGTCACAAGTTGGCCTAAGCATTCCGACTTGCCTCCGTATGTATTACTTTATTTACGATCTTGCATTGTTATTTCATTTCAGTTCATTCAAGTATCCCACGAATCTTGATGTATTTAATATTTTTGCGCTTCCTCCGAGTATACGTCCACCAGGAGTGAATGCCTCGATGGGGATCTTTGCAATGACTCTCGACGCTTTGGCCATCTACAACTGCCGTATGTTCTTCGACCACGACCTCAATCAGACTGCTTTCGCTGTCTGCTACACCGCACAAAATCGATAAACTACTCACGGCTTCATACATCAGACTTATATATCGATCCTGACCGATTCACTGCTCACGCATTCACACACTGCACATACATAATCGATTCTCAGATCGATAAACCGCCACGGCATTCACACTGTACTCATACATCGTGATTCTCAGATCGATAAACCGCTTCACGGCATTCGATGTGTTTGTTCTTTGTATTTTCACCTCCTTTCCGATCCTCTAGTGGGTGGCTCGGTGGCCTTCCCTCTCTACTCGAGATGGCAGGATATTCCCTCGCACTAGAGGGGGACGTGGTCACGTAAGGAGCAGCTCACGTGCTCCAGGTCCAGGAGATGGTGAGGCGGAGGCGAGACGAGTCATTGCGGAGGAGGTCGGGATAGCTGACTCGGGCTCCGGCAAAGGACAGCTCGACGATGCTCGTGCTTTTGCCCGGGAAGAGGGCGAGGATCGATCCTCGGGCATGAGGCCTCACTGGCGATGATGATGATTTTGTCAGCTTTTTCTTTATTTCTTTTCTTGTACTTTTTCTTTTTGGTAGATAGAGTACTATGTCTCGCACAGCAGATTTTTTACTTTCTTCAAAGTTTGTACTCAAAAGAGATTATATAAAACAAACTTTTTATTTGAAAAGTGTTACGTTTACATATCTCCTACTTTGCACTGCATTGCATCATATTACATCTCGATGTAACTGAAATTGTTTTACTGTCTGGAAATTGGGCAATTGCACTGTAATAATCGGATAACCAACCAACTAACAAAGAAACAACTCATACAAACCATCGCTCAAATCGAACCTGACCCACATCCTGGGATTAATCAGATACACCCATAACCCAACATTCGGTTCATTCAAGACACGGCAAACTTTGAACAAATAGCCCAATCGGACAAGCGGATCAAGAAAGTGAATCGACCGAAATTGAAACACACTCGGATGTCCCAAATTTTCCATTTCTTCTCTTACCTCGCATGGATGTAGAGAATGGCACGGCATTCTCGAGCACGCATTTATTTTGAGGTAAATAGAGGTTTTAACACGGTATCGAGCCTACAACCCGGACACCGCCGAGAACTCAAGTACGTAAAGTAAAAGGCACACGACCTAAACACAACGAGACACACTCTAAAAAGACTCAAAACTAAGTTGAGACTAACAAACCAAAAGACACGACACGGACGTGTTTGAAAACAAAAGATCTTGAGGAGCCAATTCTTCCGGGCAGGTTTCCCACCCTCTCTGATTTGTGATTCTCGCATCACTCGGCCCTCGAGCTCGGTTTTTCTCACAAGACCTTCTTTTCACTTTTCTCTCGGCTTACACCTCTCTATTCTTTATTCTCTCATTTTCCATCCCTCCCCTGAGTGGTTGATAGATGAATAGGAAGCGGCGGATTCATGCCCGATACAGCTAACTTAACTCGGCTATTTCTTACGGTAGATAGAGCGCCTTTCCGCAAATGCGTCGACGGTGGGGGAAGACAGATACTGGCTCAACTGTGTCCCTAGTTCATTACTCTGACCATTCTTTGTTTTCTTTCTAAAACAGTTTTGATCAAAATGAACGCCAGATTACCGTGCTTGGGCAATTTTTGATTTGAAAATCATGCAAGTCAGGTTGCAAACACTGAAAGTTTTCCTTTTGGGTCCAAACATGGTCCAATTTTGGAAAATGGAATTGTTTTTGAGAAAATAGTCAACCTCAGAAAAAAAATTTTCAAAAACTATTTTTGCAAACGGTCAATGCTCAACGAGCACGGAACTCACCATCGAGATGCGCAACCTCGAATCGGAGGCAATTTGGAAAATTGCCCCTGGCTTAAAAGGGGGAGAGGAAGGGCAACGGAAAGTTGCCCCTAGTTTGGATGACGACTGAGGGCAACTTTGGCAATAGATGGCAACGGAAAGTTGCCCCTTGTTTGGATGATGCCGCGGCATGCCTATTGATGATTGAGCTCGACCGGGCTCTCAGGCACGGAGAGAACGAAGACAGCCACAAACAATATATGGACACACTCGCCTTGAAAGCGGGTGACTGGGTTCGATGAAGTTGATCACGAGTCTAATTGTTGCAACCGAGACATCGGATTCGGAAGCATGGGTAACCAAAACCATTACATGGACTGAGACGCTATGGAAGCGTTGGGGGCTGGACTTCAGGATGAAGTTGCCTACGTATCCCAAACATGGGAATCAAGCCTTACGTAGTTCGGGTTAAGGTACTCTCGGGTATTTTAACCTTCACTATTTTTAGGCTCTTACTTTTGCTAAGGCGCCGATGCGGTTTTCGACCTTCGTAGCTATATTCTTCTTTCTTTTCTTCTTTTCTTTTGTATTTTCATTTTTTATTTCTTTTGCTATATATTTTTTCTTTCTTTTTTTTGCATTTTGCATTTTTCTTTGCTCTAACTTTTGCTCAGCCGCTTAGGTTTTCGCCCAAATGAGCCTCTCAAAGGGTAAAAGTGTAACAAATCCATGCCAAATGGTTTTGAGATTGACGCCTCCCCTTTTCTGGGAGAATGACGGTTCCAGTGCTTTGCAGGAGATTCCATCATGGTTGCTTTGCAAACTTCTTTTGGTGAAATCTAATCTTTGCTCGATTTTGCCTCTCGATCGAGGGTCGCCGAGTCGGCCTCACAGGCCTTGCATTAATAACTAAATTCTGGATGCCGGTCCAAGGTTTGGGAAATGAAGGGTCGAGTCTCAAGGCTGAGAGCGATCCTAAGCTGCGCAATCTCAAGAGCGATTCCACACGTGTCTTCGCAGATCAAGAAAACATTTTGTTTTTGAAAGTTTTAAGAGGCGATTTAATCGCTCGTCAAGAAGTGTGGAACGATGCCGATTAAGCCAGGGTCCCTCTCAGGACTCACGTTGACAAGCATGATTTGAATCATTAAGGGCTTACCCTGTCTCTCTTTCTTTCAATTTGATCAAGGTTTTGCAAATCCCGAGGAATTCCTTTCCCTCCGTTCTTTATCACGACAGTTTTTGAAAAGGGTTTTGAAAAACTTAGGTCAAAACAATGATTCTTAAGGCACACAAGAGCAGGTGGAGTGCGCTGTCACCCCATTCGAATTCTCTGGCACAACTAGCCCAACACAAATAGTACGGGAACACGATAGCCATGGCTGTTTCATTCAGGTTCCCCGGATGCAACTGGCTCCACAGCAGAGGCAGACCCAAAAGAAAGTAAAAGATAATTACAAAACAAAGCGGTGTTCGAGGCAACAACCCCAGAAGCACCTAGCATTTTATACAAAAGAGGGATCGACTCGTTACAACAAGATGCAGACCCTTTAGTAAAAAAGACCGACTCGCAGAGATGCACTCAAAACAAAACAAAACCCTGAATCGACACCCCAGCCAGGAATTTCAAGATTACCATTCGCAGATGCCCAAAAATGCCTGCCAGACCCCCCATTCAAAAACTCGAGGCGCTGCCCGCAGGCGGTTGAATCCCAATTACATACTCGCAGTATCGGTATCCTCAAAATCCAGCAACTGAGTGGTGACAGATTTGGCTAAGGTGGGCGGGAGGATAACCCGTTGTCAATCAGTCCCACCTCATGGCGGAGCGGCGATTATCGGTGGAGTGGCGATTCGGTGGTAATGCGACAAGATCTTGTAAGCATCGGCTCGGCCGAGATTCTTCGGCAGTGGTCGCAGCTCCAAAGGTGTAAGATGCCCCTTCTTGGACAAAATAAGAAGCACCCTGGACAGTGGCATGTAGAGGGCATGAAAGACCCTATGCCCCCGGGGCTGATACTTGGAATTCTGAGTGTTCTTGCTTGACGTACTAGCGAATGGATCGACAGGTGCAGGCTTGGATTTCTGATCCTTTCTCGGTGTAGGGTTGGGAATAAGAGGAGCTACTCTGGCATGACGAGGCTTATCCCGATTCTCTGACTGACTTGAACTATCCTCAGGTAGAGTGGGGAAAACATCATCCATAATTTTGGTTACAATTGCGGATACCCGTTGTTTGCTCATTCCCCCGGCTTTCAAAGCCTTGACTGCCCACAGCAGTTGTTCCATAGGGTCGGCATCTGCCTTCACTTTGTCTTTACCTCTGGCCTCAGCCTGGTGAGAGGTTTGGGTTGGTACTGATACATCGCTGTTGTGGGTGGAGGCCATCTCCGGCTGACTCAGCTCAATCACAATCCGCCCCAATAGCGGGGGCTCTTGGGGTTCAAAATTTCCGACATACGGTGCAACCGGTGGCGAGGCTGACATCCCGTAGGCGAGATCTGCCACAGATCTTTGAAGATCACCTATCATCCCCATTAACTCAAATGTAGTGGGCTTGCGAGCCTGATAGAACTGGGGGGCCCAGATCGGGTGTGCAGCGGGCGACCTGGGAGGGTGCGGCGTATCAACGTCGGTCTCACTCTATAGGGTAACCGCTTGATCCAGCGCGGCTGTCATAACCACTATTTCTTCTGAACTCTGCGTCATCCCTAGTCCTGCCTCAGCAAAGGGGAATACTGACTATTCTGTTTCAATTTTCTGAATTCTCTGAACCTCTGAAAGGAAAAAGCAGGACGTTTTTCAAAATAGATCAAACATAGGTGTAGTCAATCAACTGATCCCTACTATCGATAATCATTCCCCGTAATCCTTTGGTCCCAAAACTAAGCGATACATGAGATATATGGTTCCTCAATAACATCGACATTTGGTGCCCCTCGGGTCTAATACTCACACTTGTAAACTGATATGTATATTCCCTGTAGAGACACACTCTAAAAGCACATAGCAGAGAAATGAGAGCCAAAACACCCCTATGTTGGGGTAGGGTTTCCCTGTCCTATTTTGTCAGGAGCTAGGGTTTCACTACGCACACAGCGGTTTCAAACAACCTATATCGGGTAAAGCAACCTGTCCTAATTTGGAATGGTCACTATGGATCCGAATATGTACTAGGTCGAATGGTCAAAGAGGGTGCCTCGGTAAAACCGGGGTTTGTGTTCCCATACTGGCAGAGCCCGCAACCGGTCAGCCTTATGGTCATGCCTTGACAAGACAAGCCTCCAGCAAACCGCTCAGGAATAGCAGATGGCCAACACGGTGTTCCTAGGCGCACCAATGCACATGCAATGCAAAGAAACACATAAGTGTAGTCAAAACAGGATATCACGAGTTCGAGTCAAGCTCTCTAAACTCCCCAGCAGAGTCGCCAGAAACTGTAACAAGCCCGCGGGGGACCTATGCTATAGTTCGGACTCCCTTTTTGTGTGTGTTGCGATTCTTAAATCTTGAACCAAAGAGTCCAACTCTGGCAAATCGTTTGAGAAAACAAATTTTTGAAAAAGTAGTGCCAAACATGGACTGCTTTGCTAGATTACAGAGTCGCCACCTAAATATTTTAAAATGAAAAATTTAGGAAACCACGACTCGGTCTTAGAAGGCGTGTCGTCATCACCAAATGTCTCGGCTCGGGAGCTTGGGTACGATCGGGGAAGGTCAGCTATGAGCACCCCCTTTCGCCCGGTCCGAAGACCGGCCTCTACTAACCGTGATATCCGTTTTTGAAAACTTTATGCGTTCTTATTCGGATTATTAGCCTAGAATTTACTACGTGATGCGCACAACACAAAAGTATAGACTAGGTTGCCTAATTTGGAAATAAGCATTGCATATCCGTTTTGTCTCAAAAAATGTGTTAGTTTTTGCTACTCACAAGTAGGCTAAAATTCGGATTTCAACGAGTTGTTCCAACTCAGGCAATCCAACCTCCACCCACAGGCATTCAAACAGTTTATCATGTAAGCACTTAGCCGCATGGCAAGCATACTGTCATGGTAAACATTCACACGTATGCGATATGCTAAAGCCATAAAAACTTACATCGTACTCCGTGCCAAAACAGTAAACTAGTTAGCAAACATGCATGACCTAGTTCATGTTAAGTGGCTAATCGACACATCTTGAGTGTAATCTAAACAAGCTCGGCTAACCTAAACATGACACATGAGATGCAACAACTAACACGTATTCAATTTGGAATTGAAAGTACGATGCGGTTTGCATGATGTGCCGAGCCCGATGTATGTAAACAAATGCATGAATGCACGCATGCATTGCATAAGGTATGCTAAAATAAACATGCCCTAGTCCATTACCATAGCGAGGTAAATAAAAGGGTTAGAAAAGAAATGGGGTTGGAAGACATACATCCACTCACGCACACTTATTACAATTTTGCCCTCGCTCGGAGGACCAAAATAATAATACAAATTAATTAACTCATAAGCTAATTAATTATTACAAATTAACTAAATTAATTAACAAATTAACTAAGTTAATTAAGCGATGCTTCTCGGGAAGAGGGCTCAAATGTAGCCTGGCTCGGAATTGGCTCGAATCGCCTTTGCCATGCGGATTGCCTCTGTTTCCCTGCTATCCTCCTCTGAAAATTACCAAAATCCAGGAGTGCCTCTCGAGCCTGGAGATCCTGCCACCGTGGGGTAGAACACCACCGGTGAAGGAGAAGACTACCGCACAGAATTGTTCCATCGGTGGGAAAACACGCTTGCCGACACTAAAAAGTGCCGGTCGGCACAAAATGTTCTGCAGATCCTGCAACTCACAGCAGCAGAGGACAAACTATGCATGGCAAGGCAATTCAAAGCATGTATGCACAAAACACATCCCACATCATGTTTATGACTCAATGGGGTATGTGCCTCGATTTCCGGACCACCAATCGCGCATTTTCATGCATGATGGCCCTAAGAACCAAGAATGCAACTTCACTTTCAAATGCATGCAAAACACATAGGCACAAAAGGGGTGCCAAACCTCTATCAAACTCACTTCAAGAGGCTTGGCATGCATGTCAATGTGGTGCAATCCTAAGCATGTTATCTAGGATGCAAGATGGACAATGTGGTACACTTATGCAAACATGCGAACAAGCACACAAGTCAAGCATGCAAACCACATGAGGATGGACTTATACATGATCTAGGCAACTCAAATAGGCCTAAAAGTCGTTGGCCAAGGAGCCTACAAAGGGAGACTAAACACACACACACACATGCACATGTTAAGGTACCAAACCCAAAGCATAAACAAGCAATATTCAAGCACACTTAAAGAGACCAAACGTGGACTAAAAGCATGCATTAAAAGCTCTGAAATTCATGTTAAACATGATGCCAAATCATGGGATAAAGCATGCCAAATAAAGCATGCAAATGGTCTTAGGCTAAGGCAAGCCAATAGGGCATTGAACTACACCTATGCGAGGCAATTATGGCATGCACTTAACAACTCAAAACAGATTTTTAGCATGTCAAATTAGGCCCAAAGGACCACTTAGATGGCATCTAAGGGACATGGAATCTAAGGCATACAATAAGGCCTAAACATGGAGCATATAACACAAGCTTAAGAAGTCACGAAGGAGCATGCAAGGTAAGCATACAAGCACACCAAATGGACTGAAATAGCATGCTAGGCGATTCCAAACCATCAAAACAATGCAAACAAAGGCATGCTACACGTCCAAACTCTTAAGGCCAACAAGCCAAATGCAAAGGGGCTATATTAAACATGCTAAGATTGACCAAAATACTTATGGACAGACCTAAAACATGGAAATATAAGCACAAAATCTTCACAAATGCAAGCCTAAAACATGTTAAAGACTAAGGCATACTACCTAGGCATGTTAGAGCATAAAAGGGCATTACAAGGCAACCATGCTAAGCATGTATAGGAGACCAAAACCAACTTAAAACCAAGTTAAAACATGGCATAATAAGCATGAAAAACAACTCAAACATGTTCAATACATACTCAAGCATGGTGCTCTCTCAAGAGGTAAAACTTGCCCTTTTCAAGGACATCAAGGAGAGGGTGGCCCTCCCTTTCTAGGACTTTATGGCACCATCTCCACCAGAAATCCCTCAAGATTTGATTGGTGGAAAACACACAAGTCCCGGATCTCTCCAAAATAGCACAAAAAGGGACCCTTTTCAAGGTCTAAAGGAGGTCAAACCTCCCCAAACCACAAAACACTCTTAATATACAATAAAGAGGATCAAAAATCAGAACTTTTATGTGCCAAACACTAAGCCCAAAAAACTGTTTTAAACTATGTAAAAACAAGGTACAAAAAGGGAGTAAAAAGAGGACTAGATCCTTACCCTTGTAGCCTTCTTCAAAGATGGTGGTGTGATGGCTTCCTTTAGCTTCAAACCAGCCACAAACCTCAAGAACAACCTCTTGGAACCTCAGTAGCAAGGGGAAGGTGAAACACTAGGTGCTTGTGTGCAAAAGTGTGAACTAAAGCACCTAGTGTACTAAATAAGCAAGGAAAAGAGAGATAGAATAGATATATGATCTAACCTAAAACCAGAGCTTGGTTTCTCTCTAAAATGGCTGAAACCTCTCAAGAATTTTAACCCTAAGCCAAGAAGAAGAGCCTTCCTCTTATAGAACTTGTAAGACTTACAAGCTAAGCAAACAAGGGCTCATCCCTCCATACACGTGTATGGAGGGGTAGCCAATGGCACACAATTTGTCGAAAATATCTCAGAAAGCAAGTGCACAGTGTCCGGCCGGCAAAAAATGTCATTTTGACAAAATTGAGTGCCGACCGGCACAAAATAGTGCCGGTGGCAACTACAGCCAGCCGATGGCCTCTAGCCACAGCCGGTGGTGTGTGGGAATGCCTCACAAAGCATTCCCTGCCCCTCTAAGGCAAAACACAGTGTGCAGTGCGAGCCCAGGACACAAAACGGCCAAGTTCGGAGGTCCTGAGGCAAGGCGCGCGAGCCGAGAACTCTGGGAACTCCAAACGAACACACACATGGATGATCACCGAGTGTTCAAACGGTGACGTCCGAGTCTTGAGGACGGTCAAAAATGGGGTGTCTACATACATACACCTACCGCATATGCCCTTAGCACTATAGCACATTCATCAGAGTTGCGTGCGAAGCGTGGTGGTACCATAGGAGTAGATTTCGTTCCCGCTAGTTTTTTATTCCCGAGTAGAAATATTTTTCCCGAGCCAGCCCAAACGTACATACCTAATGAGATAGCAAATACTTCTTTAGAAAATTTAGATATGGAAAAGTATGAGTTAGAAGAGTTTGATTTTGAAGAAAAATAAGACTATTGGAACCTAGAAGATTTTCAACAAATAGTTAACTTAGAATTAATTTTTGCTAAAATAGGAAATTTAAAGAAAAAATCAGTATATAGAAGAACAGAAAATCATTTAGACGAGATAATAAGATTAGCTGAAACAACAGAAATTTTAGGAGAACAACCCATGAAATATTGGGAAAGAAATAAAGTTTTAGCTAGTTTAGATATAAAAAATAAAGATTATAGGATTACATCAGCACAAGTAGACCATACGCCAGCAGATATAGAAGAGTTTAGAACACAGATTAAGGAATTACTAGATTTAGGAGTAATTAGACCTAGTAATAGTCCGCATAGGAGCGCAGCATTTATGGTTAGAAATCATGACAGATAAAAAGAGAAAAAGCTAGAATGGTTATAAATTATAAAAGATTAAATGATAATACAGAAGATGATAAATATAATATACCAAATAAAGACCAACTCATAAATAGAATACAGACAGCAAATATATTTAGCAAATTTGATTGTAAGTCAGGATTTTGGCAGATAAAAATGGAAAATGAAAGTATACCATGGACAGCCTTCTGTTGCCCTCAAAGACATTATAAATGGCTAGTTATGCCTTTTGAATTAAAAAATGCACCTTCCATATTTCAGCGTAAAATGGATAGTATATTTAATAAATATAGTTTTATACTGGTATATATAGATGACATATTAGTATTCAATCCAGATAAAAATAGTCACATAGATCATTTGTATATAACATTAGAGGAATTCATAAATAATGGAATAATAATTAGCAAGAAAACGATGGTATTAAATAAACCTTACATAGAATTCTTAGGAATGGAGCTAGGAGATGGAAAAATTAGGTTACAACCTCATATAGTCAAGAAAATTTTAGGCTATCCAGATAAATTAGAAGATACAAAGTAACTTCAATCTTTTTTAAGAATTTTAAATTATGCACGAATGTATATTCCTAACCTTAGTAAAATAATAGGACCCCTTTATAGTAAGACCACACCCACAGGACAGAAATATTTCAATCAACAAGATATAGCTCTAGTTAGAAAAATAAAAGACATTTGTAAAAATCTACCAGACCTACAACTTCCCTTAGAATCAGAATACATAGTCGTAGAAACAGACGCAAGTCAATTAGGATGGGAAACAATATTATTAGCTAAACCTAGTAAGTATGATAGCAAAAATAAAGAACGCATTTGTAGATATAGTTCTGAAAAATTCAAAGAAAAAAATACAACCATGACCAACCTAGATTTCGAAATATTAGGAGTAGTATATGCAATAAATAAATTTAGATTATTTTTGCACAAACCTTTTACAATTAGAACAGATTGTGAAGCCATAGTCAGATTTCATAACAAACTTAACGAGCGTAAATTAAGTACTAGAAGATGGGCAAAATTTTTAGATTGTATAGTAGGACAAGGATATAAAGTAGAATTTGAGCATATTAAAGGAAGTGATAATAGGTTAAAAGATTGGTTAAGCAGAAAAATTTATTTAGAAAAAGAAGATAACCAGTTTAATTTTTGTGCAGATAATGGAGAACAGCAAGACCATGAATTTTGAGGGATTTTCTCTTCCCATTCATGAAGGCAGAACCAAGTTCAGACCTTTAACAGTGATTGAGTTAGACCCAGTTCAACAGTGTCTTTTAGATAACCTTTGGAACAGTTAGAACCACCCAGCTAAACGCTTTTCAGCCCTAAACTCTCTTAGTATATATTTTTCAAAAATCCAAAACAAACCCTTGTCTAAAAGTTTTTCTTTCTATGTAGTAACTAAAGGAACCAAGCCTGGTATTTACCATGACTGGATAGAAGTAGAACCCTTAGTTAAAAATTTTCCTATGCCCCAGTTTAAAGGATTTTATGATTTTGAGTCAGCCAGTACCTATGCCCGAAGACAAATAGGAACTAGTTATTTTATTAGCCAGATAGCAAAAGATTACCTGGACACATTAAGCAAGATGAGGTCAACCATTCTTACTACTAGTGGAGTTCCAGTTAGCCAGATAATTGGAAACAGTAATACAAGCAATAGTAGTTCTAACCCTCAGACAGATCCTCAAAATCCTCTCCAGATGTGCAAACATTGTGAAGGCCTTTCCAGAAATTTCAAGAAAATTATGGATAAAGGCAAAAGAGCCAGTGAAGAACTAGACCAGCTCTGAGACGAAGAAAAACAATTGAGAGCAACCGTTCGAACCTTAACTCACCAGCTTAAAAAATTAGCTCCATAAAAAACACCTATCTACTTACCAAACCCAAAAATCAAACGACTCACCAGTGAGGAATTTGACCAATTGAGTGCTAGAATGTATTTCTTCAAGCATTCTATCATTCAATCTTTTTGTGAGAAAAACCAAGCAATAGAAGACCTAAAACCCTATATTTACAGCTTAGCCGAAGATAGCAAAAATAGCGAGCTAGTCATTATTCAGCAATTTCTTCAGGATCTCTCCATAGCAAGAATTGATTGCCTTAGCCTAGCTTATCAATGGACCTATACCTATGAAGATAAAGAGTAGCCCTGCTTAGAAGAAGAAAAATACAGAAAGAGGTCCGAACATTTTGGTAGATGTCAGTGCAACCTAGACTTCAGCATTTGCCTTTCCCAGATAAATCTAGCTACATTTGAGCCATTAGAGATAGAGATTAAAGACGAAACACGTTATCTAACAGCCCCAAAATTGTTAGATTACGGCTTTGTCTCCAGACTAATTTTCTCAGATCCAGATCAGACAGATAACTTTGGACATAAGCTTGCTCATGTAGTATTGTGCATAATGAAAGAACATTATCCGTATGTAGAAGCATTGATAGATAGCAAACTACCAGAGTGGAAGGAAATATGGTGCAATCCAGCTAAACACAAAATGTACCTCAGAGGAACCTCTACATTCCCAGGATATCCAGGACTTCTCAATATGAGACCCTGGCCGTGCAGAAGATTTCCACTCAAAGACCAGCTCAATAAATGGAAAAAATTTCCTAGCAACTCTCTATTAGCATATAATGGAAACTATGGGCATCTAGTCTGTGAAGATAGATATCAGAAGATACATTGTAATTTAGCCATCCCAGGATATCCCTTCAACAAAGAGACATTTGTCGATGAAAGTCAGTACCCTAACTATCAGCATGGTGTCTCTCATGAATCACCGGTGATGGGAGAAAATGATCAAGAATGGCACGATGAACCACCCATAGGAGATGGGGATGACTTTTACGACCAACTCTCAGCAGCAGACCTGGATGACCTCGCAGACAGAATGTACAGATAAAAAATAAAAAAAATAAAAAAAAAAAGGGTGTCCACTACAAGACTCCTACAATATTTTAAAAATATTCTATTAGTTCCACGATCTTGACTCTTTAAATTTTGCAAATCCTCCAAAAACCCGCCTAGAAGAATCACTCCATGGGTCAACATCAATAATTGGCGCCCCAACAGAAGAAGACAAAATTAGTAGAAGATAAAGCTTCTCTTCAAATATCAGAAAATGCACGCCAAGAAAAGACAAAAAGGATTTTGTAAATATTTTGTGTCTATAATTATTTGAGTCTGTCAGTAATAAGGATTTTCCTTCACTCACTACTTTAATAAAGTAGATATCTCTTATCCTTCTTTTCTTTATCCTGCTTTATTAAAGAAAAGCTGCGAAAATTTTTATACGTGTCTTGTAATTAATTATAGTGTCAAAATTTTGTCAAAAAATGAGGATTGAATGATATGTGATGGGGCTCAAAAGCAGTACCCGATATCATTATCCTAATCCTTTATTGATAAAATTTATCTATAATAGTGATATAAGTCAAAAGTTTGCATACATATATAGTTTTGTCCTTTTTCAATTTTCAAACAGCCTAAGGAATAGGATAGCCTAGGTTTTGACTCCTTAGGATAATTTAGACGTAGGCAAGGATTTGAAGCGTTGTTTTATTTTCTTTTTGAGTTGTATAAATTGGCATGCTTGCCAACGGATGAGGCAAAATGAAAAATACCCCTTCACTCTGCGTTGTAAAATTTCCAACCCTTCTCAAAAACCCTCTAAGTGTACTAAGTCTTTCAGAATTTCAAAGTCTGTAATATAATCTTTGTAAGTATATTTCTTATTAATATGAAGTGTGAGTAGTTTCTCTTTTTCCTTAAATATTTCCAAAGGGTAACTCTTCTATTCTAAAAATTTATTTTCTTTTTGGAAAAACTAAGTTTATATAATGCTTGTTTGCTCATTAATATTATAAGCTTTGCACCTTCGTAGTATCTGCTATTTTATATTTTGTTACTGAGTGGCCTTAACTGAAGAGCCCCTGTGAGCCGTGGTTAGGCGTTGGAGGGCAAATTGTAGGCAGAAAGGGAAAGGTATAAAATTAGAAAATAAAAATATACTATGTTGAACGAGGCTTAGCTTCAAGGTGGGAGTACATGTAATGAAAATAAACATTGCCTAAAAATAGTTTTTGCCAAAGAAAAAGAATTTTAGAATAAAAGAAGAGCAACCCGAGTAGAAATATTAAGGAAATATTGTCCATAAAAGAAATTTAAAAAATCAAAATTTTATTACCTTAGATGAAAAACTTAGGATTAAAATCAAAATTACTACTGAACTTATACAGGAATTAGAAGATCAAATATCAAGATATCAGTTTCTTTTATCATTAGCTTTTGGCAGATCTTTAGAAAATTACAGTTTAAAAATTTCTCAGATAAATAAACAGCTAACTGTAAAACAAGAAGCCTTAAAACTGGCCATACAACAGCTTGAAGATCTATTAGCATAACTATAGAATTAATTAGATAATTCTTAGCCCAATTTCAAAATAGTGATAGACCACTAACTCATTCCCCCAAAACAGGGTGTCCACTACAAGACTCCTACAATATTTTAAAAACATTCTATTAGTTCTACGATCTTGACTCTTTAAATTTTGCAAATCCTCCAAGAACCCGCCTAGAAGTATCACTCCATGGGTCAGCATCAATAATTGGCGCCCCAACAGAAGAAGACAAAATCAGTAGAAGATAAAGCTTCTCTTCAAATATCAGAAAATGCACGCCAAGAAAAGACAAAAAGGATTTTGTAAATATTTTGTGTCTATAATTATTTGAGTCTATCAGTGATAAGGATTTTCCTTCACTCACTACTTTAATAAAGTAAATATCTCTTATCCTGCTTTATTAAAGAAAAGCTGTGAAAATCTTGTAATAAATTATAGTGTCAAAATTTTGTCAAAAAAAGAGGATTAAATGATATGCGATGGGGCCCAAAAGTAGTACCCGATATCATTATCTTAATCCTTTATTGATAAAATTTATCTATAATAGTGATATGAGTCAAAAATGTGCATACATATATAGTTTTGTACTTTTTCAATTTTCAAAAAGCCTAAGGAATACGATAGACTAGATTTTGACTCCTTAGGATAATTTAGACGTAGGCAAAGATTTGAAGCTTTGTTTTATTTTCTCTTTGAGTTGTATAAATTGGCATGCTTGCCAACGGATGAAGCAGAATGAAAAATACTCCTTCATTCTGCGTTGCAAAATTTCCAACCCTTCTCAAAAACCCTCTAAGTGTACTAAGTCTTTCAGAATTTCAGAGTCTGTAATATAATCTTTGTAAGTATATTTCTTATTAATATGAAGTGTGAGTAGTTTCTCTTTTTCCTTAAATATTTCAAAAGGGTAACTCTTCTATTCTAAAAATTTATTTTCTTTTTGGAAAAACTAAGTTTATGGAATGCTTGTTTGCTCATTAATATTACATGCTTTGCACCTTCGTAGTATCTGCTATTTTCTATTTTGTTACTGAGTGACCTTAGCTGAAGAGCCCGTGTGAGCCGTGGTTAGGCGTTAGAGGGCAAATTGTAGGCAGAAAGAGAAAGGTAAAAAATTAGAAAATAAAAATATACTATGTTGAACGAGGCTTAGCTTTAAGGTGGGAGTACATGTAATGAAAATAAACATTGCCTAAAAATAGTTTTTGCCAAAGAAAAAGAATTTTAGAATAAAAGGAGAGCAACCCGAGTAGAAATATTAAGAAAATATTGTCCACAAAAGAAATTTAAAAAATCAAAACTTTATGCCCTTAGAAGAAAAACTTAGGATTAAAATCAAAATTAGTACTGAACTTACACAAGAATTAGAAGATCAAATATCAAGATATTAGTTTCTTTTATCATTAGCTTCTGGCAGATCTTTAGAAAATTACTGTTTAAAAATTTCTTAGATAAATAAACAGCTAACTGTAAAACAAGAAGTCTTAAAACTAGCCATACAACAGCTTGAAGACCTATTAGTATAACTGTAGAATTAATTAGATAATTCTCAGCCCAATTTCAAAATAGTGGTAGACCACTAACTCATTCCCCAAAAAAATGGTATCAGAACAGTGTTCGGTTTTAGGACATTTTTAGTTAGTTTATGCATTTTGCTTATGGTAATAGAGTAGTTTTTATTTTTGGACATTTTAGTTATAAATTTCATGTTATAATAGCTTTTAATAATTTTAAAGTAGGACTTAATTTTGTGTATGAAAAAAGTAAAATATCTAGACTTAGAACTTAGTAGCCATAATCATCGTCTTAGTATAAATAAAAATAAATTTTGTTGTAATTTTGAAGATACTTTTACACATCAGCTTCATAGTGAAAATAATCCTCAGTTAAATAGTATCATAGATTATCAGATTAATTTTGCAGAAAATATTAAAAATGACATAGATAGAATTAGTAATCTTTTTATTTCATCTATAGAACATCTCCGTAATAATCGTAGCATAATTAAAGATCAAGATAAAAAAATTAGACTATATTCAAGACCAGTGTAGTTTAATTTTACAAAAAAGAACAGATTTAAATCTAGAAAAATTTCCCACTAAGCTAGAATTAGAAACTTTAATCTCAGCCATAAATACTAGCAGCTCAAAACAAATAGAGTTAGAATTTAAACAATTAATTGAACAAACTCATAGTCAGATAAATCAAATAGGTAAACAAATAGAACAAATCAACTAAATTCAAGATAATTTAAAACAGAAATTAGAAATTTTAGAACAACTAATAAGATCTTAGTTTATGAGTAGTGATTAAAAAGCTAATAGAGATTACCAGACTATTTTAAAACAGGCAGAAGATTTTCATAATAACCCAGAAGGAATTAGTAGCTATCAGGGTATAAATCAGTCAGATAAAATATCAGTGAGACAAAATAATATAGAAATTTTATTTCTAATTAGATTATGTGAAAAATTTGAATATCTATCAGAATAGCTACACAGCTTAGAAAATCGTCTAGCGTCTTTAGAAAGAATAATACTTCAAAAAGGTAAAGGAATAGAAGGACAAACAAATAAACCTCAATCTCAGATAAACCAAGAAGACATAGCTAGATATTTTGAAAAGCTTAAATTTCCAAAGAAATCCGTTTGTAGAACTTACAGAAAATAAAAATGTTTAAACAGCTAATAAAAGGAAGTAGTAGCAAAAAGCGTAATGAGGATGAAGATATTAAAATGGAAGAATTTACAGATGTAGAACACCAAATAGAAAAATTCAAGAAAGAAAAATTAGAATTAATTCTAACTAAATATGTATATAGGCTAGGCAAGACTCATAAAAAACAATATCTATTTAAACACTATGGTGAACAAATTATTAGTGTAACACAAGAAGATGAAAAAATAGAGCTAAATTTAATAGATAGAGAAAGCTATAAATATGCAGTAAATAAACACCTTAAAATGACCCACTTAGGATTAGTTGTAGTAGGAGTTAAAGCCTTAACTAGAGAGAATTTAGTAACTAAAGTTTTTGTATGTCTTTATGATGATAGGTTTAATGATGTAGGACAAAGCATTTTAGGCAGCTATGAATTAGATATGAATTCAAAAGGATGAATAGCTTATTTTATACCAGACTTCTTACTACTAACCTCAACCTTTCATAAAAAGATAAAAATAGGAATAAAGAGTAGAGGATATAAAATGAAAAAAGGAGAAAAGAATTTGTTAGTTTGCACAGGATTTTTAGGCATAGCAGTCTCAGAAAGTAATACTCACTATAGACTCACGAATGATCAGATAGTCAAGTTATTAGGTGCAAAAGGAATAAAAGCAATACCAGCTAAAAAATTTAATTCTGAAGATAATGCAGCGTTAGATTGAAAATTAGGAGATTTTTTAGGACAAAAAAGATTAGCCCCTCAAGACAATGAAGCATTGATAGATAGCAGACTACTAGAGTGGAAGGGAATATGGTGCAATCCAGCTAAACACAAAATGTAACTCAGAGGAAACTCTACATTCCCAGGATATCCAGGACTTCTCAATAGGAGACCTTGGCCGTGCAGAAGATTTCCACTCAAAGACTAGCTCAATAAATGGAGAAAATTTCCTAGCAACTCTCTATTAGCATATAATGGAAACTATGGGCATCTAGTTAGTGAAGATAGACATCAGAAGATACATTGTAATTTAGCCATCCCAGGATATCCCTTCAATTAAGAGACATTTGTCGATGAAAGTCAGTACCCTAACTATCAGCATGGCGTCTCTCATGAATCACCAGTGATGGGAGAAAATGATCAAGAATGGTACGATGAACCGCCCATGGGAGATGGGGATGACTTTTACGACCAACTCTTAGCAGCAGACCTGGACGGCCTCGCAGACAGAATGTACGGGTAAAAAAAAACACAAGGTGTCCACTACAAGACTCCTACAATATTTTAAATATATTCTATTAGTTCCACGATCTTGACTCTTTAAATTTTGCAAATCCTCCAAGAACCCGCCTAGAAGCATCACTTATGGGTCAGCATCAATAATTGGCGCCCTAACAGAAGAAGACAAAATCAGTAGAAGATAAAGCTTCTCTTCAAATATCTAGAAAATGCACGCCAAGAAAAGACAAAAAGGATTTTGTAAATATTTTGTGTCTATAATTATTTGAGTCTGTCAGTAATAAGGATTTTCCTTCACTCACTACTTTAATAAAGTAGATATCTCTTATCTTGCTTTATTAAAGAAAAGCTGCGAAAATCTTTATACGTGTCTTGTAATAAATTATAGTGTCAAAATTTTATCAAAAAAGGAGGATTGAATGATATGCGATGGGGCCCAAAAGTAGTACCCGATATCATTATCCTCCTTTTTATTAAAGTAGTACTTTTGGGCCCCATCGCATATCATTCAATTCTCCTTTTTCGACAAAATTTTGACACTATAATTTATTACAAGACACGTATAAAGATTTTCGCAGTTTTTCTTTAATAAAGCAGGATAAAAGATATCTACTTTATTAAAGTAGTGAGTGAAGGAAAATTCTTATTACTGACAGACTCAAATAATTATAGACACAAAATATTTACAAAATGTGCATTTTCTGATATTTGAAGAGAAGCTTTATCTTCTACTGATTTTGTCTTCTTCTGTTGGGGCGCCAATTATTGATGCTAACCCATGGAGTGATGCTTCTAGGCGGGTTCTTGGAGGATTTGCAAAATTTAAAGAGTCAAGATCGTGGAACTAATAGAATATATTTAAAATATTGTAGGAGTCTTTTAGTGGACACCCTGTTTGTTTTTTTTTTCATTCTCATGAGATCGCCGAGAGTTGGTCGTAAAAGTCATCCCCATCTCCCATGGGTGGTTCATCGTACCATTCTTGATCATTTTCTCCCATCACCGGTGATTCATGAGAGACGTCATGCTGATAGTTAGCATAGCCGATGATATATATATATATATATATATCATCTCTGTTTTTTTTATATAACAAATATAAATATTTAAATATTTGAATTAATTAGATATAATTAAATAACACATTAAATTAATTAATTATCACATCAAATTCATTAAATATCACATTAAATTCTCATGTGACCACACAATTAATAAAGTCAAAAATAAAATAAGATAATCTAATAATAATAATAATAAAAAATAAATAATGACTTAAGAAAATTATAGTCACTACAACGATAGAATTAAAATTATCAAAAATATAGAAATAATTTAATTAAAATTAATATATATATATATATATAAGTATTCAAATAATAATTTTATTGAATAACAATGCTAATATTATCAAAATAAATAATTAAAATTATATTTTAATTTTAAGCTTAAATTTAAATTTAAATTATCTATATCTATCTATCTATCTATATATTATATAAGGAAAATGGAGTTTCTAACTTACAAGTATTGTGGGAGCTCCAATATTTCAATATTAATTTTCTAATTTTTTGATTTTTTTTAAAAAAAAACCTGAACATTTATTAACTTCTCCCAACCCACAAGTCTTTTTGACTTCTCCCATCATACCTACTGCTACATTCTTTTCAACTTCTCCCATACACTATGGATAGTGATGGGATTATTAAATTATTTTTATAAAAAATCTAAAAAAAATAATTTATAGATTAAAAAAATATCTAAAACAAATATAAATTCTTATTAAATTTATCTATCTATCTATATATTATATCAGTAAAAGGGCTTTCTAACCACAAGTCTTGTGGGAGTTTCAATATCTCAAACTAAAATTTTTAATTTTTTTATTTTAAATAATTAAAAAAAAATCCTATATAGCTCTCATTCAAGTAAAATAATAATAATATCTCTTGATTTATGACTTTCAAATGGAAAGTATATCAAATATAAAAAAATAAAAATAAAAAATATACTAATCCATTTTAAAATACAAATTTGAGGGGCACTAAATATGGAAAACATTCCATTAATTTAAATTTAAAATTATAATGACTTATCCCATAATATATAAGTTGTAAATAATGATATATTTCATGATTTATCTATATATCTATATACTATTATAATTGCAAAATATTATCATTTCATTAAGGTTGAAAGTTGTAATTTTTTTTTCTCATTGTTTTTTTTATTTTGTTTAATTTTTTGTTAATATGTGTTACAATATGATTGGTCTATAAATTAATTTTATATTTTTAAAATAAAATTTCAAATTTGGATTCTTACCTAAATTATGTTACTATAATTGAAATGAGATTAATATTCATCCTTACATTTTGCATCATTTATTAAATTATAAAATAAAATTTCAAATTTAAATTTTTCTTCAAATTATATTACTACAATTAGAATGAGATCAATATTCACATGTGTCATAATATTATTGGTCTAAATATAATTAGTTTTAAATACATGTATTCAAATTATTAATCGCTATTATTTTTTTTTTTCTTTTTTTTTTAAATTTTATAAAAAAAAATTATATCCTCCTAAACTATAAGGACTTGACAATAATATTTTTTAATATAATTTTTTTTCTTAAACAAATGAACAAAACATAACTTGTTTTTTTTTAGTACTTACCAAACATGGTGGATTTTGTTAGATTTTTATTTTTTTTAATCTCAATTGTCAATTAAAAAAATTAAAATAAAGAATAAAGATATTTTTGGCTCAAATTGTTAAAAAGTTACTTTTGCTAAAATAAATTAGAAAGACACGTTAATTTTTTTATTAAAAGTGATAGTTTATTAAACTTTTTTTATTTTTTAAAAAAAAAGAGGGTTGTAGATGATAAGTTATTCATTCGGAATTATTTTCAGATTAAATGAAAATACCATATTAAATTTTCTTCTTACCTTTTTTTATTCAAATACTTTTATTTTGTAAGAAATTTGTTTTTATTCTTTTTAATATTTTATTGTAATTTTTAAATTAAAAAGAATTTCAAAAAAATCATAGTTAAATTATTTATGCCATTATAAAAAGTAATTTTTTTTTAATATCAAATTAGTGGTAGTTTATGAAGTGTTAAATAAGTATATTTTTTTACTTTTTATGAAAAGATACAGAAAAGTAGAGATGTAATGTGACCCAAAAAAGATAATTAAGTATACTTTTTTACTTTTTATGAAAAAATATACAGAAAAGTAGAGATGTGATATGACCCAAAAAAGATAATTCAGTATATTTTTTACTTTTTATGAAAAATGTGTATAAAAATAGAGATGTGATGTAACCCAAAAAAGATAAAAAGATAAAAAAAAAATGAGTTAATATGGCACTTCCCAAACAACCCTTTATTCAATGATCCCTTTCTAAAATGTGTATTTTTTAAATATTTTCAAGAAAAATTTTGTTGGAAATCTCAAGTGTGTTGTTTTTTCTTTTGTTCATTAATATTAAATTTTTAATGAATTTTATTTATTATTTTCAAAAATAAATTAGCAAATAATTTATATATTTATATATATAATTTTGTTTTGATTGCTCAGGTTATTTGGTGTTTTCGCCCAAATCCACTAAAATTTAATTTGAATTTTTAAATTTCTACATAGGTCCTCACTTAATTAAAAATTATATTGTTCAATCTTTACAAAAATTTTAGCTTGATTCAAATTGTTTAGGATGAGTTCACCTAAGTTTGTAATTTTAACAAGGGGGTTGAAAGTTACATGATTAAATTTGTGACAAATTAAAAAATAATAAATAAATTATGATAAAATTGTGAGACTTAAATTATAAATTTCAATCTTCTCTACTTTCATAAATTGCATACAAAAATTTAACTATTTATATTATTTTGTATAAAAATATATTATTAATTTTTTATATGCTATGCATACCACTAATTCTTTTATAACACACATTGTGTTATCAAATATTTTTTAAAACAATAGTACTTATATTACATGAATCAACCGCTAATTATATATATATATATAAATTTAAATCAATTAGATTCATTTTCAATTGTGATAGAGACCCCCACATACATGACCCTCACTAGGAATGGCAACGGGGTAGGGCGGGGCCGGGGATCACCCTCCCCATCCCTGATCCCCGATGGCAGAACTTCCCCCCGTCCCTGTCCCCGTCCCCGTCCCCATCCCCGACGAGGAACCCACTACCGTCCCCTAACGGGGATCGGGTTTCCCCAACCTCAAAAATCCCCAGCCAAAAAAACAATATCAACATCTCAACAACATCAACAAAAAAAAAAAATCTGTCTAATGGACAAAAGAACAATCTGTTCAACACACCCACACAACAACAATCATCAACAACAACATATATATATAACAATCATCAAAAAAAAATTAATTATAGATATATATATACACAACAATCATCAAAAAAAAAATTCAGATCTGAGGGAGGGTTCACGGACGAAGGGAGGGCTTCACGAATCACGATCTGACGAAGGGCTTCCCAGACGGAGGGCTTCTTCTTCTTCAAATCTATTCAGACGGAGGGTTCACGATCTAACGGAGGGCTTCAAGATCTAACAGTGACGGACGGAGGGCTTCACGGACAGAGGGATCTGACGGACGGAGTGCTTCACGGACGGAGGGAGAGGGAGAAGGGGAGAGGGAAGGAGAGAGATGAGACTGCGATTTGAGTCAATGAGTGAGGGAGAGAGAGAGAGATGAGGGCCACGGTGAGAGAGAGACACACACACAGAGGAAGTGAAATGGAAAAATAGGTGTGGTTTATATATATATATATATATATATGTATATGAGGGGTAAAAGAGTATTTTCACTTCAGGGATAATTCGGTAGGTAGAATGGGGACGTAGGGCTTGAACATTGATCACCGCCGCCCAAACGGTTAGGATTTAATTTGAATATCATCCGTCACATGGTATTTTTCGAGAAAAAACCATCCTAATCGGGGTCGGGAGATCGGGTCCCCGTCGGGCCGGGTTCAAAATTGCCATTTCTAACCCTCACAAACTACTCTCGTTCCAACCACTTATAATGTGAGGCCCAAACATGTATGAGTGGACCCCATACACACATCAAAAGACAAGATCAAATTAGGGGTCATGCGACACCCAAAAAAGGAATCCCAAACATTTCTCCAATTCATATTCACTTTGTGCACTCGACTAGTTTATTTTTTTATCACGGCCTATGGATTATTTATAAAGAATAAAAAAAATAATCAAATAATTATAATTATATTATTTGATAAGATTTATATACAAAAATATTATTTAAAAATTAAATCATTCATTTTTTAAGAGATAAATATAATAAATTAACATTTACGATTATTCAATTAATTTAATTTTTTTTATATAAATAATATAATAATCTAAAAAACATATAATTTAAATTATTAAAATAAGAGCGTGTACCGACCTCAACAACACGGTCCAATCAAGCTGATCCCCTTCACAAAAATCGTTAAAAAGGGATACGGTTTTTTTAAAAAAATCAATTAAACCGCCGGTCAGACCGGAAATCCCGTAAAATCGGCTCCTATTTTTTTTTTTATCATAACATAACCGTCCGGTTTAAATAATTCACATTTTTTTCATCAAATTAGGGTTCTCTGCTCCCCTTTCATGAATATCGTTAATTCGATTTCAGACATGGCAATCTCGTACGATACGAAGACTCCATTGGCATTGTTGTGCTTTCAGCGAAGACTGATGAAGACTGAAGACTGAAGGGCTTCACCTTTCCCGGCAATTTCTACATCTGGCTTTTTTTTTCTTCTAGGGCTTGGTTCAAAATTTCTCTCGAATTTTCCCGGGAAAATGGACGGAGATTTGGAAATCTCTCTGGACAAGCTTCCAATCAAGCGCTTAGAATCCATTGAAGAAAACGGACTCGAACGATTCTCTTCGTAAGCTTTGATTCAATGTATATATGTGTAATATATGTATGTCTGTAGATATGTAATTATATGTGTACATTTTGCAGTGATGTAGGTTATGACGAGAAGCGATTGAACCTAATTCGACGAATAGACTTCGCGTGGGCAGTGGAGAGAGAAGACCCCAACAAGAAGCAGAAGAAGACTTCGTCTTCGTCTTCTTCTTCTTCTTCTTCTTCTTCTTCTTCTTCTTCGAAAGAGGCCGCAACAACGACATGGCCATGGCAGAGCATGGTCGAGAATTTGCAGTTGGCTCATCAAGAGCTGTCTGTCATCATCGATCTCATCAATACCGTGAGTCACTCTCATCCTGACTGATTTCTATACATAAGCACATATATATTATGAATGTATATGTTTCTGCACACAAACCCCACATTGTATTTGTAAGTTAATTATATGTAATTGATAGGGTTTTGGTATTGAACATTGCCCAAAAGGGATCATTTCAGGTTAAATATGTCGGACATTGTTGTGAGATCGGGATTCGTATTGTGAATTAAAATGGCCTCATACTGAATCGCAAATCAAATTGAATCGTGAATCATAAAAATTCGGTCACTTTTTCTAAATTACTTAAAAACATATATATATATATATATACATTTAGATGTTAAATATATTTTACGAATATGAAATATTTAGGCTTAAATCAATGAAAATCATATTTTGAATGATAATCTTGTAGTTTAATGGGTAAGAAGTTAACAAAGGTTTCTATGTAAAATAATCCTCTTACCTTTTTTGCTTTTTTAGATATTTCTTGTCAACCATTCTTAATAAAGATAATAACTAAATAGACAAACTATTAATTTTCGAGGTAATAATAATTAACAACGATATTGATATTTGGACAGTAAGTATGCATACTTTTCTAAGTAATAGTGAGTAAATAATAAGAAATAATTATTTAGAATATTTTATTTTAAAGCCTAAAACATTTTAAAATGTATAACTGATCTCATATATGTAATATTCAATTACATTCAATTTAATAAAATAACAATAGATAATTTATAGTGTAACTTTAATCTTAAATATCTTTAGAAGATATATTATGATTTTTTAAAGGGAAAAAACTTAGAAGAAAGATTAAAAATATGTTGGGTCTCTTAGTAGCAGGAATCGTGGAAGGGACTCACGCTTCTGAGGAAGAAGCACGATTTTGCGTTTCCAAGGAAGAATCGCACAAGAATCGCGTTTCTAATACGAGAGAATTGTGCTTCTAATGCGAAAGAATCGCGATTAGGGCTGAGACCTTCTCTCACGGTCGATCTCGACTGTCTTTGTCGCTCTCTCTTCTCTTAGTCTCGATCTCCTCTTCGTCTCTCTTCGCCTCTGTTTGCTTCGTCTCTCTGTTCGTCTCCCTCTCTCGTCTCTGTTCTCCCTCCCTCTCTCTCGATCTCTCTCGATCTCTATTCTCCCTCCCTCTCCCTCTCCGTTTTATATTATATAATATAAATATAATTTATCATATATATATAATATAATATAATATAATATATTTAATATATATAATATTTATCATATATAATATAATTTGTCATAGATAATATAATTCTTCTGTCTAAAATAAAAAATTATTTATTAAAATTTATTATTCCTAACTTTTTAACATATAATAAATAAAATAAATCATCTAATTATTTAAAAGAAATCTATTTAAATCATATATAATAAAAAAAAGTTAAAAAATTTAAAAAATAAAAGATCTAATTTTTATTTTTTATTTATTTGAACATAATTTATTATTCATTATTTATTATAATAAATAAAATATAATTAATAAAAATAATATATAAGCGCTCCTAATTTACGACTCCTCTAAGTGGCCACGTTTCCCCGCTCCCGCTCCCGCTCCCGCCCCCGCTTCATGCAACTAAATTGGGTCTTATTGAATCGGATTGGATCATATTAAAAACTCTATGTTCACTAAAATAATAACAAATCATGTATATATATTAGTTACTTTGGTATTAAACACTATTAGAAGTTGTATTATATGATTTTCACTAAAAAATTAGAGAAAAAAAAAAGAGTCGAAAATATGTCGAACACAATAATTTCAAAAATTGCTTGAATCTTAAAAAGTGAATTGAATCGTGAATCGATTGTAAATCGTGCGATTCACTAGATATTCACTTCCAAAATAGATTCACCTATAGATTCATATCGATTTTGCAAAAATTGCGAATCGAATCGTAAATCAAATCGCGAATCGTAAGTTCTGATAACAGAGGTGTCGGATTTAAACGTAGGTTTAGGATTTTAAACGCACAATTTGTAGTTTTTAAGCTTTAGAATTTTTTGTATGCTTTAGTAAGTACTTGATTTAGGTTAAATTTTTTGCTTGATATGACTTTACTCTCAAGCGTTTTCGTCAATATCCAAAAAAAAAAAAAAAATGTCAATAGGGAATAGAATCATCAAAACTTGAATGAGGAATAAAATTATGTAATTTTTTGTTTTTGATATGTGTAGGTGGAAGCTAATGATGCAGTTACAGTGGCTGGCATGACCAGGCCGAAGCAGTTACCTAATGAACTATTGTCTGACCTTGCTGTATCCACAGCAACAAAGCTGCAATGCTTCCGGGTACTCATCTTTGTGTTTGTTGTATTTGTACTTGTATTTTAATAACAGTGATGCCCTTCCTTTGTTTAAATTCACAATTTCACCTTTTGTTACATGTGATAGCCGATAGGCTAGGTATACTTAGCATAAATTTGCATTGACAAGTAATGACATGTAGACAATTTCGATCAACAAAATGATATTTGTGCAGCAGCCTTGCTATGTCTGCATAATGGTAGATTGTTAGATATGTTGAGCTGCTTTTTACTTGCTCTTTGTTTCTGATTGGCAGCATCTTGGGAAATATTTCAAGCAATCTGCCAAAGCATTGGAAAGGCAGGTTGCTAGGGAAGCAAGATTCTATGGTGCTCTCATCAGGTGAACATGCCCCAAATGCCATGATTTGTAGAGTATCAGATACACTACATCTACATTTCATGAATATTACATTTCAAATGTCCTATTTTAGATCTTTATGGAGTAAACAATCGCCATATTTTGCTTTCTTGTTTAGATCTTGTCATTAATTTATATTGGTTTTATATAGCTATGGGGCCTCAGTAGCCCTTGCAATGAACCCAGTAAACCACAATTTGTTGACAACTGGCAGTGGTTGTATATTGTTTTCTTGATCTCCATTTCTTCATCAGTTCATATATATATATGAATAAAAGAAGCTTATTATCCCATAATGATGTACGCATAATTTCATCCTCTATCTACTTTATTTCCTGACAAGCGGATAGATTGCAGCAAAACTGGAAAGTTAAACGGCAGCGTGTGGTCGCTTTTGCTCCTGGCAACGAAGGCTTCTACATTGATCTATTTGACAATACATTACATGATTCAGCGGTTGTATCTCGTCCATCTGCTATATCAACAGTGCGAGTTGAGCATGACCCAGCTGGTATGCTAGCTGTGAACATACCTCCAAATTCGTGCCGCTCACTTGAATTTTCATTTCTTGGTTCGCATTTGGGTAATAATCCAAGACAATCTAGTAAAACGAAAAACCGTTGCTCCTCTGAGGATCTATCCAAAGAAACTAAGAAAGAACCTGTGAGTGATGATGAGTGTGTTAAAGAAACACATTCAATTCTCCGTGAAGTTCATCATGCAATCTTTGATGAGCAGGTATGTTCCTTGCTTTTCTATGCCCTTCATACTTCTAAGTACTATATTTTTACTGCTTCTGGTTCTCTTGTTCCAGGTTTTTGATTTGGTGAATCGCGAAGCATTAAACCCATCTTTAGGTGTGAATGTGACTGGAATACGAGAAAACTATTTGCAACTGAGCATAGGTCAAGGAGCTTCTGTCTTCATTTCACTTGTGCCATCTGGGCAAGATAATCAAACAGTTGATAGTGCAGAGACTCAAAATTTGGACACTGCAATTGTACCTTTCGAAACATTTGATGGATCACGGTTAGTTGAAGGGAAAAATGATACCCCAAAAAAGAAGCCCAGGTTTCCTAATCAAATGAGTTGTGAAATTTATTTGGCGCAAATTTTTCATGAACATGTACTTCTAAGAGCGAAAGATGGATCTATTTCTGCTGGTAGAACTCACTTATCTAATCAGCAACCATCAAAGGATGGGTTAAATCTTCTGGGTCATTTCTGCATGTCCCTGGCTCACAGGATCTTTTCGAACAAAGTTCTCGCTGAGCTGGAAAATCTGGTATTGACTTCGTGTTTACATGAATCAAAATTTAAACGGGAAGAAAAAGAAATTTGTTGTTTATTTTTATTTCACCATTTCATTCCATCTGATACTTTGTTTGATATATGAAAGGTTGCTGGGGTCCCATATGTCCAACTTATCTCTCATCCTACTTGGCATTCTCGAACATCTTCGTGGACAATCTCCATGAATGTTCCTCAGTCCATTCTTCATGCTGGATGCCAAACCCAAAACTCAGGCATTAAACATATTAAGGATGTGAAGTCACAGTTTCGAACCAAGGTGGTGGTGAATGATGACTTCATTAACGTAGAAGGGGAAGGTGCTCCCAATGTTGTTGCCCTCTTCAAAAGTTCTGAGGGCATCTGCTCTATGAACCGATATGACTGTGACTTGGCAGATCTTCCTGTGATACTTCTTCAGCAGGTATGTCTCTATTTTTATGATTTTAGTGTGGTTATTGTATATAACTACATTTAGTTGTTGTAGCTGCATATGGGAAACTTAAACTTGGTAATGCTAAGCACGGGAACTGTTGTCCTTGCATTAATAGGTATTTTAGGTTTTAGTGACCTGTACGTGGTCTGTACAAAGTTTCATGGTGTATTTTGTCATTTACATATTGCAAGCTCTAGTTTTTTATATAAATAAAAATAAAGAAGAGCATGCACAGATGTAATACTAGCATTCTTTGAATAGATACACACCAAGTGAAGTTTATATACTTGAATGATTAGGTATCATTATCCATTTATTCACATTCAACATTAGAAGTTACAGTCCAGAGACATTATGTTTCATAATGTTGTTTCTTAGAATTTGGACAAATTCTAATTATCTCACAAGTGTTATGAACTTTTGTAAGTTCCATTAAAATAAAATTTAAGAAGAGATAGAAAGAAATATAATTTGTAGTTACCCTAGTACACAGTTTACTAGAGATAGGAAAATTGATGTTTTTGTATAACAGTACAGGAGAGCGTGTGATATACAATAAGGATATAAAATTTAAATCCAAACTATGTACTTGTCCCACTTGTGTGTGTCAATGGTGTTACATATATGTGATGGTGCATTGCATGTTGCATAGTACAGTTAAATTGTGATGCATAACCAAGCCAAACTAAACCAAACCTTGTGTCGCACTAGAACCTACATGAATTTTTTTTCACCATTTTGCTATATGCTCAGTTAAATTAAATAAATTCATATCTTTTTTTTTACTATTGCATCTCCTATCTGTCAATTTATGCATTCCCCTCTCCCTAACATTTTTATTTATGGTGATCATTCAACTTTTTCCTACATCTCGACCAACCATGTTAGCCTATTCTTGCAACTTATTTTCAATTTATGTTACTCCAACTATTTCATGAATATATTTATTAATGATTTTGTCTTTCCTAGTCTTACTACAATCTAAGCATTCTCATCTTAGTTACACTCATTGTCGGTCGAGATTGTTTGAGCATTTTGTCAAACCCAAATTGGTCAGGTCAGTTGACAGGTCAATAGTAAACCTGTTCCGGCTCATCCATAAGCACACCCTTAGGTCCAACATTGCAAGCATAACAATCAGTAAACATTTTCCAAATGGGAAAATTTTGCGAATCTAGTAATGCAATGGACCAAATAAAGGTTGTATGATGGGTGTAACCAAACATGGTTACCGTGCTCATCAAACTTTAGTTTGACTATATATTGCTCAATAAGAATTGGGTATGTTGTGTGTGCTGTCGTGTTGCATCCACTGAAATCCAAGACCATGTTTTGTTTTTCCAATTACAATAGAATCAAAACATAATTTCTATCTGAAAGATGCATGTGAAATTTCAACTAAAGCCACGAATCTTCTTGTTAGATAACAACTTTCACAATATGTATTACACAAAATGAAATTTGTACATATATTACTTTGACTACAGATTGCAAGCCAAGTTATTCGTTGGCTTCACGAGGAAGCTCTTATGGTTGGAATTAAAGTGAATCGGGACTATCTATGTTTGTCCTTCGAGCTTGAGCAAGGGGAAACACTTGGCCTCGTGGCACATGTTGATCCAGAAGATACCCAAGGATGCATCTCCTGGTGGTTGGTGATGGAGGATGGATTCACCGAGGAACGCAAACTTCATGCAGATGTTTCTGATGGTGGATCGGACACGAGGAAATTCCTGGGTTATTTATCATTGGATTTGTTGTATTCAACATTGATGGACTTGGTTAGCCTCTCCAATGGTGGTGGAAACCCCTGATTTTGCATCATAATTTCCTTGTAGTTGTCTATGGGAAAGGTTGCTGATGGTGATTTTGCAATTACATCTCTTTGTAATCCTAGTTGTAAAATGCTTTCGGTTTCATTTTCATAATTTGTTTTCCTAAACTCACAAAAAACGAATTTGGTTTGGTTTTCAGAAAATAGATTTTGAAAATGAAACCAAATGTAGTGATAGTCTGTTTGGATTGGGTATTTTTTAGAAGGGGATAAAAATTAAAAAGAAACTCTTTCAATTTTTGTTAGGGAAACTTCTACATTTCGTATGAAAAATGGAGAAAAATTCAATAATAAATCGGATATTGAAAAACTAATCACAGTGAAAATTTAAATAATAGATTGAATATTCAAAAATTAATCCCCATTATTTTGTGTCGTCTATGTAAATTCAAATGAAATATGCCAATCATGCTCACTTTTGTATAAGCACGATTTCAAGCACATTTTGATTTAAATTTTAATAATACAAAAAAAAACATAACTGCTTTTTAAAATGTTTGGCTAGCATTTATTTTCAAAAAATTATGTATATTGAAATATACATTTTTATTTTTTATATCCATATATATAGAGAACCAATCAAAATAACTCTTGTGAAAATTTCAAATATATTGTCCTACGAACATACCAACATAAGACTGTGTTTAGATTATGAATTTTTGTAGGAATTTTAAAAGTAAAAAAGAAAAAAAGTAAGTAAAATGTTAATGAAATTCACTTTTTCTCTTTTTCTTTTTAAATTTTTATCCAAATCTTTGATTCAAACACCACCTAAAGAAAACAATCCCTTTGGAAATATGGAACTAGGTCACTTTCATTTCATTGTGGATCATTGCTTCCAAAATTCATCGGGAGGTTACCCATTGTGTAACGCAATATAATTCCATCATGCGGAAAAGATAATGCAACCCAAGAAGCCACAAATATTGGAATTTACTTCTCAAATTAGAATATTTGATTTGGTTTTAAATTAAATTAAGAATCAAGCCTGGTCCTAGATTTTAAAAATTTAAGAGCCAAATTGAATTGTAAAATCTTTAAAACTGAACTAGAACCATGTGATTTGATTTTCATTTCACTGTTTTAGGTTAAAAAATGAGCAATGATACATCCCATAATTTTGGAGTTTTAATTGAGCTCTAATGATATAGCAAAGAATTTATAAAAATAAAAAAAAAAGGATAAAAAAATAACATCACAGTGGGACTCACCCCTATTAAAGCTCTTTTATTAGAGCTCACAGTCATTTTTGGTTAAAAAATTTACTACTATATCTAAATTATATAATTCAATAAAATCGATGTACTTCAAAAAAATTAAAAACATAGTTCAATTTTTTACATTATTTTAATTTGATAGATGGTTAGATTGGGAATAAAATTGTAAGATTAATTAATATAAGATTCTTCAATATTGGCTATATTTATATAAATACAAAACTTAATTTGATAAGCAGAGTGGTTAATTTTGATATATTTATGATGTGATACTTTAAAAGTACAAGGCTATAGGTTGGTTTGAGATATGAGTTGGTTTTTAAACTTCTTTTTTTTTTAACTTAGGGTTAAAAAGTTTCATTTGAGATAAATTTTTTAATTTTATTAACTTTTATATAAAAAAAAATAAAATAATTACGATTTGAATGTGATATTTTATCTTATTGACTATTTAATTTATTTTATTTTTTTAAAACTATTTTAACCCCAAACTATTATGCCAAATGAGTGCAAAGTATCATGTAGGCGTCACATAGAAGAAAGAAGAAACCAAATTGAATTGTGAAATCTCTAGAATTGAATCAAAACCAGCTCTAGGCTAAAAAAATCATCATTATATCTATATTATATAATCCAGTAAGAAATTAACGTCTGTTTAGTTTAATTTTTTTAAAATTATTTTTAGATGAGTTTTCATTTATTTTTAATACAGTAATTTTTTTATATTTTTTAGATGCTTCTAATCAAGATGAATCTAAAAGTAAAATAAATTTCTTAAATTTTTTAAAAATCATTAAAAATAAACGAAAATTTGATCAAAAATTCTATGTACATTTTTGTTCGAATTTTTGTTTATTTTTTGTAATTTTTTTTCATATTTTAATTAATTATTTTACTTTTTAAATATATCTAATCTTGATATATCTAAAAAAATTAACTAAAATATAAATAAAAAAATTAATAAAAATAAACAAAAATTCGTTTAAAGACAATTTTTAAAAGGTAGTTCGAATATTTAAATTGTTTAAATTAAATATAAATTTGTCAACCAACCAACACGAGACACTGACACCTCACCCACGGCACAAGTGGACGCCACTTGTTCCTCTTCTTATTTTTATTTTTATTTTTATTTTGATCTTCATATTATCCAACAATTTATTTTTTTATTAAATAATTATTCACAACCAAATGCCATGCGTAATTACGATTACATGACACATACTTATAAATAATGACAAGTGTCTCTCCCATCTCTCTTTATCTTTAACTTTTCATTTTCCTTAATATTCTAGAATTAACCCTAAATAAAATTTAAACATTCCTAATAATTATAGTCTTACTCGAAAATATTTACATTAAGAATTTATTGATTTATTATTACCCAAATGAATTGTCACATTTTAACTATTAAAAATGTCAGTCCTTTATATGTTACTAGCTTGACTTTTTATTAAAAGTAACTTAAAAGTCTTCAGTAATATTCACTATAAGTTTTAAGTAGGTCTTCAGTGATCTTGACATGATGATAATAAAATTAACTAAAACAGTCATTATATTTTTGATAAGCTTGATTATTTCATTAAAGCTAACTTAAAAGTTTTAAGTGATATTATTTATAAGTTTTAAGTACGTCGTCAGTGATCTTAACATGATAATAATAAAATTAACTAGAACTCTTATTACATTTTTGGTTAGCTAATCGTTAAATAATTGTTATTATAATTAAAATTGAGAACGATTAGCTATGCTTCAATTTGAATTTCCTTACCTCATATCATTAGGAATACTCAAGTTGAAATTCAAATTCAATGTTCATGAATTCACAATGAGTAGTGATTAGCTAATAGTTTGACCTCATATCAAAGTTGAATCTATAATATATGGTCAGAAAGGTTTTTCTTAGAAGTTAGCTTAAGAAACCTATCAAACCAAGTAACTTTTATTTCAACACACATCTCTCTTTTAAAAGAACTTACACACCACACTTCGTCCCACACGTTACATTATTATTATTATTATTATTTTTGTGAATATTAAATTTTAAATAAAAATTAATTATAATCAATTTGTATGGTTTCCCGATCATGCTCACTTTTGTAAAAGCATAATTCACAAAACAAACGTTTTGATTTTAAGTTTTCAAATACAGTTTTTAATTTTTTTGTATTTTGTTATCTTCAGTGAATTTTTTCATATTTTAGTTAAATAATTTTATTTTTTGATGCACTAAACCTCGATGAACCTAGCAAATAAAATATTTGTGGCTATATTTTTTTAAATTTAATAAATACAAAAATATTCTGAATTTTTGTATTTTTTTTTTGTATTTAGTGATTTTTTAAATATTTTAATTTTTAAGTGTATTTAGGTTAGGTACATTTAAAAATAAATAAAAAATAATTAAAATATTAAAAAAATTATTGAAATTAAAAAATAAAAATTGTATTTAAAACTTAAAACCAAACAAAATCTAGCTAGTTTTTTAATTGTTGGGTTGAGATTTTAAAAATGTGTATATTAAAACGCGTATCTTTTTCATACCCATGTTACTACATAGACAGAGAATCAACCACAAAACTATCCCTGGTAATAATGACATAACATTAATTGGTATACTAGTGTGTACATTAATTGGTGCATGTAGCACCATCGAAACTTTTAGAATAATACTATATGTACCAATTAATGTACTAACTATTATACTAACAAATAATATGGCATAATTTTAGAGATTTTAGGTATTTATAATTTATATAATAGGTAGGGTCAGTAATAATGACTTAACACTAGTTGGTATACTAGTATGTATATTAATTGGTGCATGTAGCACCACCGAAACTTTTATTTTCATTCAAAATTGAGAGAATTCAAATAACTTTGCCTCTGTTTGGGAAGTAGGTTTTAAGGTTTTTTTTGGGCTAAAATAGTCACAAAAAACAAAATATGCTTTTTAGCCTAACAAAACAAAACATTACATCCAACCCATAATCATTACATTCTTTCTCTCATAAAAAAGCTAAAAGCCCTTCCCAAACTAGATTTTTTAGGCACAAGTTAAAATAGCTAAAAAAGTCAAAATTTAAAAAGTCAACCCACTTCCAAACGAGCTTATGATGTATTTGGATCATAAATTTGAGTATGAATTTCCCAAACAAAGGTAGGAAATTTCACAAATTAAATTTTTTGGCACATGAACCTTTGAATGTTAAAACAGTCATGCTACATACCACTAAATTTCTATTACTAACACCATCACTAATGATGTGGCAAGCCAAAAAAAAAAAAAAATTAAGACACAAAACACATCGACCCATCACACATCCCCGTGCAACCACTAATTAATGGTCTGCACCATTTTCCATATTAAAAATGCATGTTTTTTATTTGTCACTAGCTTAACTCTTGCATTAAAGCAAACTTAGAAGTTTTTGGTGATATTGCCTATAACTTTCAAGTAAATTTTTTATCTTGATATGACAATGATAAAATTTATTGAAACTCTAGTGTGTTTGGTTTGAGTTTTCTGGATTAAGTTTTTTGAAAACTGAGTTTTTTGGTTTTCGTATTCTTTTGTTTTTAGTGAATATTTTTTAAATTTTAAACATTTTTTTTACTTTTTAGATGCACCTTAGTTAGAGGTATCTAAAAGTAAAAATTGTGAAAAATATTTTAAAAATTAATAAATACATAGAAATACAAAAAATATCTTGAATTCTTGTATTTTTTTGTATTTTTGGTATTTAGTGAATTTTAAAAGATTTTTTACAATTTTTACTTTTAGGTGTATTTATGTTAGGTGTGTTTAAAAAGTAAAAAATTACTTAAAATATTAAAAAAATCAGTAAAAACAAAAAAAAAAATAAGAAAGTAGAATTTTTAAAAGTGTTTTGGAAAAGCGGTAACCAAGATTACTCCTTTGAGTTTGCCTCTTTCATCAAAATTAACATAGAAGTTTTCAGTGATGTCTATAAAGTTGGTAGTCTCTGATCCTAATATGATAATGATAAAATTGACTAAAACTTTTATTATGTCTTTGGCAAACTTGATTCTTTCCTTGGAGCTAATTTACAAGTCTTTAGTGATATTGATTAAACCTCTTATTACATCTTTAATAAGACCGACTCTTTTATTAAAGTTAACTTAGAGTTTATTTGGCAACACCATAAATAAGTTGCTTATAGACTTATTTTAAGTTACATAATTTTTATTTTTCTTGCATCCCTTTTTGTAATAAGTAAAAAAGTCAACTTAAAAGTCATATAGTAATATTGCCTAAGCTTAATACTTTACATTAAAACTTAGAAATACCGAGTAGATATAGTGTAACAATTCTATTCTAGAGTATATATATATAACATCACAAAGATTCCCTCCTAGAAGAAGCTAGCTTAAGAAATCTAACCATTGTGATTATCAAACCAAAATCACTTTCGTTTTCAACACATCACTCTTTTAAAACCCAATAATAGGTGAGTAAAATCCTTTATCTTGATGATTGAATAATGAAACCAACTCTTTTTTAAAGATAAAACAATTTTTAGAAATTTATTTTTATCAAACTAGTTTGTAATTTATTTTTTAAATTCAAAATATATTCTAAAAACTCAACCAACCAAAACGCCTATCACTTGGTTTTAAAATCCTCTGTTCTCTCAAAAATTATCAAAATATATTTCTATTTATTTTTGCAAAATATATAAATTAATTGGACCAAAATAAGCACTAAAAATTATTTTAAATTTCCAAAAATTATGTTTACTCTAAAAAAGAAAAAGTCAGGTGAAAGTGATCAGCGTTTATTATGAAAAAAAAAAAATAGCTTTTGAAGTTTAACCAAATAGAGTAAGTATTCTTATAAAATTATGATGTGGGTTCCACATAATATAAGGTTGATACTCACTTGTATAATGTATAAAATATTCATAAGTTCAGTAAGAATTTTTTTAAAGAAATTATTGGGTGTGTCTAAATTAATTTACGCACATCTTAACTAATTTTAAATTCTTGAAATTAATGATCAAATAAATATCCAGTGATCCCTTAAAATGAATCCAACTTAGTAGGGATATGTAACAAAACTTTAAAAAGAAATCACTAGAAATTGCACATGCAAGTCCATATTGTCTTGTTTTTTTAGGGTATTTTTCCTTTATTTTTGTCTTTGCATAGCACACCCCTATAATTATTAATTTCCACTTTTGGGTTGGCCAAGTTTGGCAGTCATTTAATTCAAAAATAATAGAGTGGTGAACAAGCAAGCATGATCAACTGATGTATGCTTGCAAAGCACAAAAGGCATGGGCTTGAAGTTTTAAAACAAAAACCTATTTAACATTAAACTATTTTGACCTTTCTTTGTGTCCAATGAACTTCCAACACATCTCAAGCCCATGAAATGAATATTTTCTCAAATAAGACAAACCAAAAGGCTTGAGAAATAAAAAATTATTTCGACCATTTTATTCTGGTTTGTTCTATGTTATTGTAAGATTATCATATTTGAGAAATAAAAAAATTAATTACAAATTAATAAAGTACAATTGAGATAGTAAATAAGCAAATCCAACTATCTAATATATCATATAATATAACAAATTATTAATAAAAAATAATCTGACTATTATGTGAATTAAAAAAAAAAATTGTGTGTACGCGCGCACATATATGTTCACTTACTCTCCTTTATTATGTTCTTTCCCTTCCATTTTTATTATAAATTCCTTTTCCTCTCCTCTGTTAATTTCTTTTTTTTTCTTTTATTAATTTGAAAACATGTTTTATTTTTTAAAAAGTCACACTCATTCTAGAACATTTTCTTTATGATACGGGAAATTTTTGTTTATGAAATCCAAGTACACACTTCTTTTTTATATTTATTGGTTATTGCTTGCAAATATTGTTTCCAATATATTTTGAAGAAGTTTTATAATAAAAAAAATGTTAATTCTAAATTAATTAGCATTTCTATATGATTTGAAGCAATTTCTTCGGAATAATTGGCAAAAGGGGGAAACTATCAAATTTGCAAGATTAGTCTTAATCATTTTGAATAAAAAGAGCAAGAAATTATTCAAATAAATACAATGTTATGGTAATTTTAAAAAATGAATTAAAATCAATTCACTTTCTAAGTTTAATGTTTTAAGACTGGATTATTATATTTTGACATCTAATTTTTCAATTGATTTGCAAACAAACAAAATTAATACCTTGAAAATAGTTTCATATGAATAAACAGATCTATTTGTAAATGATTCAAACTATTTTTTTTTTTTTTAAATAATCTTTTTTCCTAGTTCAATTACTACATAAAATTAAATTTTAAAAATAATTCACGCATAAGTTAGGGATGACCATTTATTCCCACCCGGTGCGGGTTTTCTCCACCTCCATGAAGAAGTGGGACGGGATATAGATGGGGTTTTACTCCTCTGTCCTATTTATATTTATTAAATATATATCATTCAATTTATTTTCAATATTATAAAATTAACTCAAATATTATTTATTTATCATTTTACATCTTTCAACTTTCATTAATTATAAATACTATTATCTATAATTTTTATTAGTATTTATGTTTTTAAAGTTATAAAATTAACACGCTCCCACCACCAATCCAATTTGCCGAGAGATTATAAATACATTCCAAACCCAGCTAATGACTCTTCCTGCACATACCCAAAAAAATTTGTTTGGGTATTCCAAATAAGTGTACTTTTTATCTTTTTAGACTAAAAAATAAAAGTTGAAAATATAGATGTTTTGGTTAACTTTTTGACTTTTTATAAAAAAATGTGTAATAAAAAATTATAAAAATTGATTTGTAGGAAAAAATTTAACTTGGGAGTTGTGCAACCGTAATTTTGATTTTTAATGAATAGTGTTAACTTTTTAACTTTTTGAATAACTTTTTGACTATATGCCAAACTTAACCTTATTATCTTAAAATTTTAAAAATTTAAGCCCGTACTATTACTGTGAGATCATTGATCTGTGGTGTATCTATTGACTAATTTGAAAATTCAAAATATTTAAGTTTAAGAAATTCCAAACATATAGCAAAATATTTTTACATTTAAAATTAATTTTCCAATCCAAACATTCCTTCAAGATTGCACACGAAACGAATCAGGTGGCCTACACTACACACCAACTGCAAATCTTTCCAATTCTTACGGGTCTGTGCCACGCCATAGATCCCTCGTCACCCACAACACCACAACACTCTCTGTCTCTCTCTCTCCCTCTCCCTCTCTACACGAAACGACTCAAAAACCTTGTCTGGGGTTGCCTTATTTATTGCCAAGCCTCTTCTCTATTCATTAATTACTCCTTTACATTGATATACCGTAATCTGAGCAGTTGAAGAGCCCGAGATTTGGGCAATCTTGTGGGATTTTGAATCCCCTCTCCGGGTTTCAAGAATTCTTTTTTAAGGCATTGGATTTCTGGGTTTCTTCTTGATAGAATGATTGTTTTGATATTTGATTCTCCGTAATCTCGCATCGTATGGTAAGGGTTTTGTGGGGAAATTCGATTGTGATGATGGGTTTTGTGAGAAATTTGATTTTTTATGTGGGTTATGGAGATGGAAATGATTGGATTACGCTGCTATGATCTTTTCTGTTTGATGTTTTTGTGGGTTTTTGCGGGTTTTTGTGGGTTTTGTGTTTGAGTTTATCAAATATATGATAATGGTTTTTAGGATATAGAACTTGATTGAATTTTATAGTTTGTGCATTCAATTTACAGAGATATCTAGATAGATTTTGATACTGTTCCATTTGTGACATTGTTTGGTCATTTTTAGGTCTGTGGATAATTTTTTAGTCAGAATTTAATAGGATTTACAGACTATAGATCTTCATACTTTTTATGTTTGTGGAAGACTAAAGTTAAGAAATTTTAGAAGTAGGTTGATTGAGAGTTTAGAGAGGTTTTGTTGGATTCTTTGGTTGTCATTATTTTGAGTGAACAATGTCTGGTGGAACACCAGTTGGGGGTGGATTCATGAGACAGAGGCATAGCCAAGGATATACCTCGGGTAGTGATGACCTCGAGGACGATGCATGTTCAAGAGCAAGTCCTCAGTCACCGTCGTCATTGCAGCAGAAGACACGACGGAGATGGATTGAGATTACGGAGAATGTTCTTTGGATTGCTTCTGCAGTTTTTATCATATACTATGGTGATAGGCATTCCAATTTTATTGTCATCTTATGGCACGATGATCGGATTAGAAGGTAAATGCTTATGCTTAGATTTTTTATTATCCGTTTATTGCTCTTTTTATTAGTTCTTTAAGCATGTATAGAGGACAGTTAAAAATTCATTGTTTGGTTGTTAGTGGTTAAGGTTGCCATAGTTTCTAGTCTTGAATAATTGGAAAAATTTAAAATTCGTTGTTTTTTTTTCTTAGAGGCTAAGATTGACATGGTTTCTAGTGTTGCATAATTTAAAGAATTTTATTAGACTAGGGGAGCTTTGGTAGCATAAAGATGATGAGAATTGATGCATTTTGGTAGCTACAAAGATGATGAGAATTGATGGATTTTTGGTAGCCCCAAAGATGATTAGAATGTATGGAGTTTTGATAGCTGCAAAGTTTAGAGAATTTATAATTAAACATTCTTGACAGGACCACATTTACCAGTTAGTAATTTTTGGCTGTGTAGGATGTTTTCAAATTCTATTATACAGTCATTAAAATTTAACAGTAATTTCATTTCAAAATGCCCAAATTTTGGTCGCCTTAGAGTGCTTTTATTTAATAAAAAAAGAGTGGGTTGGAACAACATGTTCGCATGTTAATGATATGAAAGAAAGTGGAATGGTTTCATAATAATTTGATTTTTTAATTCTGCGATATTAAAGATTGGACTTTTTCTCACTTCCTTCTGGACATGTTGATTGCTACTTGCATATTTTGAAAACCATGTCGTATTTGTGGTGTCTATTAGAATATGTTTGAATCTCGCATTTTTTTTGTGTGTGTTGGTATTTTGATGAATTAAAAGACTCTTTCGATGAATCATAAGTTGAAATTAAAACTATCAAGGATTGATGTCAGAACTAAGTGGCTTTCTTCCAAAATCTTGATCCTGATTTCATTAGAAAAACTTGGTTAACTGTTAATCTCCTTAAAATTGCAAAAATCTTGATCTAACACCATGTAGTAATGATTAAAAGGATTATGTATTGTTGTGTACTGAAAATCTATGATAGCATGTTTTATGTGCAACATCATGCCATTTAGAGTATGTTTTTCTCAACTATTAGGAATGTATCTTTATGTTTACAAACAACTTGAACACCTGAGACATTTATATTTTAACCCTTTCAGAATGTTATGATTTGGGTATTTGGATTGATTACTGAATAATTGTGTTTTTTGTTTTTTGTTTTTTGCTACTATTTTCTTTTCTCTTCTTTCTTTCCTTTCTTTTTTGTTTTTTCATTTTTTTCTATTTTTTGTTAAAAACACAATTTTTTTCACCGAAAATAATTGAATGTTGTTAGGTTGACAATTGATATAGTTTTATTAGTGATGGATGTATCAAGTCTGTCTAACAACTTGGAACTTGCTTTTCTTAGGAGAGGATAAAAGAAAATGTTCCATTTGTATGTATGAGTATGACTGTGGCATACAACTCCTGACCTGAGATTTGTCTGAGTTATGCAGTCAATACATTAAGAAATTCACCAAAAATAATTGGATGTTGTTAGGTTGATAATTGATATAGTTTTATTATTGATGATTGTTGTATCAAGTCTGTCTAACAACTTGAAACTTGCTTTTCTTAGGAGAGGATAATAGAAAATGTTCCATTTGTATGTATGAGTATGACTGTGGGATACAACTCCTGACCTGAGATTTGTCCGAGTTATGCAGTCAATACTTTAAGAAATAAAAATAAAAAATAAAAAAAAAATTAATTGGCACGCTAGAAGAATTGAGACTTGTATCTTTAGGAACATATTTTGAAGGTTCTTTGGGCAATTCATTGACTTCAGGGCCACTAGACTATAGGGAGTGTCAGATCACATTGTTAGCGACGGCATGTTTCTCCACTTAATTTGGATAATTTTCCAATTACTATTATTTTGAATTTAAAGTGATAAATCCCGTGGCTTAAGCCTCACTTCTCCAGGCTCAGAGCTCATGCTTCCAGAACTTGCCAGACATTGCTTAACTTGTCCTTTGATCTTGTAAATGCTACGCAACTGCTTCAAACCTTCAGCTTTGTTCCATCCAGTAATAAAAACTAGATTTGTCTTATTATTGATTTAAATTTTTTAATTCTATGTGCATCTGTACATATGTAATTGCTTGAAGAGTTAAGAGTTGATGGTGTGTATAGATTAACAAAAATCTCCTTGCTTGTGTGGTTTACCATTACGTGTATCCTTCGTGCAGAATACCCTTATACCTTGGGATGGTGGGAGTTGGTTTGAACATTATCTTCTTCTTATACACCAGTATGTTAGCATGGAATATACGGAAGTCTGGTGAGAAGTGGGATTTTTCAAGTACATCTGCCCTACCATTTTTTACCTTTATTGGGGTTGTCTCCTTTTTCTTGTAAGGCAACTATCCCAACTTATTTGTTTTTATATTATTTTGACAGTATGTTCAAGACTGCTACTCATCCTGTTCTTCTGGACTTTTCATGCAGGTTTTCCTTTGCATTGTGGCCAATTTGGAGTTTCTTGGCCTTGCCTCTTGTGGTGAGTCTGAGTCTCATATGGTTTTAGTTTTGTGTTTACTTGTACACAGAATTTGGGTAAACTATGCTAACCCCCCTTTAGGTTTGAAAAAAATACACTGAACCCCACTAATTTGACATAATCACACTATGATCCCTTAAGGTTTTAATTCACATATTACATAGCCCCTTTCCTATCAATCACTCATTAATCGTATGGATGAAAAAATGATATTATCATCTCTTTTATACTAAAATGTATATTTTACCCTTGATTATTCATGTATTTGCATGCTACTTACATTAGTTTTGTTTGCTTTAATTTTGCTAAAAGGGAAATTAAACTTGTGGGGGTTAGTTTATTTTTTCCAAACCTCAGGGGTAGTTAATGTAATTTACCCTAGAAATTTTTCTCGAGAAAATTAGCTGACATATTTGCATTCTGCAGTTCTCGCTGTTTATGGCTGGCATGGTCTTGGTACCCTACCTGATCTTTGGGACATTGAGGCCGCAACCCAATGTTCTCCGTATAGATTGAATTTTTTGGATCCAAGTGAAGAACTCCATGACCATACACACTTGGGTGAATAGTTCATATCTTAGATTTTATAGTTTTGTTCTCTTGTATTTGATGCATACCAACCATTACTGGTGATAAAAACAACAGCTCTAATGTTCTTATTGAATGATTTTTTATTTTCACATATTGATTCATGAAACTACTGGAAACCTTAACCCTGTGGTATATGAATGGAATTGATTGATTTTTTATTTGGGTTAGAGGAAGATTCCTAAGACAACTCTGCAATTTAATTTGACTGTTATGTTTTGTGCAGTTATGGCATTTGTTATTTGTAGTTTTTTTTTATTTGGATGTAAGTTGGGATTGCACGATGACTTCAACATACTGTGAAAACTTATTCTGTGTCCCTTTCAGATAAGCATTAGAGCTCTAAACAGATATCTGTGTAGTTATGCCATACATTATTTGTTTCTTTTACTTGGTTGGAAATTTGGGATTGTAGAATAATTTTAACCCCAGCATAACTACTTTATTTCTCCCCTAGTTGTGGAGAATGATGGTTTTGTCACTTTTTTAAGAATCAACTGACTAGCATTTCGTAAGCAGTAGAGGGTGGATGGTTGAATATTTTGACAAACACAAACCAAGTTGGCCATACACACGTCTTGTCCATGCAACATAGTTTCACACATCTCTGACGGTTTTTTTTTTTTTTTTAGGTTCATTTTTTAATTGATATGAACTTTTGAAGATTTATCTACAAAACTAACATTTAGCAAATTTAGCACTTGAGCTCTATGTTCACTTTTCAATTCATATTATTTAGGATTGAAAACTTGTTCTTGATTTTGAAAGATAAATTGCCCTTTTTGGTGTCCCTTGTTGTCGAGCATATCAAAAGACTTGCAATCTGCGGCATATTTTAAGGTACACATGGTGCCACTAAGCCTAGGCACTCAATCTTTTTGAGATCCTGAGAAACTGGTCAATTATTTGTACAGCTTGAGCATATATACCCCTGTTAGATGGCTTCTTAAGGACATTTTGAGGTAAAAGTATAGGGTTCACTTTGATGCACCACTTTTTTTGAAGATATTTCTATGGGAAATCATTGATAGGCCGAATTTTTGGCCGAAAGTGACTGAAGTGTTGCATTGCTATTGGACTATGATATAGTGGCACCCGTCATTGCCTAATGAAATGCTCGATTCTGGGCGATATAAGGTCTAGAAAGTAGTGCTCTATTTCTATAGAAGTGGATTGAAAATTGAATTTGGTACTCATGAAATTATTTTGTTTCGTTTCGTTTTCAAAAAATATTCAAAAAAACTTTAATCAAGTTTGGTGAAAAAAACAAAAGAACACACATCATCTTTATATATTTTTTCTTTTTAAGAAATTTATTTTCATCAAACAAGTTTCTACGTTTCCAAGAAAAATTGAAAGCAGATTTCTTGCCCTTTGCTTGTTGTACCTTTGAAAAGTTTTGGTGTAGATATGGGTAGATGATGGATTAAAGTAGAATATGGTATGTTGAATCCCTAACATACCCCTGAATGAGTGAAAATGATAATTGATGTTTACAATGATTTTGACTTTAAATATTATCTTTTATTCTCATGTGTTGGTGGTGTCATATCAGGACTTTGTGCAAGTCATTGTTCTTTGCACTGTTGTTAGCATATATAAAGCAGGACAACAAGCTATTGATAAAGGTTGGTTGTAAGTAGACACTCTAGCAACTTCAATTTTTGCCTATCTGTGGCCTGAACTTATTTCAGATAAAGTTTGCATGTTTGAACAGTTTGAAGTAGGCATTGGAAGCTCTTCTCTAGGGTTTATACTAGGTTTTGTCTGTCTTTTTATGTTGTCTGTATTTTATCAGATTCTTGAGTACTCTTTAGTTGTGTTTGAATCCTAGGATTTGTGAAAGAAAAAGTTGAAAGAATGAGAGATCTGACAAAATTTTAGCTTATATTTGCTTTTGCTTCCATTTTTTCCTTTTCATCCACAAATCTTCTCTTAAATTTTTGAATCAAACACAATCTTAGGATTAGAAAGGTAGGGTTGTTTCATTGCGACTTTGGCATCATAGGTTTATATTTTGGAAACAGTCTCTTTGCATACAATGCTAAGGCTAGGTACATGTGATCCTCCCAAACTTTGAACAAGTTTAAATCTTAGGCCAAGTTTGGCTAAACTAAAAAAGTACACTTATTTCATCTTTTTATTTTTTGAGTCACATCAATCAACATATTCTCTCTACTTTTCTACATAATACAAAAAGTCAAAAGACACTTATTAGTCTTCCCAAACTTGGCCTTAGAAACAGTCTCTCTACATGTAGAGGTAAGGTTGCTTATATTTGATTCTCCTCAAACCCAACAAGTAGAGAACGTAAGCAGTAATGCAGCCGAGTTTGTTTTAGTAAGTTTGGACTTGTTTATTAAGATTTTAACGAGCTTTCAGTGAATAAAATTTAACGAACCGAGCTCGAGCCGAGTAGACTTAAGCTCGAGCCTGTTCACGAGCCTTAACGAGCCAAAAAATTTATAAATTCATACTTGCATGTGAGACTAAAGTTACAATTAAAACTTTGATTAAACAATTATATATACAATATATATAAACATACTAAAAAAAGTTCTTATTTTATTAAAATAATAATATCTACTACCACTATTATATAAATATACTATCGATAGTTAATTATTATTTACATTTATATTTTTTAAATATATAAATAGCATATTTCTCTTATTTTTTATACATATTTTTATATTATTTAATATATAAATAATAAATATTAAACGAGCCGCTAACAAGCCGAGCTTTAGAATGTTTGAGCTTGTTTATTAAAAAATTAACGAGCTCGAGCTCGAACGCAAAAAAAAATTAACGAACTGAGTTCGAACGAGCTCTTAGCTAAGCTCAGTTTCTGCTCGTTATGTAAATTGCTCATTCATAGATCCTACCAACAAGGTTTAAAACCTTGTAAAAAGTTTCTCCACATGTGGAGGTTAAGTTGCCTACATATATCCTTCCCCAATTCCTACAATAGTACGCAAGAATCTCCATTGCATGTAGAAGTAAGGTTGCTTATAAGTTGTATATGACTTTTTCCAAATCCATGATGCGTTTAAACTTTAAAATAGTCTGCTTACATGCAGAATAAGGTTGTTTACATCGACTTTTCTTGAATCGTGCAATAGCACAAGATAGTCTCATACATTGGGACCTCCTTTCTTTGAATGGTTTGGTTGGTATTCAATTAGAACTTGAACTTGACCAATCAGTTTAAGTCTTTGATCGAGAAGAATCAAAAAACGGAAAATTCTTATCGCTAAGAGTTTATTCAAACATGGCCCAATTGAATTTTTTTAAAAACTCTTACAGATAAAAGTATTCCGTTTAATGATTTTTCCCGATCAGAGTCTTCTATTTAATGACTCTTTTTTATCAAAAACCTCAATTATCTGATCTAGTTGAAATTTCAATTGGAAACAAGCCATTGTCTTCTTTGAATACTGCTAGGATTGGAATTGTGCCTATTCTCCTGTTGCCGTTAGTAGTTGTAAGTTTATGTACCTCTCTTTGTGTGCTTAGTGCAATTGTGGTGTGTGTTGGGGTGGAAAGTGATTGCAATACCCCACACTCCAACGACTTTCTTAATTCCCACAAAAGACCACAACCATACCTTGTCTTCAAAGTTGAGAATGGCATGTTTCAACATCTTCCCACTACAAAGAAAAAAAGGCAAGCATGACAACATTTTACAATAGAGCTTTGAACATTTTTTGTGAATTGCATTTACATTATAATTATACACTAAGATGTTAAATGGATTAGTTGTTTCATAAATGGAGTGGACTTGTCAACCGATCGGATTTGATCTTAATTCAATTTAAAAAATTTCAAATCAATAAGGTGAAATCTTATCTGATAACCCAATAGACCCGACTTGGACAAATCTAATATGTAATTGGATCAGATCAAATATCTGATTCGGTCTAGTCTAATTGTAATCTTATTGGTTGCATCCTTAAATCAAATATGTTAGAAAGAGTAATATTAGGGCTTGTACAGATTTAGAAATAGAAATCTTAATATACATATAGATATTAAACAAGGCGGGTTTTGGATTTGATATCCAATCATGTTGGATTCAGATTTGCACCGATTTGATCTGTAGTCGATCCGTGGACTTGTGGGAATGCAGAAAAAGAAAGCATCTTTTTAAAATAAATAAATAAAACTGATGGAGCTAACGAGATCATGACCAATTGTGGAGAAAATGATAGAATTAGAAAAAGCAAAGTGTTTTCTTTTTCTTTTTTCTTTTTTCTTTTTTTCAGTTTCTAAGTTAGTCATAAGTTTGGTTGAAATAATCTACGACCATTATTGTTGCCATGCAGAACATGAGTCAAATTTATTTAATTTACAACTTGCCCATGAAGAGTGCCTAACTTTCTTCAATTAGTTTCATGCATGAAAAGGATATAAGACTAATATACAATTTACTTTTGGTTGAATTTTTTATTTTTGTGATTTTAAAATTAAAAACAATGAAGAGTGGGAGGTGTTGTCTTCCTCGGTGGGCTAAACCTAACCTTATTATGATCCGATTTCTTCATTTTGTAAGTTAGTTGACCAAGTCATCCATATAAAAATTTAGATTAGGCGACATCAATAATAATATATAATTAGATTCTATTGATTCCGAAAACTAATGGATAATATGTTCCATAAATCATTTGCCGTCAATTTTTTTCTATATAAATATAATTCAATTATATGACTATCGATATTCTATCAATTTAATTTTTTCAGTGATTCACGTTCATAGCTCGAATCCAAGCGTCCGAATGCCATTCGGCCAAACGACGTTGCGTTTTTTTTTTTTTTTTTCATTTTGAGAAGAAGAGAACACAGAGGAGGAGGAGAAGAGAAGAGAAGAAGAAGAGAGGGGTATAAACTAGGAGGGAGGGAGGAGGAGGGGCAGCAACCAGGCGGGTGGAGCAGAGAGGCTCGGAGGCAAGGCGGAGGAGGCAGCCAATGGCGACGCGGCCGGGCAGCCGGGCAGCAGGCATTTACGAGTCAAGGACGGGCGACTCACTCTCTTCTCTTCCAGATCCTGAGGCGTCTCTCTCTTTCTCCCTCTCTTCTCTCTCTCTCTCTCTCTCTCTCTCTCTTCTGAAAATTCGGGGCATTCGCGTTGGGATTTTCGAGCTAAAAGACATTTCTCTTAATTTTTTTACTTCAATGATCTGCTCAACGAACCTTATAAAATAAAGAGGGAATTACACTCCAGTGGTGTGAGTGAAAATTACTTATAATTAATATTATAAGCTTTTTTTATTAATGTATATGTTTGGTTTGTGTTTGAGAGATGTGTTTTAGAGATAAAAAGTACAAAAACATGTTTGGTTTGGTTTTTTGGGAAATTTGTTTTGGAAAATTGTTTTGAGAGAGAGTTTTGGAAAAAGTGATTGATTTGATGTGTGTGTGAGAGAGATTTGTTTGGAAAACTTGTTTGGTTTGTGTGTTTTGGAAAAAAATTTTGGAAAAATTTGTTTGGTAGAAAATTTACGAAATTTGTTTGTAGAAAATTTCAAATTTTTTGAAACATAAACCAAACCTACCCAAGTGGGCCCCACCAAGAGAACAACACCCAAGCATCGTGTTTCTCATCCTTGTTTCTTAATAACTTAAAAGGATGACTCAGCATGTCTTACTTGTATAAATTTTATTATATAATTAATTAAAATATTAAATAAATAATATTATATAATATTCTGGAACTACCAAATCATTACCTTTAATATGGCATTTCAAAACTCATATACTAGTCTTTCTTGCCCAAATTCAATCTTTGGAGTACCTTTGCTAATTTAAACTAGTAATTTGAAAGGAAATATCATTTCAATGTATATTTTCAAAAAAATTAATTTTTTAAAAATTAATGATTAAATTTACAGATACTAATAATTAAAGTCTTAAATTATTTTATAAATTTATATTTCTTTTGAAAAGACATAACAGAATTGTAATTTCACGTAATTTAAATGTGTCATTTCTTTGTATTTTTGTGCCATAATTTTTTTCTTCTAATTATATTCTAATAACTTAGCAGACAAGAAATTTAGGGAGGTCTTGTCCCATGATGGAGACCTTAATCCTTTCTAAGTCTTCAAGTCTTTGGAAGATGCCATTGGCTATATTGATAAAGGAGTTTTTTTCATTTTCATTTTCATTTTTTTATCTTTCCATTTTCTTTTTCTTTCTTTTCTTTTTTTTTTTTTTTTAGGAAACATTAAGAACACTCCTCTTTTATGGGTTTTTATTTTATTTTATTTTTGCTTTTTTTCTTTTTGAGACAAATGATAATATTATGTATTTTAACACAATTGTCGAAGGGGTTGATAAAGTTTATCTATGTAATACTAAAACATTCGGAATCAAATTTCGTTTTCAAATTACCCTTCTTCCACGTTGTGTAGACAATGATCATTGAGAAAAAAATATTTGAATTTTCATTAGTTGAAAATCAAAGGATTAGCCTGATAGATGAGGGTACTCATTTATTTGGCTTGATGTTTAGGTGCGAGTATTTCTATGCAACTTTTCTTTCCCTTATTTTTCTCGTTTTTGATTTATTTTAAAAATAAGAAATTTAAAATTTAAAAAAAAAAAAATCATTAGTGGGAAGATTTTCAGGATATTATTAGACTGCAGGGCACATTGTGGTTGAGTTGTGTTTATGTATTGATAATGAACTTGAAAAACCAAGCACCTATTAATAGATATTAATTAGAGTTTTATAATGGAGGAGTGAGTATAGATATCATTCCAACCAAGTGGATTACTGTTATCACAAGCAAACACATTCTTCTATATCCAAACAAGCCCTTTAGATTGAGCAGAGTTCCCCCATTGAAAGGGTAATAATTACAGTCAACAAAGGGTAAGGGTGGGAGTCATTTCCCCATCACCAAGATGTTGGACATCTAATGAGTAACAAGCCACACACTAAAGGAAAATGTCTTACTCCCAGTGAGGGTGATCCCACCAGTCTCACTGTTTTTTGATTAGTTCTTTTTTTTTTTTTTATCTTTGTCTTACACTTACTCCCCCTACGTGGAGGTGGGGGTCTTGTCACCCCCACAGGGGTCCCCAAATGCCGCATACTAAATGAGATGTTCTTTTGGTTGTTATGGGCATGGTGGTGATCTCACATGAGCGTGGTGATTGGTGAGAAAATAGAGTTCACGATTTAATATTGAATGTCAAGCAATAAGGAAATAACATGAAACATGACATTTACTAATTGATAGGAGTATTGTCACATGATGCTCTAAGACCACCTAATAATTTTTCGTTATAAATCCACGAAAATGAAAATAAATAAATAAATAAAATTGATAAAATGATAGCTAATTAGTATATTAGGATGCAAATATTTTATTAAAGAGATGGGGAGGAGTGCTAAGTCAATAGATTAATTATCCATCACTCTCAAAGCACTAAGTTGACAAGATAATATGGTATTTTCATACTAATAAGAGTAATAATATTGATAGGATAGATAAGAGGTAAGATTAGTCTCATTCATTCTTCCACTTAGAGAAGTTATTTTGCATTCTTGGAGTAATTTCATGTAGTGTTTCAAATTAATAGTTATTGGTATAAATGGTAAAATTTGTCACTTTTACATTAATATGACAATATGAAATGTGGTTATTAAAAAATTAGTGTAAAGTATTGTTTTAAGAGCACAAATACATTGCAAAAAGTGTCCAAGTTAAATTTTGACTAGAATTTTAGTAAAGTCATTTTTACAAATCAACAATCATGAATTTACTTTTTTAGGAGTAGATTTCACGATCAAAAATTGATATGAAAATTGGTTGTGTTAAAATAATCCGTAAACTATTACAATAGTATAGTTAAATTGGTCCCATCATCACTAGTCTCACTTTTATGATCCAAATTATTTGTTTTGTAAGTCCTCATAGGTAGATCTATGAAAAGTATTAAATTGACCCAATAATAATTAACACACAATTTCACCAAATTTATCTTAAAAAATAAATGTCTATTTTCAAAATTTGTAATCAACTTTTTTGAAGACAAATCTAACGACATCTTGTAGTTACAAATACTGGATCAATTTGATTTTTTTTTTATTGATGATACACATACCAAAAAAAAAAATTACAAATTGGACAATTCAATTCATTAGAATGAGCTAGTGGTAACACTCCTTTTTTTTCCCCCTATTTTTCCAAATATAATTGTACACACTAGAAAGTAGTCAAATACATCAAAGTCAACCCTGATGAACAGTGGAAATCACTTCACAAAAATATTCCAAATTTCAAATTCCTTTAATCATAACTTCCCACCAATAAAGTAAAAGATTGTAGATGTGATGGATGTTATCATACTCTAATCACACTGATCTTATATCACTCATATAGGAGATGTAATGTCATCTAATCTTTGGGCCCAAATGCGATCAATGAATCAGCAATGTGGTAAGCCCCTATTTTCCAATGACTAAAATAACCTTTGTGGAGTAGGCCTAAAGTCATGTATGATGTGGTGGGTCATACATTGGAAAATTTTCTTACTTCCAAAACATTTGGTGGAGTATTGGAGGGGTAGAAATGAAATATATATATATATATATATATTTGCTGGTAGGTACAACATGCATCATAGATGGTGTGCTTTTTATTTGTAGAGGACACATAATTATTGTTTTTTATTTAAAAAAATCCAAAAAACCTAAGTGTTTGATCTTGGTACAAATTAAATTTTAATTTTTAAATTATTTTATTTTAAATTTTAAATAATATTTAATTCTAACTATACATTAGTTATAACTAATCGAACTAGGATAATTTAACAATTTAATCACTTTTTGTCAGCGGTATTGGATGGTGATGGTAGCTCTAGATTGGAAAGGAATAAAAAAGAAAAAATTAAAATGAGGTTAGAGTGGATGTATTAAGGAAGATATGGCAGTAAGGTGGATGATGAGTGACCAATGGCTACAAATGAAAGGATTTAGGATTGATACTATTCCTAAATGTTGAAGCGTAAATTAAAACATTTAAAAAGTTATAATTTAATTTATTATTGAAATCAATGATATTGCTTTTTTGTAATTATAAATTAAAGTGACGAATTTCTTAAACTTCCAATGCATTTAAGTATGTAATAAATAAAAGAAATTGACACGAAATCTATCCTGTCATGAATTCAATTAGGAAAGCCTTACAAGACTCACTCATATTAGAAAATTTTATCCAATTTTGAAAATTAAATTGTTCACGCATTCTAGAAAAAGTCTATCATATGCACTCTACTACAAATTAACGTAATTTTGTTATTAAATTTCGTAACATCAATCACAAAATATATAATCCATACAAATTAATCCAACAAAATACCTAAAAATTTTGTGATTGATACTACATAAGTTTGTGATGTGATTACAATATTTTTTAGAGCTCTGTTACAGAGCTCGAAAGGGTTCCGAGTCAAATTTGGCACGAATTTGAGAAGGAAGAAGGAGGAAGAAGAAGAAAAAAACAAGAAGCAGAATTGGAGAAGGCCCTAAAAATAGGGCTGGAGGCGGAGGCAGAGATGGAGGCAGGAGGCCGAGGCGACGATCAACCCGCTTGATCTTGACGACGAGTTCCGGCTGCAGACTCAGCTCCTTCTCTCCCTCTGTATCTCTCTCTCGCCTCTGCTTCTCTGTGTTCAAAATAAAGAAGAAGAAGAAGAAAGAAAGAAAAGGAAGAAAAAGAAAAAAAAAAGAAAAAAAAATTTAAAGTCCAAAAGCAGCGTGGTTTTGGGCTTCAGCTGATTGAGCCCCATATTTGGACCCTCAAACATTTTTCTATTTTTTATATACAATTTGTGAAAAGTTTATATATTTTATAATTAATATTATAAAATTTTATGATAAAATTTTATCAATTTATAAGAGGATGCATATGATATGCACCTCAGTGATGTTTTTCCCACACTTTAATATGTTTAAGCAAAATATATTTTTAATTGACGAAAAATGTGAGTCATTTCTACCAAAAGGTTTATTGATCACATGGACCATCACTTTCCATCAATTTAAAAATATATTTACTTACACACTTAAAAAAATGTATGAACAAATTTAAACTGTCCAAATTCCACCATAGGTTTTCTGTGTTTATCAAACTCTTTATTTAAAGAATCAAATTTTATTTTTGAAAAAATTTCAATGCAGGTTTAAAAAAAATACAAATAAATTATAAACTTTATAAATATTAATAATTAAATTTTTTTTATCAATCCGTAATAATTTTTTTTTGACAAGTACACCTATTAATACTTTTTCCAATATTTTCTTGAACTTTAAAAGTGGCAATTGGATCCACAATATTTATTTTGACTATACTGTTTTATGGGATATTCTGAGTCTTTTTGATAATTCAAATGATCACATTTTAGAGTATATTGAGTAGAATATACTTATGCTTATGAGGTTAATCGGATATCATTAATCTTTTCATCCACTCACAATTGTATTCATTTTAATACTTTTAAATCACAATGTCATTTATTTTGCATACAAACATGAATGGATGAAAAATTAACGACGTTCGATTATCTGACATTTATTTTTGCAACCATATTCTATTAAATATATTTTAAAATATGAGCGGTTCGAATTATTAAGCGGATTAAGAAATGCATAGGGTAACTTACAGCAGAGAACTGATGTAGACACTCAGTTTGTTAGGGTAGCACAGGCATGAGACAGCCTATGGGAACATATAGAAGCCTGATGGAGCACTCCAAATCCTTTTTTCATTAAGGCTTGTTTGAAAAAGTTGATTAAAAATTAATTTTTTAAATATATATATATCAAATAAAAAAATAATTTAATCAAATTAGACTAAAAGTTTGACTTTTACCAAATTTCCAAAACAGCCCTAATTAGAGCATCTCCAACGGTTCAGCAAAAATTTCATTGATTTGAGTCAAAATGGGCGATTTCCTTGATTTGATACTTGGCGTTCAACGGTTTACATCAATTGTTGCATCAAATTCTGTAGAAGAACCTTGGGTTGGTTGACCGGCCGATCGATGATAAACCCAAATTTTTTATTTTTTTTTTTTTTTTAACCGGTTGAACCTTTTTCTGGACCTTTTGAACTTTCTGGGTGGTCGGCCGGGATTGGTCAGCCGTGGAGTCGGCCAGGGTTGAGCATCACCTAAAAAAAATTTTTTTTTTTTATTTCTTGAACCGTTTGAACCTTTAGGCGGTTGACCGTTGGTCAGCGGATGGTCGGCTTGGGTTGGTCTGAAATCGAGAAGCAATGATTTGGTGAAATTTGGTGAAATCTTCTCTTCGATTTGGTGAAAGATTTTTTGAATTGTCGTTGATGCTCAATCGATGAAACGGTTGGAGCGTGAAAAGGACATTTTTTCATCAAAATTTAAATTTGGTGTTGGATTAGTGGCTTGGAGATGGTCTTAAGGTGTGCAAAAAAAAATTGCTATCTTTCTCTATACCAGGACTGCAACAAAGAGCTAACTTCCAAACCAGTTTTGTGGACTTGTTCTTTTTCTTTGATTTCTTCGGTTAAGTCCACCGGCCAAATGTCATCATCATATACCTCACCTCTTTCTCATTCTCTCTTCCATTAATGGTTTAGGTTTGCTTTTTCCACCTCTCTCTCTCTCTCTCTCTCTCTTTGCTGTCTTCTCAAACAGTTTCTTGTGGCTTGGTAGGTTGTGCCGTTGGGGTCATGGGCCCTATTCTCCACCAAGATTTCAATCGTGAGAGAAGGAGTCTATCTCTTCATTGCTTTTCTTTCCCCATTTTCTTGATGTTTCACATTTGTGTTCTAGGGGTTCTTGGGAGGATAAAGAATTGAGTTCTATGTCTGTGTCTCTCTCTCTGTCTCTCTCTCTCTCTGAATTCATGAAATTGGTATTTTTGAGGTTTTTGCTTTCTGGGTTTTGATTTTTTAGACATGGGTTTTGAAGATTGAGCAGTGTTGGAGTTTTTGTTTGATCAGCTTCTGTTGACTGTATAGTCTTCTAGTTTTCTGCATCTGAAGTAGGCAACCTTTGATTCTTGAATTAGGACTTCTCATTTTCTTGGTGAATTGTTGGGTTTGGATTATTTAAGTTATTTTTTAGATAGGATTTGGATTACTGAGGTGGGTTTTCAAATCTGAAGAAGAGGTTGGGGTATCAGGTAATCGATCGGTTCTTTGGTTTTCCAATCTGAGAGTTGTGATATTATACGCTTCCAGAAACTCAATGCAGGATTCAATTTCAGCTTGTATGCTTGGTTTTTAATTTTCAAGGTGAATTTTCAATGTGAAGTGATTATAACAGTTGGTTTTGTGATGACTTGTGCATTTCTTACATATAGGATTTTTTCTTGTAGGATGATTATTGAAAGATAGGTATTTGACATTTGAGGTGTTTTTGAAGTTGGATGTTTTAAGACATGGACAGGATGATTCAGCCACCTTTGGTAAATTTCATTTTGCCTTGTTGCTTGTTCAATCCTACATATGTTTTAAGTAATGTATGCTAGGTTTTATGTTATGCTTTTAGCATGTTGAGAATGTTTATTTCATATGTTTGAGTGGTTTTCTTTTTCTTTTTATAAGTATTTCCTATTTTGACATGGGCGTCATGGTTTCCAAACCACAGAAACAGCCTCTCATTGCGTGGGATAAGCTGCCCATTGAGACTGCCTTAAAGTAATTCTGTTTTGAATTATCAATGTTTTTGGACCTCGGATGAGAATGACCTTATTATTGGAATAAACTAATCTGAGATTTCCTGGCTACAATGTTGTCCAACAAAACTAAATGAATTAAGTTCGGTTTCAGTCACTATCCTGCATAAACCTGGAATCAATTTAGCTTGGCATCTTTGGTTTAAGAACAATTCTACATGAACATAGATCATACTCTTGTAGAACATTCACATGATATTCATTGTCTATACTTCATTTAGACAAATCACACTATAAGATTCTTGGTGAACTCCTCAATTTTGCTTCCAAGGTCTTTTTCTTGTGAATATCCATCATGTTTTCTTTGTCCATTTTCAACTATACAAATAAGTCTAGAAGCTTGAATGTGGATATGAAATATGGATATGATGATATGAAAAAAATCTAAAAACTAGGCTATGATGCAGCGTGAGAGGGATAAGTTGAAAAATAAATAATTTTCAATATTATATTATACATGAGCTCAAGAATAGTGAGAAACCATTGAATTAGATATTAGTTTAAGAGCCAATAGTTAGTTTACTTTTTTTTCATTGGATACATTAATTTGATAAAATATTTATTAAAAAAAACAGATTTCTACTTTGAGTCTTACCACTATTTTCTTCTTCAATAAGAAACAAAATTATTGAAAATTACTCTTATATTCAAAATTATATACTATATTAATATCTGTAAAAATTATTATAATTTCAATTTCATAATAATTTGAATCATTGACCTAGAGTCGTTCCAAAATATATCTGATGCTTACTCCAAAAATTAATAACATCAAGTATGAGGAATCGTTTAGGAAAGTATTAGATATGTACCCGGCCCGTTATGCAAGGAGTATCGGGTATCCAATACTGAGATGAATCCCATTTAAGTATATGTGATTCATAATAGAGGCTATCAACTTTTTTCTTGGAATCCTTAACACCCACTCTCCATTTTACTGCATGCTCAGATTATGATTAATAAGTTGCTTACAACTCTGAAGTATAATCAAATTATTGATTTCTATTTATTTTCATATGTATTTACTTTTGAGGCACTAGTTCATTCTTTAAAAATGGTCTTGAAAAAATAACAATAATAAAATAAGTGAATAAATAAAGAATTATGGGAGAAAAGAACACTAATATAAATTGATTAGTAAAAAGGATGTGGATGCCTCCACAGCTATTATGGTTTGTATCTGCATGCCCCTTGCACCAAGTGGTGCCCCCCCACCCATGTGGGGAGGAGGTCTGTGGATACAAGGTTGTGGATTTTTGCAATATCATGTTTGTAAAATGATGACAAAGAATATATAGAATAAGCATTGGTTTTTTTGAATTCTCAGACAAGGATCTCTATCTTGATTATAATAGGAGTCACACCCTTGACATGCAGATTTTCATTTTTTCTTCTATCTTCTTCCTCACTCATATAATCTCTTTGTTAATCTTTGCTGAATGCTCTTCTAAAACGGCTATCAAATACTAGAGTTGTTGAAGGTGAGCGTGCATCTAAAGCATAGCAGTAATGGGGTTTCTTCATTTTGGTTACAGATTCTTCTTCTACCATTTTGTCAACTTTGGAGATATCACTTTGTCTCTGTTTCCATATGGTTTCTTGTTTGCATGTGATGTAATATGGCATTGGTTTGCCATTGCTTATCCTAAAAGGGTCAAATGATAATATATTAATGCAAGTCCTTTGAGGTGTGACTTTCTGATATGTGATGATTTGTGATACCCTTCCTCTTTCCGAGATTCAGTTTTAAATGATTTAAGATTTCCTCGAGTTTTAACTTAAAATGATTCGATTTATGTTGTTGAATATTAAATTAGTGAATCTTACCATTCAGTTGGCGATTCACCTTCAATGACTTTGAATTGAAGTTCTATTTATATAGCCATGAAACAATCTGGTTTTATCAACTTCCAAAAAAAAAACAGCGGAAAAAAAAAATAAAAAGAAAAAGAAATCAATTGAATATTGATATCGTGTTGATTTTTATATTTACATATATACAATTTAGTTTATATATTTATTTTATCTTAAACACTACATGTATATACATATACAAAATTATATATTATGCTAAATAAAATGGATTTCGATTCACGATTCATTATATGGCAAAGCGATTCATAATGATTTGACAACAATGACTGCTGTATATTTGCAGGTTGATACAACAGCATGTTTCTGTGTAGAGTGATGTAGGTTTTTCAAAACTGTTGCTGGAGCAAAGAAATATGTTCCTGGTACAAAGCTATGCTTCAGCCCAACAGTAGCCATCCATTCATCCTACCAGGCAGAAGCCAGCGAGGCGACAGAAACAGGAATCAATCCCCCCTGCTCCGGGACTCCCGATGATCTATATAGCTTGCTTAATCCAGTACCGCGGAGTTGAGCACAATAAACTCGCTTAGTCTACAAGATGGAGGATAAGCCTTTTGACGTCAACTTCTTCTACTCACTTGAAAAGAGCCTTGGAATAGTAGAAGAATGGATCTATGTCATGAAGAAGCGAGACGGAAAAATCTCATGGCATGCCTTCCATTATATACCGCTTTGGCAGCCTCTCCCTCCTGTCCCGAAGAATATTCCGAGGAGTCCTAGGGTTTGGATGTGCCGTTTTAGCAGTTATCACCTTTATTTGTTAAGCGGCAAAGACCCAATCAAGGGAGTTCGATGAGGCGGGTAATTTTCTATAGTGCTGCGTGCTAATAAATGGCATCGATGCTCCGGATATACTTGGGCGTCATTTCTTTGGCACCGTGTAATGCGCGACAACTGTTTATGCATTAGCTGAGTGGCGAGAATGAGGGGTC